>CM061752.1:250084215-250677243 GCA_030979885.1 Lolium multiflorum | reverse complement strand
CGTGTACTGTGACGCATCCAAGCATGGATTGGGTTGCGTACTCATGCAAGATCGGAAAGTGATATCTTATGGATCGAGGCAACTTGACCTCATGAAGTAAACTATCCAACACATGACTTGGAATTAGCAGCATTGTATTTGCACTTAAAACTTGGAGACATTTTCTCTATGGAGCTAAGTGTGAGCTCTATACGGATCATAAAAGCCTCAAATATTTCTTCACTCAAAAGGAACTCAACATGAGGCAGAAAAGATGGCTAGAATTGATCAAGGATTATGATTTGACTATCAATTACACTCCAGGGAAGGCCAATGTTGTAGCAGATGCCCTGAGTAGGAAGAGCACCGGAGGAGTGGAACAAGAAATATCACCGGAGTTGAGGAAGGAAATAAGTCAAGCCCAAATACAACTTTGGGAGAAGGAAGCTCATGAAGGACTATCGGCTTTACAAGTAGCCGATGAGCTAAATGTCAACTTGAAGAATGAGATAATGATGGGTCAGCTGGACGATCCATTCATTGTAGAAGAGATGAGAAGAATAGATGAAGGAAGACCATCGGAATTCAACCGCGGAGAATCTGGATCCTTATGGTTCCAGAAAAGAATTTGCGTTCCGGATATTGCTGAAATTAAGGAAGTAATACTCCGGGAAGCTCATCAAACACCATATTCCATTCATCCGGGAAGTACAAAGATGTACATGGATCTAAAGGAACTATTCTGGTGGAATAACATGAAGAGAGAGATAGCACAATATGTGGCGGAATGCCATACCTGCCAGAGAGTGAAGGCTGAACACCAGAGTCCGGCAGGAAAGTTACAACCTTTACCTATTCCAGAGTGGAAATGGGAGGAAATAGGGATGGATTTCATCACCGGACTACCCCATGACTAATAAAAAGAAGGACATGATATGGGTAATCGTGGACCGGTTGACGAAGAGCGCCCACTTCTTAGCGGTAAATCAGCAGGACAAAGGAGAGAAACTCATCGATCTTTACATCAAGGAGATCGTGAGTAAGCATGGAGTGCCTAAGAAGATAGTGTCGGATCGAGGATCCGTGTTCACATCAGCCTTCTGGAAGCAACTACACGAAGCTTTAGGATCCAAGTTGGACTATAGTACCGCTTACCATCCCCAGACAGGTGGACAAACAGAGAGAACTAATCAAATCCTAGAGGATATGCTTAGGGCTTGTGCCCTAGACTTCGGAGGATCATGGGAAGAACACTTACCATTAGCAGAGTTCTCATACAATAATAGCTATCAAAGCAGCATCAAGATGGCACCATTTGAAGCTCTGTATGGAAGGAAGTGTAGATCACCGATATGTTGGTATGAAGCCGGAGCAAGCAAAGAGTTCAACCCTGATTATGTTAAGGAAAAACAACAAATCATTGACATTATCAGAGACAGGCTCAAGATAGCTCAAAGTCGGCAAAAGAGTTATGCCGATCAGAAGAGGAGAACATGGGAGCCACGAGTTGGAGACATGGTATATCTTAAGGTAAGCCCGATGAAAGGACTCCAGAGGTTTGGAGTAAAAGGAAAGCTCAGTCCTAGATATATAGGACCTTTCAAGATACTGAGTCAGAACCGAGGTTTAGCCTTTGAATTGGATCTACCGGGAAGGCTAGCTCAAGTTCACAATGTATTCCATGTGTCACAACTCCGGAAATGCTTAAAGCCCAGATGAACCAGTATCACATGATGAGCTCGAGTTACAACCAGACTTGACATACATCGAGAAGCCAGCCAAGATTCTCGAGGAGAGCTGGAAACAACTCAGAAATAAAGCTATCAAGTATTGCAAGATACAATGGAAGCATCACCCCGAGAGGGAAGCTACCTGGGAAAAGGAGGAAGACCTGAGGAAAAACATACCCTGAACTCTTCAGGTATTACAACCACAACTTCGGGACGAAGTTTTCTTTAAGGGGGAAAGGCTGTAATGTCCCAGGTTTAGAGATGATCGAGGGGTAGATTTGAAAGGGATGTGCATTGCATTGTAATTTACGGGGAAATTTCGCGCTTTTAAACAAAAACTGCATTGAGGACAAGTTTCTCTCTCGACACCTTACAAGGTTAGGGTTTCGAGAGTGCGACAAACTTGCATCTCACCTAACTAGTTTAGGGTTTTGAGAAGAGAGGGGAGAGATTGCATCAAACTTAAGTTGCATGATTGAATTCAAATTTAAGTTGCATGATTGAATTCAAACCTAAGTTGAATTTGAATTTCAAATTCAAACATTAAATAACTACCCTATATTTCAATTGTGAGGAAATTCATTAAGTAAATAATACATAATACACATTATGAATAATTCAAACAATAAGACAAGCTCATTAGAGAAAACCTTGAGCTTTATTGATTAACACACAAAATACAATGTCAATTACAATATCCAGAATTGAAATATAAATTTACAACACATTACAAGAATTGGAGAAATAGAAAAATAAAAGAAAATAAAAAGAAAAGTACAAGGATGGATCCTATCCTAAATACTACAAGATCATCTTCACTTGATCTTGGATTTGATGACCTCCATATCCATTTTGATCAACCTTTTGATCCCTGCACACAATCAAAACAAAAAGAAGTTAGGCCAAGTGGCATAGCCACTTGGCAGGTTAGAAAGAAAGGAAAAATTGAGCAGATATGATCAACTCTGCCGAGCTGATCCTCTCCAAGCCAAGTTCAGAGCATCAGGTGCACACACACACACACAGGCAGCTCACACTGCATGTGTGCATGCTCAACACCAAGCCACTGAGTGTGCATGTAGCACAACACACACACACATCAGCAGTGAGTCACAAAGCATATAAAACCTTTTTTCCACCGACAGAACTAGCTCATTCATCGACAGGCAACTTGGTAAGTCATCAGATAGCAAGAACACTTAGAACAGGAAGAACACATAGCCAGAACCCTCATCCAGGAACAGCTCTAGCAAAGAACTGTTTCCTGTTGAGAAGCAAACCATGGAGTAGATCAAGCACAAGTCACAAGGAGGAGCAGGGCAAGTCAAACCAACCCCAGAAGCAAAACCTCTACACCAACACCCTATTTCTAGGAGCTGGAGTGAGGTATACCTTTAGATCATGAGCAAGCAAAGTTCTGCTCATACAAATTCCTCATGTGCATGAGTCACAGAAACAAAAGAAGGGTAGAACCCTGTTTGTGTCATCATCTGGCTACTAGCCAAATTGGTGCAAGTAACCAGAGGAAAACCAATAGGAAGTCACCCTGGGAACATTGGCTATGCCAAACCAGTGACATAATCAAAGAAATCCAACAAGGGATGATCCTATCTAACTAGTCAGTTTCACTTAGCACCTATAGCCACTACACCATCAGACAGATAGACTATCAAGTGTCTATTCATGTTTATCAACATCAAAGGAAACTGGAAAAACCACAAGGATTCTTCCAGTGAGATATTTCCCAAATCACAGCAAGCCAACACAGGTGGGAGCTACCCTAACAGCAAGAAATTGCTGTCAGGGCCACCTCAACCACTATACCAAATTCCACAGAGAAGCCATGCACAATTATCATCACCCAGATGGGTTCAAAAAGGAGCCAGGGTTCCCAACAGATGTTGGTATCCTTCCAGCTCTACTAAATCAACTCATGTGATCATCACTGCAAGGAAGTTCACATCATTTATCTATTTAATAAGTCAAAACTATATAGATAAATGAAATAGAGAGGAAAACCATGCACCAAGTCCTGCAGATGATCCAATGGATCATTGCAAGCATCCACTGATGCTTGGACAAGCACCAGCACACACAGGCTAAGCCTGTATGAAGCACAAACAGCACTGGTGAGCACCAGTGAGTCACAGAGAGGAGCACACACTTGCTCACAAGCAAGTAATGATAAATTGATCATCAGAGCATCACTAGCTCTTGCTACAGGTCACTACAGCCAAGCATAGCATCATCACAAGGCCCAGACAATTAAATTAACCATATAATTGAACAATTGCATCACAGATAAGTGAATAGAGCATTATAATTGTATCCAGAAGCACTCCATCAAGGGATGGAGTTGTTAATGCAACAGTTAGGCTCAATTGAGCATGTCCATGAATTATAGCACAGAGATAGCACACCAGGAGCACTGGCACTTGCCAAAGGCAAGGATCATCACAGAATGATCAAGCCAAGGGCAATCAATGGCATATACAGGAGAGGAATGGTATACAGAGAATCAGCAGGAGCCACTAAATTACACAGAGCACCACAGCATGCTCATGAGCAATAGTTCATGAGTTGCAACAGTAAGCAATTGAGCAAGAACAGCACAGCACAGCAAGCTAGAACCATGGCAGATGCACAGCAGCAGCACAGTCACACAGCATAGCAGCATGCGCACAAGCTAGCAAGCCGCAGCAGCGCATCGGCACGGCCAACATCTCCACATGGGGGATGAGGCCAGTAGTCGAGCCAGACGCAAGGGAGAAGAGAACAGGAGAGGAGGATGAACTAGCAGTAGAGAAGGAAGAAGGAAGAGGATGGCGGCGCACATACCTGGAGCGGAGCACTACGGCGTCACCATGGCGGTACGGCGGCACAGCCTGGCCACGGCAGCGCCAAGCCATGGTGACGTCGCCGAGCGCGAGCGCCCCAGCACCGCCACAGCACCAGGAGCATCGGCGGCGAGGAGATCGCCATGGATCCCCACAGCAGGCGAGCAGAGGCGACGAGGGCGAGCGAACAAGGACGCCAGCGTCAGATCGACGCGGACCACCGTGTCCGCCGTCGAAAATGCGGATCAGACGACGGATCTCAGCGACAAGCACTGGCTGAGTTACCGGATATCTGTATACTTCATATGGCGTACCACGGATCGCTTTCGTAGCTACTGAGAGGGTTAGGGTTTGGTCAAACACAGAGAGGAAGAGAGGGGCGGGAGTTGGTCGAGTCGTGGACCGGTCGGTCGGTTCGATTTAATCGTCGCCACCCGACAGTGGGCTCAGTAAGTACTATAGCTAGCTTTGGTGGCCAAATTAAAAAGAGAAATCCTTTGAAATTATATAAGAAATGTTTAATAGCTCTAAAAAATAATTAAAAATATAAATAGACCATCAAATTCTCTATTTCAAATAAAATATCAAAAAGAATTCTTTAAAGACAAATAAGAATGTCTTTCATTTGGATGATTTTAAATAATCGTTTAAAATCACACATATTTATTTCTCACATTACTTGTACAAGTCCATTAATACAATGATCTGATCAAAACACCTTGGCAATATCTCAAGGTTATTATCTAATTAAGTATTCTAAGATGTTTCAGTATTTAACTTCTCATAAAATAATAACCACATCGGAAGGGGGGAAATAAACCTAAAAACAAACTACATAATGTTTTTAACCATTGGCTCTTGTGATTTACAATGATGTTATTTTTCTAAAACAGAAAGACATGGTCACCATTGACTTTCCAACTGCAAAACTTTGCGTGGAATAGTTCAAAAAGTTCATCACTTCTGCTCATGCTGTCTGAGTATTTATAAATTAGCTTGCAAAGTATTATGGTTATCACTATTACATAAAATCAAACCACTACTTTCAATAACTATTACTATGACTATGTGTGGGCAAATGGGAACCAGGATTAGAAGATATGGTGGAGGTTCCATTGTAATTTGTTTACATCTATTCAGGATTAAAACAACAAATGCCTGCCAAAGGATTCTTGTGTCAGAATATCCGTGGTTAACCATAAGATCCTGGGAGTGGGACTACAGCTAAAAGTGAGCTGCACCTCCTGCTCTCATCAACGAATGCGCTTCTTTACCGTAGTACACTTGTAATCCAAGGGGGCAAGCTGGTGAGGCGGGAAGCCTTAAGTCCCCACGGCATAGTCCGTAGTACTTTAGCCCGGGCGAGCAGCCAGAGGCTGGGAGTCCCTGTCCCCACCAGGCTGTGGCTCAGGGAGAAGCTGCAGCCACTGCCAAGAGATGGTTCTGATCCACCATGTCAGTCGGGGTCCACCCTGAAATGAGAGGAAGACTGGACCGCGAGACCTGTGGTCGGGGCATAACAAAGGGTGGGTGTCTTCGAGGTAGCTGAGAACATGATTGGCTAGACCTTATACTGCCCCACCGGGCGAAGGTAGATTAGAAAGCTGTTCCTGCTGGCACCAAGGTTAGATCTCTTATGTGGTAAAGTACCACTTCCTCAGTAGAGGTAAGAACTGTAGACTACCCTGCTCCGATGATAATCACAATCTGACCTGAAAGGAGCTCCAGCAAGTTCTAGTAAACGGTGAAGGCTGACGGACATAGTTTTTCAGAATAACAATCTCTTGAAGAAATGTTTATCAAAACTCATTGCACAGACTTTCCGGGTTCAATATCGAGCTATAATAAACACCCTTTATCTATACGAACTTATGAGTACGTCGTACTCATACCACTTTAAATCCCATGCTTAGATTATCGAATCGTCTGGAGGAGGACTACATTACACAATGAAGGAGCCTCGATCACTGCCACAGGAACCGTGATTCCCCAGAGGTTGAAGGACTATCTCATAGTCTACGTGGAACCGGGAGGCTTCCAGGAGATCAAGCCTAGAAGAACCTAGTAGTAGTTGTAGCCGAGCAGCACCAACTTCATTATTTAGCTACTCGAGAAATAAATGTATCACTTGCACGAGACATTTTATATTGTAACCAAGGTTTCGCTTTAACCCAGGCGTATTCTTAGGACTTGGAGGCCCAGACGACATGAGAATTGTAATAATATGAATGAGTTATGGACCTGCTATGTTCTGTTGTACTACTTCTGAGGGATGTAATATTTATGGAATGGTTTGTGAATGTTATATCAACGACCGGCATACTACAACATGCAGTGGTATGCTGGGTCACCATATGTAATTTCCAGGTATCATTGATTTCTTTGCTATATGATTCACTTGTTTACCCATGTCATATACCATTGTTTTGACGCTGCATTCACTACATATGCTTTACAAATAGTATGATCAAGGTTATGATGGCATGTCACGCCAGAAATTATCTTTGTTATCGTTTACCTGCTCGGGACGAGCAGGAACTAAGCTGGGGGATGCTGATACGTCTCCGACGTATCGATAATTTCTTATGTTCCATGCCACATTATTGATGTTATCTACATGTTTTATGCACACTTTATGTCATATTCGTGCATTTTCCGGAACTAACCTATTAACAAGATGCCGAAGAGCCAGTTGCTGTTTTCTGCTGTTTTTGGTTTCAGAAATCCTAGTAACTAAATATTCTCGGAATTGGACGAAATCAACGCCAGGGTCTTATTTTTCCACTAAGCTTCCAGAAGTCCGAAGAGGGAGACGGCGGCCACCAGGGCCACACCCTCTAGGCCATGCTGCCTAAGTTCTGGCCGCGCGGCCCGGTGGGTGTGGCCCTCCTCGTGTCGCTTCTTCCTCTAACTCTGCCCTTCCGCTACGAAAGCTCTGCCGCGAAACCCCAAACATCGAGAGCCACGATACGGAAAACCTTCCGGTAGACGCCGCGCTCGCCAACCATCTTGGGGATTCAGAGACTGGCCCGCACCCCGCTGGAGAGGGGAATCATCTCCTGAGGACTTACGCGCCATGAGTCAAGCTCTGAGTGATGTGAGTAGTCTACTCCCTGGGACTATGGGTCCAGCAGCAGCTGGATGGCTATCTTCCATTGTGCTTCATTGTCGGATCTTGTGAGCTGCCTAACATGATCAAGATCATCTATCTGTAATTCTATATGTTGGGTTTGTTGGGATCCGATGAGTAGAGAATACTTGTTAGGTTGATTATCAAAGTTATGGGCTTCTATTGTTTATGATCTTGCATGCTCGCCGTTATTAGTAGATGCTCTGTTGGATGCTAGTAACTCAAGAGGGAGTATTTATGTTCTATAGTGGGTTCATGTCTCCGTGAACTGAGGGGTGACAAGAACCCCTAAGGTTATGGATGTGTTGTTGCCACTAGATAAAACATTGGTGCTATGTTCAAGGATGTAGTCACTGATTACATTACGCGTAATACTTAATGCAATTGTCTGTTGTTAGCAACTTAATACTGGAGGGGGTTCGGATGATAACCTGAAGGTGGACTATTTAGGCATAGATGCATGCTGGATAGCTGTCTATGTACTTGTCGCAATGCCCAATTAAATCTCACTCTATACTCATCATAATATGTATGTGCATGGTCATGCCCTCTTTATTTGTCAATTTTCCAACCTGTAATTTGTTCACCCAACATGCTGTTTATCTTATGGGAGAGACACCTCTAGTGAACTGTGGACCCCGGTCCAATTCTCTATACTGAAATACAATCTACCGCAATACTGTTCTACTATTTTCTGCAAACAATCATCTTCCACACAATACGCTTAATCCTTTGTTACGGCAAGCCGGTGAGATTGACAACCTCACTGTTTCAGTTGGGGCAAAGTACTTTGGTTGTGTTGTGTGTAGGTTCCATGCGCCGGAATTTCTGGTGTTGCGCCGCACTACATCCCGCCGCCATCAACTCTTCAACGTGCTTCTTGGCTCCTCCCGGTTCGATTAAACCTTGAAAACTTGCCGCTGTGCGGATCATACCTTCCTCTTGGGGTTCCCAACGGAACGTGTGAGTTAAGCACGCCATCAAGTTTCGGCGCTCGTTGTCGGGAGATCAAGACACACTGCAGAGTCTCCACTTCCCAATCTCTTTACTTTGTTTTTGTCTTGCTTTAGTTTTATTTACTACTTTGTTTGCTGCACTAAATCAAAATAAAAAAATTAGTTGCTAGTTTTACTTTATTTGCTATCTTGTTTACTATATCAAAAACACAAAAAAATTAGTTAGCTTGCATTTACTTTATCTAGTTTGCTTTATTTACTACCGCTAAAATGAGTAATCCCGAAGTTGAAGTTCGTTCATTTAAGCAACGAGGGGGAGAATGTTTAAGAGATGTTTGGTATAGAATTAGTGATGCCCATAATAGGTGCACTAAGAAACACTCCACCACTATCCTACTCAGAAATTTTTATGTTGGTATCTCTAGCTGGAATAGGTATGTTCTTGATAGTCTCGCAAAAGGTAACTTCCTAAGTACTCCTGCATTAGAAGCTAGCTGCATTATTGAGAGTCTATTTGGAATACCACCTGTTAATGAAGTTAAAATTCTTGAAGATGTTATGAAAAAATTGGAAACCATAGAGAAAAAATTTCCAAGTATTGAAGCTAAATTGGAGATGTTACTTGATAAAACTGATGAACTTGATAAATCCTTAGGAGTAATTGATGAAAGAATTAGTATCCTAGGAACTTGTGTTGTCCATGATGATCAAACCAATAGGATTGGCGAACTTGAAAGCTATGGGAACCTTGGGTTCAATTTTTTCTTCTAAATATAAGGAGAAAGCTTGTGTGGGTAAGGAGCAAAAGTTTATGTATGTCTCTAAAGTGCCTAAACCAAAGAAATATTATTATAGGCCTAAAATTGGTAAAGCTCTTAATACCACTACGGATGGGGGAGCTTGTGATAACAACACTTCATCTCTTTTATAATATTATCAAGCTCTTTTTCTGGCGCCTAGCTGAAAGGCGTTAAAGAAAAGCGCTTGTGGGAGACAACCCCCATGGTTTTTACCTACAGTACTTGGTTTTTATTTTGTGTCTTGAAGTTGTTTACTACTGTAGCAACCTCCTTATCTTAGTTTAGTGTTTTGTTGTGCTAAGTAAAGTCGTTGATAGTAAAAGTACTAGATTTGGATTACTACGCAGAAACAGATTTCTTTGCTGTCACGAATTCTGGCCCCTTCTGTAGGTAACTCAGAAAAACTATGCCAATTTACGTGAGTAAGTGATCCTCAGATATGTACGCAACTTTCATTCAATTTGAGACATTTGAGCAAGTCTGGTGCCTGATAAAAATATCAATACGAACTGTTCTGTTTTGACAGATTCTGCTTTTATTTCGCATTGCCTTTTTTGCTATGTTGAATGAATTTTTTGATCCATTAATGTCCAGTAGCCTTATGCAACGTCCAGAAGTGTTAAGAATGATTATGTCACCTCCGAACATGTTAATTTTTATTGTCGCTAACCCTCTAATGAGTTGTTCTAAGTTTGGTGTGGAGGAAGTTTTCAAGGATCAAGAGAGGAGTATGATGCAACATGATCAAGGAGAGTGAAAGCTCTGAGCTTGGGGATGCCTGGTTCACCGATATTCTAAGAAGACTCAAGCGTTTGCTTGGGGATGCCCAAGGCAACCCTTCTTCATCGACAACATTATCAGGTTCCTCCCTCAACTATATTTTTATTCCATCACATCTTATGTGCTTTGCTTGGAGCGCCCGTGGGTTTGTTTTTGTTTTTGTTTGTTTGAATAAAATGGATCCTAGCATTCACTTTGTGGAGAGAGACACGCTCCGCTATAGCACATGGACAAGTATGTCCTTAGGCTCTACTTATAGTATTCATGGGTTTTCCTTCAAGTAAATTGTTATATGGCTGGAATTAAATGATACATGTAGTAATTATAAATGTCTTGGGTAATGTGATACTTGGCAATTGTTGTGGTCATATTTAAGCCCTTGCATCATATACTTTGCACCCATTAATGAAGAAATACATAGAGCATGCTAAAATCTGATTTGCATTTGGTTTCTCAAAGGTCTAGATAATTTCTAGTATTGAGTTTGAACAACAAGGAAGACGGTGTAGATTCTTATAATGTTTACAATATGTCTTTTATGTGAGTTTTTCTGCACCGGTTCATCCTTGTGTTTGTTTCAAATAACCTTGCTAGCCTAAACCTTGTATCGAGAGGGAATACTTCTCATGCATCCAAAATACTTGAGCTAACCACTATGCCATTTGTGTCCACCATACCTACCTACTACATGGTATTTTCCGTCATTCCAAAGTAAATTGCTTGAGTGCTACCTTTAAAATCCATCATTCACCTTTGCAATATATAGCTTATGGGACAAATAGCTTAAAAACTATTGTGGTATTGAATATGTACTTATGCACTTTATCTCTTATTAAGTTGCTTGTTGTGCGATAACCATGTTTCTGGGGACGCCATCAACTACTTTTTGTTGAATTTCATGTGAGTTGCTATGCATGTTCGTCTTGTCTGAAGTAAGAGCGATCTACCACCTTATGGTTAAGCATGCATATTGTTAGAGAAGAACATTGGGCCGCTAAACTAAAGCCATGATCCATGGTGGAAGTTTCAGTTTTGGACAATATCCTCAATCTCATATGAGAAAATTATTAATTGTTGTTACATGCTTATGCATAAAAGAGGAGTCCATTATCCGTTGTCTATGTTGTCCCGGTATGGATGTCTAAGTTGAGAATAATCAAAAGGAAATCCAATGCGAGCTTTCTCCTTAGACCTTTGTACAGGAGGCATAGAGGTACCCCTTTGTGACACTTGGTTAAAACATGTGCATTGTGATGATCCGGTAGTCCACGCAGGACAAGGTGCGGTCACTATTAGTATACTATGCATGAGGCTTGCAACTTGTAAGATATAATTTACATGATACATATGCTTTATTACTACCGTTGGCAAAATTGTTTCATGTTTTCAAAATCAAAGCTCTAGCACAAATATAGCAATCGATGCTTTTCCTCTATGGAGGACCATTCTTTTACTTTTATGTTGAGTCAGTCACCTATTACTCTCCACCTCAAGAAGCAAACACTTGTGTGAACTGTGCATTGATTCCTACATACTTGCTTATTGCACTTATTATATTACTCTATGTTGACAATATCCATGAGATATACATGTTACAAGTTGAAAGCAACCGCTGAAACTTAATCTTCCTTTGTGTTGCTTCAATGCTTTTACTATGAATTATTGCTTTATGAGTTAACTCTTATGCAAGACTTATTGATGCTTGTCTTGAAGTACTATTCATGAAAAGTCTTTGCCATATGATTCACTTGTTTACTCATGTCATATACATTGTTTTGATCGCTGCATTCATTACATATGCTTTACAAATAGTATGATCAAGGTTATGATGGCATGTCACCTAAGAAATTATCTTTGTTATCGTGATTACCTGCTCGGGACGAGCAGGAACTAAGCTTGGGGATGCTGATACGTCTCCAACGTATCTATAATTTCTTATGTTCCATGCCACATTATTGATGTTATCTACATGTTTTATGCACACTTTGTGTCATATTCGTGCATTTTCTGGAACTAACCTATTAACAAGATGCCATGCCGCTTAAGTCAAGTCATTGTTTTTGGTTTCTGTAAATCCTAGTAACGTAACATTCTCAATTGGACGAATCAACGCCCAGGTCTCATTTTGCCACGAAGCTTCTGAAGTCCGAAGAGGAGACGAAGTGGGCCACGAGGTGGCCACACCCCAGGGCGGCGCGCCCAAGCACCCCCGGCCGCTGCCCGTGGGTGTGGGCCTCGTGCCGCCTCCTGACCTGCCCTTCCGCCTACTTAAAGCCTCCGTCGCGAAACCCCCAGTACCGAGAGCCACGATACGGAAAACCTTACTGAGACGTCGCCGCCGCCAATCCCATCTCGGGGGATTCAGGAGATCGCCTCCGGCACCCTGCCGGAGAGGGAATCATCTCCCGGAGGACTCCACGCCGCCATGGTCGCCTCCAGAGTGATGTGTGAGCAGTCTACCCCTGGACTATGGGTCCAGAGCAGTAGCTAGATGGTTGCTCCTCTCCCACAGCTTCATTGTCGGATCTTGTGAGCTGCGTAACATGATCAAGATCATCTATCTGTACTCTATATGTTGGGTGCTTTGTTAGATCCGATGAATAGAGAATACTTGTTATGTTGATTATCAAAGTTATGTCTATATGTTGTTTATGATCTTGCATGCTCTCCATTATTAGTAGATGCTCGCCAAGTTGATGCTAGTAACTCCAAGAGGGAGTATTTATGTTCAGGTAGTGGGTTCATGTCTCCGTGAACCTGAGGGGTGACAAGAACCTCTAAGGTTATGGATGTATGAGCAGGGATAAAACATTGATGCTATGTTCAAGGATGTAGTCACTGATTACATTACGCGTAATACTTAATGCAATTGTCTGCTGTTAGCAACTTAACACTGGAGGGGGTCAGATGATAACCTGAAGGTGGACTATTTAGTAAGGTTGGGAGTTGCATGCTGATGGCGTCCAAAGTACTTTATGGTCTAAGCCCAATTAAATCTACTATACTTCATCACAATATGTGTGCATGTACTTTCACATCCTTATTTATCATTTCATCAACTGTAATTTGTTCACCCAACATGCCTTTTATCTTATGGGAGAGACACTTCTAGTGAACTGTGGACCCTGGTCCAATTCTCTATGCTGAAATACAATCTACTACAATAATTGTTCTACTGATTTCTGCAAACAATCATCTTCCACACAATACGGTTAATCCTTTGTTACAGCAAGCTGGTGAGATTGACAACCTCACTAAGCTTCGTTGGGGCAGCACTTTGGTTGTGTTGTGTAGGTTCCACGTTGGCGCCCGGAATCTCTGGTGTTGCGCCGGACTACATCCCGCCGCCATCAACCTTCAACATGCTTGGCTCCTCCCCGGTTCGATAAACCCGGTTTCTTTCTCGAGGGAAAACTTGCTTCTGTGCGCATCATACCTTCCTCTTGGGGTTCCCAACGAACGTGTGAGTTACACGCCATCAGTGAGGCAGATTACCGAATGAAGCCTACCCGCCCTACTGGGGAAGTTATATATGATATGGTCAAGGATTTTAAAGTGATCTTTGGATAGGGTCCTAGCGGACAATCTGTTCCGCATGATGTTGACGGACACGTACCCATGTGGAAGAAGATGTCTATATTTTGGGAGCTACCCTACTGGAAAATCCTAGAGGTTCACTCAAGAATCGACGGTGATGCATGTGACGAAAATCTGCGTGAATCGATAAACTTTCATGCATGGGAAGACAAAGATACACCGGATGCAACAAGATAGGGACCAAACAATGTATCCACGAAGGAAACAACCTGAATCCAGAGAAGTATCAAGGTACCAACTACGCTCTTACCAAAGAAGAGAAGGAGATCTGTTTTGGAAGTCCCAGTAGCATCAAGGTCCTGGTCATTTCTCGTCGAATATAAGGAATAATAAACATGTCGTGAGAAAAAGTTTCCAAACCCAAAGTCTCATGACCGCCACGTGATTATGACACAATTACTTCCGATTGCACTGAAATACCGGAAAATTTTCGAGTACCCATTGTGAAGCTATGTGTGTTCCTCAATGCAATTTCTCAGAAGGTGATCAATCCACTAACTCTACAAAATTTACATAAGGATGTGGTGCAATGTCTAGTCAGCTTCGAGTTGGTGTGTTCCCACCATCCTTCTTCAATATTATGACGCATCTCCTCGTTCACCTCGGGTCGAAGAGAGATTACGTTCTTTGTCCCGTATTTGTTCACAACATGTTCCCTTTGAGAGATTCATGAGAGTCTGAAATAAATACGTTCATATCCGTGCTAGCTTGTGAAGGAAGCATCTCCAAGGGCTATGGAAACAGAGGAGGCTGATTTTTGTGTTGACTTTATTCTTGACCTTAAGCCGATCGGTGTTCCTGAATCACGCTATGAGGAGACTGCATGGAAAAGGCACGCTAGGAAAGAAAGAAACAATGCATGGGACGGACATTCTTTCACTCAAGCACATTACATGCTTCCTACATAATCTACCTGGTGGCTCTGTACATAGTGGAACACAAGAATATTTTACGCTCTGAATACCTGGAGCAATGTGAAGATTGGATTGATGGAGAACACATGAAGACTTTCGGCGGTTGGTTGCAAACGCGTCTCATTGATGTCACTGATGAAGAACATCTATACTTGTTGGCCAAGCAACTATCTTCGACTATATCGACTTTCCAAGTACGAGATAAATGAGAATACATTTTACACGATCGCCCAAGATAAAAGAGCACCAACCAAAGCAGTGGTGTCCGCTTTGATGCAGCAGAGGAAAATAGCTTGTTGTCCACAACTGGCGCGTGGTTGACGTGGGAGGTTTGACATGTTGACGGGGTTTTGATGGAGGTTCTTGATCTGTCCGCAACGGCGCTGTGGGGTGGTCAGTTTGATGTCTACGCCCTCCTTTTTCCTTTCAGAGATGTTGTTGGGCCTCCAAGAGCAGAGGTTTGTAGAATGTTGTAAGTTTTCCCTTAAGTGGATCACCCAAGGTTTATCGAACCCGGGGAGGAAGAGGTCAAAGATATCCCTCTCATGCAACCCCGCAACCACAAAGCAAGAAGTCTCTTGTGTCCCCAACACACCAAATGTGCACTAGTTCGGCGAAGAGATAGTGAAATACAGGTGGTATAAATAAGTAGTAGCAACGGCACCAGAAAAGTGCTTTGCCCAGGACAGTAAACAAGCAGCAGTAACGCAGCAGTAGTAACGCAAGAAAACAAAGAAACAAGTAGCGATAGCAGATTAGGAACAAGGCCTAGGGATTAGACTTTCACTAGTGAACACTCTCAACTTTGATCACATAACAGAATGGATAAATGCATACTCTACACTCTTGTTGAATGATGAACACCATTGTTAGGGCTACAAGAGCACCTCAATGTCGGAGTTAACAAGCTCTCCATAATTCAATGTTCATATTTAAATAACCTTAGAGTGCAAGAAAGATCAACACGAGTAAACCAAGTACTAACATAGCATGCACACTGCCACCTTCACACTATGTAGGAGGAATAGGATCACATCAATACCATCATAGCAATAGTTAACTTCACAACCAAGAGATCATGATCATAGCTTACGCAAGTACTAACACGGATGCACACATTGTCACCATTACACGTGAGGAATAGAATACTTAATAACATCACTAGAGTAGCATTATGATAAATAGTGATAAAACTCATAAGAATCTCAATCACAAAGCAGCTCATGAGATTATGTATTTAGGCATGGGAGAGAGATGAACCACATAGCCACCGGTAGAGCCCTCAGCCTCAGGGTGGATTGCATTCCCTCCTCATCATGGAGGCAGCGATGGCGGTGAAGATGTCGGTGGAGACGGCGGCGGAGCTCCGGGGGCAATTCCCCGTCCCCGCAGGGTGCCGGAACAGAGTTCTGTCCCCCGAATTGGAGTTTCTCGCGATGGCGGCGGCGCCCCTGGAGTCTTTCTGGAGTTTCGTCAACTGGTACCGGTTTTAGGTCGAAGGGGTTTAGGCGAAGAGGCGGCGCAAGAGGGCTGACAGGGTGGCCTCACCCTAGGTCGGCGCGGCCAGGGTCTGGCCCGTGCCGCCATGTGGTGTGGGGCCCTCGGGCTCCTCTCCGACTCTTCTTCGGTGTTCCGGAGCCTTCCGGGAAAAATAGGAGGTTTGGCGTTGATTTCGTCCACTTCCGAATGCCCGAACAGCCTTTCTGGAACAAAAACAGCAAGAAACAGCAACTGGCCTTTTCGCATTCACACAGGTTAGTTCCTGGAAACGTATAATAATGACATAAAGTGTGAACAAAACATGTAGATATCATCAATAATGTGGCATGAACATAAGAAATTATCGACACACGTGGAGACGCATCAACATCCCTAAGTTCTGCTCGTCCCGAGCAAGTAAACGATAACAAAGATAATTTCGGAGTGACATGCCATCATAAACTTGATCATACTATTATAAGCATATGTAATGAATGCAGCGATCAACAATGTATATGACATGAGTAAACAAAATGAATCATAAAGCAAAGACTTCTCATGAATAGTACTTCAAAGACAAGCATCAATATGTCTTGCATAAGAGTTAACTCATAAAAGCAAAATTCATAGTAGAGGTATTGAAGCAACACAATGGAAGATTAAGCTTTCCAATGGTTCTTTCAACCTGTAACATGTATATCTCATGGATAGTTGTCAATGCAAAGCAATATAACAACAAATGCACATGCAAATTGTAGGAATCAATGCACACTTCACACAAGTGTTTGCTTCTTGAGATGGAGAGAAATAGTGAACTGACTCAACAATAAAGTAAGATGTCCTTCAAAGAGGAAAGCATCGACTTATATTTGTGCTAGAGCTTCTATTTTGAAAACATAAAGGAGCATAAAAATAAAGTTTTGAGAGGTGGGTTATTGCTTCTAACGAATGGTAGCGGGTACCTAACCCCTTGCCGTGCAAACCTTCAAAGAGCTAGCCCCATTTTATTTTATTTGGGTGGCACCTCCTTCCAACCTTCACAACCATGGCTAACCGAATCCCCGGTGCCCGCCAACAATCTCATACCATGAAGGAGTGCCTTTTCATTTTAGTTCTATTATGATGACACTCCTCCCAACCTTTGCTTACACAAGCCATGGCTAACCGAATCCTTCGGGTGTCGTCCACCAACAATCACATACCATGGAGGAGTGTCTATTTTTGTTAATTAATTTGGGACTGAGAATCCCATTGCCAGCTCTTTTTGCAAAGATTATTGGATAAGCGGATGTAGCCACTAGTCCATTGGTGAAAGTTGCCCAACAAGATTGAAAGATAAACACCACATACTTCCTCATGAGCTATAAAACATTGACACAAATCAGAGGTGATAAATTTTGAATTGTTTAAAGGTAGCACTCAAGCAATTTACTTTGAATGGCAGAAAAAACTATGTAGTAGGTAGGTATGGTGGACACAAATGGCATAGTGTTGTTTAGCCAAGGATTTTGGATGCATGAGAAGTATTCCCTCTCGATACAAGGTTTTAGGCTAGCAAGGTTGTTTGAAGCAAACACAAGCACGAACTAGTACATCAAAACTTACATAAAAGACATATTACAAGCATTATAAGACTATACATCGTCTTCCTTGTTGTTCAAAACACCTCACTAGAAAATATCTAGACTCTAGAGAAACCACTCATGCAAACCAAATTTTAACAAGCTCTATGTATTTTCACTAATAGGTGCAAAGTATGAAGTGATGCATGAGCTTAAACAAGAGCACATCAATTGCTGGCATCGTTATTCAAGACATCATACCAATTACTACATGTAGCTTTTCCTTTTCCAACCATATAACAATTAACGAAGCAGTTTCAACCTTCGCCACAGAAAATTAAAAAGCTAAGAACACATGTGTTCATATGAACCAGCGGAGCGTGTCTCTCTCCCACACAAGCATTTATTCAAATAAAACAAAAACAAACAGACGCTCCAAGTAAAGTACATAAGATGTGACCGAATAAAAATATAGTTTCAAGAGAAGAAACCTGATAAATTGTTGATGAAGAAGGGGATGCCTTTGGGTATCCCCAAGCTTAGACGTTTGAGTCTTCTTAATATGCAGGGATGAACCAGGGGGCATCCCCAAGCTTAGAATTTTCACTCTTCTGATCATAGTATATCATTCTCCTCTTGACCCTTGAAAACTTCCTCCACACCAAACTTAAAACAAGCTCATTAGAGGGTTAGTGCATAATCAAAATCTACATGTTCGTAGGTGACAATAATCATTCTTAACACCTCCGGTCATTGCCCAAAGCCACGGGAAGTCAATGGGAACAAAGAAATCCATCCAACACAACAAAAGAGGCAACGAAATAAAAGGTAGAATCTGTCAAAACAGAACAGTCCGTAAAGACGAATATTTTAGAGGCACTGGACTTGTGCTCATATGAAAATGCTCAAATTGAATGAAAGCGCATACATATCCGAGGATCACACATAAATTGGCAGATTTTTCTGAGTTACCTACAGAGAACCCTGCCCAAATTCGTGACACACAAAAATCTGTTTCTGCGCAGTAATCCAAATCTAGCATCAACTCTACTATCAAAGACTTTACTTGGCACAATAAAACACAAAACTAAGATAAGGAGAGGTTGCTACAGTAGTAAACACTTCCAAGACACAAAATAAAACAAAGTACTGTAGCAAAATAACACATGGGTTACCTCAAGAAGTTCTTTCTTTATAGCCATTAAGATGGGCTCAGCAGCTTTAATGATGCACTCGCAGAAAGGTATTTGATAAAAAAAGAGAGCATCAAGAAGCAAATCCAAAAACACATTTAAGTCTAACATGCTTCCTATGAAGAGGAATCTTGTATACAAATGAATTCATGAAAACAAAGTGACAAGCATAAGAGAATAAACACGAATAACTTCAAGATTCTCAACATAAAGAGGGGAAACTTAATATTATTAAGGTGCATATAACCATATTTCCCTCTCTCATAATAACTTTAGCATCATTGATGAAATCCACAATATACCCATCACTTAAAACATTCTTATCATGTTTCATATGCATAGAAGTATCATTAATTTTGGCATAAGAAGAGTTATTCTCATTAATAGTAATTGGAGCAAGATTATTATCAAGAATTTGAACATGGTAAACAAGTTGCATATTAAAAGAATTGTTTTTTGTAATCCAATCATGACTATGACAAGTTTCATAAGGATAGTTATAACCTATATCATAGCATTCTTTATAATAATCATCAAAGATCGGAGGCACATTGTCATCATAAGAAATAGAATAGTTATCTTTCACAGTCGGTTTATCTGTGTCCACACCATCATTGTTATTAGAAGGAGATGTATCAAGAACATAATGACCAGTAGCAAAAGGATTTTCAAACACCTCTTCCCCAAGCTTAGAGCTTTCTTTATCATTGAGGAAGCATGGATAGCACTGATACTATGGCAATTATTATCATCATCATTTTCAGAATTAGTTTCCCAGAGATTTGCAATATCAAAAGTAGTGTGCTCATTCAAATCATAATTGCTAATGTATGTAAACAGGAAGATCATCGTATTCAGATTCATTATCACAATAATCATTAGGAGCAACATACTTACGGTTACTTAGCGTTATCTCATTCACGCGGGGATACGCCAAGTACTTCTTCTTTTATTCTCCTTCTTTCTTCTTCTTCGTTCCTTTTCTTCTTCTTCTCTTCTCGTTCCCTTCTTTAGGAGGAAGAGGCTTGAAGGGAGGCTTTTCCACATAACCTGATTTATTTCCAGAAACAATAGAAGAAATTTGGGAGGATTCCTCCTTTTCATTAATAAGTTTGAAACACACAACGGTCCATCATAATTTGGCAAGGTGTCATCTTCTAAAATATTTTGTATGTAAGCATTTGTATGGCAATTATCAATGCAATAAGAAAAACACCCATGTGACATCATCAACATCAAGATCGTTAATATCTAACAAAGAAATTTTCTTGATAACTCTTCACACCACAAAAATAAAGTAAGTTCACTATGCTGATTAGGAGTACTCTCTATCATCACAATACAAATTCTGCACTCATGGGATTTAAAATTATCATTGGAGGAGCATTGAAAATTAAAATGACCCACTCTATGGCAAAGTTCACAAATAAAAGGATAGAGGACACAAACTTTTTTACCAAGATCATCTAGCGCCCTAGACCACTTTCTAGTTTTTTCATTAGTATGATGGATACAATATTCATCTTCGATTTTATTAATTCCACAAGGTCTATGCATTCCACAAAAATTAACATGCTTATAGGAAATAGCATTCTTAAGAGTTTGAGCATGTTTATTGCAATCATTAACAACAATTTCATCCTTCATACAAGCCTCTTTAAAAGGTTCATGATACTTATCAAAATTCTTTTTAGGCAATTCAAAATGAGAAGCAAAGGCTTTATAAAGATTCGCAGCAACTTGAGAGTCAAGACCATAGGCAGCACTCATATTTCGAAATTTACCACTATCCATAAAAGTTTCATCATTCATAATCATAATTTATACCTGATTCTTTACCTTGTCATTCTCCCAATCTCAGCTCTCCGAATCCGATTAAGAAGGTCCTCCATTTAGTCCTTCTTTATTGCACGGAATGATCCAGAATCGCAAAGATCCAGCAAGGTTTTATCTTGAAAAGAAAGTCTTGCATAGAAATTATCAATGATGATATCACCAGGAAGCGCTCATGATTGGGGCATTTGAGCATTAAAGACTTCAATCTCTCCCATGCTTGGGCAATACTCTCCCCATCATGAGGCCAGAAATTATATTCGGTTTCCCTGGTCTTGTGAATTTCACTTGGAGGATAGAATTTAGAATAAAAATAGAGGCACAATATCCTTCCAATCAAGAGAATGCCCATCCTTCAGCAGTTTATACCAATG
Source organism: Lolium multiflorum (assembly GCA_030979885.1). Classification (NCBI taxonomy): domain Eukaryota; kingdom Viridiplantae; phylum Streptophyta; class Magnoliopsida; order Poales; family Poaceae; genus Lolium; species Lolium multiflorum. Next base: position 250,656,079 of record CM061752.1, on the reverse strand, counting down.
CGCCGCTTTACCAGACAGCGACATAGAGAATAGTTTCTTCTTCACTTCATCCATAGAGATACTTGCACACTTGAATAACCCGCATAATTCATGCAAAAACACAGTAAATGATCTCCAGGATGAACAGTTCCATCCCTTCATAGCGGTTATCCACAACACGTTCAATAATTTTCATAGGTATTTTATATGGAATACTTTCAGTAGGTGGATTTAAAATATCACAAGCATCATTAGAGTTATTGCATATGGGAGATAAAGTATTATCGAGCAAATTTTCTCCCCCAAAGATGGGAAGCTAAAAAGATCATTAAAACTAGCTTCTCCCCAAGCTTAGATTTCTCCATAGCATTAGCAGTAATTGCATTCATACTTAATAACATTGCTACTAGTATGCAAATAAGGTTCCATAGGCTTTTTAATTTTCGCATCAAACAATTCTAAATCAGAAAAAAGATTAAAAAGCTCACCAATTTTTTTGTTGTTTTCCATTATGCCTAACTAGTGAAAATAAAAAATGGGTGAAGCAAAAAAAGATGCAATTGCAGAATCTAAAGGAGATAGTTTCGAGCACACACCGGCAACAATGCTAAGAAATAACTTAGTAGTCGGAGGATGTGAATACCTTTTACCTTACCTCCCCAGCAACGGCGCCATAAAATAGCTTGCTGTCCACAACTGGCGCGTGGTTGACGTGGGAGGTTTGATGGCGGTTGACGGGCTTGATGGAGTTCTTACTCGTTCTCGCAACGGCGCTAGAAAATAGCTTGCTTCTGATGTCTACGCCCCCTCCTTTTTGCAAGACATGTCAGCCCCAAGAAGCGTAGTGGTTGTGAACAGCAAGAAGCTTTGGGCGGGGGGAGGACACCCCAAGGTTTATCGAACTGTGAGAAGAGGTCAAGATATCCTTTCATATGGCCCCGCACCACAAAGGTCTCTTGTGTCCCCAACACACCTAATAGGTGCACTAGTTCGGGGAAGAGATAGTGAAATACAGGTGGTATAAATAAGTAGTAGCAACGCAAAGAAAAGTGCTTGCCCAGATAGTAAACAAGCAGCAGTAACGCAGCGTAGTAACGCAAAGAAACAAGAATAAGCAGCGATAGCATTTGGAACAAGGCCTAGACTTTCACTAGTGGACACTCTCAACTTTGATCACATAATATAATAGATAAATGCATACTCTACACTCTTGTTGGATGATGAACACCATTGCGTAGGATTACACGAATCCTCAATGCCGGAGTTAACAAGCTCCACAATTCAATGTTCATATTTAAATAACCTTAGAGTGCATGAAAGATCAACGACTAAACCAAGTACTAACATAGCATGCACACTCGTCACCTTCACACTATGTAGAGGAATAGATCACATCAATACCATCATAGCAATAGTTAACTTCACAATCTACAAGAGATCTGATCATAGCCTACGCCAAGTACTAACACGGATGCACACACGTCACCATTACACCGTGCAGGAGGAATAGAATACTTTAATAACATCACTAGAGTAGCACATAGATAAATAGTGATACAAAAACTCATATGAATCTCAATCATGTAAAGCAGCTCATGAGATTATTGTATTGAGGTACATGGGAGAGAGATGAACCACATAGCTACAGGAGCCCTCAGCCTGGGTGGATTACCTCCTCATCATGGAGGCAGCGATGGGTGAAGATGGCGGTGAAGACGGCGGTGGAGATGGCTCCGGCACTTCCCTGCCCGCAGGGTGCCGGAACAGAGAGTTATGTCCCCCGAATTGAGTTTCGCGACGGGGCGTGCGCCCCTGTCTTTCTCGAGTTTGGCCAATTGGTACTGCTTTAGGTCAAAGGGGTTTTATAGGCGAAGAGGCGGGCTGCTGGCTGACAGGTGGCCTCACCCTAGGCGGCGCCGTGGTCTGGCCCGCGCGCCCCTATGGTGTGGCCCCCGGCTCTCCTCCGACCTCCTTCGGCAGCTGAGCCTTCCGGAAAAACAGAGGCGATGATTTCATCCAATTCCGAGAATATTGCCCGAACAGCCTTTCTCAAACCAAAAACAGCAGAACAGCAACTGGCCTTTCTGCATCTCACACATAGGTTAGTTCCGGAAAACGATAATAATGACATGCGAACAAAAATGTAGATATCATCAATAATGTGGCATGGAACATAAGAAATTATCGATACGTCGGAGACGTATCAAAGGTCACATATTATGGGTACATAGTGGAGATATGGGAACTTGACTATGGACCTAATTTCTGCTGGTCCTTTTGTTCTGTGCAAATGGTTCAACCTGAAAGACATCTGCAGACCCGAAGATGGAATGACTACAGTGGATCTCAAGAATCTAGGGTACGACACCGAACCATTCGTCCTAGCCATGAAGTGGCTCAGGGTTTTTTATGTGAAGGAAATGTCTACCAATCCAAAAAAGAAAAGAAAGGCAAGAGGACATCACACAGATGAGCCAAAGCGCCATAGTTCTTTCAGAAAAAGAAACATCGTGGAGTTGATACGCTTCCGACGTATCGATAATTTCTTATGTTCCATGCCACATTATTGATGATATCTACATGTTTTATGCACACTTTATGTCATATTCGCGCATTTTCTGGAACTAACCTATTAACAAGATGCCGAAGTGCCAGTTGTTGTTTTCTGCTGTTTTTGGTTTTAAAATCCTAGTAACGAAATATTGTCGGAATTGGACGAAATCAACGTCCGTGTTCCTATTTGCCCTAAGCATCCAACACTCGAGAGCCGCCAGAGAGGGGGCACAGGCCCACCAAACCCTAGGCCAGCGCGGCCAAGGGGGGGCCCGCGCCCCCCTATAGTGTCGGCGCCCCTTTGACCTTCTGACGCCGCCTCTTCACCTATATAAAGCCCCTGGACCAAAAACCTCGAGACGGAAAAGCCACGGACGAAACCTTCCAGAGCCGCCGCCATCGTGAAGCCAAGATCTGGGGACAGAGTCTCTGTTCCGGCATACCGGACGGGAAGTGCCTCCGGAAAGCTTCTCCATCGACACCACCGCCATCTTCATCAACGCTCGTTGCTCCATGATGAGGAGGGAGTAGTTCTCCATCGAGGCTCGGGCTGTACCGGTAGCTATGTGGCTAATCTCTCCTATGTGCTTCAATACAATAATCTCATGAGCTGCCTTACATGATTGAGATTCATATGATGATGCTTGTAATCTAGATGTCATTATGCTAGTCAAGTGGGTTTTACTTATGTGATCTCCGGAGACTCCTTGTCCCACGTGTGTAAAGGTGATAGTGTGTGCACCGTGTGGGTCTCTTAGGCTATATTTCACAGAATACTTATTCACTGTTATGAATGGCATAGTGAAGTGCTTATTTATATCTCTTTATAATTGCAATGTGTTTTGTATCACAATTTATCTATGTGCTACTCTAGTGATGTTATTAAAGTAGTTTTATTCCTCCTGCACGGTGTAATGGTGACAGTGTGTGCATCCGTGTTAGTACTTGGCGTAGGCTATGATTGTGATCTCTTGTAGATTATGAAGTTAACTATTGCTATGATGGTATTGATGTGATCTATGCCTCCTTTCGTAGCGTGAAGGTGACAAGTGTGCATGCTACGTTAGTACTTGGTTTAGTTGTGTTGATCTTTCATGTACTCTAAGGTTATTTAAATATGAACATTGAATTGTGGAGCTTGTTAACTCCGGCATTGAGGGTTCGTGTAATCCTACGCAATGTGTTCATCATCCAACAAGAGAGTGTAGAGTATGCATTTATCTATTCTGTTATGTGATCAATGTTGAGAGTGTCCACTAGTGAAAGTACGATCCCTAGGCCTTGTTCCTAAATACTGCTATCGCTGCTTGTTTATCAGTTTCTTATCGTAAGACATCGCTACTACTGCTTGTTTACTGTCCTGGGCAAAGCACTTTTCTGGTGCCATTACTACTGCTCATATTCATTCATACCACTTGTATTTTACTATCTCTTCGCCGAACTAGTGCACCTATTAGGTGTGTTGGGGACACAAGAGACTTCTTGTTTTGTGGTTGCAGGGTTGCATGAGAGGGATATCTTTGACCTTCCTCCCCGAGTTCGATAAACCTTGGGTGATCCACTTAAGGGAAACTTGCTGTCTGTTCTACAAACCTCTGCTCTTGGAGGCCCAACACTGCCTACAGGAAAAGGAGGGGGCATAGACATCAAGCTATTTTCCTCGCGCCGTTGTCGGGAACGAAAAGCTTCACCATCATTTCTCCCTCGTCAACCACGCGCGCCAGTGGACAGAAGCTATTTTCTGGCGTCGTTGTCGGGGAGGAAAGGTAAAAGGTACTCACACTCCGGATCTCGGCTACTAAGCTATTTCCCGAAGTACTCCAAGCTATTTCCTTTAGATCCTGCAATTGCATCTTTTTGTTTCTTGTTTACACTAGTTAGGCATAATGGACAACAATGAGCTTCTTATTCTATTTCCTGATTTAAGACATGGATGGTTTGATGTGAAAATTAAAAAACCTATGGAACATATTAGTATGAACGCTTTGAACACCATTGTTGCTAATGATATGGAAAATTCTAAGCTTGGGGAAGCTGGTTTTGATGAGCATGATATTTTTAGTCCCCCAAGCATTGAGGAGAAAATTTACTTTGATGATACTTTGCCTCCTATATTTGATGATGAGAATAATAATGATAGCTACTTTGTTGAATTTGCTCCCCACTACAACTAATAAAATTGATTATGCCTATGTGGAGAGTAATAATTTTATGCATGAGACTCATGATAAGAATGCTTTATGTGATAGTTATATTGTTGAGTTTGCTCATGTTGCTACTGAAAGTTATTATGAGAGAGGAAAATATGGTTGTAGAAATTTTCATGTTACTAAAACACCTCTCTATATGCTGAAATTTTTGAAGTTACTCTTGTTTTATCTTCCTATGCTTGTTACTTTGTTCTTCATGAATTCATTTGTGTACAAGATTCCTTTTCATAGGAAGCATGTTAGGCTTAAATTTGTTTTGAATTTGCCTCTTGATGCTCTCTTTTGCTTCAAATACTATTTCTTGCGAGTGCATTAAAACTGCTGAGCCCATCTTAATGGCTATAAAGAAAGAACTTCTTGGGAGATAACCCATGTGTTTTTTTTACTACAGTACTTTGTTTTATATTTGAGTCTTGGAAGTTGTTACTACTATAGCAACCTCTACTTATCTTATTTTATTGCATTATTGTGCCAAGTAAAGTCTTTGATAGTAGGGTTGATGCTAGATTTGGATTACTGCGCAGAAACAGATTTCTGTCTGTCACGAATCTGGGCTTAATTCTCTGTAGGTAACTCAGAAAATTATGCCAATTTACGTGAGTGATCCTCAGATATGTACGCAACTTTCATTCAATTTGGGTATTTTCATCTGAGCAATTCTGGTGCCATTTTAAAATTCGTCTTTACAGACTGTTCTGTTTTGACAGATTCTGCCTTTATTTCGCATTGCTTCTTTCGCTGTGTTGGGTGGATTTCTTTGTTCCATTACCTTCCAGCAGCTTTGGGCAATGTCCAGAAGTGTTAAGAATGATTGTGTCACCTCTGAACATGTGAGTTTTTGATTATGCACTAACCCTCTAATGAGTTTGCTTTGAGTTTGGTGTGGAGGAAGTTTTCAAGGGTCAAGAGAGGAGGATGATATACTATGATCAAGAAGAGTGAAGAGTTTAAGCTTGGGGATGCCCCTGGTTCATCCCTGCATATTTCAAGAAGACTCCAGCGTAAGCTTGGGATGCCCAAGGCATCCTCTTCATCGACAACATTATCAGGTTCCTCCCTGAAACTATATTTTTATTCCATCACATCTTATGCTTTGCTTGGAGCGTCGGTTTGTTTTTGTTTTTGTTTGAATAAAATGGATCCTAGCATTCATTGTGTGGGAGAGAGACACGCCCCGCTGTTGCATATGGACAAATATGTCCTTAGGCTTTACTCATAGTATTCATGGCGAAGGTTGAATCTTCTTCGTTAAATTGTTATATGGTTGGAATCGGGAAATGCTACATGTAGTAATTCTAAAATGTCTTGAATAATTTGATACTTGGCAATTGTTGTGCTCATGTTTAAGCTCTTGCATCATATACTTTGCACCCATTAATGAAGAAATACATAGAGCTTGCTAAAATTTGGTTTGCATAATTGGTTTCTCTAAAGTCTAGATAATTTCTAGTATTGAGTTTGAACAACAAGGAAGACGGTGTAGAGTCTTATAATGTTTACAATATGTCTTTTATGTGAGTTTTGCTGCACCAGTTCATCCTTGTGTTTGTTTCAAATAACCTTGCTAGCCTAAACCATGTATCGAGAGGGAATACTTCTCATGCATCCAAAATCCTTGAGCCAACCACTATGCCATTTGTGTCCACCATACCTACCTACTACATGGTATTTCTCTGCCATTCCAAAGTAAACTGCTTGAGTGCTACCTTTAAATTTCCATCATTCGCCTTGCAATATATAGCTCATGGGACAAAATAGCCTTAAAAACTATTGTGGTATTGAATATACTTATGCACTTTATCTCTTATTAAGTTGCTTGTTGTGCGATAACCATGCTCCTGGGGACGCCATCAACTCTTTGTTGAATATCATGTGAGTTGCTATGCATGTTCGTCTTGTCTGAGTAAGGGCGGTTCTCACAATCAAATGGTTTGAGTATGCATACTGTTAGAGAAGAACATTGGGCCGCTAACAAAAGCCATGAATCATGGTGGAAGTTTTTTGGACATAAAACCTCAATCTCTTATGAGAATATTAACTGTTGAATGCTTAAGCATTAAAGAGGAGTCCATATATCTGTTGTCTATGTTGTCCTGGTATGGGTGTCTAAGTTGAAGAATGATCAAAAGCGAGAAATCCAATGCGAACTTTCTCCTTAGACCCTTGTACAGGCGGCATAGAGGTACCCCTTTGTGACACTTGGTTGAAACATATGTCATGTAATGATAATCAGTGTTAACCCAAGCTAATTAGGACAAGGTGCGAGCACTATTAGTATACTATGCATGAGGCTTGCAACTTGTAAGATATAATTTACATGATACATATGCTTTATTACTACCGTTGACAAAATTGTTTCATGTTTTCAAAATAAAAGCTCTAGCACAAATATAGCAATCGATGCTTTCCTCTTTGAAGGACCTTCTTTTACTTTTATGTTGAGTTAGTTCACCTATTTCTCTCCACCTCAAGAAGCAAACACTTGTGTGAACTGTGCATTGATTCCTACATACTTGCATATTGCACTTGTTATATTACTTTACATTGACACTATCCATGAGAGATACACATGTTATAAGTTGAAAGCAACCCGCTGAAACTTAATCTTCCTTTGTGTTGCTTCAATACCTTTACTTTGATTTATTGCTTTATGAGTTAACTCTTATGCAAGACTTATTGATGCTTGTCTTGAAAGTACTATTCATGAAAAGTCTTTGCTTTATGATTCAGTTGTTTACTCATGTCATTACCATTGTTTTGATCGCTGCATTCATTACATATGCTTACAATAGTATGATCAAGTTTATGATGGCATGTCACTCCGCAAATTATCTTTGTTATCGTTTTACCTGCTCGGGACGAGCAGAACTAAGCTTGGGGATGCTGATACGCCTCTCCGACGTATCGATAATTTCTTATGTTCCATGCCACATTATTGATGATATCACATGTTTTATGCACACTTTATGTCATATTCGTGCATTTTCTGGAACTAACCTATTAACAAGATGCCGAAGTGCCGTTGCTGTTTTCTGTTTTGGTTTCAAAAATCCTAGTAACTAAATATTCTCGAATTGGACGAAATCAACGCCTGTGTTCCTATTTTGCCCTAAGCATCTAGAACACACGAGAACCGCTGTAGAGGGGCCCACAGCCTACTCAAACTCTCAGGTCAAGAGGAAAGGGGTCTCACCCTATAGTGTCGGCGCCCTTGACCTTCGACGCCGCCTCTTGGCCTATATAAAGCCCCTGACCTAAAACCTCGAGACGGAAAAAGCCACGGTACGAGAAACCTTCCAGAGCCGCGCCATCGCGCCAAGATCTGGGGACAGGAGTCTCTCGTTCCGGCACGCCGCCGGGACGGGGAAGTGCCCCCGGAAGGCTTCTCCATCGACACCACCGCCATCTTCATCAATGCTGCTGCCTCCATGATGAGGAGGGAGTAGTTCTCCATCGAGGCTGGGGGCTGTACCGGTAGCTATGTGGTTAATCTATCTCCTATGTGCTTCAATACAATAATCTCATGAGCTGCCTTACATGATTGAGATTCATATGATGATGCTTGTAATCTAGATGTCATTATGCTAGTCAAGTGGGTTTTACTTATGTGATCTCCGGAGACTCCTTGTCCCACGTGTGTAAAGGTGACAGTGTGTGCACCGTGTGGGTCTCTTAGGCTATATTTCACAGAATACTTATTCACTGTTATGAATGGCATAGTGAAGTGCTTATTTATATCTCTTTATGATTGCAATGTGTTTTGTATCACAATTTATCTATGTGCTACTCTAGTGATGTTATTAAAGTAGTTTTATTCCTCCTGCACGGTGTAGTGGTGACAGTGTGTGCATCCGTGTTAGTACTTGGCGTAGGCTATGATTATGATCTCTTGTAGATTATGAAGTTAACTATTGCTATGATGGTATTGATGTGATCTATGCCTCCTTTCGTAGCGTGAAGGTGACAGTGTGCATGCTACGTTAGTACTTGGTTTAGTTGTGTTGATCTGTCGTGCACTCTAAGGTTATTTAAATATGAACATTGAATTGTGGAGCTTGTTAACTTCGGCATTGAGGGTTCGTGTAATCCTACGCAATGTGTTCATCATCCAACAAGAGAGTGTAGAGTATGTATTTATCTATTCTGTATGTGATCAATGTTGAGAGTGTCCACTAGTGAAAGTATGATCCCTAGGCCTTGTTCCTAAATACTGCTATCGCTGCTTGTTTACTGTTTTACTGCGTTACTACTGATGCGTTACTACTGCTTGTTTACTGTCCTGGGCAAAGCACTTTTCTGGTGCCGTTACTACTGCTCATATTCATTCATACCACTTGTATTTTACTATCTCTTCGCCGAACTAGTGCACCTATTAGGTGTGTTGGGGACACAAGAGACTTCTTGTTTTGTGGTTGCAGGGGTTGCATGAGAGGGATATCTTTGACCTCTTCCTCCCCGAGTTCGATAAACCTTGGGTGATCCACTTAAGGAAACTTGTTGCTGTTCTACAAACCTCTGCTCTTGGAGGCCCAACACTGTCTACAGGAAAAGGAAGGGGCGTAGACATCAGGAGTAGAGGACAAGACAGACATGTCAGAATATTATAATAAGTTTGATGACATTCCACCCTTCAAGGTGAAAACTGACCGAAGCATAATGTTAAATAATGAAGATTATCCATGGTTGCGTCGCAATCAAAAGAAAGGGAAAAAATTTCGGGGCGGAACTTCCGAAGATGCCATAGGGCGTGTGCACTGATACGTCTCCAACGTATCGATAATTTCTTATGTTCCATGTTTGTTTTATGACAATACCTACATGTTTTATACACACTTTATGTCATATTTATGCATTTTCTGGAACTAACCTATTGACGAGATGCCGAAGTGCTAGTTCCTGTTTTCTGCTGTTTTTGGTTTCAGAAATCCTAGTAAGGAAATATTCTCGGAATTGGACGAAATCAACGTCCAAAGATCTTATAATTCCACGAAGCTTCCAGACCAGAGGCCAGAGGAGAGGCCCAGGCCACCACACATGGTGGCCAAGCCTGCTGGGGGCGTGGCCCCCATTGTCCCCCCGGCTGGCTGCCCTGCACTCTCCGACTCCGACTCTCCACCTATAAAGCCTTCCCGACCTAAAACTTCTAAGAATAAGCCACGATACGAGAAAAGTTCCAAAGCGCCGCCATCGCGAAGCCAAGATTCGGGGGACAAAGTTGTTCTGCACGCCGGACGGGGAATTGCCCCTGAAAGGCATCTCCATCGACACCACCGCCATCTTCATCAACGCTGATGTCTCCCATGATGAGGAGGGAGTTCTCCCCCGAGGCTGAGGGCTCTACCATAGCTATGTGGTTCATCTCTCTCCGTGTGATCTTTATGTGATCATGAGCTTTGTGATCTAGTTGAATATCATCTATGTGCTACTCTAGTGATGTTATTAAAGTAGTCCTGTTCCTCCTTCATGATGTAATGTGGACAGTGTGCATCATGTAGTACTTGGCGTAGGTTATGATTGTGATCTCTTGTAGATTATGAAGTTAACTATTACTATGATAGTATTGATATGATCTATTCCCCTTTCATAGCTATTGTTGACAGGCGCATGCTATGTTAGTACTCGGTATAATTGCGTTGGTCTATCATGCACTCTAAGGTTATTTAAATATGAACATCGAATGTTGTGGAGCTTGTCAACTTCGGCATTGAGGTGCTCTTGTAGCCCTACACAATGAATGGTGTTCATCATCCAACAAGAGAGTGTAGAGTATGCATTTATCTATTCTGCTATGTGATCAATGTTGAGAGTGTCCACTAGTGAAAGTATGATCCCTAGGCCTTGTTTCCAAGCACTGAAACTCCGTTTATTTACTGTTTTGTTGCATGTTTACTCGCTGCCATATTTTATTCAGATTGCTATTACCACTCATATACATCCATATCACTTGCATCTTACTATCTCTTCGAACTAGTGCACCTATACATCCGACAAGTGTATTAGGTGTGTTGGGGACACAAGAGACTTCTTGTATCGTGATTGCAGGGTTGCTTGAGAGGATATCTTTGACCTCTTCCTCCCCGAGTTCGATAAACCTTGGGTGATTCACTTAAGGGAAACTTGTCGTTGTTCTGCAAACTCTCTGAGGCCCAACACTGCCTACAGGAATAGAAGCGTGCGTAGACATCAAGCTATTTTGGCTCGCCATTGCCGGGGAGGTAGGTAAAAGTATTCACATCCTCCGACTACTAAGCTATTTCCTAGCACTGTTGTCGTGTGTGAGTGCTCGAAGGTATTTCCTTTAGATCCTACAATTATATCTTTTTGTTTCTTGTTTTTATTTTCACTAGTTAGGCTTAATGGAAAACAACAAAAAAATTAGAGATCTTTATGAACTTTATCTTGAATTAGGACATGATGTGTTTGAAGAGAGAATTAAAAACCCATGGAACTTTATATGCATGCTAATGGGAATGTTATTAGTATGAATGCTTTGAACACCATTGTTGCTAATGCTATGGAAAATTCTAAGATTGGGGAAGCTGGTTTTGATGAGCATGATATTTTTAGTCCCCCAAGCATTGAGGAGAAAATTTTCTTTGATGATACTTTACCTCCTATTTATGATGATTATAATGATAGTGGTATTTTGGTGCCACCTACTATGGAGGATAAAGGTTATTATGATTATACCATGCCTGCAATTTATGATGATATTTTCAGTCCACCTACTATTGAGGAGAAAATTAATTATGATTACAATATGCCTCCTACATATGATAATTATGGTGATGAGAATAATAATGATGGCTATCTTATTGAATTTGCTCCCACTACAACTAATAAAATTGATTATGCTTATGTGGAGAGTAATAATTTTATGCATGTAGCTCATGATAAGAATGTTTCATGTGATAGTTATATTGTTGAGTTTGTTCATGATGCTATTGAAAGTTATTATGAGAGGGAAACATGGTTACATGCATCTTAATAATATTAAGTTTTCCCCTCTTTATGTTGAGAATTGTGAAGTTACTCTTGTTTTATCTTGCTATGCTTGTTGCATTATGCTTCATGAATTTGTTTATTTACAAGATTCCTTTTCATAGGAAGTGGGTTAGGCTTAAATATGTTTTGAATTTGCTTCTTGATTCTCTCTTTTACTTCAACTCTTATTTCTTGCGCGAGCATCATTAAAATTGCTGAGCCCATCTTAATGGCTATAAAGAAAGAACTTCTTGGGAGATAACCCATGTTTTTATTTTGCTACTATTTTGTTGTGTCTTGGATGTTGTTACTACTGTAGCAACCTCTCCTTATCTTTATTTTATTACATTGTTGTTCCAAGTAAAGTCTTTGATAGTAGGGTTGATACTAGATTTGGATTACTTCGCAGAAACAGATTTCTTACTGTCACGAATTTGAGTAGAATTCTCTGTAGGTAACTCAGAAAAATCTTCCAATTTACGTGCGTGATCCTCAGATATGTACGCAACTTTCATTCAATTTGACCTTTTTCATCTGAGCAAGTTAAGTGCCCCTGAAAAATTCTTATTTACGGACTGTTCTGTTTTGACAGATTCTGCCTTTTATTTCGCATTGCCTCTTTTGCTATGTTTGATGGATTTCTTTGTTCCATTAACTTTCAGTAGCTTTGTGCAATGTCCATAAGTGTTAAGAATGATTATGTCACCTCTGAATATATGAATTTTCAATTATGCACTAACCCTCTAATGAGTTTGTTTTAAGTTTGTTGTGGAGGAAGTTTTCAAGGGTCAAGAGAGGAGGATGATATACTATGATCAAGAAGAGTGAAAAGTCTAAGCTTGGGGATGCCCGTGGTTCATCCCTGCATATTTTAAGAAGACTCAAGCGTCTAAGATTGGGGATGCCCAAGGCATCCCCTTCTTCATCGACAACTTATCAGGTCACCTCTAGTGAAACTATATTTTTATTCAGTCACATCTTATGTACTTTACTTGGAGCGTCTATGTGCTTTTATTTTTGTTTTGTTATTTTCATTCTCTGAATAAATTCATGCTTGTGTGGGAGAGAGACATGCTCCACTCTTTCATATGAACACTAGTGTTCTTCGCTTTTATTTTTAATGTTCATGGAGGAGTTGAAAACCGCTTCGTTAATTGTTATATGGTTGGAAAAAGAAAATGCTGCATGTGGTAATTGGTATAATGTCTTGAATAATTTGATACTTGGCAATTGTTGTGCTCATATAGATCATGTTTAAGCTCTTGCATCATGTACTTTGCACCTAATAATGAAAAACTACCATAGAGCTTGTTAAAATTTGGTTTGCATGATTGGTCTCTAGAGTCTAGATATTTTCTGGTTAAGGTGTTTGAACAACAAGGAAGATGATGTAAAGTCTTATAATGATTACAATATGTTCATATGTGAGTCTTTCTGCACCGTTTTATACTTGAGTTTGCTTCAAACAACCTTGCTAGCCTTGTATTGAGAGGAATTACTTCTCGTGCATCCAAATCCTTGAGCCAAAATCCATGCCATTTGTGTCCACCATACCTACCTAGTACATTGTATTTCTCTGCCATTCCAAAGTAAATTACTTGAGTCTACCTTTAAAATTCTATTCTTTGCCTTTACAATACATAGCTCATGGGAAAATAGCCTTAGAAACTATTGTGGTATTGAATATGTAGCTATGTATCCTATTTCTTATAAGTTGCTTGTTGAGCGGTAACCATGTTTCTGGGGACACCATCAACTTTCCACCTTTGTTGGATATCATGTAAGTTGCTACGCATGTTCGTCTTGTCTGAAGTAAGGGCGATTTTCATGATTAAATGGTTTGAGTATGCATATTGTTAGAGAAGAACATTGGGCCGCTAGCTAAAGCCATGAATCATGGTGGAAGTTTCAGTTTGGACACAAATCCTCAATCTCTTATGATAATATTATCTGTTGTTAAATGCTTAAGCATTAAAAGAGGAGTCCATGATTTGTTGTCTATGTTGTCCCGGTATGGATGTCTAAGTTGAGAATAATCAAAAGCGAGAAATCCAATGCGAACTTTCTCCTTAGACCTTTGTACAGGCGGCATAGAGGTACCCCTTTGTGACACTTGTTGAAACATATGTTATGCAATGATAATCTGCGCTAATCCAAGCTAATTAGGACAAGGTGCGAGCACTATTAGTATTCTATGCATGAGGCTTGCAACTTATAGGATGTCTTATACATAACGCATATGAATTATTACTACCGTTGACAAAATTGTTTCTATGTTTTTAAAATAAAAGCTCTAGCACAAAAATACTAATCCATGCTTCCTCTGCGAAGGGCCATTTCTTTTTATGTTGAGTCAGTTTACCCACTTCTTTCTATCTTAGAAGCAAACACTTGTGTCAACTGTGTGCATTGATTCTTACATGTTTACTTATTGCACTTGTTATATTGCTTTATGTTGACAACTATCCATGAGATATACATGTTACAAGTTGAAAGCAATTGCTGAAACTTAATCATCCTTTGTGTTGCTTCAATGCCTTCTACTTTGAATTTATTGCTTTATGAGTTAACTCTTATGCAAGACTTATTGATGCTTGTCTTGAAAGTACTATTCATGAAAAGCCTTTGCTATATGATTCAGTTGTTTAATCATTGTCTTTACCATTGCTTTGAATCACTTCATTCATATCATATGCTTTACAATAGTATTGATCAAGATCATGTTGATAGCATGTCACTTAAGAAATTATCTTTGTTATCGTTTACCTACTCGAGGACGAGTAGGAACTAAGCTTGGGGATGCTGATACGTCTCCAACGTATCGATAATTTCTTATGTTCCATGTTTGCTTTATGACAATACCTACATGTTTTATACACACTTTATGTCATATTTATGCATTTTCTGGAACTAACCTATTGACGAGATGCCGAAGTGCTAGTTCCTGTTTTCTGCTGTTTTTGGTTTCAGAAATCCTAGTAAGGAAATATTCTCTAATTGGACGAAATCAACGCCCGCATCTTATAATTCCACGAAGCTTCCAGAACGAGAGGGGCCAGAGGAGAGGCCCAGGGCCACCACACATGGTGGCGGCGCCCAAGGGGGGCACGCCCCCGTTGTCCTGGCTGCCCTGCACCCCCTCCGACTCCGACTCTCCGCCTATAAAAGCCTTCCGACCTAAAACTTCGAAGAATAAGCCACGATACGAAAAGTTCCGTAGCCGCCGCCATCGCGAAGCCAAGATTCGGGGACGTGTCTGTTCCGGCACGCCGCTGGGACGGGGAATTGCCCTCGGAAGGCATCTCCATCGACACCACCGCCATCTTCATCAAAGCTGCTGTCTCCTATGATGAGGAGGGAGTAGTTCTCCCCCGAGGCTGAGGGCTCTACCGTAGCTATGTGGTTCATCTCTCTCCCATGTGATCTTTATGTGATCATGAGCTTTGTGATCTAGTTGAATATCATCTATGTGCTACTCTAGTGATGTTATTAAAGTAGTATATTCCTCCTTCATGATGTAATGTGGACAGTGTGTGCATCATGTAGTACTTGGTGTAGGTTATGATTGTGATCTCTTGTAGATTATGAAGTTAACTATTACTATGATAGTATTGATGTGATCTATTCCCTTTCATAGCTAATGTTGACAGGCGCATGCTATGTTAGTACTGGTATAATTGCGTTGGTCTATCATGCACTCTAAGGTTATTTAAATATGAACATCGAATGTTGTGGAGCTTGTTAACTCCGGCATTGAGGTGCTCTTGTAGCCCTACACAATGAATGGTGTTTGTCATCCAACAAGAGAGTGTAGAGAAAGTAGTATTTGTTTATTCAGTTATGTGATCAATGTTGAGAGTGTCCACTAGTGAAAGTATGATCCCTAGGCCTTGTTTCCAAGCACTGAAACTCCGTTTATTTACTGTTCTGTTGCATGTTTACTCGCTGCCATCTTTATTTCAGATTGCTATTACCACTCATATTCATCCATATCACTTGCATCTTACTATCTCTTCGCCGAACTAGTGCACCTATACATCTGACAAGTGTATTAGGTGTGTTGGGGACACAAGAGACTTATTGTATCGTGATTGCAGGGTTGTTTGAGAGGGATATCTTTGACCTCTTCCTCCCTGAGTTCGATAAACCTTGGGTGATTCACTTAAGGAAACTTGCTGCTTTACAAACCTCTGTTCTTGGAGGCCCAACACTGTCTACAGGAATAGAAGCATGCGTAGACATCATGCACCAACGACATCTTCGAGAAGTTCCGCCACGGGAGATTTCCCAACCCTTTCCTCCATCCATGGGGATGAAACTCTCCCTACCTTCTAGGTTGGCTTGTTGAGCTGCTTGCCATGGCGTATCGATGCTCCTTTTATAGGCACGGCGCCGCTTCTACTTTGTCTTGTTCCTTCGACAGGGCGTCGTGCGCTACATGCTTTATCTCATCTGGCGTACCCACGCGTCCTTATCCTGCCGACAACTTTAGTCTCGGTTGCACCCACCAGCCGGGACTAAAGGTTACCCACACGTCCTTATCCCACCGACAGTTTTGTTAGATGACACAAAACCACCTTTAGTCCCGGTTGTACCCACCAGCCGGGACTAATGGTTGCCCGCACGTCAGCCACCCCCCAGATAAGGCCCTCCCAGATAAGCCTCCCCCAGATAAGGCCCCCCATCTTTTGTCCCGGTTTGAGCCCCCACCCGGGATGAAAGTTTCCCGCGCCACTGCGTTCCCGCCTATTTTCTTCCCGCGCTTCCACCGCTTCCCGCCTCCGTCTTCCTGCCATTTTTTCACTATATATATGTAGGCTTGGCCTCCATTTGCATATCACATCTAGACTCATATCTACAAACCTTATCACTCTCTCCCATGGCTTCCATCGTATCTCTAACCACCCCGGGAGGAGGAGGTGCTTTGCGCCTCGAACTACCCCTGCCCGCCGGGCTACCGTGTGCCCACCGGCTGGTTGCTGAGCGTCGGAGGCGTACCGGTCCCTCCTGTCCCTCTAGGTGTGGCGCGCGAGATGGCCATCACGAACCACTACTACTTTGAGCTCACGCCAGAGCAGCGGAGGAATCCCCAGTGGCATCCCGACTACAGCCCGACTTGGGACGGCTTCTTCATCAATCGGCATGAGAGTGCGCTTGCCAGGCACGAGGAGGACGGCCCGCCTCCTTCGAACTTCAACGAGGCCGGCCGTCGGCTGTGGTGGTGCGGCCGGACTCTCCAGAGCGTCATGGCCTACCGTGGCCCCCGCCTGCGCTACCCTCAGTCCCAGCCCACGCGTGCTCACCCGCCGAGGTTCGACTACCGCGACCCCGATGCCAGCGACGACGACGTCGGCGACTACGACGACTACAGTGGCGACGTTTATAGGGCTAGGCACGAGTATGACTGAATGACTCCAACATTCGAATCTGGCCATGTATCTTAATTTTCAGTTGAGCTATGTACTTTAATTCTAGTTCAATCGTAATAAAATTTTATTCCCGCCCATTATTTCCTGCCCTTTTCCTCCCGTGCGGCATCATGGCGGGAAACTTTCCCGCTGATGTCTACGGGTGCTTCTATTCTTGTAGACAGTGTTGGGCCTCCAAGAGCAGAGGTTTGTAGAACAGCAGCAAGTTTCCCTTAAGTGGATCACCCAAGGTTTATCGAACTCGGGAGGAAGAGGTCAAAGATATCCTCTCAAGCAACCCCGCAATCACGATACAAGAAGTCTGTGTCCTCAACACACCTAATACACTTGTCTATGGAGGTGCACTAGTTCGCGAAGAGATAGTGAAATACAAGTGGTATGAATGAATATGAGCAGTAGTAACGGCGCTAGAAAAGTGCTTGCTGGCGTGCAGTTGATGGTAGTAAGTAAACATGCAGTAAACAGTAAGTAAGCGGTGTTTGCAGTATTGGAAACAAGGCCTAGGGATCATACTTTCACTAGTGGACACTCTCAACATTGATCACATAATAAATAAGTTCTCTTCTCGTGCTACATATACTCTTGTTTGATAATGAACACCATTCGCGTAGGGCTACTAGAGCACCTCAATGCCGAGTTAACAAGCTCCACAACATTCGATATTCATATTTAAGTAACCTTAGAGCATAATAGATCTTTGCAATTAAACCGAGTACTAACATAGCATACACACTGTCACCTTTACACTATGAAGGGGAATAAATCACATCAATACTATCATAGTAATAATTAACTCCATAACCTACAAGAGATTATGATCATAACCTACGCCAAGTACTACACGATGCACACACTATCACCATTACACCGTGAAGGAGGAATATACTACTTTAATAACATCACAAGAGTAGCACATAGACTAATAGTGATACAAAACTCATATGAATCTCAATCATGTAAGGCAGCTCATGAGATCATTGTATTGAAGTACATAGGAGAGAGATTAACCACATAGCTACCGTACAGCCCTTAGCCTCGATGGAGAACTACCTCCTCATGGGAGACAGCAGCGGGATGAAGATGGCGGTGGTGTCGATGGAGGAGCCTTCCGGGGGCACTTCCCCGTCCCGGCGGCGGTCGAACAGAGACTCCTGTCCCCGATCCGCCACATGGCAGCGGCCTCGGAAGGTTTCTCGCACCGTGGCTTTTCCGTCGAGGTTTTAGGTCGAGGAGGCTTAATAGGCGAAGAGGCGGAGTCGGAAGGCTGACGGGGCCACCACACAATAGGCGGCGCGCCAGGGGGGCCGCGCCGCCGCGTGTGGCCCCCCCAGGGCTCCCCTCTGGCAGCTCTCGGGTGTTCTGGAAGCTTTGTGGAAAAATAGGATGCTGGGCATTGATTTCATCCGATTCCGAGAATATTTTCTTACTAAGATTTCTGAAACCAAAAACAGCAGAAAACAGGAACTGGCATCACATCTGTCAATAGGTTAGTTCCAGAAAACGCATCAAAACGATATAAAGTGTGCACAAAACATGTAGGTATTGTCATAAAACTAGCATGGAACATAAGAAATTATAGATACGTTGGAGACGTATCAAGCATCCCCAAGCTTAGTTCCTACTCGCCCTCGAGTAGGTAAACGATAACAATGATAATTTCTTAAGTGACATGCTACCAACATAATCTTGATCAACACTATTGTAAAGCATATGAGATGAATGCAGCGATTCAAAGCAATGATGAAGACAATGAGTAAACAACTGAATCATATAGCAAAGACTTTTCATGAATAGTACTTTCAAGACAAGCATCAATAAGACTTGCATAACAGTTAACTCATAAGCAATAAATTCTTAGTAAAAGGCATTGAAGCAACACAAAGGATGATTAAGTTTCAGCAATTGCTTTCAACTTGTAACATGTATATCTCATTGATAATTGTCAACATAAAGCAATATAACAAGTGCAATAGGTAAACATGTAAGAATCAATGCACACAGTTGACACAAGTGTTTGCTTCTAAGATAGAAATAGGTAAACTGACTCAACATAAAGTAAAAGAAAGGCCCTTCGCAGAGGGAAGCTGGGATTAAATCATGTGCTAGAGCTTTTTAAGTTTTGAAATCATATAGAGAGCATAAAAGTAAAGTTTTGAGAGGTGTTTGTTGTTGTCAACGAATGGTAGTGGGTACTCTAACTACCTCATCAACAGACTTTCAAGAGCGGCTCCCATGAAGGACGTTATCTCTACCAGCAAGGTAGATCATCCCTCTTCTTTTGTTTACACATGTACTTTAGTTTAGTTTTTTTATTTTATTTATGGATGACACTCCTCCCAACCTTGCTTTCTCAAGCCATGGCTAACCGAACTCGGGTGCCTTCCAACAATCACATACCATGAAGGAGTGTCTATTTGCAAATTAAGTTGCTTACTGATGAATCAGAGCAAAACATGTGAAGAGAATTATTAATGCAAGTTAATTAATTGGGGCTGGGAACCCCATTGCCAGCTCTTTTGCAAAATTATTGGATAAGCGGAGAATCCACTAGTCCATTGTGAAAGTCTGTCAAAAGTAAATGACAAGATCGAAAGATAAAACACCACATACTTCCTCATGAGCTATAAAACATTGACACAAATAAGAGATAACAGCTTTTGAATTGTTTAAAGGTAGCACATGAAGTAATTTACTTTGGAATGGCAGAGAAATACCATGTGGTAGGTAGGTATGGTGGACACAAATGACATAGTTTTTGGCTCAAGGATTTGGATGCACGAGAAGAATTCCTCTCAATACAAGGCTAGGCTAGCAAGGTTGTTTGAAGCAAACTCAAGTATAAACGGTGCAGCAAGACTCACATATGAACATATTGTAAGTATTATAAGACTTTACATCGTCTTCCTTGTTGTTCAAACACCTTAACCAGAAAATATCTAGACTTAGAGAGACCAATCATGCAAACCAAATTTTAACAAGCTCTATGTAGTTCTTCATTAATAAGTGCAAAGTAAATGATGCAAGAGCTTAAACATGATCCATATGAGCACAACAATTGCCAAGTATCAAATTATTCAAGACATTGTACCAATTACCATATGAAGCATTTCCTGTTTCCAACCATATAACAATTAACGAAGCAGTTTCAACCTTCGCCATGAACATTAAAAGCTAAGAACACATGTGTTCATATGAACCAGCGGAGCGTGTCTCTCTCCCACACAAGGATGAACTTATTCAAACAAAAAAAAACAAACAGACGCTCCAAGTAAAGTACATAAGATGTGACCGAATAAAAATATAGTTTCAAGAGAAGAAACCTGATAAGTTGTCGATGAAGAAGGGGATGCCTTGGGCATCCCAAGCTTAGATGCTTGAGTCTTCTTGAAATATGCAGGGATGAACCACGGTGCATCCCCAAGCTTAGACTCTTCACTCTTCTTGATCATAGTATATCATCCTCCTCTTGACCCTTGAAAACTTCCTCCACACCAAACTCAAAACAAACTCATTAGAGGGTTCGTGCATAATCAAAAATTCACATGTTCAGAGGTGACACAATCATTCTTAACACTTCTGGACATTTCCCAAAGCTAATGGAAGTTAATGGAACAAAGAAATCCATCAAACATAGCAAAACAGGCAATGCGAAATAAAAGGCAGAATCTGTCAAACAGAACAGTCCGTAAAGACGAATTTTAAAGTGGCACCATACTTGCTCAGATGAAAATGCCCAAATTGAATGAAAGTTGCGTACATATCTAAGGATCACGCACGTAAATTGGCAGATTTTTCTGAGTTACCTACTGAGAACCCTGCCCACATTCGTGACAGCAAGATATCTGTTCCTGCGCAGTAATCCAAATCTAGTACTGGCTTTACTATCAAAGACTTTACTTGACACAACAATGCAATAAAATAAGATAAGGAGAGGTTGCTACAGTAGTAACAACTTCCAAGACACAAATATAAAAAAAAAGTACTGTAGTAAAATAAACACATGGGTTATCTCCCAAGAAGTTCTTTCTTTATAGCCATTAAGATAGGCTCAGCAATTTTAATGATGCTCGCGCAAGAAATAAGAGTTGAAGCAAAAGAGAGCATCAAAAAGCAAATTCAAAACACATTTAAGTCTAACCCACTTCCTATGAAAAGGAATCTTGTACACAAATAAATTCATGAAGCATAATGCAATAAGCATAGAAAGATAAAACAAGTGTAACTTCAAGATTTTTCAGCAAAAAGAGAGGTGTTTTAGTAACATGAAAATTTCTACAACCATATTTTCCTCTCTCATAATAACTTTCAGAGGCATCATGAACAAACTCAACAATATAACTATCAAATAAAGCATTCTTATTCACATACATAAAAGTATCATTACTCTCCACATAAGCATAATCAATTTTATTAGTTGTAGTGGGAGCAAATTCAACAAAGTAGCTATCATTATTATTCTCATCATCAAATATAGGAGGCATATTGTAATCATAATTAAACTTATCCTCCATAGTAGGCGGCACCAAAAGACCACTATCATTATAATCATCATATATGGGAGGCATATCATAATCAACATAAACTTTCTCCTCAATACCCGGAGGGCTAAAGAGATCATTTTCATCAAAACCGACCTCCCCAAGCTTAAATTCTTCCATAGCATTAGCAACAATGGTGTTTAAAGCATTCATACTAATAACATTCCCATTAGCATGCATAAGTTCCATGGGTTTTTAATTTTCTCTTCAAACACATCATGTCCTAATTCAAGATAAAGTTCATAAAGATCTCTCATTTTGTTGTTGTCTTCCATTAAGCCTTACTAGTGTAAAACAAGAGACAAAAAGAAGCAATTGCAGGATCTAAAGGAAATAGGTTTGAGCACACACACAACAGCAACAGAAAAGTACTTAGTTACCTGGGACCGAAGTATGAATGCCTTTTACCTTTCCTCCCAAGAACGCGCTTTAAAAGTGCTTGATGTCTACTGGGTGCTTCTATTCTTGTAGACAGTGTTGGGCCTCCAAGAGCAGAGGTTTGTAGAACAGCAGCAAGTTTCCCTTAAGTGGATCACCCAAGGTTTATCGAACTCAGGGAGGAAGAGGTCAAAGATATCCCTGTCAAGCAACCCTGCAATCACGATACAAGAAGTCTCTTGTGTCCCCAACACACCTAATTGTTATCACCAGAATTTGACCGGATCAGAGGTGGGCCGCGATTAAGATGGGCTTGAAGAATATACCTGGAAGAATTACATGAATCGGCCTTGTATACAAAGTTTGGGCTAGTTTGCCCGTGTATCTGTAAATATAGTAGGATACGTGTCGGTTAGATAGAATTTGGCTCGTGCACGGTTGGGATTACTCCCACGTTAGAAAGTCTACGGACTATAAATATGTATCTAGGGTTATTGAGAAAGACAACAATCACGTTCATCACAAACCAATCTAGGCGCATCGCCAACCCCTTGTTTCGAGGGTTTTTTCCGGGTAAACATCATGCTGCCTAGATCGCATCTTGCGATCTAGGCAATACACGTTTATTCGTTGTTCATGCGTTGCTCGTGCTGAAGCCTTGTTGATGGCGAGCAACGTAGTTATCATAGATGTGTTAGGGTTAGCATTGTTTCATCGTGTCACATGCTTTCGTCCATGCAACCCTTAGACGTCTAGCCGCCCTTACACCTATCTTAGGTGTAAGGGCGGCACCTCGCTTGGTCATTATTTAGTAGATCCGATCCGTTATGATTGCTCCTTGTTATTCAAGGATTAGTTTAATATCTGCATAGTTAGGCCTTGCAAACGGGTTGAAGGATCCAGTAGCACGTAGGGTGTAGTTTGCTAGCCCTAGATGAGATGTTCCGGGGATCAACTTCACGTTGGTTTTTAGGCCTTGTCTAGGGTCGGTTTATTACCACCGTGCGTGGCTGCCAGGCTCAATCACGCGTAGGATGTTCCGATTATGTGGTGAAAACCCTAAATCGTCATAGGTCGTTTTAGCTTTATATTGATCAAGCAGGACCACCATGTGATCGTATACCTCATACGGATCAATCGGCTCCTTGAGCCGATTCACAGGACAACCTGAGAGCCGATCGAGGCTCGTATTTAATGTTTACGTGTATGCCATGCAGAAAACTAAGCGAAGCAAATCCATCACCTTCCTGACCAGGTATAGGGTGGCACGCCCTTGCACCAGCATCGGACGTGCGTGCCGAGGCTTTGCGGGCCGTCGCCGAGGGACCAGGGCCAGCCGCAGTCTGGGAGCCTCCCGGCCTATCGTGCTGCCCGTCGCTGCTCGCCGGTGGGTTTCGACCGCAACACATTCTCGCACGCCGTGGGACAGTCTTCGATATCAATCGCATCGCCATCTACATCTGAGATGGCGGAAGGTACTCCGGTCACGTACGAAGATCTGACTGAGGAGCTCAAGAAGAAGTATGACGAGGTCAAAGCTATCCTCGAAGCCGACCTCATCGGCTCTTTCCAGAGAACCCGCTCACACGTCATCAGGTGGAAAGGGTTCTCACCTGAAGGCGCGCTCGATGGAGTGGACCTGTCCGCCCTTCAGAAGAACGCACCAGGTCTCTGCGTGGAGATTAATTTCATGGTAGCTCATTCGCTGCACCGCCATTCTGAGAGCCTGGTGAACACTTTGGAGCGTGTCGCCCTTCGGGTGATCCAGGAAATCATGAGGCATCAGTATTCTCCGTCAGGACCTGCTCTAGGGACTCACCAAGGAGAGATACCACTCCAGTCCCGACCACCGCTGCCGTTCGCGTTGGCAGCACCAAGTGCCGACCACCGGCATTCGTCGTCTACAAGATCGGTGGTGACCCTAGTGATCAC
This sequence comes from Lolium multiflorum, assembly GCA_030979885.1. Classification (NCBI taxonomy): domain Eukaryota; kingdom Viridiplantae; phylum Streptophyta; class Magnoliopsida; order Poales; family Poaceae; genus Lolium; species Lolium multiflorum. The sequence goes on along the minus strand of CM061752.1, from coordinate 250,632,076 downwards.
CAGTTCTTGTATGAGGCGCCTAAGGAGATCCCTCACGGATACACGTGCACATACGTGCTGACCGCAGTATCTGGGCACTCGAACCGACCGCAACAACAGGGACTGGAACAGCAGGAGGAACTGAACAGATCTTGAGAAGCACATTTGCCAGCTAAATATGCCACTCCGACGAACCTCCAGAGCTCAACTCCTGCAGTTGGCTCAGAGCTTGAAAGCAAGCGTGGCTGGCTAAGTATGCCACTCCAGCGAATCTTCAGAGTTCGACTCCTGCAGCCAGCACCGCGGATCAGATCAGCACAATCTTGAGAGACCAGTTCGGCATGGTGCCGAAAAGGAGGGCAATCGGCTATTCCAAGCCGTACCCCAACGAGTACGATTTGATCCCACTACCACCCAAATATCGGCTCCCTGAATTCTCCAAGTTTAGTGGGTCAGATGGCTCCAGCTCAATCGAGCATGTGAGCCGATATTTGGCACAGCTGGGCACGATCTCAGCATCAGATGAACTACGTGTGAGGTTCTTCGCACAGTCCCTCACAGGATCGGCTGGGTGGTACACATCGCTGGCACCAGACTCAATCCGGACTTGGAAGCAGTTGGAAGAACAGCTCCATGCAATATCACCGGAGGCTTCCGAGGCTGGCATTGCCGATCTAGCACAAGTACGCAGAAGCGCGGAGAAACAGGCCGATACATCCAGCGCTTCAGGACCGTTAGGAACCGATGCTATTCGGCTCGTGTGACTGAAAAAGAAGCAGTCGAGTTGGCGGTGGTGGGTCTCGCATCACCGATCAAGGATGTGGCCTCCCAAGCGGACTACCCTTCACTAGCGCATATGGTGCAGAAGCTGTCATTATATGAACAGCGCCACCCGGAGGTGTACCAGGATAAATTCAAGCGTGCGGTGGTCCTGGTTGAGGCAGATGAAGATGAAGGCTCTGCGGGAGATCAAGAGGTAGCAGTGGCTGAATGGACTCAAGCCCCGTGTCCTGCAAATGGGTTAAGCCACAAGGTCCTCCAAGAGGGTTTGACTTCGACGTGACCAAGGCTGAGCAAATTTTCGACCTCTTACTTAAGGAGAAGCAGCTAAAGGTACCCGAAGGCCACAAAATCCCCACGGCGCAGGAGCTGAACGGAAAGCCATACTGCAAGTGGCATAACACGTTCACCCATACCACCAACGACTGCAGGGTGTGGCGTCAGCAGATCCAAATGGCGATAGAACAAGGGCGTCTAATTTTCAGCCAGTACGCCATGAAAGTCGACACACACCCCTTCCCGCCGTTAACATGGTGGAGTGCACTTACCCTGGGAGGTGCCAGCCAGGTTTCTCGTTCAGCGTCAACATGGTAGGACCTGGACACCACTCTGGTAAGGACAGAGACGAGGGCAGCTGCTCTCATAACAAGGACAAAGAGGAAGCCATTCCACGCGATCGGCTCCGGCACTTCCCAAAAATTCTGGTTACAATCAAAATGAAGGCTGATTCCAGCAATCGGCCCATATTATCCTTACCATACGTTTTCCCTGTATTCAGTGTCGATCTCACAGGTGACGGAAAGCTAGGGTATGGGTTTACATCGGCTGATGAACTAGAAGAAGTCGACATCGGTCCTGGGGATAAGCCACGACCAACTTTTATCAGCAAGAAGTTAGATCCACATCTCAGGAGTCAGATGATAGCTCTGTTAAAAGAATACCCAGATTGCTTTGCATGGGATTACACAGAGATGCCTGGGTTAGACAGGAGCATCATTGAGCATCGGCTCCCCCTTAAGAAAGGATTTCGGCCGTTCCAACAACGAGCACGTCAGATGAAGGCCGAAATTCTGGAAGAGGTCAAGAAAGAGATCGAGAAGATGTTGGCCGCCGGGTTCATCAGGCCATGCAGGTATGCTGAATGGATCTCCAGTATCGTACCTGTAGAGAAGAAGGACGGCCGATGGCGTGTGGCCATAGATTTCCGAGATCTCAACAGAGCCACTCCAAAAGATGAATATCCGATGCCTGTGGCAGAAACGTTGATCAATGCAGCTGCTGGCCACAAGGTGTTGAGCTTCATGGATGGCAACGCCGGCTATAACCAAATCTTCATGGCTCCGGAAGATATACACAAGACCGCATTCAGAGTACCAGGGGCAGTAGGCTTGTTTGAATATGTAGTCATGACCTTTGGGTTGAAGAATGCTGGTGCAACGTACCAAAGAGCCATGAATTATATATTTCATGATCTGATCGGCAAGTTGGTGGAAATCTACATCGATGACGTGGTGGTCAAATCTGTCTCCATGGAGGGACACTTGGATGATTTGCGACGCATCCTAGACCGAACTCGGAAGTTCGGACTGAGAATGAATCCAAAGAAGTGTGCTTTTGGTGTGACGGCCGGTCAGTTCCTAGGTTTTCTGGTTCATGAACAAGGAATTGATATCGGCCTGAAAAGTCAAGAGGCAGTGCGTACCATGCAGCCGCCTACCACGAAGAAGGAGCTCCAACGTCTTATCAGCAAGATCAACTTCGTCCGACGATTCATCTCTAACCTGTCAGGACGAATTGAGCCGTTCATGTCATTGGTGAAGATTAAATCTGATGACGAGTTTCACTGGGGGCAGCAGCAGGCGTTGACGAGATTAAGCGGTATCTAACAACGCCGCCTGTGCTAGTTCCACCCCAACAAGACAGGCCGTTCTATATCTACTTATCAGTAGCTGACACGTCCATCGCTTCGGTGGTGGTGCAACTCTATGAGGGTGTTGAAAAGGTCGTTTTCTACCTCAGCAGAAGGATGTTGGACGCAGAGACAAGGTATCCTGAGGTCGAGAAGCTATGCCTCTGCATGTTCTTCACCTGCACCAAACTTCATCATATCCTTTTGACGGCAGAGATCATCGTCATATGCAAGTCAGACGTTGTCAAGCACATGCTGTCGGCTCCTGTTTTGAAAGGCCGACTTGGTAAGTGGATGTTTGCGTTATCGGAGTTCGATCTTCGGTATCAGCCTGCGAAAGCAGTCAAGGGACAAGCGTTGGCCGATCTTATAGCTGAACGGATTAATACTAATATAGCAGCACTATCTGTACGTGCATGGGCTATGTTCTTCGATGGATCGGCTTGTGATGATGGTTGTGGCATCGGCATTCTGCTCGTGTCGCCTCGGGGGGCAACATATTCTTTCGCCATCAGGCTATCTACCCCTTGCACCAACAATGTCGCTGAGTATGAGGCAGTGCGCAAGGGAATGGAGTTGCTTTTGGAAGCCGGGGCAGAGGCGGTGGAGCTTTTTGGAGACTCGAAGTTGGTGATCTCCCAGCTCACGGACGAATACAAGTGCGAGAGTGAGTCACTCTTTCCATATTGGATGGAATGTCGTGAGCTGATGACACATTTTCGGTACATCAATTTCAATTGGGTCCCAAGGTCTCAGAATACCGACGCCAATGATCTCGCACAGATGGCGTCAGGATACAAGGACATACCAGACGGGTCAGAAGTTCAGGTGCAGTTCCTGGAACAGGATGACTGGAGAGCCGATATCTTCAATTACTTGAAGGATTCGGCTCGGGGGCACCTAAACGGATAAGGTACAAGGCTATGAAATATGTCCTTATAGGAGATGACATGTTCTACAGGACGTTGGAAGGGTTACTACTCAAATGCCTGGGACCAACTGAGTCTAATCGGCTCTTACATGAGGTGCATGAAGGCGCCTGTGGAACTCACCAATCGGCTCATAAGATGAAGTGGTTAATTAGGCGATCAGGGTTTTATTGGCCCACCATGCTTGAGGACTGCTTCAAGTACTACAAGGGATGCCAAGCGTGTCAGATGTTCGGAAAAATTCAGATGGTACCCGCATCAGCGATGAACCCCATCATCAAGCCTTGGCCATTTAGAGGTTGGGGCATGGATATGATCGGCAAAATCCATCCTGCGTCGAGCAAAGGCCACGAGTGGATTCTGGCCATTACAGATTATTTCACCAAATGGGTGGAGGCCGTTCCTATGAAGAAGGTAAAATCGGAAGATGTTATCCAATTTGTCAAAGAACATGTCATTCATAGGTTCGGGATTCCCCAAACCATCACGACCGATGGAGGTTCGGTTTTTGTTTCTAAAGAATTCAGAAAGTTCTGCGATGACATGGGGATTAAGCTGATCCGATCATCTCCATACTATGCTCAAGCCAACGGGCAAGCCGAAGCATCCAATCAAAGCCTGATCAAGCTGATTAAGAGGAAGATTGACGAGAACCCTAGGGTGTGGCATGAGACATTGTCAGAAGCTTTGTGGGCCTATCGCATGTCATGCCATGGAGCTATAAAGACTTCGCCATACCAGCTTGTCTATGGGCAGGAAGCCGTATTACCTTGGGAAATTACGGCTGGATCGAGACGTGTCACGTTTCAGAATGACCTGACAGCTGAAGAATATGCAGCCCTGATGAGTGACACTATTGAGGATGCAACGGAACTTAGACTTTGGTCGTTGGAGAAGATTAAAGAGAACAAAGCCAGGGTAGCTCGTGCATACAATAAGAAGGTGAGACCAAAGGAGTTTCAAGTTGGTGATTTAGTATGGGAAGCCGTGTTGCCACTAGGAACCAAGGATAAAGCATATGGCAAATGGTCTCCTAATTGGCACGGTCCTTACAAAGTCATCCAGGTTTTGAAGGGCAATGCCTACATGCTTGAACAGTTGGATGGTGTGAAGTTCCCAGGCCGTCAATGGCCAGCATCTCAAGAAGTATTTCCCAAGCATGTGGGATGATGGGCAGTGAGGTATGGGGGCCGATTTTAAATCGGCCAGTAAAAAAAATGTACATACAAATCACAGCCGATGCACAGACATCGACTTGAGAAAATATGCGAAGACAACAGTATACTAGTACAGCCGATGCACGGACATCGACTTCAGAATAATAAAAGCCGATGCATTGCTATCGACTCTAGAGGAACAAGCTCAATTGAGCAGGTTAACAGATCGGTTTCAGACCAGAGATCATGATATCTGAGATGAATCTCCCAGTGGATTTGCTGAGGATTTGAGTCTGCGCGTTTGAGGTTGGAGGATAGTTTGGACATGGACTGGACCTGTTTGACCGTGTGAATAGGCAACTGTTTGGCCTCAAATCGCGTTTGTAGTGCAGGCCGATGCCTTGCCATCGGCTCTTTGTACAGCGACTTCGTTTGACAATCGGCAAAATTGACAAGAAAGCAAAATTAATAGGGGAATATTTTCTTCATTAATAATAGGATTTCTTACAAAGAAAGAGCCGATTGCTCAAGGGAGGAAGAACAAAAGAAAGGTCTATTGACCAATCTGCTACTACTACTAGGCCTACACTAGTAGATCCTAGTCTACGGGCCATCGCTGCCCTCGTCGTCGTCCTCGGAGCTCTCGTCGGCGCTACTGCCGGCGGGCTCCTCGTCGCTGCTCCCGTAGCCCTCTACGGGAGCCTCGTCCTCCTCGTCATCGTCACTGTCGTCGTCGTCCCACCAGGTGCGGAGGCGCTTCGCCGGTGGGTAACCCTCGAGGGAGTCGTCGTCGTCGTCTTCCTCCTCCTCTTCCTCGGAGGAGGTGTAATCGTCCCAGGAGAACGAGTCGTCCTCGCTCTCCGATTCCAGTTCCCCATCAGCGAGGAACTGGAGGTCTTCATCTCCGCTGGTCAAGGACTTGTCGTCCTCGGACCAGACGGAGGAGGCGTGGTCCTCCTGGTCCCACTCCTCTGGGGCGTGCTCGTCGTGCGCCGCCATCTGAGCCGCCACCGGATCCCACTCTGGCGTGGGTTCGCGGGAGGAGGAGGAGGAGGAGGAGGAGGACTGGGAGGAGAGATCCGACGAGGCGGAGGAGGAAGAGGAGGAAGACATTGCTCTGAGATTGGGGTTTGTTGGTGCCGATGGCCAGAACAGAGCAAGGGGATGAAGTGGCGAACTGTTTGGAGCGGTTAAATAAGAGGGGATATAGTGGAGATTCAATGCCACAGCAGTTTCCGAGGAAGTGGTGCCAGGTCACGCGGAGAAGTTGAGGAGGCAAGGCATCATCATGATGGGTACTGCGACGGTTCTGCTCTGCCACGACATGACCCGACGAAGAAAAAACAGAGTGATTTTGGAATTGTCATTTCCAAAACCAGGGGGCATGTGTTATCACCAGAATTTGACCGGATCAGAGGTGGGCCACGATTAAGATGGGCTTGAAGAATATACATGGAAGAATTACATGAATCGGCCTTGTATACAAAGTTTGGGCTAGTTTGCCCGTGTATCTGTAAATATAGTAGGATACGTGTCGGTTAGATAGAATTTGGCTCGTGTAACGGTTGGGATTACTCCCACGTTAGAAAGTCTACGGACTATAAATATGTATCTAGGGTTATTGAGAAAGACAACAATCACGTTCATCACAAACCAATCTAGGCGCATCGCCAACCCCTTGTTTCGAGGGTTTCTTCCGGGTAAGCATCATGCTGCCTAGATCGCATCTTGCGATCTAGGCAGTACACGTTTATTCGTTGTTCATGCGTTGCTCGTGCTGAAGCCTTGTTGATGGCGAGCAACGTAGTTATCATAGATGTGTTAGGGTTAGCATTGTTTCATCGTGTCACATGCTTTTGTCCATGCAACCCTTAGACGTCTAGCCGCCCTTACACCTATCTTAGGTGTAAGGGCGGCACCTCGCTTGGTCATTATTTAGTAGATCCGATCCGTTATGATTGCTCCTTGTTATTCAAGGATTAGTTTAATATCTGCATAGTTAGGCCTTGCAAATGGGTTGAAGGATCCAGTAGCACGTAGGGTGTAGTTTGCTAGCCCTAGATGAGATGTTCCGGGGATCAACTTCACGTTGGTTTTTAGGCCTTATCTAGGGTCGGTTTATTATCACCGTGCGTGGCTGCCAGGCTCAATCACGCGTAGGATGTTCCGATTATGTGGTGAAAACCCTAAATCGTCGTAGGTCGTTTTAGCTTTATATTGATCAAGCAGGACCACCATGTGATCGTATACCTCATACGGATCATGGGTGGATCGGCTCCTTGAGCCGATTCACAGGACAACCCGAGCCGATCGAGGCTCGTATTTAATGTTTACGTGTATGCCATGCAGGAAACTAAGCGAAGCAAATCCATCACCTTCCTGACCAGGTATAGGTCAGGTGGCACGCCCTGCACCAGCATCGGACGTGCGTGCCGAGGCTTTGCGGGCCGTCGCTCGAGGGACCAGGGCCAGCCGTAGTCCTGGGAGCCTCCCGGCTCTCCCGTTGCCGCTGCTCGCCGGTGGGTTTCTGACCGCAACACTAATACACTTGTCAGATGTATAGGTGCACTAGTTCGGCGAAGAGATAGTGAAATACAAGTGGTATGAATGAATATGAGCAGTAGTAACGGCGCCAGAAAAGTGCTCGATGGCGTGCTTGATGGTAGTAATATTGCAGGGAAGTAAACATGCAGTAACAGTAACAAGCGGTGTTTGCAGTATTGAAAACAAGGCCTAGGGATCATACTTTCACTAGTGGACACTCTCAACATTGATCACATAATAAATAAGTTCTCTTCCTGTGCTACATATACTCTTGTTTGATAATGAACACCATTCGTTGCGTAGGGCTACTAGAGCACCTCAATGCCGGAGTTAACAAGCTCCACAACATTCGATATTCATATTTAAGTAACCTTTAGAGCATAATAGATCTTTGCAATCTAAACCGAGTACTAACATAGCATACACACTGTCACCTTTACACTATGAAGGGGAATAAATCACATCAATACTATCATAGTAATAATTAACTCCATAACCTACAAGAGATTATGATCATAACCTACGCCAAGTACTACACGATGCACACACTGTCACCATTACACCGTGAAGGAGGAATAGACTACTTTAATAACATCACAAGAGTAGCACATAGACTAATAGTGATACAAAGCTCATATGAATCTCAATCATGTAAGGCAGCTCATGAGATCATTGTATTGAAGTACATAGGAGAGAGATTAACCACATAGCTACCGGTACAGCCCTTAGCCTCGATGGAGAACTACTCCTCCTCATGGGAGACAGAGCGTTGATGAAGATGGCGGTGGTGTCGATGGAGGAGCCTTCCGGGGGCACTTCCCCGTCCCGGTGGCGTGCCGGAACAGAGACTCCTGTCCCCCATGTAGGATAAAGTAGCATAGAAAACAAAAAATTTCCTACCGCGAACACGAAATCCAAGCCAAGATGCTATCTAGAAGACGGTAGCAACGAGGGGATTGTCGAGTCTCACCCTTGAAGAGATTCCAAAGCCTACAAGATGAGGCTCTTGTTGCTGCGGTAGACGTTCACTTGCCGCTTGCAAAGCGCGTAGAAGATCTTGATCACGGCGCCACGAACGGGCAGCACCTCCGTACTCGGTCACACGTTCGGTTGTTGATGAAGACGACGTCCACCTCCCGTTCCAGCGGGCAGCGGAAGTAGTAGCTCCTCTTGAATCCGACAGCACGACGGCGTGGTGTCGGTGGTGGTGGAGAATCTCGGCGGAGCTTCGCTAAGCGTGCGGGGTAGAAGGAGGAGTGGGGTGGCTAGGGTTTGGGGAGAAGGGGGCGCCGGCCATCTAGGGGTGCGGCCACCTTGTGGTCTTTGGGTGGCCGGCCCCCTCCCCTTGGCCCCTCATTATAGAGGTGGAAGCCCCAAGTGTTGGACTACAAGTCTCCGAATAAGACCCGAACCCAAAACCTTCCATGTGATAGGGAAACCTACCCAAGGTGGGGTGGGATTCCCCCCTTCCATGTGGGGGGTGGCCGGCCCCCATAGGGGAGTCCACTTGGGACTCCTCCCCTTAGGGTTTGCCGGCCATGGGAGGTGGAGTCCCTCCGGGACTCCGCCTTCCTTAGTGGTTTCTTCCGGACTTTTCTAGAACCTTCTAGAACCTTCCATATAACCTTCCGGATCATTTTAAATCACATAAAATGACTTTCTATATATGAATCTTATTCTCCGGACCATTCCGGAACTCCTCGTGATGTCCGGGATCTCATCCGGGACTTCGAACAAATATTCGAACTCCATTCCATATTCAAGTTCTACCATTTCAACATCCAACTTTAAGTGTGTCACCCTACGGTTCGCGAACTATGCGGACATGGTTGAGTACTCACTCCGACCAATAACCAATAGCGGGATCTGGAGATCCATAATGGCTCCCACATATTCAATGATGACTTTAGTGATCGAATGAACCATTCACATACGATACCAATTCCCTTTGTCACGCGATATTTTACTTGTCCGAGGTTTGATCATCGGTATCACTCTATACCTTGTTCAACCTCGTCTCCTGACAAGTACTCTTTACTCGTACCGTGGTATGTGGTCTCTTATGAACTTATTCATATGCTTGCAAGATATTAGACGACATTCCACCGAGAGGGCCCAGAGTATATCTATCCGTCATCGGGATGGACAAATCCCACTGTTGATCCATATGCCTCAACTCATACTTTCCGGATACTTAATCCCACCTTTATAACCACCCATTTACACAGGGCGTTTGATGTAATCAAAGTACCTTTCCAGATAAGTGATTTACATGATCTCATGGTCATAAGGACTAGGTAACTATGTATTGAAAGCTTATAGCAAATAACTTAATGACGTGATCTTATGCTACGCTTAATTGGGTGTGTCCATTACATCATTCATATAATGATATAACCTTGTTATTAATAACATCCAATGTTCGTGATTATGAAACTAATCATCTATTAATCAACAAGATAGTTAAGAGGCTTACTAGGGACTCATTTGTTTGTTTACATAACACACATGTATCAATGTTTCGGTTAATACAATTATAGCATGGTATATAAACATTTATCATAAACATAAAGATATATAATAACCACTTTTATTATTGCCTCTTGGGCATATCTCCAACAGTCTCCCACTTGCACTAGAGTAATAATCTAGATTACATTGTAAGGTACCTAACACCCATGGCATTCTGGTGTTGGTCATGCTTTGCCCTAGGGAGAGCTTTAGTCAACGGATCTGCTACATTCAGATCAGTGTGTACTTTGCAAATCTTTACTTCTCCATCTTCGATGTACTCGCGAATCGAATGATAACGCAGCTTGATATGCTTCAGCCTCTTGTGTGACCTTGGTTCTTGTGCATTGGCGATGGCACCCATGTTGTCACAGTAGATGACTAATGGGTCCAATGCACTAGGAACCACACCGAGCTCTACAATGAACCTTTTCATCCATACCGCTTCTGATGAAGCCTAAGCCGCTATGTATTCCGATTCTGTTGAGGATTTCGCCACCGTGCACTGCTTCGAGCTTGCCCAGCTTACTGCAGCACCATTCAATATAAACACATACCCAGACTGTGACTTAGAGTCATCAGGATCAGTGTTCCAACTTGCATCGGTGTAACTTGTTACAACGAGCTCTTGGTCACCTCCATAATAAAGAAACATATCCTTAGTTCTTTTCAAGTACTTCAGGATATTCTTGACCGCTGTCCAGTGTTCCATTCCTGGATCACTTTGATATCTGCTAGTCAAACTAACAGCATGTGCTATATCCGGTCTTGTACATAGCATGGCATACATGATAGAGCCTACTGCCGAGGCATAGGGGATCTGACTCATCCTTTCTCTTTCTTCTAGCCGGACCTTGAGTCTTACTCAAGACCTTGCCTGGTAACATAGGTAAGAATCCTTTCTTACTTTCGTCCATTCTAAACTTCTTTAGAATCTTGTCCAGGTATGTACTCTGTGATAGCCCTATTAGACGTCTTGATCTATCTCTATAAATCTTGATGCCTAATATATATGATGCTTCACCAAGGTCTTTCATTGAAAAACTATTATTCAAATAACCTTTTACATTGCTTAATAGTTCTATATCATTCCCAATCAATAATATGTCATCTACATATAATATCAGAATGCTACAGAGCTCCCACTCACTTTCTTGTAAATACAGGCCTCTCCATGACACTGTATAAACCCGAAGTCTTTGATCACCTTATCAAAGCGTCGGTTCCAACTTCTCGATGCTTGCTTCAGTCCATAGATTGAACGCTGAAGTTTGCATACTTTGTCAGCATTTTTAGGATCGACAAAACCTTTGGGTTGTACCATATACAACTCTTCCTCAATCTCTCCATTAAGGAATGCCGTTTTGACATCCATCTGCCAAATCTCATAATCGAAAAATGCTGTCTCTAATGCATAACTCCAAAATGATAACGGCAAATCAGTAAGAGACATCATAGAACGAACCATATCTAAGAGAGTTCGATTACGACGTTCGGACACACCGTTTCGTTGTGGTGTTCCCGGCGGTGTCAATTGTGAAAGTATTCCGCATTTCTTTAAATGCATGCCAAACTCATAACTCAGATATTCACCTCCGCGATCAGATCGTAGAAATTTAATCTTCTTGTTACGTTGATTTTCTACTTCACTTTGGAATTCCTTAAACTTCTCAAAAGTTTCGGATTTATGTTTCATGAAATAGATATACCCATATCTACTCAGATCATCTGTGAAGGTTAGAACATAACGATAACCACCGCGCGATGCTACACTCATTGGTCCGCACACATCGGTATGTATGATTTCCAATAAGTCAGTAGCTCGCTCCATAATACCGAGAATGGAGTCTTAGTCATTTTTCCCATTAGACATGCTTCGCATCTATCAAGTGACTCAAAGTCAAGTGATTCAAGTAATCCATCGGTATGGAGTTTCTTCATGCGTTTCACTCCAATATGACCAAGACGACAGTGCCACATATAAGTAGAATTATCATTCAATTTAATTCGCTTAGCATCAATGTTATGTATATGTGTATCACTACTATCGAGATCTAACAGAAATAAGCCATTCTTTTCAGGTGCTCGACCATAAAAGATATTATTCATAAAAATAGAACAACCATTATTCTCAGACTTGAATGAATAACCGTCTTGCATTAAACAAGATCCAGATATAATGTTCATGCTCAACGCGGGTACAAAATAACAATTATTGAGGCTTAAAACTAATCCCGAAGGTAGATGTAGAGGAAGTGTGCCGACAGCGATCACATCGACTTTGGATCCATTTCCAACGCGCATGGTCACTTCATCCTTTAGTAGTCTTCGTTTATTCTTTAGTTCCTGTTTCGAGTTACAAATATGAGCAACCGAACCAGTATCAAATACCCAGGTACTAGTACGAGAACCAGTAAGATAAACATCTATAACATGTATATCATATATACCTTCTTTCTTCTTCTTGACAAGGCCGCTCTTCAGATCCGCCAAATACTTGGAGCAATTACGCTTCCAGTGTCCCTTCTCCTTGCAGTAATAGCACTCAGCATCAGGCTTAGGGCCAGTCTTAGGTTTCACAGGAGGCGTGACAGCTTTCTTGCCACTCTTCTTGTTCTTGCCTTTAGACTTGCCCTGTTTCTTGAAACTGGTGGTCTTGTTGACCATCAACACTTGGTGCTCTTTCTTGATCTCAATCTCAGCAGATTTCAGCATGGAGAAGAGTTCAGGTAACTCTTGTTCATGTTCTGCATATTGTAGTTCATCACAAAGTTCTTGTAACTAGGTGGCAGTGATTGAAGGACACGATTAATCCCCAGTCTGTTAGGAATCACTATTCCCAAGTCACTGAGTTTCTTCGCATGCCCGGTCATGGCGAGCATGTGCTCACTAACGGAGCTGCCTTCTTCCATCATGCAGCTGAAGAAGTGTTTCGATGCTTCATAGCATTCCACGACCGCATGAGTTTCAAAGATAGTCTTCAACTCATTGATTAACTCATGTGGATCGTGGTGCTCAAAACATTTTTGAAGATCGGCTTCCAGACTGCATAGGATGGCACACTGAACTTGAGAGTACCGAGTTTTCCGAGTCGCGTAAACATTCTTTACTTCATCGGTTTCAGTTTCTGCAGGAGGGTCACCTAGCGGTGCATCAAGCACATATTGCAGATTTCCGCCATTGAGGAAGATCCTCACATGACGGAACCAGTCGGTGAAGTTGCTACCGTTGCTCTTAAGCTTTTCTTTCTCTAGGAACTGGTTAAAATTGATTGAGGACGCCATATCTACAACATATTTGCAATAGTTTAGACTAATGTTTATGACAAATTGAGTTCAAATTTTAATTCAACATAATTAAAAACTAGGTGAACTCCCACTCAAAACAATATCCCTCGCATTGTCTTAGTGGTCACACGAACCAAATCCACCACACCAAGTCCGATCATCACGAGACAAGATGTAACTTCAATGGCGAACACTCAAAGTGTTCATCATATCAATCATATGATTCATGCTCTACCTTTCGGTATCACGTGTTCCGAGACCATGTCTGTACATGCTAGGCTCGTCAAGGCCACCTTAGTATCCGCATGTGCAAAACTGTCTTGCACCCGTTGTATGCACTTGTTGAATCTATCACACCCGATCATCACGAGATGCTTCGAAACGAAGTCTTGGCAACGGTGCTACTAAGGATGAACACTTTATTATCTTGATATTTTAGTGAGAGGGATCATCTTATAATGCTACCGTGCGATCTAAGCAAAATAAGATGCATAAAAGGATTAACATCACATGCAGTTCATATGTGATATGATATGGCCCTTTTGTCTTTGCGCCTTTGATCTTCATCTCCAAAGCACGGACATGATCTCCATCATCAACGAGCATGATCTCCATCATGTCGGCGAAGCACCAAGGTCAATGGCGTGTCTTCATGATTGTCCTCCATGTAGCAACTATTACAACTACTTTGAAATACTACTCAACATGAAATTTAAAGACAACCATAAGGCTCCTGCCGGTTGCCACAATACAATAATGATCATCTCATACATAGTCATCATCACATTATGGCCATATCACATCACCAAACCCTGCAAAAACAAGTTAGACGTTCTCTAATTTGGTTTGCATATTTTACGTGGTTTAGGGTTTTCGAGTAAGATCTAATCTACCTACGAACATGAACCACAACGGTGATACTAGTGTTGTCAATAGAAGAGTAAATTGAATCTTCACTATAGTAGGAGAGACAGACACCCGCAAAGCCACTTATGCAATACAAGTTGCATGTCGAGCGTGGAGCAAATCTCATGAACGCGGTCATGTAAAGTTAGCCCGAGCCGCTTCATCCCACTATGCCACAAAGATGCAAAGTACTCAAACTAAAGATAACAAAAGCATCAACGCCCACAAAACCATTGTGTTCTACTCGTGCAACCATCTATGCATAGACACGGCTCTGATACCACTGTAGGATAACGTAGCATAGAAAACAAAAATTTTCCTACCGCGAACACGAAATCCAAGCCAAGATGCAATCTAGAAGACGGTAGCAACGAGGGGATTGTCGAGTCTCACCCTTGAAGAGATTCCAAAGCCTACAAGATGAGGCTCTTGTTGCTGCGGTAGACGTTCACTTGCCGCTTGCAAAAGCGCGTAGAAGATCTTGATCACGGCGCCACGAACGGGCAGCACCTCCGTACTCGGTCACACGTTCGGTTGTTGATGAAGACGACGTCCACCTCCCCGTTCCAGCGGGCAGCGGAAGTAGTAGCTCCTCTTGAATCCGACAGCACGACGGCGTGGTGTCGGTGGTGGTGGAGAATCCCGGCGGAGCTTCGCTAAGCGTGCGGGGAAGAAGGAGGAGTGGGGCGGCTAGGGTTTGGGGAGAGGGGGGCGCCGGCCATCTAGGGGTGCGGCCACCTTGTGGTCTTTGGGTGGCCGGCCCCCTCCCCTTGGCCCCTCATTATATAGGTGGAAGCCCCAAGTGTTGGACTACAAGTCTCCGAATAAGACCCGAACCCAAAACCTTCCATGTGATAGGGAAACCTACCCAAGGTGGGAATCCCACTTGGGGTGGGATTCCCCCCTTCCATAGGGGAGTCCACTTGGGACTCCTCCCCCTTAGGGTTGGCCGGCCATGGGAGGTGGAGTCCCTCCGGGACTCCGCCTTCCTTAGTGGTTTCTTCCGGACTTTTCTAGAACCTTCCATAGAACCTTCCGGATCATTTTAAATCACATAAAATGACTTTCTATATATGAATCTTATTCTCCGGACCATTCCGGAACTCCTCGTGATGTCCGGGATCTCATCCGGGACTCCGAACAAATATTCGAACTCCATTCCATATTCAAGTTCTACCATTTCAACATCCAACTTTAAGTGTGTCACCCTACGGTTCGCGAACTATGCGGACATGGTTGAGTACTCACTCCGACCAATAACCAATAGCGGGATCTCGGAGATCCATAATGGCTCCCACATATTCAACGATGACTTTAGTGATCGAATGAACCATTCACATACGATACCAATTCCCTTTGTCACGCGATATTTTACTTGTCCGAGGTTTGATCATCGGTATCACTCTATACCTTGTTCAACCTCGTCTCCTGACAAGTACTCTTTACTCGTACCGTGGTATGTGGTCTCTTATGAATTATTCATATGCTTGCAAGACATTAGATGACATTCCACCGAGAGGGCCCAGAGTATATCTATCCGTCATCGGGATGGACAAATCCCACTGTTGATCCATATGCCTCAACTCATACTTTTTGGATACTTAATCCCACCTTTATAACCACCCATTTACGCAGTGGCGTTTGATGTAATCAAAGTACCTTTCCGGCATAAGTGATTTACATGATCTCATGGTCATAAGGACTAGGTAACTATGTATTGAAAGCTTATAGCAAATAACTTAATGACGTGATCTTATGCTACGCTTAATTGGGTGTGTCCATTACATCATTCATATAATGATATAACCTTGTTATTAATAACATCCAACGTTCACGATTATGAAACTAATCATCTATTAATCAACAAGCTAGTTAAGAGGCTTACTAGGGACTCATTTGTTTGTTTACATAACACACATGTTGTTGGGGGGATAACCCCCGGTATGCCAAAGGCATGCCAAACCAGATGGTTTGAGCCATCAGGATACCGGTTTAATGTTCTTGCCGGAAGCCTAGTAGGAATCCGGGAGAGCAAGCTAAGCCGGTATCCCCAAAGGGGTATGCCGGAACCCGGTATAAAAGATACCGGAAAGGAGAGCCTGTCGGCAGGACTGGTCAAAGATTCTCTTCAGAGCAAGAAGACAAGGATGAGCTAAGCAAAGTAACTTTATTCAGAGCCCTGGCGCCAAAGAGAGAGGTGACGGAGAAAGAAGCCGGAGGACGTCAGCTTCTATGATAAAAGAAGGCCCCGGTGTCATCTATGATTAAAGTAGCTTTGTACAGTAGCCTGTAAAGTAGCTTTGTACAGTAGCTTTGTAAAGTAGTTTGTCCAGTCAAAGATGCCATTAGGGTTTCTTGCAAGCCACCCTCTCCCCTATATAAGGAGAGGGGGCAGCCCTCTTCACGGGCAAGTATGTACGCGCGTGTGTAGGAAGGCAGAGCCTGTAACTTGTGTGAATCAATGAAAATGGTGATCTAGAGGGAGTTCTTCCTTGTGTCTTTCTTCTTCAACCTCTGGCCTTGGCCAAGTTCTTGAGGAAACCATCCGGAATCTCTTCCCACCTGATCGCAAACCCTCCCCCGAATCCTCTTGCGTCCATTCGGCCCCAATCTAAGCCATCCTATGGCATCTGCTCGTTCACCACGACGACGTTGGCGCCCACCGTGGGGCATGAAGTGGCGCTTGATGGAGTTCACATTCGGGCGGGCGTCCTCGAGATCTCCGGCGAGCGTACGGTGTCCGCGTTGGTGCAGCGCATCTACGCCATGGACTTCATCAACGACAATGCGGGCTGCTTCGCCAACGGCGGCATCTTCCCCAAGAACGGCCGCATCATCGAGTTCGGCAGCCACCGCGTCTACTTCGGCACCGTCCCCGTGCGCCAGCGCCTCTCGCCGGTGCTGGTGGCACCGGACCCGCCAAGATGGCTTTGTGCTGGCCGCGCCGCCGGCAGCGTCGAGGTAATGATGACCGGTGTGGCTGGTGCAGGAAAGGAGGTTGCGGCTGAAGGTGCCGGTCGCGCGGTTTCGACCCGTGCGGCTAAGCCACCGCTGGAGCGTGGCGCAGGCGCAGCGGGAGCATCATCCGCGCCACCGGAGACACCGCTCCAGGCAGCGATGAACGTCCTCGCCACCCCCATCGCGCAGAACATCGACCCGGCAGCGGCTCAGGCGGAGCTGGAGGCGCAGCGCCAGAAGATGCTGGAGAGCGGCAAGGACATCGTCAGGGCGCAGCGCGAGCTGAACCTAACCGTACGTGAGTATAACGCTGCCCATGGCTTTGCTTCTGTTAGCGCGCATGCTGCTAGGATGCCGGAAAACCGGCTAAAAGCTCGCAACCTAGATCAAGATTTGCGCAAAGAGATTCTTACCGGCAAGAGCGCCTCTGCATCTGTTAGCATCGTGGAAAAGCCTAAGTATAGCAGCCCGGATAAAACTATAAAAGCTGCTAAGGCTGCAGTAGAGCTATGTGAGTCGCTGGAGAGGCTTTGGTAAAGCAGCAAGAGCGCGTCAGAGAGCTGCTGGAAACCATAGAGCAGCAAAATGCTGAGCAGCTGGCTAAGCTGAACAAGGCAGCGGCCTCAAAATCCGCGCGTTCAACAAAGAATGCCGGTAGCAAGTCCCATGGGCAGGCATCGTCCCCCCATCCGGATAGAAGGAGAGAAAAAGAGGTGAATGCGCAGCAGATGACTGTGTACGATCCGGTTCTTGCCGAAAGCAACAAGCCGGGCAACATGATGCCGGAAGAAAAAGCCAAGGGGCAGAGCGAGGCTACGCCAGAGGCTATGCCGGAAACAATCATGCCGGTAGATATGAGACCGGGCAAAACTATCGAGCTGCAAGGGCAACGTACGATGAGGAGGAAATAGATCCCCCTAGGTACCGGCAGGCAAGGGCCGCGGTACCGGAATGTTACGATGAAGCCGATTCCACCAGACCGGCAGCATACCGGAACCCATTGGGAGAACGCTTGGGAGAGAGATACTTACCGGAACGGGATGCGAGGCACCGTCTGGATAGAGTGTACTTGTCAGAAATGATCGAGGAGGAAGGTCCTCCAGGTCCAAAGTGCTTTGGCCCAAGGATCATGAAAGAAAAACCACCAGTTCGCAACTTTATGTTGCCCCGTGACACAAAAACATATGATGGCACCACAAAGCCGGAAGATTGGCTCGCGGATTACGTGACCGCGGTATACGTTGCAGGCGGTGGAGGAACCGTAGCAGGAGGAGGAAACCGGCGTTGGGCCGTGAGGATCATACCATCGTTTTTGGTTGGACCGGCAAGAATCTGGCTAAACAACTTGCCGGCAGGAAGCATAAATGGCTGGCTGGATTTTGAGGAGGCCTTTGTGAGCAATTTCAGCAGCACCTATCAGAGGCCAAACAGGCCGCAGCAACTTGCTCTGTGCGTGCAGCGCCCGAATGAAACAGACCGGGATTATCTAGCCCGGTGGAACACCACAAGGAACTCCTGTGAAGGGGTAATCGAGGCACAAGCCATTGCTTGGTTTAGCAGTGGATGCAGAAGAGGTTCACCGTTGTGGCAAAAGTTGCAGCGCAACATGCCGACAACGTTGGCAGAGATGATACGTGTGGCGGATAGCTATGCGTTGGGAGACCCAACGCAGCCGGCAGTGCAACCGGAGCCGGAACAGCAACGAACCAGGGACAACCGGAATAACAAAAGAAGAGAAGATTTTCCGGATCGAAGGTACGGTCCGCAGCAAGTTGCTGCTGTGCAGAAAATTTGAGGCCAGCGACAGCCAGAGGCAAAAAACCGGATCGCAGCCATGGGCAGGTCCTAAGAAACAATGGGTGGAAAAGAAACCCTGGGCCCAGAAAAGAAACTGGCAAGAACCCGCAAAATACACCATGGAAGCTGCCATGGATCAACCTTGCCGGTGGCACACGCCGAATCCGGCACACCCGTCAAACCATCTGACGAAGGATTGTACCTGGACCAAGTACTTGATGCAAAAGGGAACGTGAAAGATGCGCAGCCACCACAAGACATGCCGCGGCAGCAGCAACAGCTACCGCCACCACCACCACTTACCGGGGCAAACGCCTTACCGGTGCAGCCAAACCGGCAGCAGTACCAGCAAGTTAACCGGGTGGAGCAAAATGATAACCAGCCACCTCCACCGGCACCTTTAGGCCGGAATGTTTACGAAGATCCGCATCTGTGCTGTGTTGTCTTTGTCACTGAGCCAACAGACCGGCAAAGTGTACACCGGCGCTCCATGGAGGTCAATGCTGTGATGCCGGCAGTTCCCAAGTACATGATGTGGTCCAATCAGGAAATTACCTGGTCATCTAAGGATCACCCTAAGATCATGCCGAATCCGGGTGGATATGCTCTTGTTGTGGACCCAATCATGAAAGGGCCGCAAACTCGAGTGAAGTTCAGCAAGGTGCTGATAGACAATGGCAGTAGCATCAACATCATGTACAAGCACACCATGCATACGCTGGGCATAACAGAAAACATGCTTCAGCCAACGCGCACAACGTTCCACGGGATTGTTCCTGGTTTGTCCTGTGCCCCGATAGGAAAAGTTCGGGTGGACGTGGCATTTGGAGGACGTGACAATTGCCGGGTGGAAAATCTGGAGTTTGAGGTGGTGGATCTAGACAGCCCCTACCATGCATTGCTGGGGAGACCGGCATTGGCAGCCTTCATGGCCACAACTCATACGGCTTACCTCAAGATGAAGATGCCGGCACCTCGTGGACCACTGACGTGGTGGGAAACTATAAGATCTCACTGGAAACGCATGCCGGATCGAACCTAGCGGAATCGCTGGTGATCACGGAGGAAAAGAAAAGAATGCAAACAGTTGCGCTGGCTCAATCCTCACAAATGAGCTTAGCGGCAATGAGTGAAAACATGGGCACACCGGCATTCAAGCCGACAAATGAAACAAAGACATCGTGCTGGATCCGCTTACCCAGACGCACCGTTCGTATCGGTGCCGGCCTTGATCAAGCATAGGAAAGCGCGCTCGTCAGCTTCCTCCGTGAGAATCGGAATATCTTTGCCTGGTCAACTGATGATTTGGTAGGTGTTCCGAGGGAGCTGGCTGAGCACTCTCTAAACGTCCGGAAAGATGCCAAGCCGGTGCGGCAACCACTGCGCCGGTTCGCTGAAGACAGAAGAAGTCATAGGAGAAGAGGTAACCAAACTGCTTGTTGCCGGATTCATTGTGGAGGTCACGCACACAGAGTGGCTGGCCAATCCGGTAATGGTTGAAAAGAAGAAAGATGAGAACCTGGAGGCAAAAGCTCCGAAGGTGTGGCGCATGTGCATCGACTACACCAACCTGAACAAGGCTTGCCCAAGAGATCCTTTTCCTTTGCCACGAATCGATCAAGTGATTGATTCAACTGCTGGGTGTGAGTTGTTGTCCTTCCTGGATGCCTATTCCGGTTTCCACCAAATTCCCTTGAAAAAGGAAGATCAAATAAAAACTGCGTTCATTACCCCGCACGGGGCTTATTGCTATGTCACTATGCCTTTTGGTTTGCGCAACGCTGGTGCAACGTACCAGCGCTGTATGCAAAAATGCTTGTTTGATCAAATCGGAAAAAACGTGCAAGTCTATGTGGATGACATCGTGATAAAAACTAAGGTAAAGAACACCTTAATCGATGACATCCGGCAAACGTTCGATAACCTAAGACGGTTCCGGATGAAACTCAATCCGGCAAAATGCACCTTTGGTGTCCCTGCCGGCAAGCTGCTCGGTTTCCTGGTATCAAGCCGGGGCATAGAGGTTAATCCGGTAAAGATCCGAGCAATAGAAAGAATGGCTATCCCTCGAGAGTTAAAAGATGTGCAGAAGTTTACCGGAAGCTTGGCATCGCTGAGCCGGTTCGTGAGCAGGTTGGGAGAAAAAGCTCTGCCACTCTATGCTCTGATGAAAAAATCTGACACGTTCGTCTGGACCCCTCAGGCAGACGCAGCGTTTAAAGAGCTAAAAACAATGCTAGCCACAGCACCTATACTGGCTTCACCTCTAGAAAGAGAGCCTATGCTGTTATACATAGCAGCAACAAACCGGGTTGTGAGTGTAGTGGTTGTAGTTGAAAGAGAAGAGGAAGAAAAACCGTCCAGAGGCCGGTATACTACTTGAGCGAGGTGCTCTCCCTCTCAAAACAAAACTACCCTCACTTCCAAAAAATGACTTATGGCGTGTACATGGCCGCCACAAAACTCAAGCACTACTTTGAGGAGCACCCCATGAAGGTGGTAAGTGAAGCACCAATTTCCGACATCATGTGCAACAAAGACGCCAGCGGCCGGATTGCGAAATGGGCAATCCAGATATCACCATACGTGCCGGTGTATGAAAGAAGAGATGCCATAAAATCACAGGCTTTGGCTGATTTCCTTGTTGATTGGGCGGAGATGCAGTACAAACCGCCAGATCAGAGGATAGAATACTGGAAGATGCACTTTGATGGATCCAAGCTCAAGGAAGGTCTAGGTGCCGGTGTGGTGCTCACTTCCCCAAAAGGAGATCACCTCCGGTATGTTTTGCAAGTGCATTTCAGGGCATCAAACAATGTCGCTGAATATGAAGCTTTGATCCATGGGCTTAAGGTCGCAAAAGAAATCGGTGCACACCGGATCATTTGCTATGGCGATTCAGATCTTGTGGTACAGCAGTGTTCGGAGATTGGGATGCAAAAGATGCCAACATGGCCTCGTACCGGTTTCACGTGCAAAAGATTGCCGGATTCTTCGAAGGGTGTGAGTTTCACCATGTGCCGCGAGCAGAAAATGAGGCCGCGGATGCTTTGTCCAAGCTGGGCTCATCTAGGCAAGAAATTCCTCCCGGAATAGCTTTGGCTCACTTAAGAGTGCCATCGATCAAACCAAGCCCGGAATCGGAATCAATTTTTGTACCGGAGTCACACGTAGTACCCATGGATATCGATGAAGGGAACCCGGGGACTGCTCCGGCAAGCTCGGGGACTGCTCCGATAAGCTCGGGGACTGCTGTACCCATACCGGAAGAAATGATGCTGGTGGATAGCATGGAGATAGATGCGCCGGTGTTTTTGGTTCGAGAGATACCGTCATGGGTTAAACCTATTAAGGAATTCCTGATCAACGGCACCTTGCCGGCTGACGAAAATGAATCAAGGAGGATACAAAGAAGGTCCAAAGCTTACACGTTCATCAATGGTGAGGTGTACAAGAGAAGCGTTACCGGTGTCCTTCAAAGATGTGTGGAACCGGAGGAAGGAAAAGAAATGCTTGAGGAAATTCACCAAGGAGAATGTGGGCATCATGCTTCGTCAAGGGCGCTAGTAGCAAAAGTATTCCGGCATGGGTTCTATTGGCCCACTGCTTTGGAGAACGCTGAGGATTTGGTAAGAAAATGCAACGGCTGCCAGAGGTACGCCAAGCAAAACCATACCCCAGCATCCGGTTTAAAGACAATACCGCTAACATGGCCATTTGCTGTTTGGTGCCTTGACATGGTTGGCCCATTCAAAACTGCAAGAAGCAGCATGACTCACATCTTGGTCATGGTGGATAAGTTCACCAAATGGCTAGAAGTAAAACCTATCGCAAAGTGTGATGGGCATACAGCGGTGAAATTCCTAAAAGATGTCATTTTGCGGTATGGATACCCGCACAGCATCATCACTGATAATGGAACCAACTTTGCTCAAGGTGAGTTCAAAAGGTTCTGTGAAGACAACAACATCCGGTTGGATTTGTGCTCAGTGGCACACCCACAAGGCAATGGCCAAGTGGAAAGAATGAATGCTTTGGTGCTTTCCGGTATCAAGCCTAGACTCATTGATGCGGTGGAAAAGTCACCGGGATGTTGGCTCGATGAGCTACCATCAGTACTGTGGAGTATAAGAACAACCCCAAACCGGTCTACCGGATACACTCCTTTCTTCATGGTTTATGGAGCAGAAGCGGTGATACCAACCGATATCATTCATGATTCACCAAGGGTACAGCTCTATACCGAGCAAGAGGTCAAAGAGGCCAGAGAAAACGATGTGGACTTGCTAGAAGAAGCAAGAGAGCTGGCTTTGGCAAGAACAGCCATTTACCAGCAAAACCTAAGACGCTATCATAACCGGAAGGTTAACCCGAGAGTTTTCCGGGAAGGAGATCTTGTACTTCGCCTGGTGCAGCGCACTGAAGGCCGGCATAAGCTCTTGCCACCATGGGAAGGTCCCTTCATTGTAAGCAAGGTGCTTCACAATGATGCATACTACTTGATCGATGCACAGGAGTGGAAGAAAGGAAAGGCGGACAGGTCCGGAGAGGAGAGCAAGCGTCCATGGAACGTAGCTCTGTTGCCCTTTCTACTCTTGAAGTGGTGGTGTAAGAAGTTCCTTTTTGTACCTTATATGCTATGAATAAAAGATGCCGGAACCTTGAATGAATCTCGGGGACTACCCCAACTTAAGTTGCATGTAACTTGTCTATTTTTTCAGTTTACCGGTTGCTTATTGAATGTTTTTTCTTTCCGGTTTAGTAGTGTGCTAAATCCTACCGGAGTCTTCGACTCTGCTGCTGTCCGCAAATCGGCTTCATGGCAAGCAAGATAAACCGGTAGGGGATAAGCACATGAACTGCGAGAAGGGAGAGCAGGAAAGAACAATCCGGAAAGTTTAACTAACCCCGGTTAAACCGGTTTTTTGCAAAATTTCAAAGTTATTTCTAAGTTCAAGAAGATGCTTGTTTGGTGAAAGAACCTTGTGCTCATACGCCAAAGAACGCCCAGAGAAGGCAGGCAGAGCCAAGGCAAAAGAACCAAGTATGCATCAAATTGGATGCGGAAACAATTGAGGAATCTTTGCAGTGCAGGATAAAGTTAAAACCAAAAGCAAATGTGCTAAAGCAAACTTAGAAATACTTAGCTACCGGTATAACTTACCGGCAGGAAATGTTGTAGCACAACCACAGGCAAACTTAAAGTCTTACATCATAGACCCCGGCATTCCGGGGCAGAATTTAACGAACATTGTTTCAAAGATAAGCAGGACCAACAAACAGATAGCAGGCAAACACTTCAAAGAGAGTAATCACGCAACAGGGGCTTCCGGAGGAGCAGCACCGGCATCAGCGTCGTCCAGGAGCTCTTCTTCGGCTTCATCCTCCTCCTCGTCGAGATAGTCCGTGACGCCAGGAGGGGGAGGGATGAAGGTGCGCATGTCGGCATACTCCGCGATCCGGTACGCGCGATCCTGCCGCTTAGCGGTAAGGATCGGGTCCAGATCCGTTTCTGCGCCTTCGCGCACGCCGGTAAGCGCATCCAGGTTGAGCTCCGGGTACCAGGAGCAGGCGACGCGGAGGGCGGAGTCCGCTCCAGCGCGGGCAGCAGAGCACTGCCACTCGCGGATCCTCTTGCCGGCACCCTTGAGGCGATCGCTGATGAGGGAGAAGGTGTCCGGCACCTCCTCGCCAGGCCATAAAGTCCTGTATAGCTGGGTAGCTACATCAGGGATGTCCGAAAGATTGCGGTCTATGCAGCGCATATGGGACACCCGCGCGTTAAGCGCGACCAGATGGTCCTTGGGCGTCCATGGCACGGTAAGATCCGCTTGGCCTTTGTCCTTGCGTTGCGCGTCGACCTTCTTGACGGCGTACCTCTGCGAGTCCGGAAAGAGGCCTATGCAAAGAAAGAAAAAGTTTAAGGAAAAGAGTCCGGAAGAAAAAGAGACCGGAAGGAAAAGAGTCCGGAAGAAAAAGAGACCGGAGAGAAAAGAATCCGGAAGAAGAGAGACCGGACGGAAAGATAGCGGAAAGAAAATGGGGTCGAAGGAAGAAAGGCTTGTGTGCAGTAGTCAAAGTGTAAAAGAAAAGAACTTACGGAGGGCGAGTGTGTCGGTCTGCAGGATCAGCTGATCGCACTCCTTATGCTCCTCCTCCAGCCGCGCGGCCTTCTCCTCGGCACCCTTCCGGGCCTTGGCCATCTCCTCCAGCTCTGCCCGCAACACCACAGTGGCATTGCAAGCATCCTCCAGAGCCTCGTCCAACTTGGCCGCTGCGGTCACTTCAGCGGCTTTGAGGGCCTTGGCGTGGTCAAGCCCCAGCTGAATCAGCTGAGACTTGAGCTCCTGGTAGCTGGTCTTGAGGGCGTTCAGCTCCTCCTGGTGCTGCCGGTTGAGCTGGTCCTTCTCCCCTGTAACCGGAAAAAAGAGTGTTAACAAGGTTACACTAGTAAAAATGAAAAGAAACCAAGTTCAAAGGAGAAAGGAAAAAATAGTACGTTGGGCCTCGGCGAGCTGCTCTTTCAGAGCATCGATGGAAGCTTCCGGGATCACTGTTGAACAGAAATTGTAAATATCACAAGGAAAAAAGGTTTCCGGTAGCAAAGATGCCGGTGGAACAAAAACTTACCTTGGCACTTGTCATGTGCCTCAGCGAGCTCCCGGTGCTCCCACAAAAGCTCCTCGAAAAGGGCCTTCCGAGTGTCAGCGGTGACCTGTTCAAGAAAAAGAAGAAATGAGTTAAGTTTTGCGCTAAGAACAAAGTTCTTAACCCGAAACTCGGGGACTGGCAGTGCCGGTTTTGCGCGTTTCTAAGGTAAATTATGTGTTAAGGAGAAGATGTTTAACCCGAAACTCGGGGACTGGCAGTGCCGGTTTCACGCTAAAATCTTAAGTTAAGTTTTGCGCTAAGAGCTGCGCTCTCACCACAAAACTCGGGGACTGGGAAGATAGACAAGAGAGAAACCGGCATGAAACTAAGGAAAAGATAAAACAGAGCCGGAAACGAAGAAACCGGCAAAGGTTGAAAGTTAGTAGAACATACCGTCAGATTGTTCGTGGAATCGTACCACGCGCTGTCAAGCTCTTTTACGGCAGCCCGGAGCCGCATGAAGTGCTCCTCAGAACACCGATCCCCGACAGGATCAGGTGCCGGCAGCCGATCCTTGCCCATTCCGCGGGTCGCCGGAGTGATGTCCGCGGCGTTCCACTTTTGAGCATAGGGCAGGAGGTGCCCCAGGTCCCGGCCTTGGCGCTGGAACTCCGTGATGCGGCCGAGGAGGCCGGTGGCCTTCATGCTGGCACCTTTGGCAGCCTTGGAGACGTGCAGCACCAAGGGCTGCTGGCCGCCCGAAGGGGCGCTGGAGGCCGTCGCCTTCCCCTTAATGAGCTTGGAAGGCTTGGGCGGCGGCGCGGTAGAGGAGGCCCCGGAGGTCTTGGCCGGCGGCGCGCCAGGAGCGGCCTTGGAGGGCTGGGCGCGAGGAGCCTCAGGCGGAGGCATGAGGATGGTGCGTGGAGAAGGGGGAGCGCTAGGAGCGTCACCCGTGTTGGAGCCTTCCGGCGCGGAAGATTCCGGCGCGGAAGTTGTCTTTTCAAGGACGGGAGGAGCAGAAGGCTCCGCCCGCCCGGCAGCTTCTTCTTCTCCGGCGCCGATGTTGCTGGCGCCGGTGTCTTGGTGTTCCGGGAGGAAGGAAAGATCCTCCTCCGTGCGGTGATCTGACAGTGAAGGGGCCGCACGCCCCGGATTTGTTGTGCCCCCCGAAAGGGAGGCAGAGGTGCCGGCACCAGATGGTGCCGGGCTTGAGCGAGGAGGAGGGGTTGAGGTCCTTGCGGATCCCTCAGAGCCCGATGGCCTTGGGCCAAGCTTGAGAGCGGGGCTGAGAAAAAGAGAAAAGACCAATGGTTGAGAAAAAGCAACCGGAAAAAGAACTTAGCAAAAAAGAGGCAAGCCGGAAAAGAAAATTACCCGGAAGCGGTTGGCATCGCTTTGCGCCCGTAGCGGCGCACGCCCACTTCCTTCTCCCCCACGGGCTCCGTCCGGAAGCGCTTGGAGGGAGGAGCATGGGAGCCGGCAGTAGATGCCGGCTGCTTGTTCTTCTGGCCCTGGGCCATGAGTTTGTCCACAAACTCAGGACCGGCATCGGCGCGCAGGGGCGGCACGCGCTCGTGGATCTGTGAGTTGGATATGGCTAAGAAGCAATTCGCAAGAAAGCGATAGTGGCAAAGTATAGGAAGCCGGAAAAGAAAGTACCTCGAGCACAACCAGGTCCTCGGGGTTTCCGGTGGGCTCCGGCGGGTCCCGGCCAAGGCGCGCAGCCGGAGTCTTCCCCATCTTCAGATCCTTCCAAAGAATGTAGGGATCCGGGTCGAAGGAGTCAAAGGCGCGCTTCCGGAGAGTTCCTCGCGGCTCTGCCCGGATGAGAGGGAAGCGGTCCCTGGCCTGAAACAAGATAAAAAGGAAGGTTAACAAAAGCAGAAGTTACCGGCAGAAGACAACCCCAAATTGCGCAATCTCTTACTTCTTGAGTCGGAGGGTTAGAGGAACTGAGGGGAAGGAGGCCCCATTCCCACGCAAAAGGCATAGCAGTTTGACAGATCTGCTTAGCCTTGCGTACAACGTCTTTCTTGCTGAGAGCACGGCCTGTGATCTTGGTAGGATCGCCTGGGCCATACATCTCGCTCATCCTATGTGCGCGGCGCTTCAGAGGAAGCACCCGGCGCGATATGAAAGTCCGGATGACATCGTCAGAACAGATGTTGGTCTCCTTCTTCAAAGAGGCCAAGAAGCGCACTACCCGGTTGGTTTCGGCGTGTTCCGTCCTCGGGTTGTAGCTCCAGTTGGTTCTGCTGGGGGGCCCCTCTTGGTATGGAGGAAGATTGATGAGATCGGCGCGGCCGGTGTTCTTCACATAGAAGAAAGTTCCTTGCCAGGCGCGGCAAGACTCGAGGCCGGAAAACTTAAGAAAGGTGCTCCCCTGGCGGGAGCCGACGATGCAAGAGCCGCACTGCACGGGCGGCTTGGGCTTAGGAATATCCTTGCCCTGGACGGAGTTGATCCGCAAGTTGAAGAAGCGGGCAAACGTCTCGCGAGTGGGACGAATGCCGATGTAGGCCTCCATGAAGGTGGCATAGCAAGAAAGATAGAAAATGGCATTGCCAGGAAGGTGATGAGGTTGGAGTTCGTAGAAATCTAGGAACTCCCGGAAAAAAGTAGAGGCAGGAAGGCCGAAGCCACGCTCAAAGTGAGCAAGAAAAACAACATACTCGTCGTCTTCCGGATCCGGTTCGATCTCGTCATCCGGAATCCGGCAGGTAACTCCTTCCGGAATCCTCCGAGACCGGTACAACCAATCGATCTCAAACTCAGTAACGTTGGAGCCCATCCAGGCTCCGCGGGTGGTTGGGGAAGGCTCCTCGCCGGAAGATTGGCTGGAGCTGCTAGAGGCTTGGCCAGAGCTACTGGCCTCTTGGCTACCGGAAGCTTGGCTAAAGCTACCGGATTCTAGGTGGCCGCCGGACTCTTGGAGGCTACCGGATTCCTGCTGATTGCCGGAATCGGTTTCCATTGGATCTGAGGCCGTAGATTCACCGGGAGAGGGTCTGCGGCGCTTGAGAGAAAGGGAAGAAGAAGATGCGGAGGAAGATTCCTCGTCAGACATTGCGAGGGTAGGCGGAGAAACAGAAATCCCAAACTTGAACCCCGCGTGAAGATCTACGAGTAAGAATAAAACCAAAGAAAAAGAGCAAATAAGAACACCAAAGGCTCAAGATCTGGAAAGCAAGCGAACGGCGAGTAAAGTGAAATTGGTACCAACCTTGAGCGGCGCGGTCACTGAGGGAAGAGTTTGCTGGCGGTGAAGCGGGTCTGCAGCCGCCGGCGAGCACCGTCGACGGCGAGGCGGAGAAGCTCGCGAAGAAGCACAAATGCGGCGGACGCGAAGAAGTTGCTGCCGAAGATCTCCGCACAGCGAAGTCCGGCGGCGGCGGCGTGAGTTCGCCGGGCGCCGGAGCTTGAACGAGCGACGGCGGACGGAGAACGGCGGTGGCGCAAAGGCGTGGAGCTCTGTGCGCGAAGGAGGAGAATGCGAAGAAGATGAAGAGGAACGGGCAGTTGTGTTTATAAAGGAGAGAGAAGGTGGGGATGGAACCGCTGGGCCGCGGCGGTTCGCCTCGCGGCCCGCGACGGTTCGCACCTTGGGCCGCCACGTGGCGAACGGATACACGCGAGAGAGGGAGGCCACACGGAGGCGCACACAGGATCCCGAAGAAGTAGTGGGATCCGCAGAGATGCATTAACTGCGCGCGCGGGAGTCGAAGCGATGTGACAACGGACACTGGCGCGTCAGTTACAGTGCGCATGTCTCTGACAGGCGCGGGGCCCGAAATATTCTCGACTTCGCCGAGGAAGGAGTAAAGACACGTGGTGCCGGAAAAAAGAGATGCCGGAACGAGCCTTGCAAAGAGAAGAAAAGGAACAAGGGTAAAGGTGCCGGAACTAAGCTCAAGAGATGAGTGATTAAACCGGTATCTTAAAAAGATGAAAACCTGGCATGGTCTGTAGGATAGAATCCTCCAGGCTATACCAGCTTCGGGGACTAATGTTGGGGGGATAACCCCGGTATGCCAAAGGCATGCCAAACCGGATGGTTTGAGCCATCAGGATACCGGTTTAATGTTCTTGCCGGAAGCCTAGTAGGAATCCGGGAGAGCAAGGCTAAGCCGGTATCCCCAAAGGGGTATGCCGGAACCCGGTATAAAAGATACCGGAAAGGAGAGCCTGTCGGCAGGACTGGTCAAAGATTCTCTTCAGAGCAAGAAGACAAGGATGAGCTAAGCAAAGTAACTTTATTCAGAGCCCTGGCGCCAAAGAGAGAGGTGACGGAGAAAGAAGCCGGAGGACGTCAGCTTCTATGATAAAAGAAGGCCCCGGTGTCATCTATGATTAAAGTAGCTTTGTACAGTAGCCTGGTAAAGTAGCTTTGTACAGTAGCCTGGTAAAGTAGTTTGTCCAGTCAAAGATGCCATTAGGGTTTCTTGCAGTGTAAGCCACCCTCTCCCCTATATAAGGAGAGGGGGCAGCCCATCTTCACGGGCAAGTATGTACGCGCGTGTGTAGGAAGGCAGAGCCTGTAACTTGTGTGAATCAATGAAAATGGTGATCTAGAGGGAGTTCTTCCTTGTGTCTTTCTTCTTCAACCTCTGGCCTTGGCCAAGTTCTTGAGGAAACCATCCGGAATCTCTTCCCACCTGATCGCAAACCCTCCCCCGAATCCTCTTGCGTCCATTCGGCCCCAATCTAAGCCATCCTATGGCATCTGCTCGTTCACCACGACGACACATGTATCAATGTTTCGGTTAATACAATTATAGCATGGTATATAAACATTTATCATAAACATAAAGATATATAATAACCACTTTTATTATTGCCTCTTGGGCATATCTCCAACACCCCAGATCTTGGCTTCGCGATGGTGGCGGCTCTGGAAGGTTTCTCGTACCGTGGCTTTTCCGTCTCGAGGTTTTAGGTCGAGGAGGCTTAAATAGGCGAAGAGGCGGAGTCGGAAGGCTGACGGGGCCACCACACAATAGGCGGCGCGGCCAGGGCCGGCCGCGCCGGCTGGCGTGGCCCCCAGGGCTCCCCTCGGCGGCTCGTGTTCTGGAAGCTTCGTGGAAAAATAGGATGCTGGGCATTGATTTCGTCCGATTCCGAGAATATTTCCTTACTAGGATTTCTGAAACCAAAAACAGCAGAAAACAGGAACTGGCACTTCGGCATCTCGTCAATAGGTTAGTTCCGGAAAACGCATCAAAACGATATAAAGTGTGCACAAAACATGTAGGTATTGTCATAAAACTAGCATGGAACATAAGAAATTATAGATACGTTGGAGACGTATCACCCGCGCGGACGGCGTCGTGGCGGGAGTCCCGTCAACACAAATTAGGGTTCACGTTATTTTTACACCAACAATATTTAAATGGGGCTACTTCATATTTAAACGGAGCGGGGAAACCTTAGTCGGTGTCAGAAATAGGGAAAAAAAGATAAACAGAAATAGAATAAATAAATAAAAAAGAAAATAGAAAAAGAAAATAGAAAAAGAAAACAAAAATGAAAAATAAAAGAAACATAAATGAATAAATAGAAAAAGAAATAGAAATAGAAAAGAAAAATAAGAAGAAACAGAAAAGAAAAAGAAACAGAAAAGAAAAAGAAAAAGAAATAGAAAAGAAAAAGAAAAAGAAAAAGAAAACAGAAAAAGACCTTTGGTACCAGTTCCACCCACCAACCGGTAACTCAGGCCTTTACCGGTTTGTGGGTGGAACCGGTACCAAAGGTCCTCTCCACGGGATTTCATCCCTTAGCCGCGGCAAAGCCCCATTTTTCATCGACACTTCGCCCGCGCACCGTCATCCGCAGCCACGCCAAGCCGCCGCCCCAGCCGACACCAAGTCGCCGCCGCTCCCCCCGCTTGCTGGCACAGGTTTGTCCCCGCTCCTCTCCCCTTGTTCCCCTCCCCCGCTCGTGCACCGGCAAGCAGTAGTCTGGCGCCGACGCCACCTCGCCACGTTGCCTCGCCGATGCCGGCCACGCCGCCTCGCCGACGCCACGCCGCAGACGCCCACGCCGCGCTCTGGGTCTTCGTCGCCATCGCCCTTACGGTGTTCGACGAAATGCTGAGGGCGAAGGGCGACGCGGAGCGGCCGTGCGTGGAGGTCTCCAGCCACACCCTGACCACCGCACACGGGCAGCACCCGAGCGCGATGCAATCCGCCAGCGACACCGCCAAGCACGACCGGCATGACCGCTCCGTGCACTCCGCGTGGTCGACCACCGTCGCCGTTGCCGAGGAAGACGAAAATGGGCCACCGCCGCCATCGTCGTCGTTGTCGGTGCCGCCATGGTGGAAGCGGCCCTGCCGCCGCAACATCGAGGAGGAGTGCCGAGTGTTTGCGCGAGACTAGACAAGGGAGGTAGTGGAGAGAGGAGAAGCGGTGGCGTTTGGAAAGAAAGAAATAAAAAAGGCAGCGAGAGAGCACGAGGAGGCGGTTGCGGAGGCAGGGCGTGCATCGCCGCCATGTACAACTTAATTTGCGATCTTATGCAATTACATGTGTTATATATATGCACCAAGTTGATATGCATCACCTTGATCTTCATGTACTACATAAACCCAAACGTGTTCCTGGCGCATCGATGCGATCCTCGTACGATGAAACGGTCCGATACCCCTAAACCCCTCCTAAACCCTAAACCCTGCCATTCTTTCTGGCCGCGGTGTGAATCCTAAATAATAAAAAAATGGATGCACTTTTTCTCGCGGTAGCCAACCTTTGGTACCGGTTCCTATTACAAACCGGTACCAAAGGTCTCCAGCCCCGCGGTCTGATGGGTGCCCACGTGGAGGCCCCTTTAATACCGGTTCGTAAGGAACTGGTACCAAAGGGGGGCCGGGCTTTTGTCCCGATTCATTTGTACCGGTTGGGTAACCGGTACGAAAGCCCCTCTGGAACCGGTATCGATGGTCGTTTTTCTACTAGTGTACACGGCCCGACCAAGCCCATCTGGGCTCAGATCGCATCCTCCTGCCACACGCCGCACCCGCCGCCGCTAGACTACCGGGGTCCCCAGGCCGCCTCCATCGTCTACAGATGGTCGTAGATGACCGGAGCGGGCGTCGCCGCTACGCCTCCATGGCGACCTAGGATGTCCGCCGCCACCGACACGCCACATGGCCTTTGCCTAGCGACGCCTCCGACGGAGGGGGCGTGAGGCGGAGCACCTAGGAGGAGAGAAGGGGGGTGGCACATGCAGGGGCACCCTGGTCCGGCACCGGGCGCCGTGGGGGGTGGGACGATATGGGTTAGGTCACGGGGTGGGAAGGGTGATCACACAAATTTCATAGGACGAAGGGACTATAGTTCTCAACTCCTTGAACATAAACTGGTTACATGTGACTTTATATAAGTGCATCCCCACTCGTTGGCGCTCCCCACGCCCAAATCCGGCGAAATTTTCGTCCGGATTGGAGGAAGATTTGGCGTGGGGAGCGCCGAAGTTCCAGCCGTCCCCCCGGCAGAAACCCCCAACCTCGACCATTTGACATATTTCAAACAAATTTAACATAAAATTTAACAAGTTCGGCGACCAAGAGTACGAAAATTGCTGAAATAAATTCGGCGATAATCAGTACAATGTTTAACAAGTGCTGAAACAAATGAAGCACACAATTTCACAATTTTTCAAACAAATTAAGACAGACTAGTTGGCGTCGGCGTTGGCGTTGCCTCGGAGCCTCCATATGTGCTCCACCAGATCATCTTGCAGCAGCTGATGCATTGTAGAGTCTCGAATCTCCTGGCGCATAGCAAAGAAGGCGGCCCATGATGGAGGCACCTGGTGATTAGGCTGTGCAAGAGGACCCTCTCTCTCATATGGTGCTTCTTGCTCAGCCAGAGGAACCGGATGCTTTCGCTCATTTTCAATAATCATATTGTGTAGGCACACACAGCAGTTCATCACCTCCCACATCTGATCTTTGGACCAAGTCATAGCGGGAAACCGGACGACAGCAAATCTCTGGAGGACACCAAATGCACGCTCGACGTCTTTTCGGCAAGCTTCTTGTTTCTTGACAAACTCGCAAAGTTTGGGGGTGCTAGGGTTGGAGATAGTCTTCACAAATGTTGCCCACTTTGGATAGATACCGTCTGCAAGGTAGTATCCTTTGTTGTAGTGCCGACCATTGATCACATAGTCCACCGGGGGAGCATGACCCTCAACAAGCTTGGAAAAGACCGGGGAGCAGTTTAGGACGTTGATGTCATTGTTGGATCCAGGCATACCAAAGAAAGAGTGCCAAATCCAGAGATCATGGGTAGCCACTGCTTCAAGTATCACAGTGCAGCCTTTTTTGTGACCCTTGTATATTCCCTGCCATGCAAACGGACAGTTCTTCCATTGCCAATGCATGTAGTCAATGCTTCCAAGCATCCCTGGAAAACCCCTAGCTTCATTTGTTGCAAGGATCCTCTGAGTGTCTTCGACAGTGGGTGATCTCAAGTAATAGTCCCCGAACACTGCTATGACGGCCCTGCAGAACCGGTAGAAACAATCAAGGGCGGTGGACTCCGCCATCCGAAGATAGTCATCTGCAGTATCACCGGGAGCTCCATACGCCAGCATCCTCATAGCCACTGTGCACTTCTGCAGTGACGAAAATCCAACCAAACCAGTGCAATCCGCCTTGCATCTGAAGTAGGGATCAAAGTCTCGGATGGCATACACAATTTGCAGAAATAGCTTTCTGCTCATCCTGAAACGACGCCGGAAAACACTCTCACCGTGCAATGGATTGTCGGCGAAGTAGTCGGCGTACAACATGCAGTAGCCCTCCATTCGCTGTCTCGGCTTGCACTTCCGGCGACCTGGTGCCGACCCACCACGTCGACCAGTTGCCAGTCCGGCGTACATGCTTGCCAAGCAACCGAGGATCATCATGTGCTCGTCGTCTTGGGCGGCTGCTGCCATCTCTTCTTGCATAAGCTCGACGAACATCTGCTCCTCCTCTTCGTCCGAGTCCATGGCCGGCGAGGCAAATGGACGAACACCTGACGGGCGTGGTCGAGGCAACCCGAGCCGCGAGCGACGAGGAGCAGGCCAAAGTCGGAAAACAGGCCGGCGGAAGAGCAGCCAGATAGGCCGTCGTCCAAAGACGGCGGAATATAGGCAGGTGGGGAAGGAGGGGCGGCGGAATCTGGGCAACAAGCCGGCGGGGTGGTGCCGGCGGCGAGAGAGATACGAGGGGTGGGGGAGATTTTGAGCGACGTGGCGGTGGGGTTCGTGCGTCGAGTCACCGACAGATCGGGCCCTTCCCCGCTTTTCACTCGTCCGGAGTCCCCGAGCGCCGGGGATGGCGTGGGCTCGCCGGATGGATGAAGGGCCAAATCCGGACAAAAACGCGGAACCGGGGGCGCGACTGGGCCGAATTTCGCCGTCCGGATGGAAAAAAACGTCGCTCGGGGGCCTCGTCGGGGGACGAGTGGAGATGCTCTAACACTCGCACACGCACATGATCAATGCCACAACCTTGATCCACTATTCACTCGGCACTAGCTACACACGCGCACACGTTGAGTCACTAGCAAGTGGGTAGATTAGGAGGTAGTCCACAACAGCACCATACACATGCATCGATCCGCTTCTAGCTCCAGGTCCAACTACTCGCTGACTTATCTGCTGGTACACCACTTCACACGTGCATGCATGCTTCCACTCTCACGCAGCCTAAACTAAACACAATCAGCTCGCATGTGCAGACGATCACATATCTATGTGCACACACCGCTGCAGCCTCAAGTTTTATGACTCAACTACATGCCTGAATTATATCTAAATATCTATACTTAGTATTAATAACAAAATTTGTTCCAACTAAAGAGAAGACGCCGACAACTTGCACTAGATCGATCTAGAAAAGAGAGGACGGGCAGCGGCCAAGGAGAAGCGACAACAAGGGAGGGTTAAGCTAGGGCCTCATCGCATCTGCTCATCACGCCCCTTGCACGACAAGAACGTATGCCATATTCCGGCGGGTTTTTTTTGGACGGCGCATCTAAAAATATACAAACAAAAGTTTTTACCCGGCGGATGTGTTTTTTCGGCGACTATTAAGGGGGCGGATACATATGCTACGTGTCATACTACATTCCGACAAGTAATCACGCCGTCCTTGGTGCCATACAAGAGTGTCACTTAAATATGCCTATGTTCGGTGGATATATAATTAATTTTTCCCCATGCATTATAAACGAGGTCGTAAAATGTGGTTCACAAGTGGAGAATGTTCAAGCACAGCCACTGACTAGTGAGCAATGTCTCGCTGACTAGTGTGGCCTTCTACCGCCTAGCCGAGCCTGGCCCGTATAAAATGAGTTCTAGATCTCACAGCAACCTCATCACAATGGGCCCTTTGGGCAAACATGACAAACAAACCTCGCTGCCCTTATTCTTCGGCCAATAAAACAAAACCCTAACCCTGACTATTCATTTCATTTTTCTATATAATACATGAAACTCTTGTCCAAATTTCCACTCTCCACCTATCCACACTCCCATATCCCCGTTTCGATGCCTAACCCTAGATCTCACCAACTTCTATCACTGGTACTACCTGTCATCCATACTCTTTTCACGCAAAGGAGATCATGTGCAAGCTGTAGACGTGAAGGATGTCCGGGTCAGGTATTATCCCCACTCTTGCGCAGGCTCTAAAGCCATGTCGGAGTCCTCCACCGGTATTCCCGAGATGCAGGTATTCATTACATCGACAGACAATGTTTCATTTTGTTCTTTCTTTAATCGATTTGATCAAGCACTTTCAGATCCGCGGCGAGATCGTCAACATATGGTGCACGGAGGATGGCGGAAATCACGTTGTTCTCATCACTGTATAGTGCATGGAGAATGGTGGATATCACTCCGCAAGTCGTCAATTGTGTGCAGATAATGCCGACATCACTTATTTTTGTGACACAAATAAAAAAATGGTCATCAAATGGATGCTATCTGAAATATCTAAAAGTGCAATGAAAAATAAATCATTTGAGACACTTTCTATGTGTGCCTAATGGTGGGATTTTGGGGCACATCTAAAAAATGTGTTTGATTACTTATTATTTTGAGGCAATATCTGAAAAGTGACTCATGAACTAACAATTAGAGACAGTTAAGAATTTTGTCTCGACACTATTAGAAAATAGCTACAGGTTGGTGGATTACCCCTGGTGCATTGAAATGGTGGTGCGCCACGGTTATATACATGTGGTGCACCAGAAACTAGTTCTTCAACGCTTGAACTTACCCGTGGTGCAACACTTCGTGGGACGGGATGGCAGGGGTAGCCACACTTAGCTTTGGCGCACCACATACTGGTGCCTTGGGGTCACCATACCTATGGCACACGGGGTGCTGGTGCACCACGGGTAAACTTGGCATGTGTTGGTGCCCCCTCCCACCCCTCCCCCCTTGGATCAACTTTTCAGTTTTGAAAAAAAATAGAAACTTCAAATTTTAAAATGCTTTGAGATATAGTATGTTACGCAAGCTAGGTTTTAGGAAAAACAACAACCATGAATTTTGACATATTTTTCAAAAACATTTTATATTTTGGTAAAATTACCTTAGATTTTGAATACTACGACATTGGATGAAGAAGTGTTTATATGAAAAATTATCTACACCTAAAGTTACACCGAAGTCAATGGCCTATGCAGGTACCTGATTGTTTAGCATCCTCAAATCGAAAGGAAAAAATAGAGTTTTATGAAATTTAGATAGACTAACCCGTGGCTGGCCATAAGTAGTTGTGTGCCACGGGTATTTTTGAAACAACCATCTACGCCCATCCACCCATCCCTTCTCCATGCACATCCTCTCACCTACCTCTCTCTTCTTCCTCATCCTCTCTCACACAAGCCCTTCTCTCTTCTTCCTCACCCGCCTCTCTTGTTCCTACCTCTCTCTTTCACCCCGACGCTAGCGCCTTCTCTCTTGTCTCAGACTGTGCCCTCCAACTGTGCTCTCTCTCTCTCTCTCTCTCTCTCTCTCTCTCTCTCTCTCTCTCTCTCTCTCTCTCTCTCTACTCTAACCTGCTTCACATAAATCTCGTCCCCGACAGAGCGCACCGACGTCAGCTCGTCCGCGTGGAGCACCACACCGCCCCATCGCTCCTCCCCGGCGAGCACCGCCGCCCTCCTTCACCGGTAGCACGCAGCTGCTGGCCATTCATCTTGATGCAGTATAGACGGTGTAGATAGGGATGCGCGCTGAGCACCTGCTCTAAAAGTTCTCTCTCTAAAACATAATATGAGTTACGCCCATACTAAGTAGCACGCTTACCTAGTTACAGATTTTTTTTATAATGGGCATTTTATTACTTTGATAATAAATTACACCCAATCTCTGCATAGCGAAGATGCACACAGCCGTTCGAATGTCTTAAAAGTCTCAAATGAAAAATAAGAAAGGGGAGTTACATATCGAAAATGTAAAATGCCTAGGATGAAGGTGCTGGACCAATCCTTAGATTATGCTGCTACCCATGTAGGGAAAAAGTATCCCTCGCCGTATCCTCCAACCATGTACATACCTCCGTAAAGATGTCGTGGTTCTCCGCCCTTTGCAGCGCATACCACGAACGGAGAGTAGCGGTACATCTGTAGATAACCTGCAAGAGAGAATAATTCTTATCATTAAAAACTTTGTCATTTCTGCATAGCCATAGCGACCATATAATGGCAAGCGCTCCCACCCTGATAAACATTCTAAATCCGTGATCAGTACCATGAAGTCAATTACCAAATATATTGACCACACTAGTCGGGGCATACAGATCAGAAGCCACTTGGATGCATGAGGCAAAGAGCATTGAAAGAACAAATGTTTAATCGTCTCGTTGTGATGACATAAAACACACTGGATACTCCCAAGCCAATTGTGTTTCACATGATTATCTTTGGTTAGGGTTAACCCTCAATGCAAATAGCAACCAAAAATCCTAATTTTAAGCGGTATTTTCATCTTCCAAAGCTTCTTGTTTTTATCAACTGGTATTTCGGGTTGGATGATTGCATTGTACAATGAACTTACAGTGAACATTCCATTGTATTGTAAGTTCCAACGAAATTGATCATGCCCTTCGGACAATTGAATGGATTAAAAACGAAGTAGTAAGACATTCCACGCAAGAAGTCTTGGGATAAATCTCGTCTTAACGTCATTGATGGAGGTGATGTTGCCATTACTAAAGCAATGGTATCACTTTTGCGACGAACAATGCTATACAACGCCGGATATTATTCAAAGAGAGGTCTATTCCCTAACCAGGAATCCTCCCAGAACCGTATCTGCGATCAATCCTTAATATTGAAAGTACCATATCTGAAGAAAAATTTCTTCGTTGCCATTAACACTAGTGGAAAACGGGGCAATAG
The DNA here is from genome assembly GCA_030979885.1 of Lolium multiflorum. Classification (NCBI taxonomy): domain Eukaryota; kingdom Viridiplantae; phylum Streptophyta; class Magnoliopsida; order Poales; family Poaceae; genus Lolium; species Lolium multiflorum. Next base: position 250,593,322 of record CM061752.1, on the reverse strand, counting down.
GCCCGGTCCATTTGGGCCTTTAGACCCGGTTCCCGAACCGGGACCAACTAGGCGGGACTAAAGGGGGTACCCTTTAGTCCCGGTTCAAAGATCAACCGGGCCTAAAGGCCTCGACACGTGGTGCGGCCAGGAAGCTCGCGGTGGAAGGCCTTTGGTCCCGGTTCGTGGTACGAACCGGGCCTAGGTTAATAGCAATTCTCTGCCGCGGCAGAGTTTCAGCAATGCATATATATCATTCAAGAAACCACAAAAAATCGTCATGAATATATATAGACATCGTCAACAGTACACGACATAGTCAACACAGTACACGTAATGCATGCATATTTACAATACAACATCTCCTGAACGAATATCCTCCGCCGTCACGATCTTCCGATAGTGCTCTCCACCTGGGGTAAGGACCTCGGTAATAAAGAATCCCGCGATTTTCTCTTGAATTGCTTTTATTTGATCCGCTGCTATGAGAGTGTCCCGCAGGCGTGTCATCTATATTTAAAAAGGAGATCAATATATGAATGGAACTCAATACAATAGATGGTACTAATTAAGATTAATTGTGAAAATTTGTTATCGTACACGAGTGTGGTGTATTTGGGCATCCCCACCCTTGGGACAGGACATGTCACGCATGAAGGTGCAGACGTAGTATCCACATAAGTTATTCCCTTGTTCCTGCCTCATACACTTTACGAAAAAATAGTTCGATCAAACTAATAATCAAGCATCGTATTGAAAGTAAATATCATATATAAAGTTTCACGGACATAGCTATATATATAGTACTACTTACATGGTAATCTTTAAATGTAAGCTCCGGTTTCCATTCACCCGGAACAGTATTGATGAACCGTTTCCAAGCCCTGCCCGGCAAAAAATAATGAGTAAATGAGTAATTGATTAGTTGATGATATCTTCGAATTAGAGCAGATGAAGATGCCAATACGAAATTGATTGAAACTACCTCTGGAGGATGGCAGCCATGTCCGCCCATTCCGCATATTCTTTACGTTTCGAGTCCATGACGTTTACGACTCCAAGGTGAAGATCAATGATTAGGAGAATAAAGTGGAAACTGCACAAGCATAGCTCAATGATTACGAGAATAAAGTGGAAGGTGCACAAGCATAATGTATGTTATATATAACACTCACTTGAAGTTGTAGGGAAAGAATATATCCTCTTTGTCTGCTTGCTTCTCTAAAAACATTACGATGTTGTCCTCTGTGTCCTTGGGGTACCGTCGAACCGTAACTTCATGAACTGTGTTTGGGTCTATGAACCCCAGCGGTAGGAGCTTGCCTCTTTTGTATTCCAGCTTCTTCATTCTGCATAATTAAATGTATAGCGTACACAAAGAATATAATGAGGATAATTGTTAGTGCAAATGAATGAGCTACAAACTTAATTACACAAATAAATCACTTACAGGCAGTAGCAACTGATGACAGCTTTGTCGAGGGCGTCTTGATTGAATAACTGAAACAGTTCTTCTAACTCAAGGTTTATCTCGTCTTCCCCCCGGAAGTAATGCTCATCTCTAAGATACACCGTGATGTAGCTTTCACATCTTCGACAGGCTTTCAGGTACCAGTCATGCAACCTTCGCATCTGAGTCCCTAGACGCGCGAGCTCGCCAGGTTTGACGAGATCAGATCCGTATCTATACTTGTTTACCACTTGAGCCGTTGGATAGTAATCTTCGTACTCAACTGATGCTCCCTGAGCTCTAGCCGCCCGTTCGATCATCGATGCCGTCTCTGGATCATGATAGGGCTCCACGATGAAGTGGGGTACGGCCTGAATGTCCTGCTGTCCAAGCTGGGCGACTTTTTTTGCTTCTTTGCTCGCTCTAGAGGACTGTCCAAGAGAGCGGTCATAATCAGCTCTCAGCTCAGGTCTCTTCATTCTCGTCTCGGCAAAGTGCTTCACTGTCTGCGGTGGAATAAACATCTTCTTCGGCGCAAGAAACGCCTTTTGCTCTTCAGTCTGCTCATGTGGTAACAACTCTGGAGTCTGTGCCCTCATTGGAGTTGATGATCTCTTCGGAGCTGTAGGAGGTGCCGCGGACCGCTTCCTCTTTTGCTTAGGTGGAGGCGGCGGAGTCTCCTGACGAGGAGGAGGAGGCGGCGGAGTATTTTCACGCGGAGGAGACTGGTCATGGATAGGGGAATCATCATCGCGCAGAGGAGAATCATCACGCGGAGGAGACTGCACAGGTGGCGGAGGAGGCGGAGGTGGCCTGCTTGTTGGCTTCTCACCTGGAAACACAATGTTCTCCTTCCGCCATTGCACGGTGGTTCTACGGGCTTCTCCCAGTTCTTTGATTTCCCCATCTTCACCTGCAGGGTGCTCAAGCACCAACCCCTCATACTCTCTCAACACTTCATCCACCATCACAACAGCAAAGTCGTCTTGGACCGGACGGCAATGGTAAGACCTTGTAGGTAAGAGGATGCCGACCGCCGCCTTGAAGGATAGGTTGAAAACTTTAACATGCAGCTCACAAGGACGGCTCTCAGTGAGATCATCCACGGGGGGTAGCGAGGAGGCTCGACCACCTGGTCATCATCATCATCATTATCCACCTGCTGAGAGGAAGCCACGCTGCTTTTCCGGTGTGGTTGAGATTGCAGCGGGGCGAGGGCATTGAGCAGTGCAGGATCTACAGCCTGCCCCCGAGCCATCTGAGATGTAAGTACTTGGGTTACCATGGTTAATTGGGCTTGCATGGTGCTCATACCCTCCTCTAAGTTAGCCAGGCGGTCTGTTTCCCTTGCCTTCCTCCTCTCATGGCTTTTATCAGGAAATCTCTTCCTTTCCGCAGGAAAGCCATACTTCCACGGAACGGAGCCTGCTGTGCCTCGTGTTCGTCCGCCGTGTTCTTTGTTCCCAAGGGCGCGTGTCAGCTCATCGTTCTCTCTTTCGGGCTGGAACAACCCCGCCTCCACGTCCCTATGTGCTTTTTCCAGGGCATCAATGGGAACCTTCAGATGAGCTTTCTTATAGATGCACTTCCCTGTTTCTGGATCCAACGTTCCCCCAATCCCGTAGAACCACTCCTTGCACCGTTCGATCCAACCGTGTGTCCCTAATCTGATCCCTTTACTGGTCAGTTCCGCCTCAGCTGCCTGCCACTTAGGACGGTTAGCCCTGTATCCACCTGGACCCAGAATTTGGTGATATAGCTTCAACGCAGCATTTGCCTTATTTATTTCCGACCTTCTCTTAAATTCTTCTGACTCCGTGCTGTACTTCACGAATTCGTCCCAGTGATTTTTTACCTTCTCACTGTCCGGAGTCTTCTTTAACTTGATAAGGCGGCGCAATCTTTTCTTGTGGCTCTTGAATAGTTCGGCCATCTTCTTCTTGCCAAACTCGCGGAGGGCCTGCTCCATCTTGGCCTTTTCAGCGTCACCCCCCTCTTCGGGTACTATGTTGAAATGTGACATGAGCTTGTTCATAATGCTGTTTTTGGCTACATCATCGATATAAAGACCTTGAGCTTCTTCCTCTGCAGACAGCACTAGTCCCTTCGGCTTGTGCCATTCTCGAACGGTGATCGGGACGTGGTCCCTAACAAGCACTCCGCATTGAGCTATAAATGACTTTGCACCTTTCTCTGGAGCAATCGGTTTACCATCCTTTTCGATGTGGGTGATGTCGTGCCTAACACCGTCATCCAACTTTTTGGCCGGGCCTCGCTTCCTCGACTTTACAGAAGAAGTGCTCGATCCGGAGGGCTAAAAAAGAAATAGTTCATAGTCAGTACAATTTAATTAGTTAATGCATCTAGTCGATCAACAGCGGCTTAATTAATTTATATACCTCGGTGATAACTACAGTTCGGGAGCCATTATGATGATCTTGTTCCTCACCGGCGCCACTAGGATCTTCTTCCTCAATATTCTCCGCTCCCTCACCGGAGTCATTCAAATAAGTTGCGGTGACATCGTCACCGCCATCATCTGGAATAACGTCGTCGTCGCGATCATCCAGAGTACCGTTTGCTATGAGTTCCTCCATGAAATTTTCTTGAATTTCATCTCTGTCCATGCTTTCTACAACGACCTGCAAGCTATACATAGGAACCATCATATGATCAAATTAAGGATAATGCAGAAAACTGAAAATGGAGTTACATATGTAGTTCTTAACTAAGGATCGATAATATAGTGCTGAAAGCAGATACTGCAGTTACATGCATACATAGATCGGGTTCATGTTTATTTAACCCTAATACATATCAATCACTACTACAACCACTCAACCGCGCAGACCGGGTCCTAGAGGGCGCCGACCGGGTCCTGAGCCGCGCTGGGTGTACCCCCAAAGCCACGGAACAACAACGGGAGCATAGCTAACATGAGATCCCCGCATAACGCTCCATCCGGTCCTATACATGTTGTCTAACGCGTACATGTAACGGCGAACGTGCTGGTCCTCCGCTTCAATGCGCTGAGCTACCTCCTCCGGCGGGGCCGGCTCCCTCTGAAACGACCGTGGCCCATAAGACCTCCACCAAAGAATATCCGGGTCGACAACGGGACCCGGATTCCGCACCAAGGTGCGCGACCCGGAAGCTAAGACCTCCCAGTGCCACCCCGGCGGAGCCCAGTCCCGGACCTCCCCCATCTGCTCCATCTCCTCTAGAAGAGTCAGACCACGGCGCGGCGGCTGTCGCGGCATCGTAGCTACGAAAACAAATCATATATATATGTACCAACGTTAACATAAATTAAAAAATAAATTCACTACTTAGTCGGCGCCGGCACTACCGTTTGGGGGGCGCCGGCACTACATACTTTATTTTGGGCCGGGGGCGCGGTGGCACTACATACTTACTAACTAACACTAACACTAACTAACTAATTTTTCACTAACACTAACACTAACACTAACTTTTTCACTAACACTAACACTAACTTTTTCACTAACACTAACACTAACAAACTAACTAATTTTTTATCTAACACTAACACTAACAAACTAATTTTTTTAACACACTAACACTAACACTAACTAACACTAACACTAACACTAACAAACTAACTAATTTTCTATCTAACACTAACTTTTTCACTAACACTAACACTAACAAACTAACTAATTTTTTATCTAACACTAACACTAATTTTTTATCTAACACTAACACTAATTTTTTATCTAACACTAACACTAACAAACTAACTAATGTAATTTTAACACTTGAAAACAAACTAACAAATAATCTAACAAAAAAAACTTGAAAAGAAGGCGGTGGCCGGGCTTTACCTTGCCAGTTCGGCAAGGGGATCGCCGAGGAGAAGGCGGCGGGCGGGCGGGCAGAGAGGTCGAGGCGGCGGCGACGGCGGGCGCGCGCGGCGACGCTTGGCGCGGCCGATCGAGGAGGCGCCGCGGCAGGACGGGCGCGCGGCAAGGTGGAGGAGGAGGCGCGGGCGCGGCAGAGGAAGGAGGCGCGAGGCGGTGGGCGGCGCGGTGGGCGGCGCGGTGGGCGACGGCGGTGGCGCGGCGGTGGCGCGGCAAACGGGCAGCCTGGCGGCGCTCTGTTTCTCCTCCTCGCGCGATTGATTTGCGCGAGGAAGGAGGCAAGGAGTTATAACCCCCTTTGGACCCGGTTCGTTTTACAAACCAGGACCAAAGTTTGGACCCGGTTTGTATACAAACCGGGACTAAAGCCATTTTTGCTGCGCTGGCGCGCAAAAAAGGCCTTTAGTCCCGGTTTGTGTTACAAACCGGGTCCAAAGGCCACTTTTTTAAAAAAGTTTCATTCCCGCCTTATTTCAAATGAAAAAAAGCCACCGCACTGCCACACGTGTCCACCGCCGCCACCGCCATGCATGTACAGCCACCCGCCACCGCCGTGTCGCACCGCCGCCACCGTACTGCCACCGTCGCCACCGCCATGCATGTACAGGCCACTGCCGCCACCGCGTGTCACACGTGCCACGCTGCATGGCCACCGCCGCCACCGCCACCGGCCGCTGCCACCGCGCCACCGCCATGCATGTACAGGCCACCGCCGCCACCGCCGTGTACTGCCACCGTCGCCACCGCTGTATCGCCACTGCCGCCACCGCCACGCGCCACCGCCAGCCACTGCCGCCACCGCCATGCATGTACACGCCACCCGCCACCGCCATGTACGGCCACCGCCGCCACCGCCGTACTGGCCACGCCGCCACCGCCACCGCTGTACTGGCCACCGGCCACCGCCATGTACCAGGCTGCCACCGCTGCATGCCACCACCGCCACCGCCGCTTCCACGTGCCTCGCCGCCGCCACCGCCTGCGACGTGTAGATCCCGCTTCCACGTGCCACGCCGCTGCTTCCGCGCCACCTGTCGCCGCCACGTGCCACGCCCGCCGCTTCCCCGCGCACTGTCGCCAAACTTGCCGCCGTTGTGCTATAAAGTGCCGCGTGCGCGCGAACCACACGCCGCCGTCGCCTCCGTCCATTCATCGCTGATGCCGCCGCGCTGTCGCGGCTCGTCCGGCTTCCGGCGTCCGAGCGCGGCCGAACGGTAGGTTCTACGCCGAGATGCGCGCCGGTGGCTTCCGGCTCACCCTCGGCACGTACAACACCCCGGAGCTGGCGGCGCGCGCTTACGACGCGGCCGCATGGCGATTTCGCGGCCACGGTGCGACATGAACTTCCCAGACGTCGAATCGCTAGAGGAGGCGGAGTTCCTCGCGCCGACGCCGTGCCTCGTCGACGACGAGGACCGTCGCCGCCACCGCCAGGTGCAGCGCCGGATCGCAATCGCCGAGCACGACGAGGAGTTGATGCGCCAGTGGAGGGCGCAGTTCCCCAACGACGTCGACAACACCGCCGCGTTCTTCGCTGACCTCCGGGCACAACGCAGGTCCAACAGGCGCCACCGTCGGGCCGTCGCCGTGTTCGAGCTCGATAACCCGAATACAACTTGGGCCGACAACGACCCTTGGTGGGACGACATTTGGACCGAGACAACCTCCGACGACGAGTAGATCGCGACTAGACTAGTTGTTTATCTATTTTATTGTATTTTCAATAAAGTCGTTGTGGCAGACGCTGATGATGAGAAAAGTTTCCCGCCAGATTACATGTGGAATTAAAGTACAGAACTCAACTGAAAATTAATTAAGATACATGGCCAGATAGTACTCGTGCCTAGCCCTATAGTACTCGTGCCTAGCTCAACTGAAAATTAATTAAGATACATGGCCAGATAGTACTCGTGCCTAGCCCTATAGTACTCGTGCCTAGCTCAACTGAAAATTAATTAAGATACATGGCCAGATTCGACTGTTCGAGTCATTCAGTCATACTCGTGCCTAGCCCTATAGTACTCGCCACTGTAGTCGTCGTAGTCGCCGTCATCATCGTTGCTGGCATCGGGGTCGCGGTAGTCAAACCTCGGCGGGAGAGCACGCGTGGGCTGGGACTGAGGGTAGCGCAGGCGGGGGCCACGGTGGGCCATGACGCCCTGGAGAGTTCGGTCGCGCCACCACAGCCGACGGCCGGCCTCGTTGAAGTTCGAAGGAGGCGGGCCGCCCTCCTCGTGCCTGGCGAGCGCCCTCACGCCGATTGATGAAGAAGCTTTCCCAAGTCGGGCTGTAGTCGGGATGCCACTGGGGATTCCTCCGCTGCTCGGCGTGAGCTCGAAGTAGTAGTGGTTCGTGATGGCCATCTCGCGCGCCACACCTAGAGGGACAGGAGGGACCGGTACCCCTCCGACGCTCAGCAACCAGCCGGTAGGGACGCGGTAGCCCGGCGGGCAGGGGTAGTTCGACGTGCAAAGCGCCTCCGCCTCCCGGAGGGTTAGAGATACGATGGAAGCCATGTGACCTGGTGATGAGGTTTGCAGATATGAGTCTAGATGTGATATGTAAATGGAGGCCAAGCCAACATATATATAGTGAAAAAATGGCGGGAGGACGGAGGCGGGAAGCAGTGGAAAGCGCGGGAAGAAAAATAGGCGGGAACGCAGTGGCGCCAAAAACTGTCGGTGGGATAAGGACGTGTGGGTAACCTTTAGTCCTGGCTGGTGGGTACAACCGGGACTAAAGATCCTTTTTTGTGTCATCTAACAAAACTGTCGGTGGGATAAGGACTTTAGTCCCGGCTGGTGGGTACAACCGGGACTAAAGATGTCGGCAGGATAAGAATGCATGGGTGGACGCACTGCTCGATGAGATAAAGCATGTAGCGCACGACGCCCTGTCGAAGGAACAAGACAAAGTAGAAGAGGTGCCGTGCCTATAAAAGGAGCATCGATACGCCTTGCCAAGCAGATCAACAAGCCAAGCAGAGTTTCATTCCCATGGATGAAGGGAAGGGTTGGGAAATCTTCCGTGGCGCAGCTTCTCGAAGATGTCGTTGGTGCACACGCCCTACGACATCTTCGGAAGCTGCTCCTCGGAATTTTTCCCTGCAAGCCCCTAAATGACTACATCTCATCTAACAGTGTTGGGGAAAGGGTTGGGAAATCTCCCGTGGCGCAGTTTCTCGAAGATGTCGTTGGTGCACACGCCCTACGACATCTTCAGAAACTGCGCCTTGGAATTTTTTCCTGCAAGCCCCTGAACGACTACATCTCATCTAACAGTGTTGGGGAAAGGGTTGGGAAATCTCCCGTGGCGCAGCTTCTCGAAGATGTCGTTGGTGCACACGCCCTACGGCATCTTCGAAACTGCGCCTTGGAATTTTTTCCTGCAAGCCCCTGAACGACTACATCTCATCTAACAGTGTTGGGGAAAGGGTTGGGAAATCTCCCGTGGCGCATCTCCACTTTTAATATCTTACATACAGTTACATGATTACACAAAAATAAATGGGAAATTGATTGCCATGTTGAGATACTCATTTGTGCCATGAACATTCTTCAATTAACTTGATGATGGAGCATCTTCATCATTTAATTAATCTTCTTCGGCCGTAACCATGGAGCATCTTCATCATTTAACTTGATGCTTGGATCAATGTTCACTCTGAAGGGTGGAATTTCATCAAACTGATTATAATCTTCTGACATGTCTGTCTTGTCCTCCACTCCCACGATGTTTCTTTTTCCAGAAAGAACTATGTGGCGCTTTGGCTCATCGTTTGATGTATTTGTTTCCTTATGTTTCCTTTTTCTTGGTTTGGTAGACATATCCTTCACATAGAAAACCTGGGCCACATCCTTGGCTAGGACGAATGGTTCGTCTCTATACCCAAGATTGTTGAGATCCACTGTTGTCATTCCATACAACTTGTCTACCTGAACCCCGCCTCCTGTTTTGTTGACCCATTTGCACCTAAACAAAGGGACCTTAAAAGAAGGTCCATAGTCAAGTTCCCATATATCCTCTATGTAACCATAATATGTGTCATTTGGGCCTTCATTCATTATTGCATCAAACCGGACACCACTGTTTTGGTTGGTGCTCTTTTTATCTTGGGCGATCGTGTAAAATGTATTCCCATTTATCTCGTACCCTTGGAAAGTCACTACAGTCGAAGATGGTGTCTGGGCCAGCAAGTACAACTGATCTTCAATATGTTTGTTATTCAGGAGATGTTTTTGCAACCAACCGCCGAAAGTCGACATGTGTTCACGTCTAATCCAATCGTTCGACTGCCCCGGGTTCTGGGAGCGTAGAAAGTTCTTGTGGTCACCGATATACGGAGCCACCAAGGTGGAACTTTGTAGAACTGTGTAGTGTGCTTGAGTCAAAGAAATCCCGTCCCTACATATCATTGATTTCCTTCCTAGCGTGCCTTTTCCACTTAGTCTCCCTTCATGCCGCGATTCAGGAACACCAATCGGCTTAAGGTCAGGAATAAAGTCAACACAGAATTCAATGACCTCCTCTGTTCCATAGCCCTTGGAGATGCTTCCTTCTGGCCTAGCACGGTTATGAACATATTTCTTCAAGACTCCCATGAACCTCTCGAAGGGGAACATATTGTGTAGAAACACAGGACCGAGAATGGAAATCTCATCGACCAGGTGAACGACGAGATGTGTCATAATATTGAAGAAGGATGGTGGGAACACCAGCTCAAAACTAACGAGACATTGGACCACATCATTCTGCAACCTCGGTAGAATTTCTGGATTTATTACCTTCTGAGAAATTGCATTGAGGAATGCACATAGCTTCACAATGGGCAGTCGAACATTTTCCGGTAGAAGCCCCCTCAATGCAATCGGAAGCAACTGTGTCATTATCACGTGACAGTCATGAGACTTCAGGTTCTGGAATGTTTTCTTCTCCATATTTATTATTCCCTTTATATTGGAGGAGAAGCCAGACGGGACCTTGATACTGCTAAGACATTCAAAAAATATTTCCTTCTCTGCTTTTGTAAGAGCGTAGCTGGATAAATGACGTCCTTTAACTCTCTCATGCAGCTTTTTGGGGTCTTTCCAACGTTGCTGGTCCTCCCGTGCTTCTGGTGTATCTTTTGTCTTCCCGTACACACCCAGAAAGCCTAGCAGGTTCACGCAAAGATTCTTCGTCACGTGCATCACATCGATTGAAGAGCGGACCTCTAAGACTTCCCAATAGGGTAGATCCCAAAATATAGATTTCTTCTTCCACATGGGCGCGTGTCCGGCATCGTCATTCGGAACAGACCGTCCGCCAGGACCCTTTCCAAATATTACATCTAGATCCTTGAGCATACCAAATATATCAACACCATCACGATGGGGAGGCTTCCTCCGGTGATCAGCCTCACCGTTGTAATGCTTGCCTTTCTTTCTTACGGGATGGGTAAGCCTAAGAAATCGACGATGCCCCAGGTACACGACCTTCTGACCTTTTTCCAAATAATCACCTTCGAGCTCATGTAAACAGTGTGTGCATGCATTGTATCCCTTGTTTGACTGTCCTGAAATGTTACCAAGAGCAGGCCAGTCATTGATGGTTACGAAAAGCATCGCTCTTAGGTCAAATTCCTCCTGCTTGTGCTCGTCCCACACACGTACACCTGCTAGGGACCACAGCTGTAGAAGTTCTTCGACTAATGGCTTCAGGTACACATCAATGTCGTTCCCGGGTTGCTTCGGGCCTTGCATGAGCACTGGCATCATAATGAACTTCCGCTCATGCACAACCAAGGAGGAAGGTTATATATACAAAGAGTCACAGGCCAGGTGCTATGGCTGCAGCTCTGTCCAAAAGGATTCATGCCATCTCTCTATCCAAGTTCCTTGCATCCATTGGGAACTCAACAGGGTGCCTCAACATCACGTCTTTCTTATGGTCTTCTTTGTGCCATCGCAACAACCTAGCATGCTCTTTATTTCTGAACAAGCGTTTCAGCCGTGGTATTATAGGAGCATACCACATAACCTTGGCAGGAACCCTCTTCCTGGGGCGCTCGCCCTCAACATCACCAGGGTCATCTCGTCTGATCTTATACCGCAATGCAGTGCACACCGGACATGCATCCAAATTCTCGTACTCATCGCGGTAGAGGATGCAGTCATTAATGCATGCATGTATCTTTTGCACATCTAATCCTAGAGGGCAGACAATCTTCTTCGCTTCGTACGTACTGGTGGGCAATTCGTTACCCCTTGGAAGCTTCCTCTTAATTATTGTCAACAACTTTCCAAATCCTGAGTCAGTGACACCGTTCTCTGCCTTCCATTGCAACAATTCCAGTGTGCTGCCTAGCTTTTTATGGCCATCTTCGCAAGTTGGGTATAACAATTTGTTGTGATCTTCTATCATCTTGTCGAAGGCCAACCTTTCCTTTTCAGTTTCACATTCTCTCCTTGCATCAGCAATGGCCCGGCCAAGATCATCATCAGCAGGCTCATCTGGTGTCTCTTGATCTTCTACTTCATTGTCTTCATTGCCTTCTGCAGTATCATCGTATTCAGGGAAATTGGGATAACCGTCATCATCCTCTTCCTCTTCGTCATTGTCTTCCATCATAACCCCTCTTTCTCCGTGCTTGGTCCAACAATAGTAACTGGGCATGAAACCGGATCGCAGAAGGTGGCTGTGAATGAGACTCGAGTGAGCGTAATTTACGGTATTCTTGCAGTCCACACATGGACAATACATGAAGCCACCATGTTTGTTTGCCTCCGCCACGGCCATAAAATTATCCAGGCCCGCAGTGAACTCGTCAAACCGTCGGTCAATGTACATCCATTGCCGATTCATCTGCATGATATAATTAAGCTGATCAAAACCATTACAGAACATCACGATGTATATATACACATGCATTTTATCAATTGCAGATGAAAAGGATAAAGTTGTTAACCTCGATGAAGAAGAAAAAGCAAGTTAAGTGTGGCTTGATTTGTGTAAACTCAAGTGGCAAATCCTCTTAAACATTTCATCGAACACCTCTTGTGCATGTGAAGAAGAGAGAAAGCAATACACCCCTCTTATGAAGATAGTGAAAAAATGGCTAAGTGTGGCTCACACTTGGGCAAGGTTATATAGCCAGAGGGGGGCCTTTGGACCCGGTTTGTAATAAAAACCGGGACTAAAGGGTTCCCCACGACTGACACGGCCTGCCGCGCCCTGCGGTGGACACTTTAGTCTCGGTTTGTATTACAAACCGGGTCCAAAGGCCACTACAGGACAGGCGCCAGCGGGTGGGGTCGTCCTGGGCAGAAACGAACCGGGACCAATGCCCCCATTGGACCCGGTTTGGTTCAGCACTGGGACATTTGCTTGGGACCAAAGGCCTCTTCTCCACTAGTGTAAGCCGGCCCAGAAATGCGAGTCTCCCGATTTCCAAAGGTTTGGGATAACACTTTCTCGCCAATGTACTTTGTTTTAATAATGGTCTGTCTTACACCATCTTCGGTTAGAAGCTTGTAAAGCCACTTACCTAATAAGGCCGAGTTTTTTTCCTCAAGGTCATGAACCCCTAGCCCACTCATATCTCTAGGTTGGCATACAACAAACCATTTGACCAGTCGATACTTCTTTTTCACACTATCCCCTTGCCAAAAAAAATCTCAATCTATAATAATCGAGCTTGTGTAATACACGTTTTGGCAAAACGGAGAAGGATATTATATACAGCACCATGTTGGTGAGCACTCCATTAATGAGTATCAGTCTTCCTCCAAGGGATAGCACTTTACCTTTCTAACTACTAAGTCTCTTCTCAAGTCTTCCCTCAACTAGTTTCGACTCATCAATTGTTAATCTCCGGTAATGAACCTACTTACGGATATATTTATACAATAAAATGCGTCTAGATGAAACTGTTTTTAGACAAAAGCCGGGTCACTTATTTCCCAATGGAGGCACTGCATATATCTTTTGCTCGTATACCAACATGACTTTATTTATCAGACGTACGTTGGATCATCATTTTGAACTGTGCGCAAGATGGGTATAGGGCTAATGCATACAAGTATAATTCGAAAAAGTAAACGGTATCAACAGTCGTCGTCGATCCGGTGCATATATATTTTGGTTCATGAATCATAGCCGTGCGCGCTTTGGCACCGGAACAGGCAGACGCAGGTGTCCCTTTTGCTTCAGGGACATCACCGTCTCGTACAGACTCTCCCTAATAGGAGTGAACTCCAGTCCCAGGTCCCTGAGCCTCTGGTTGGAGAACCTGTACGGCCTGGCCATTGGCTTGCCGTCGTCTTCGCACCTGCCACACCATACATGAAACATTTGTTAGACATCTTTCGAACGGACAGATGAACAGAATCCAAATATGGGCGTTGAACATGATCACGTACTTGGCCGTGACGTGGTAGTCCGGGAATAGGTCCCTGAGAAGTTGCACCAAGCGGGAACGGTGCAGCACGGCGCCGATGCAGAGGTAGCGGCTGCTCGGTGCATCGTGGCGGCGCTCGTAGACGAGCAGGTGCGCGCGGGCGACGTCGCGGACGTCGGTGTAGGCGGCAACGGCATTGGGGCAGACCTTCTTGGTGCCCATCATGTAGCGCGCGATGTGGGCGATGCTCATGTTCATTGCCTGCTGAAGCGCTGGACCGATCGTCATGGACGGCACCACCACCGCCAGCTCCAGCCCACGCCTGGCCGCCTCCTCGGTCGCCGTCTTCTCCGCCATCATCTTCGCACAGCAGTAAAAGTTCTATACACCGATCAAGGATTGTTAGGCTTACAAATCAAACAAAGATAGGTGTTTCATGGACTCATGGTGCAAACGAGAGTGGAGCTCCATTCATACCCCAGTTTGTTTGCAAAAGTCGTAGTCGCTCCAACACATCTCGTCCATCACCGTGTCTGGGCTCCGGTTGGGGTCCATGTGCACAGCGCCGTAGGATGAGGTGAACACCACGCGCCGCACGCCCATGTCTGCCGCAGCGTTCATCACGTTCCTAGTTCCCTCGACGGCAGCCAGCATGAGCTCCTGCAACGAATTGCATGCACCCAAAAATGAGGATATGTTTCCATGCGTGTATATATGCAGAGTGCGTGTTCAAGCTTTGATCAACTCACCGGGTCGTCATTGATGGTTGGGGAGGCCACATGGAAGACGCCGTGGCATCCGCTGAAGGCGGCGCGGAGGTCGTCGCAGTCGAGGAGATCAGCGCCGCACAGGGATAACCCCTCTTTGGCTCCCTCCAGGGCAAGCAAGTGGGCGTTCTTGCTATCAGCTTCACATTCACATGTACTTCACTTACATCAGTATTTCTCTACTGAATCTTATAACAGACGGACGGATGGATTCACCAACTTACCGGGGTCTCTGGTGGTTCCCCTCACACGGTAGCCATGGAGGAGGAGCTCCTTCACCACCCATGACCCAATGAAGCCTCCTGCTCCAGTCACACAAACTAGCTGCTGCTGCTTCTTCTCACCATTGTCCATGGCCTTGGTCTCCAAATAGGACAACATGATCACGATCGATATACAGAGTTAGAGACTTGAGCCACGAAAAAGCTTAGATATGACATAGCCACATAGGTACATTCTCCATATATAGAGCAACCTGGTGCTGGTGCATGATCATAAGTTCTACTAACACGCACCCTATCAGCGGATCCCACTCTATTATCGGCTGTTGGTGGTGTCCTCTACTCTTATCCTATATTAAAGAGACTTCCGCATCTTTGATTCCCATGATTAAAGAAAACATATAAATATATAGATGAAAAAAACTAGGATGCACAAGAAATTTTCAACGCTGCGAAACTAGAAAAAATAATATCATGTCGGTTCAAATTTTGTATTGTTTGATTGCCGAAATGAAAAAAAAACAAAGATTTGAGGGATATATTGTTTCTGTTAAGCATAGTGCGAACAAATCCTTGGACAAAAACTCCCACACGATTATACTCTATCCTAGGAACCACATGTTTCACACGTGGGAAAGACACATACTAATTTTATAATCCTCCTAAATTATTTGGCATGCCCATAATCAAGTTGCTACTCCACGTTTATTAATGTTCTCGTGTGTGCATGCATTTTTATCGTTGGGCAGCTCAAGGTGCTACTGCACGTTTATTGATGTCATCCTAAAGGCGGCGCGGGGGTCGTGATAGTGGAGGAGATCGGCAAGGCACATGGATAGCCCCTCTTTGGCTCCCTATAGGGTAAGCGTGGACGTTGTTGTGATCGGCTCACACTCACATGTATTTTAGTTACAACACCTCCAACAGCTGTATACTGGGCCGGTACACCGTTTACAGCTCGAAGCCGTCGGTTGCCAATCGAGATGCCTATAGAAATCGTCTGCCGGCTGCGAGCAAAAGATTTTAACATACAAACACACAGTATAGTAGAAAAAAGAGTAAATTCCACTTTTTACCCTGTAGTTGTGTATTTGTGACACATATTACTCCATTTAGTGGAACTTTTACCAAAATATCCGACTTAGGAGCCTTTGCACACGGTTTAGACCCAATTTATTATTTGACTTGTTATTGTTAGATTGAATAAATATGATATGTCGATGTGGAGCGATATATAGAAGGGCCTCATGGATGATTTATGCCCAAACTTGTTTCATCCATATGTTCCCTTCATCACTAACGTCTAACATCTTTTCCAATGGACACAAACCAAAAAAATAAGGTTAGAAAGCCATTAAAATGGGTGATCTACATAAATTTTCACTCGGCGGGGTAATTAGTGTCACAAATGCAAAACTACAGAATAAAAAGTGGAATTCACTCTAGAAAAAAGGCCTTCCGTTCGAAGCTTTTCGAAGCTTTAGTCCTGACCGTGTTTAGTCCCGGGACTAACGTGAGCATTTGTCCCGGTTCCAACGACTAGGACGCCGCACGGGCAAAGCAAGGTTTAATCCTTGGTCAAACGTGGCCTTTAGTCCCGGTTGGATATACCAACGGAACTAAAATCGTCCGTCCCTGCTCGCAATTCCAAACGAGACATTTAGACCCGGTTGGTCCCGGTTGGAGATACCAACCGGGACTAATGTCTTCCCTATATACATCATTGTCCCTACCCAAGCTATTTCCATTTAAGCTTTCTCCTTTGTTCCTTCCCGAGCTTGAGTTCATCCCAATTTGTTTCCACGATTTGTCAAAATTTGGTGGCGCCACATCTATCCAAGGGTTCTAAAAGGTTAGCAACTTCATCCTTTCATTTGTCATTGCTAGTTTAGCTCATTTTATGCTCTAGAAGTAGAGGGATTTGTTGGTTTTAGTGTGGGAGTAATTATGTGGGAGTTTATTTTATTTATATGTAATTTGAACTCAAATTAACTTATTAGTTTGCATATGTGTAGATGTTGTTTACTTAGTAATTGATCAAAATGAGTCCGGAGTAGAAAGTTTTTAAATCGGTGCATAGTTTTTAATTTTTGCAATAATAACATGTATAGCCATATAGTTGTTTTATTTTTCATTCCATGTGTTGTAAGTATGAGGCATGTTCTTTGTGATCGTCGTAGGAGCACAATTGATTTACCGATGACCAAACAATCACAGCATGAAGATGACACCGAGATTGGTAACACAGTTTGGCAAACGCCTACATCTCTGTGGCATGCTTTACGGGCGCTCCTCCCCTTTGGTACCGCAGCATCTGGCCACCTTGGGCACCGGCACAAGCCGCCGGCTCTCCTTGTGCTCCTGTCGCTATCAACTCATCATAGGTTACAACATGTGGTATCCCTCACATTATATGGGATGCCCAGGCTACTAGCCCAACTCAGACACTACACGTATCTCATCCACACCTATTACAACTCAGAGTCTAAACGTAACCCAACTCGTACACTAATATTCGACACAAACACAACATTCTTGATTTGCAATGGCTGATAATTATACTTTAGCACCATCCAATAATAAAGGGTGTCATAAACCTTGGGATGGAGGTAGTATGTGTTGATAAAATGCATGTGTATTTCGTAGTTTAATTATGTATTTGAAGCTTACTGTTTTTAGTTAGTAGTATGTTTCATAAGAAAGACACGAAGATCCCCATGTTATTTAAAAGTTACAATCAACTTTTGGTGATTTTTTTAGGATGTTGGGTCATGGGCCTAATTTCAGCATCGTGATTGCGTTTCTATTGTATCTCTAACTAGCTTGCTAGCTAATCGATCGAGACATATTAATTAATTTGGTCACTACTCTACTTTAGTTTTAATGTGATGAACTTGTATTAATTTGGTCACTTCTCTATTCATGATGTTGTGTACTAGTTTCGGTGTAAGCTCTAAACCACCTTAAAGCAGTCAGATATCAGTGCAAAAGTAATGGTCCGTACATTCACTTGTGGCATCAGATGCTCCACTACAAGTCCTGCCTGGAAGAAATTCAAGGCGACGAGGAAATTCCGCATCGACTCATTACTCAAGAAAATGCTCAAGGCCATGAACACCCAAACCATAATATGTACAGGAGCAGGAAGATGTTAGCGTCATGCCACTCAAATCAAACATCTGAAACAATAAATGCACACGAGTGTCTCATGTAATGTTCTGACTTAATAAAATTGCCATGAATAGAATAACGTGTAGATCCTTAGATACCCAGTGTACAAGGGAAAGTTGAATTTCACAGGAGAGTTATCATTTTACACCACCAATGCTATAGTTAAATTTTGTCTAGCAATATGCAGAACACATTGAAATTTTCTGAAACTTTTTTCACCTTTTCAGCAATACTTGGATATCCTGTGATGCCCAGTGTTCAAGGAAAAATCATGTATTTCTTTTTCATTGATATGTCTAGCTGGCTATATTGAAATAGTGTATTTTCTTGATGAAATAGTAATATTCATTTCATGTAAATACAGATAAGGTGTGTACCAGAAAGGAGCACAGACATTTGCCCAGTGCCTTGTTGCAGGGTATAGTTTCTCTCTGAGGTGTCTCAAAGAAAACTAACCGATAAAGGAAAAAATGTTATGTATAAATTGATTGTACCAGCCAATCGAACTGAAAAACTAGCACAACTTTGCAAGTCGAGGGAACAAGACACAAGATTTGTTTTCCTCGTCCAGTGGGCTTCATCGGTATTTTTTTCTTTTTTACTTATAGCAGCCAAAGGCGGTTGCTTGCACTAGTGGAAAACGGGGCTTTAGCACCGGTTTATAAGTGTCTTTAGCACCGGTTGCACAACCGGTGCAAAGAATCCGGTGCTAACCCCTTAGCACCGATTGTGTTACGAACCGATGAGCACCACGTGGCTGACTGCCGAGCGGGCGAAGGACCTGTCGAGACAGAGTATGCCGTGGCAGCGTTTTGGCTCCATTTTTCTGCCGCGGTAGAATCTGCCGCCACGCCCAGGGCTCGCTATTTGAAACACGTTAATGCACACACATGCATACAGGAAACCATTATATTACACAACGTCGTTATGAATATAGAGATCGAAGTAACATCTTTCAACGTCGTGGCCGAACAAATTACATAATGGTACGGTACACGTTCATGCATATGTACAATATAATTTCTATGGATCATCCTTGTCCATAATCGATTGGGCGCTGATGGAATTCTCCGTTTGGTTCTATGACCTCGTCAAGTAAGAATCCAGCCAATTTTTCTTGAATTGCTCGTACACGCTTGGTTGCTAGAAGATTGTCCCGCAACCGTTTGATCTAATAATTTAAAGAAGATGGAAAATATATATGAATGAAACACAACACAGTTGATGCTGATAAAATAAAATTATTAATATTGTTTACGTACTTGAAGTTGTTCTAAAATTCTCCCCATCTGGCAGGTCGTCTGGCGAATGAACTCGCAAACGTAAAATCCACATAAATTATTCCCATCTTGTGGCGTCAAGCACTTTACGAGAACACAGTTCAATCAAAATAATAATCAAGGATGGTAATGGTATTGAAACTAGAATCAAAGAGATGCACAGACCTAGTTAGTAGTACTTACCGGTATTTGCTTAAGTGAAAGCTCACTTTTCCACTCACCCGGAGCCTTATTGGTGAACCGTTTCCAAGCCTTGCCCACCAAAGAAAAATGAATAAAAGAGTTATGAATTACTTGATATCGGGAAAAATGAAAGTTAACGATATACAACCATAATGAATGAAATTAAATCTCGAGGATAATGATTGAAATTATATTTTTAGTATCTAGGTCTTAATAGTTTAAGATTTAAAATTAGTCTTCTAAAATTATAGAAAATTCATTGTTAGTGTTATTTGGATCTTAAACTATTTGTTTATATTTTACCTATTTTAGAGGTATATTTTTGGTACTAAATATTGCTTATTGGTGGATGCTTAAATGTTGAAAGTTTTTTTTCAAAAACAAAATATAGACCAAACATGTCAATTGGACTAGCCCAATGGCATGGCCAACTAGGTCTGGATCAACCAGCCTCGTCTGTCCTGGACCACACCGGCCCATCCCGGCCCACTCTCTCCTCTCATTATCTCTTTCACTCTCATCCTTTCTCTCGTTCACTCGGACACACATGCGCACGAGCTTCCTATGGCGATGCCACATTGCACGGTGATTCCGACTGGTCGCTGGCCGTTCCGACGCTGCCGCTGGTCAGCTTAGGTATGCCTCGTCGTGCTCCACTCTTCCCTCCTAGTCGATTCGATTTTCGTAGCTCTTTGTGTTCGTCCCCAACCCGAAAACCCTAGCCGATGGCTTGTCTGGCCCCCAACGGCTTACTCCGGCCGTCCTGCGTGCCGGTGCCGCCCTAGTGCCACCTTGTGATCCTTCTCATCCAACCTCATCACCTCCTTGCTGCCTCTTCGGCTCACGCATCCCCGAGATCCGGCTTATGGCCCCCTCTCTAGTCTATATTAATACCAATTTGACGCCGGCTGCTTCTCCTGTTGTTGTTGCGATGATGATGATGATGCGGTGGTACTACTGCCCTTGTGATGCTGGTACTGTGGTGACTACTTCATCCTCGACACCGGCGGGACGGTGCTGCGGATGAAACCCCGGCGTCAACTATTCCATCCCCTACATTGTGAGATATTTCCACTACTCTGTCACTGTCTATGGCCTTGTGTTGCACTATTTTGCTAGTGGTTTGATAAATAGATTGGCTTATGCTGTCAAGGCCTTGATCCAAGTGATCTCTGCCTATGATCATGAGGTATTGTGGTACAGGCTGCTCCTTTAACACTATGTGCCCCTGACATAGTTGCAGTGGAGCTAAATGTTGTGATCTAGTTTATTAGGTCATGGTGGTTAAAGTTGCTTGGGTAGTCACATGATTCCTGTTGGTTGTGTGTAAATTACATGATGGTTTAAACACTGTTGCTACTAAGGTGACTTCGTTGGCTTGGTAATAATTCCCGGACCCTAAGTAAATCCCTAGAGCGTGTTCACTACTACTCTATATACTTTAATCGCTGCTATGCATGTATGATGCCTGGTTTGCGGTGATAATTTGATGCTCTACTTGACTTTGAGTTGAGTTTATACTGTAAAATATAAATGGTGTTGCTTATATACTAATTTACTTGATGGCTTGTTGTGAGCTCATATGCCTGCTTAAGATGGCTTTGCTTGTGCTACTGATCCCCCAGATCATATTTTTCTTCACTGTGGCGATTCAGTTGATTTGTTGGTATACTTGACTAATGCTCTTGTAGCTAGTGGATTGAGTGATAACTAGAGGATGTAAATATTCTTCTTGTTGCTCTTCATTAGTGAAGAAAAATATGGATCTATTTTATTTGCTGCAGAACTTGCTTTGTATGCTGACAGTAAAGCTCCAATGTTTTGCTTTAATCCGATGGTTTCTCAGGATAGTTTTATAGGGTGTAGCCTAGCAACTCATGTGCCTGCTTAGCTAGAGTTTTCGGATGGCTCATTTTTTTTCTATGCAACAAAATAGCAACTACTCTGTCTTGCTTAAATACTGTAGATGGATAAGCTACTCTAGTAACTCTTCCTGGTGGCCAAATGATGATGCAACCAATCTCCTAGATGATTTATACCCGTTTACGTGTGCAAAAGTGCCTGGACAATCATTTGGATATGGACCAGGGAATGGCATGTTGCTCTATGGCCATGTTATACCTGCTGCTGTAGAGTAGCCCTCTAGGCTTCTGGTTGTTGTTGTCTGCCTTTTCTTGTGGAAAAACTTCTCCTCCTAGCCTCTTGTCCTTGCTGCTTTGCTCCTATGTGATCATCTTGGCGATGGTCTATGAAGTGGGTTGATTTTAAAGCTATGGATTTCCTGAGATCTATCTGCTAGATGAAGACCAAATGATGTTCTTGGTGGTTCTTGGGTTGGTCGATGGGTGTGGGGAAACATGTGGTACTGATGATGGAAATTGTTACCGAATGAATTGCTAGATGGGCTGCTAGTGTGCTTTACTATCTATGAGAAAAAGATGGTGTGACTGGAATGTATGGTGTACTGGCTCGCTATTATACTGCTATGGTGAAGCCTAAGCCAAATGGTTTGGCTGGCTATGATGCCCTTGCTTTTATAGTATCGGGCTACTGTCTGTGGTGTCGACAGCACACATGTGCTTATGTTGTGTGAGCTGCTTGTGTGTGTTCCCCTTTCTAGTGCAAGAGGACAATCTTCCTTTCTCTTCTTCCTTGGGCAAGCAATGCAAGGTTAATCTTATCCTATACGTTTCATTTATTTCTCTGCTGCCAAATGGATAAATCATATTATTTGTTTGTTTAAGTACTAGTGATGTAATAACAGATCATGGGTGACTTTAAATTTTAATTGGGTTGTGTTTAATATGTGGCTTAAATATGATTGGCCAGTATCATATTGACTTCTCCATGTCAAGGATGATCCACTTGAAATGCATTTGTGGGCTTCTTAAGGATTCTAGCTAGATTAGAGGGAATACAAATTGTTGCCTTATTGCCTCAAATAGTGAATCAGTTATTGTTGCCTTTTGATATGAATCAAGTAGTGTTTCTCTAGTCCCTGGTTTCCTTTATTCCTTGTTGCCTCATGATCCAAGATTAGGACAAGTTCCAAATGTTGCCTAAGTTGAATTAATTCCCTCTAATCACCATTTGGGGATCAAGAGTAGTTCTTGATTCCCTTTAGCTAGTCACCTACAGTAACATTGCCTCACAAAAGGTGAAGGCAAGCATTTTAATCATGACACAATTCTTTTCTTGTCTTTGTGGTTTTTCTTATTATAGGAAAAGAAGATTATTGAGAGATTCGGAAGATCAAGATTTAGTTTAGGATTTTTTTAATTCTTTTGTAATACAATTTCTTTTTGTAACTTGGAATTTTTTTTCTCTTTAAGAGACTTGTAAATATTGGATGATAAATGTTGTAATAATGTTTTAATTCATTTATTTCTTTTGAATTTTCTATTTGTATTTGATCTCATATACTTTATGTTAGATGATTGTTGGGCAATTCAAATTCTTATTTGAATTTATATTATTAATATTTGAATATCTCTTATCCCTATTTGAACTGAATTCAAATTGTTTCCCCCAAAACCCAATAGTTCAATAAAGGTCATGCCGAAATTTATCGATGAGCTAAATCAGTTCCATCGACATGAGAGAAACCTCGATCTCTTTGTGTTTTAAATGAACGCACGAATATTCCCCGGATTTCCTATTTGTTGCCTCTAAACCTGCGATGTTATAGTGGTGCTGCTAGCAGCGCGAGGAGGACGACCGACGGTGCAGCCCAGGGCCGGGGCAGGTGTGGAGGTGGTGGAGATGATGGGATGAGGATGTGGGTGGTCTAGCCAAGAGCACGATGCAAGATGGCGATTCAAGTTCTGGGCTAATGACTTGTCCTCGTTGGCTGGCCGGCCGGCAGCTGGCCGAGGCCGGCGATGGCGACGACTTCTGGCGCCACTCCCTTGTTGAAGGCATCGCCGAATTGATTTCCTGCCATCTTGTCTAGGGAAATCCCTAGATGCGCAGTGATCGGTCGATGGCAACGCTCTTGAGTCGTCTTACCTCACGAGGGCATTGACTGGAGCTTCTTAGGTCGGAGGGACCTGTAGAAGATGGTTGGTGTGACAACGATGACAATGGTGAGCGGATCGGAGTCGCAGCATGTCCTTCGTCATCCCTGCCATGATGCTGAAGTTGGAGCTGCAGTCGCGAGGCGACTTGTGGCAACGATGCCACTTCATTGGTACAAGAGTCAGTGCAAGGGGTGCAACTTTCTGCTATGAAGGTCACGGTTGAAGTCGGAGCTGCCTCCTCCTCGACGTTCTTGGGGTCGACTGTTTGGTATAGGCCCACATGGGCTTTGATGTCCTTTGTGGTGAGGGTCTCGGTGGCGATCGTCTATGGTGAAGTCAGGACCGTTTTCTCGTGAAGGAGTGACGATGATGGCGCTCGATGACATTCTCAACGGTGGTCTTTCTTCTCGATGGCGTGTGTGCTCCGTGTGGGTAGCCAGCTTGGCCGGGATGCTCAGTGTGTGTTGTTGTTAGTTTTCGCCCGATTTCTCCTAAAAATTGAGCGCTTTCTTCTTAATTAATGGATGAGACAAAGTTTTTGCCTCCGTTTCAAAAAAAAAGGAAAATCTGTTTTTGCCTGAGACCACAAATTAGTAACACTCCACTATGCAATTCAGCATATGGCGGAATTAAGTTAAAAGTACGCATGAGAGCATTCTTGTCTGACTGTATTGGGCCGTGGCTTCAGCGAGTATGTCCACAACCTGGAGTACTAATATGGCAGGCCGGTGTGTCTGAATTCATTGTTAGCCGAAAACATTCGCAAAGTCGCAGTCCACGAAGAAAACGAGAGATGTGAGCTCATGCCTTACTAATGCGTGCACGCGATGTGTTTCTTCCCCGTCTCACTTTCGTCGATTAACCTTCCATTGATTAGCGGTGATCCGAAAACAAACATTTAGTCGCTTTTAGAGGCATCTTCGTTAGAGATGGAGGAGTACCTTGGAGCAGACGTGGTCTCAGCACTTAATCTTTTAATATTTAAATACAGCACATGTTCTTCTTACAATTCGAAAACGTTCCACACACACGTAACATGTACGAATAATTCTGCATCTACCGCATATAGATCAGTTGCGTATCTATTTGATATGGACATGTATCGCCTGACAAACGTGCCTAAAGATCTTCAAATCTTCAAGTACATATGGACAAGTACAACTATATATTTAATAAAGTGTCCTAGTTGGACTATTGCTTTTTTCGTGCGGAAGTATTCAAACGCCTAGAATGTATAAAAAATCGAAAAGAAGTATGCCGCCCGCTAACATATTAATTGGTGTATAGACAAACCATTATATTAATAACTGAACAATGTCAAACGAAGTTAGACAAAAATGTTGAACAAATCGGCTACCAAAAAAAAAAAACCAAGGCCATCGAAATTGGACCGCCTCAACACAAGATTTCCACAAAACTATTAGAAAACCTATGAAAAGTGACAGAAAAGCTAAAGATACACAACTCCTAGAAAAAGTCTTCAAGAAGCTGGTTCATCATCGATGTCAATATTTTCATCGTCAAAGTCGAACTTCGAGCTACCACTTCTATCAAGGGCATGATACACGTTTGTTGACATCGTCTGAAATGATCTGGTTTTTTCCACCAGAGTGCATGTATACTTCTCATCAAGACTATTATCGCCCGCCAGGTCTCTACTAAATGACGACTTCCCGATTTGGGGGGGGTGGGTCCCTTAAGTGAGAGAACCCGAAATCCTCACATGCTGCAAGAAGAAGGCATAGCAAGAAGACTTTGAAAGCATATTGAGGCTCTTGTTGTTAGATTCCATCGCACCACCTTCAATCCTCTTAAATGGAGACAAAGGGATGTATCTAATCGACACCAAAAACATGGTGAGCGAGACAAATCCCACTAAAGACCACCTCGTGGACCCCCGTTCTGAGCATGATCAATCCAATTACCCTGCCGTCTAGAACTCCAGGGATGGCAACGGGTTTACGCACCGTCGGGGAGTGCACTCTCATCCCCATCCCTAGTTAGTAATCGGAGAGACTTTTTTTCCAACCCCATCCCCATTAGGTTTTGGGAGGGAATCGGGTTCCCCATTAAGAATTAAGAAACTTTGCAACGTGTGTGGTAAAATGATAACAAATTAATATCATATGTCAAATATTATTTAAATATGCTACACTAGGAAAAATATTATAACATATATTTTTATATAAAAATATACCAAATTATATGTATGTACAATTATAACGGGAATAGCGGGGTACAAGGATGGGGAGACATTCTAATACCCATCCCCATTTTAGATAGAGGAGATCAAAGTTCACCATATTCGTCCCCTAATAGATGAATTTCCCATGGGTTCGCGGGGAATGAGGCCCCATTGCCATCCAATGTCCAAACTCTTGATGGCTGCTGCAGAAATGGAAGATTTTATTTTTAAATCTAGGATAACTAATAAAGATTTGCGAGTTACCAATATTTCCAAGTCAAAGAAGCCACAAAGACAATGATCATATGCTTTAGCATCCGTAGGGTGGACAAAGTTACCTAGATGAAGTAGAATAATTGGTACTCATCTAATTTTCATTGTTGACAAGAGTTTTATATTGTGATTGTCTTGACTTAACAAAACATGTATAATATTCTTTTCATTACTCTATATATGCTAGCCTTTCAGATGGAAGAAGTGGTGGCTACACAAGACCACCAATTGCAAGTGAACTTGCATTCTCGTTGTTTCAATTTGAATGTTGAGTTCCTTAAGATTTTTGGTTTCTTACTCGAGGAATATTAAGGTTTAAGTTTGGGGATGTTGACGGTTATCAAACACAATTATTTTTATCCGCGGTTAAACAACATATTAATCAAGGATTTGATAGGCCTTCCAATCACTAATAATTGCATACATGTGCAAATTTTAATTTTATCCTTGCAGAAATGGAAGCTTTTATGGCGAAATCTAGGCTAATTAATTAAGATTTATGAGTATCCAATATTTCAAAGTCAAAGTGGCTACACACAAAAATATTCATATGCTTTAACAAACATAGGTACGGCCGGGTGCAACCATACCGCGTCACCGCCTTCACCAGAATACCAGATCAAACCCTGCAACTTTCGTGAAGAGCCTACATAAGATTCACAATAGATTTGCCAGAAACAACACCAACACACTGATACGTCCATTTTGCATCACTATTTTATATCATAATTTACTGTTATTCATTGATATATTTCATATTTGGAGATGATACTTATGTTATTTCATCTACTTTGCATGTTTCATGATTATTGGAGGATCGCGCACCGGAGTCAGGATTCTGCTGGAAAAGCGCTCAGAATGCAGTATTTCGGAAGATCAACAATTGACGGAAATTATAAGAAAAATCCTATTTTTCCAGAAGACGAAGGGAGCCGAAAAGGGGCCGAGGAGGGCCGCCATGGGCCCACCTCATAGGCCGCGCGGGCCCTGCCCTGGCCGCGCCGCCTTGTGAGGAGGGGGCCCACGACCCCTCCGCCTCCTCTCGCGTACTTCTTCGCCCGAAAACCTAAGCTCGGGAGGATAGTCGCGAATAGTCACAGCCGCCTCTGCGGGGCGGAAAACACCAGAGAGAAAGAGCTCTCCGGGGCAGGAATCCGTCGGGGAAATTCCCTCCCGGAGGGGGAAATCGACGCCATCGTCACCGTCATCGAGCTGGACATCATCTCCATCACCATCGTCATCATCTCCATCATCATCACCGCCATCTCCACCGCTGCACCTCATCACCGCTGTAACGATTTGGGTTGGATCTTGATTGTTTGATAGGGGAAACTCTCCCGGTGTTGATTTCTACTTGTTATTGATGCTATTCAGTGAAACCATTGAACCAAGGTTTATGTTCAGATTGTTATTCATCATCATATCACCTCTGATCATGTTCCATATGATGTCTCGTGAGTAGTTCGTTTAGTTCTTGAGGACATGGGTGAAGTCTAAATGTTAGTAGTGAATTATGGTTGAGTAGTATTCAATGTTATGATATTTAAGTTGTGGTGTTATTCTTCTAGTGGTGTCATGTGAACGTCGACTACATGATACTTCACCTTTATGGGCCTAGGGAATACATCTTGTACTCGTTTGCCAATTGTGGGGTTGCCGGAGTGAGAAACCTAACCCCCGTTGGTATATCGATGCAGGAGGGATAGCAGGATCTCAGAGTTTAATGTTGTGGTTAGATTTATCTTAATTACTTTCTTGTATTTGAGGATGCTTGCAAGGGGTATAATCACAAGTATGTATTAGTCCTAGGAAGGGAGGTGCATTAGCATAGGTTCACCCACACAACACTTATCAAAACAATGAAGATTAATCAGCTATATGAAGCGAAAGCACTAGACTAAATTCCCGTACGTGTCCTCAAGAACGTTTGGTCATTATAAGTAAACAAACCGGTTTGTCCTTTGTGCTAAAAAGGATTGGGCCACTCGCTGCAATTATTTCTCTCGCATTTTACTTACTCGTACTTTATTCATCTGCTATATCAAAACCCCCTGAATACTTGTCTGTGAGCATTTACAGTGAATCCTTCATCGAAACTGCTTGTCAACACCTTCTGCTCCTCGTTGGGTTCGACACTCTTATTTATCGAAAGTACTACGATACACCCCTATACTTGTGGGTCATCAAGACTATTTTCTGCGCGCCGTTGCCGGGGAGTGAAGCGCTATTGGTAAGTGGAATTGGTAAGGAAAATCTTTACTGTTTGTGCTGATTTTAATTCTGTCTGCTGCTATAATTCATTATGGAGAGATCTTCTCTTGAATTCCTGTTTGGAAAATCTACTACTACTGCAAAGGTAGTGGATGAGGCGCCAGGTGAGAAAGAAGTCCCATACAAAATACCTATGAAAATTATTGAACGTGTTATGGATAACCGCTATGAAGGGGATGGAACTGTCCATCCTGGTGATCATTTACTGTTTTTACATGAATTATGCGGGTTATTGAAATGTGCATGTATTGCTATGGATGAAGTTAGAAAGAAACTATTCTCTATATCGCTGTCTGGTAAAGCGGCGCATTGGTATAAATTGCTGAAGAATGGTGATTCTCTTGATTGGGAGGACATTGTGCACTTATTTTATTCTAAATTCTATCCTCCAAGTGAAATTCACAGAGATCGGAACCGCATATATAATTTCTGGCCTCATGATGGAGAGAGTATTGCCCAAGCATGGGGAGATTGAAGTCTTTAATGCTCAAATGCCCCATTCATGAGCTTCCGGTAATATTATTATTGATAATTTCTATGCAAGACTATCTTTTCAAGACAAGACCTTGCTGGATACTTCTTGTTCTGGATCATTTACACGCAACAAAGAAGAGTTTAAAAGGGACCTTCTAAATCGGATTCAGGAGAATACTGAAGAATGGGAGAACGACAAAGATAGAGAGTCAGGTATAAATTATGATTATAAATGCATTGAAGCTTTTATGGATACTGATAAATTTCGTAATATGAGTGCTACTTATGGTCTTGATTCTCAAGTTGTTGCAAATCTTTATAGAGCTTTTGCCTCTCATTATGAATTGCCTAAGAAGAATTTTGATAAGTATCATGAACCGTATAAAGATAAAATTGATTCATCTATAAACAAATGTGTTGTAATTGAAACTATTGATCATGTTATTTCTGAAGCTTATATTAAAAAAACTCCTTTCCCTGCTAAAATGAAGGAGTACTCTGTTATAAATAGTGCGGTTAATAAAAGTGAAAAGAAACCTATAGAACCTGAAGACCAAATAAAAGTCGAACCTGCTATTGCAATAGTTAAAAATCTTGTGACTGAAAATGTGGAAGATGGTCATATTATTTTCTGTGAAGATGCTTCTAATAATTTTTCGCATCCTAATAAGTCTAGAAAAACTAGTGTTCATATGCTATCTGTTAAAATTGGTGATCATTGTTATTATGGTTTATGTGATATTGGTGCAAGTATTAGTGCTATTCCTTATGAGCTTTACAAGGAGATTATACACGAAATTGGTTCTTGTGAACTTGAAGATATTGATGTGGTTATTCGGATAGCTAATAGAGAAACTATCTCTCCAATTGGTATTGTTCGAGATGTGGAAGTTCTATGTGGTAAGATTAAATATCCTGCTGACTTTTTGGTACTTGGTTCTGCTGCTAGTAAGTATTGTCCTATCATTTTTGGTAGACCTTTTCTAAATACTTGTGGAGCTATTATAGATTGCAAGAAGGAGAAAATTTTGACTAAATTTGCTGGTGAATCTTATGAGTTTAATTTCTCTAAATTTGCCAAAACCCCTTATAAAGCTGATTCGCCTAATAATGATTTTAGAGTTGAACAGTGCGTCTACTGCTCTTGCTCCTAATAATTCTTTGCAGCAACATTTGGAGGATAGTGAGAGCGAAGTCTTTAGGGAAGAAAGAAATGAGCTTGATGAAATTTTCCTTCGTCAACCTATTCTTAAGCATGATTTACCGGTAGAAGATCTGGGTACAACACTGCCACCAAAAGAAGATCCTGTTTTTGATTTAAAACCATTGCCGATAATCTTAAATATGCTCATATTGATGATAAGAAAATATATCCTGTTATTATTAGTTCTAAGCTTTCAGAGATTGAGGAAGAAAGGTTATTGGAAATATTGAAGAAACACCGAGGAGCTATTGGCTACACTCTTGATGATTTGAAGAGGATTTCTCCCTCTATTTGCCAACATGCTATCAATATGGAAGATGATGCAAAGCCTGTTGTTGAACATCGTCGTCTAATTCCGAAGATGAAGGATGTGGTAAGGAATGAGGTATTAAAACTTCTTGAAGCAGGTATTATATATCCTATTGCTGATAGTAGATGGGTTAGTCCCGTGCATTGTGTTCCTAAGAAAGGAGGAATGACTATTGTGCCTAATGATAATGATGAGCTCATCCCTCAAAGAGTAGTTGTAGGGTATAGAATGTGCATTGATTATCAAAAAGTTAATAAGGTTACTAAGAAAGATCATTACCCTTTATTGATCAAATGTTAGAGAGGTTGTCTAAAAATACTCATTTTTGCTTTCTTGATGGTTATTCTGGGTTTTCACAAATTGCTGTTAAAACTAAAGATCAAGAGAAACCACTTTCACTTGTCCCTATGGAACTTATGCTTATAGACGTATGCCTTTTGGTTTATGTAATGCTCCTGCTACTTTTCAAAGATGCATGTCTGCTATTTTTCATGGCTTTTGTGAGAGTATTGTAGAGGTATTCATGGATGATTTTTCTGTCTATGGGAATTCTTTTGATAATTGCTTGCGGAACCTTGATAAAGTTTTGCAGAGATGTGAAGAAACTAACCTTGTACTTAATTGGGAGAAATGTCACTTTATGGTTAATGAAGGAATTGTATTGGGACATAAAATTTCTGAGAGAGGTATTGAAGTTGATAGAGCTAAAGTTGAAGCAATTGAGAAGATGCCCTATCCGAGGGATGTTAAAGGTATTCGTAGTGTTCTTGGTCATGCTGGGTTTTATAGGAGATTTATTAAAGATTTCTCCAAGATTTCAAAGACTCTTACTAATCTTCTTCAAAAAGATGTACCTTTTGTTTTTGATGATGATTGTAAGGAAGCTTTTGAAACTCTAAATAAAGCATTAACAACTGCTCCTGTAGTTGAACCTCCTGATTGGAATTTACCTTTTGAGATTATGTGTGACGCTAGTGATTTTGCCGTAGGTGCTGTTTTTGGACAGCGAGTAGATAAGAAATTAAATGTTATTCATTATGCTAGCAAAACTCTTGATGCTGCTCAAAGAAATTATGCTACAACTGAAAAAGAATTGTTAGCTGTAGTCTTTGCTTGTGACAAGTTTAGATCCTATATTGTTGATTCGAAAGTCACGATTCATACTGATCATGCTGCAATTAGATACCTTATGACAAAGAAAGATGCTAAGCCAAGGCTTATTAGATGGGTACTTCTTTTGCAAGAGTTTGATTTACATATTATAGATAGAAAAGGTGTTGATAATCCTGTTGCTGATAATTTATCTAGATTGGAAAATATTACTTATGATCATGTTCCTGTTAATGATAGTTTTCCAAATGAACAATTGGCTGTAATAAAGGTGAGCTCGCGAGATAGTCCTTGGTACGCTGATTATGCTAACTTTATTGTTTCCAAGTACTATCCTCCAATCTTTTCAGCTCAGCAAAGAAGAAAATTCTTTTATGACTTGAGGCATTATTTTTGGGATGACCCACACTTATATAAAGAAGGAGTGGATGGTATTATGCGAAGATGTGTTCCTGAATATGAACAACAAGAGATATTGAGTAAATGTCATGGTAGTGCTTATGGAGGACATCACGCCGGAGATAGAACCGCGCAAAAGGTTCTACAATCAGGTTTTTATTGGCCAACTCTCTTCAAAGATGCAAGGAAGTTTATTTTATCTTGTGATGAATGTCAAAGGGTTGGTAATATCTCCAGACGCAATGAAATGCCTATGAATTATACTCTTGTTATTGAACCATTCGATTGTTGGGGATTTGACTTCATGGGTCCTTTCCCTTCTTCAGAAGGTAACACTCATATACTTGTCGATGTTGATTATGTTACTAAATGGGTAGAAGCCATACCAACAAAAAGTGTTGATGGTGAGACTTCTTTAAAAATGCTTTTAGATATTATTTTTCCTAGATTTGGAGTACCTAGATATATTATGACTGATGGAGGTTCTCATTTTATTCATGGAGGTTTTAGAAAAACTCTTGCTAAGTATGGTATTAATCATAGAATTGCTTCCGCTTATCATCCTCAAACTAGCGGGCAAGTAGAATTATCAAATAGAGAGATTAAATCTATTTTGGGAAAGATTGTTAATAAATCTAGAAAGAACTGGGCTATTAAATTGAAGGACGCATTATGGGCTTATAGAACTGCTTATAAAAATCCCATGGGTATGTCGCCTTATAAAATGGTTTATGGG
This sequence comes from Lolium multiflorum, assembly GCA_030979885.1. Lineage (NCBI taxonomy): Eukaryota > Viridiplantae > Streptophyta > Magnoliopsida > Poales > Poaceae > Lolium > Lolium multiflorum. Next base: position 250,561,032 of record CM061752.1, on the reverse strand, counting down.
AAAGCTTGTCATTTACCTTTAGAACTAGAGCACAAAGCTTATTGGGCTGTGATACGTCTCCGACGTATCGATAATTTCTTATGTTCCATGCCACATTATTGATGTTATCTACATGTTTTATGCACACTTTATGTCATATTCGTGCATTTTCTGGAACTAACCTATTAACAAGATGCCGAAGTGCCGTTCTGTTTTCTGTTTTTGGTTTCAGAAATCCTAGTAACGAAATATTCTCGGAATCGGACGAAATCAACGCCCGGGTTCCTATTTTTCCCGGAACCATCCAGAACACCCGAGCCGCCGAGGGGAGCCCTGGGGCCCCACACCACACCCGGCGCGGCCGAGAGGGGGCCGCGCCGCCCTATGGTGTGGGCCCCCGGAAGCCCTCCCGCGCCGCCTCTTCGCCTATATAAAGCCCCTGGATCAGAAACCCCGAGGCGTTCGACGAAACCCACGAAACCTTCCGAGCCGCCATCGCGACGCCAAGATCTGGGGGACAGGAGTCTCTGTTCCGGCACGCTGCCGGAGGGGAAGTGCCCCGAAGGCTTCTCCATCGACACCGCTGCCATCTCCACCGCCATCTTCATCACCGCTGCTACTCCCATGAGGAGGGTAGTTCTCCATCGAGGCTCGGGGCTGTGGTAGCTATGTGGTTAATCTCTCTCCATGTACTTCAATACAATGATCTCATGAGCTGCTTTACATGATTGAGATTCATATGAGTTTTATATCACAATTCATCTATGTGCTACTCTAGTGATGTTATTAAAGTAGTCCTATTCCTCCTGCACGTGTGTAAAGGTGACTAGTGTGTGCACCGTGTGGTTCTTGTCGTAGGCTATGATCATGATCTCTTGTAGATTATGGAGTTAATTATCATTATGATGGTATTGATGTGATCTATCTGGTTATGTTGATCTATCTTACACTATAAGGTTACTTAAATATGAACAAATTGTGGAGCTTGTTAACTCCGGCATTGAGGGTTCGTGTAATCCTACGCAATGCGTTCATCATCCAACAAAAGTGTAGAGTATGCATTTATCTATTCTGTTATGTGATCAATGTTGAGAGTGTCTACTAGTGAAAGTGTAATCCCTAGGCCTTGTTCCTAAATACTGCTGAGTTACTACTGCTTGTTTACTGTTTGCGTTACTGCAATACTACCACCATCAACTACACGCCAGCAAGCTATTTTCTGGCACCGTTGCTACTGCTCATATATATTCATACCACCTGTATTTCACTATCTCTTCGCGAACTAGTGCACCTATTAGGTGTGTTGGGGACACAAGAGACTTCTTGCTTTGTGGTTGCAGGGTTGCATGAGAGGGATATCTTTGACCTCTTCCTCCCTGAGTTCGATAAACCTTGGGTGATCCACTTAAGGGAAAACTTGCTGCTGTTCTACAAACCTCTGCTCTTGGAGGCCCAACACTCTCTGAGAAAAGGAAGTAGACATCAAGCACTTTTCGCGCGTTGCGGGGAGGAAAGGTAAAGGCACTCATACTCCGGTTCCAGGTAAAGCACTTTTCTGGCGCCGTTGTGTTTGTGCTCGAAGCTATTTCCTTTAGATCCTGCAATTGCAACTTTTTGTTTCTTGTTTACACTAGTAAGGCATAATGGAAAACATCTGTGAGCTCTTTGTACTATTTCCTGAGTCAAGACATGAATGGTTTAATGCGAAAATTAAAAACCCTATGGAATCTTATTTGCATGCTAGTAGCAATGATGTTAGTATGAACACTTTGAATACCATTGTTGCTAATGATATGGAAAATTCTAAGCTTGGGGAAGCTGGTTTTGATGAGCATGATCTTTTTAGTCCCCCAAGCATTGAGGAGGAAATTTACTTTGATGATACTTTGCCTCCTATTTATGATGATTATAATGATAGTAGTCTTTTGGTACCACCTACTATGGAGAGTAAATTTGATTATGATTACAATATGCCTCCTATATTTGATGATAGCTACTTTGTTGAATTTGCTCCCACTATTACTAATAAAATTGATTATGCCTATGTGGAGAGTAATAATTTTATGCATGAGACTCATGATAAGAATGCTTTATGTGATAGTTATATTGTTGAGTTTGCTCATGATGCTACTGAAAGTTATTATGAGAGAGGAAAATATGGTTGTAGAAATTTTCATGTAACTAAAACACCTCTCTATGTGCTGAAATTTTTGAAGCTATACTTGTTTTATCTTCCTATGCTTGTTACTTTGCTCTTCATGAACTTGTTTATTTACAAGATTCCTATGCATAGGAAGCATGTTAGACTTAAATGTGTTTTGAATTTGCTTCTTGATGCTCTCTTTTGCTTCAAATACTATTTCTTGCGAGTGCATCATTAAAACTGCTGAGCCCATCTTAATGGCTATAAAGAAAGAACTTCTTGGGAGATAACCCATGTGTTATTTGCTACAGTACTTTGTTTTATATTTGAGTCTTGGAAGTTGTTTACTACTGTAGCAACCTCTCCTTATCTTAGTTTTGTGTTTTGTTGTGCCAAGTTAAGCCGTTGATAGAAAAGTAAGTACTAGATTTGGATTACTGCGCAGTTCCAGATTTCTTTGCTGTCACGAATCTGGGTCCACCTCCCTGTAGGTAGCTCAGAAAATTAAGCCAATTTACGTGCATGATCCTCAGATATGTACGCAACTTTCATTCAATTTGGGCATTTTCATTTGAGCAAGTCTGGTGCCATTTTAAAATTCGTCAATACGAACTGTTCTGTTTTGACAGATTCTGCCTTTTATTTCGCATTGCCTCTTTTGCTATGTTGGATGAATTTCTTTGATCCATTAATGTCCAGTAGCATTATGCAATGTCCAGAAGTGTTAAGAATGATTGTGTCACCTCTGAATATGTTAATTTTTATTGTGCACTAACCCTCTAATGAGTTGTTTCGAGTTTGGTGTGGAGGAAGTTTTCAAGGATCAAGAGAGGAGTATGATGCAACATGATCAAGGAGAGTGAAAGCTCTAAGCTTGGGGATGCCCGGTGGTTCACCCCTGCATATATCAAGAAGACTCAAGCGTCTAAGCTTGGGGATGCCCAAGGCATCCCCTTCTTCATCGACAACATTATCAGGTTCCTCCCCTGAAACTATATTTTTATTCGGTCACATCTTATGTGCTTTGCTTGGAGCGTCTGTATGTTTCTTATTTTTGTTTTTGTTTGAATAAATGATTGTGTGGGAGAGAGACACGCTCCGCTGGTTCATATGAACACATGTGTTCTTAGCTTTTAATTTTCATGGCGAAGGTTGCTTCGTTAAATTGTTATATGGTTGGAATTGGAAAATGATACATGTAGTAATTGCTATTAATGTCTTGGGTAATGTGATACTTGGCAATTGTTGTTCTCATGTTTAAGCTCTTGCATCATATGCTTTGCACCCATTAATGAAGAAATACATAGAGCATGCTAAAATTTGGTTTGCATATTTGGTTTCTCTAAGGTCTAGATAATTTCTAGTATTGAGTTTGAACAACAAGGAAGACGGTGTAGAGTCTTATAATGTTTTCAATATGTCTTTTATGTGAGTTTTGCTGCACCGGTTCATCCTTGTGTTTGTTTCAAATAAACCTTGCTAGCCTAAACCTTGTATCGAGAGGGAATACTTCTCATGCATCCAAAATACTTGAGCCAACCACTATGCCATTTGTGTCCACCATACCTACCTACTACATGGTATTTTTCCGCCATTCCAAAGTATATTGCTTGAGTGCTACCTTTAAAATTCCATCATTCACCTTTGCAATATATAGCTCATGGGACAAATAGCTTAAAAACTAGTGTGGTATTGAATATGTAATTATGCACTTTATCTCTTATTAAGTTGCTTGTTGTGGGATAACCATGTTTACTGGGGACGCCATCAACTACTCTTTGTTGAATATCATGTGAGTTGCTATGCATGTTCGTCTTGTCTGAAGTAAGAGCGATCTACCACCTTATGGTTAAGCATGCATATGTAGAGAAGAACATTGGGCCGCTAACTAAAGCCATGATCCATGGTGGAAGTTTCAGTTTGGACATATATCCTCAATCTCAAATGAGAAAATTATTAATTGTTGTTACATGCTTATGCATAAAAGAGGAGTCCATTATCTGTTGTCTATGTTGTCCCGGTATGGATGTCTAAGTTGAAGAATAATCAATAGCGAGAAATCCAATGCGAGCTTTCTCCTTAGACCTTTGTACAGGCGGCATAGAGGTACCCCTTTGTGACACTTGGTAAAAACATGCATTGTGATGATCCGGTAGTCCAAGCTAATTAGGACAAGGTGCGGGCACTATTAGTACACTATGCATGAGGCTTGCAACTTATAAGATATAATTTACATGATGCATATGCTTTATTACTACCGTTGACAAAATTGTTTCATGTTTTCAAAATCAAAGCTCTAGCACAAATATAGCAATCGATGCTTTTCCTCTATGGAGGACCATTCTTCTACTTTTCAATGTTGAGTCAGTTCACCTATTTCTCTCCACCTCAAGAAGCAAACACTTGTGTGAACTGTGCATTGATTCCTACATACTTGCTTATTGCACTTATTATGTTACTCTATGTTGACAATATCCATGAGATATACATGTTACAAGTTGAAAGCAACCGCTGAAACTTAATCTTCTTTTGTGTTGCTTCAATGCCTTTACTTTGAATTATTGCTTTATGAGTTAACTCTTATGCAAGACTTATTGATGCTTGTCTTGAAGTGCTATTCATGAAAAGTCTTTGCTTTATGATTCATTGTTTACTCATGTCATTACCATTGTTTTGATCGCTGCATTCACTACATATGCTTTACAAATAGTATGATCAAGTTTATGATGGCATGTCACTCCAGAAATTATCTGTGTTATCGTTTTACCTGCTCGGGACGAGCAGAACTAAGCTTGGGGATGCGATACGTCTCCGACGTATCGATAATTTCTTATGTTCCATGCCACATTATTGATGTTATCTACATATTTTATGCACACTTTATGTCATATTCGTGCATTTCTGGAACTAACCTATTAACAAGATGCCAAGTGCCAGTTCCTTTTCTGCTGTTTTTGGTTTCAGAAATCCTAGTAACGAAATATTCTCGAATCGGACGAAATCAACGCCCGGGTTCCTATTTTCCCGGAACCATCCGGAACACCCGAGCCGCCGGAGGGGAGCCCGGGGGCCCCACACCACGGCGCGGCCAGAGGGGGCCTCGCCTATGGTGTGGGCCCCTCGAAGCCCTCTGCGCCGCCTCTTCGCCTATATAAAGCCCCGGATCGAAACCCGAGGCGTTCGACGAAACCCACGAAACCTTCCAGAGCCGCCGCCATCGCGACGCCAAGATCCGGGGACAGAGTCTCTGTTCCGGCTGCCGGAGCGGGGAAGTGCCCCCGGAAGGCTTCTCCATCGACACCGCTGCCATCGCCATCTTCATCACCGCTGCTACTCCCATGAGGAGGGAGTAGTTCTCCATCGAGGCTCGGGCTGTACCGGTAGCTATGTGGTTAATCTCTCTCCATGTACTTCAATACAATGATCTCATGAGCTGCTTTACATGATTGAGATTCATATGAGTTTTGTATCACAATTCATCTATGTGCTACTCTAGTGATGTTATTAAAGTAGTCCTATTCCTCCGCACGTGTGTAAAGGTGACTAGTGTGTGCACCGTGTGGTTCTTGTCGTAGGCTATGATCATGATCTCTTGTAGATTATGGAGTTAATTATCATTATGATGGTATTGATGTGATCTATCTGGTTATGTTGATCTATCTTACACTATAAGGTTACTTAAATATGAACAAATTGTGGAGCTTGTTAACTCCGGCATTGAGGGTTCGTGTAATCCTACGCAATGCGTTCATCATCCAACAAAAGTGTAGAGTATGCATTTATCTATTCTGTTATGTGATCAATGTTGAGAGTGTCTACTAGTGAAAGTGTAATCCCTAGGCCTTGTTCCTAAATACTGTTATCCTGCTTGTTTACTGTTTTACTGCGTTACTACTGCTGCAATACTACCACCATCAACTACACGCCAGCAAGCTATTTTTGGCACCGTTGCTACTGCTCATATATTCATACCACCTGTATTTCACTATCTCTTCGCCGAACTAGTGCACCTATTAGGTGTGTTGGGGACACAAGAGACTTCTTGCTTTGTGGTTGCAGGGTTGCATGAGAGGGATATCTTTGACCTCTTCCTCCCTGAGTTCGATAAACCTTGGGTGATCCACTTAAGGGAAAACTTGCTGCTGTTCTACAAACCTCGCTCTTGGAGGCCCAACACTGTCTACAGGGAAAAGGAGGGAAGTAGCTGTAAGGGAACTTAATAAAGATTTCAAACTTGCCGGTAAGAAGAGATTGCTACAATTGAGTTCTCTAGATGAATGGAGAATTGAAGCTTATGAAAATGCTAAACTCTTTAAAGAGAAAGTTAAGAAATGGCATGATAGAAGAATTATCAAAAGAGAATTTAATGTTGGAGATAAAGTCCTATTGTATCGGTCTCGTCTCAGATTTTTTGCAGGGAAATTGCTCTCAAAATGGGAAGGACCATATGTCATTGTGGAGGTGTATCGTTCAGGGGCAATTAAAATTAGCTCTCTGCAAGGTGATGCCACACAAGTAGTGAATGGACAAAGACTCAAGCACTATATTTCTGGAGATTCTTATAATGAAGATGTTGATGTTATTCAAGTGGTAACTCCGGAAGCTTTCATCAAAAGTCAAACTGACAGTTCTGCAGAGTTCGACTTTGAATAGGTAACAATTCTGGTAAGAAAAAGTCCGCGTTTAACTTTCCGAACAATGTTTTTGCAACTTTTGGAAAATATGAAAAATTACGAGATCGAAACGGAGTGGAGGAGACGCACGAGGGCGTGCCCCCACAGGCGCGCGGGCCCCAGCCTGGCCGCACCACCTGTGAGGAGGGCCCCTTGTTGTCCCTCTCCGACTCTTGTTCGACCTGGTACTTTCCTTCTGTCGTGAAATTTTTGCTATATAATCCCCCGGACCCCTGGAGGTCCGTATATCGTTTTCTCGTCGCGTTTTGTTTCGAGCTGTTTTCTGCCAGGATCTGTTTTTGATCTAGAAGCACCATGGTCTCCGACAACAAGGACAAGGAACCTATGGAGGAAGATATTCAAGATTTCGAGCTGAAAGAAGAATTCAAGAAGGAAGTGAAGGAGACGTCATCAATGAAAATGAAGCGGCAAACTGTGGGGAGTAAGCCAATATTGGTGGGATCGGTTAACACTGGACGTTCTTTTTCTCATAACTTGCAGGGACCTCTACCACCTGCTCTTAGCCTCGACTCTTTCCCTTGTGTGGAAGAAGCACTACGGGTTACCGATGAGTTTTGTGATCAATACCGTGCGCTGAGAAGGGAAGTGGAGATACTTCTTGAGGAGAACAACCGACTTCGCAGAATGCTGGAGTATTACTCGATTCCTATCACAAGGCCGCCACCGCCACTTTCAGATAACAATGAATCTCTTCGAGTCTTAGTGCAGAATTGCCAAACTGAGAAGCTGAAGCTGAAGGAGATCCTTAAGGATCGCAGGAACGGACCATCACCATCATCACCGAAGGAATAATTCATCATCGGTATTGGCATCCCCTTGGTTTGTTCCAAGCTTGGGGGAGTGCCGCGGTATCACATCATCACTATCTTTTACCTTTTTATTATCAAGTAGTGTCATATCATGAGTAGGGAAGTTATCATATAAGATGTGTTGCGGTATGGAAGTATCTCTCTTTAGTTGGTTATCTATGTATCCCTTGGTGTGAGTTATCGTTATGGAATATTAATGAGTTTTATCATTTACATATTGCACATCTTATTTTAGTTTGCAATCTCTATTATGTGATTGATCTTGTTGTTAGTATTGATATCACTTTGGGAGCATTGAGTAAATCTATTTGGTTTTGGCAAACTTAGCATTGGTCAATAGTAACAACACTTTGAGTTTAAGTAGAGAACAAATACATGTAGATATGTTGTTTCATTATCTTTCTTTCTTGTTAGCTATGAGCTTAGTATTCTGAAGTTAAAATTGTTTGTGCTTACAAGGAAGATGCATGATTGTTTCTATCACATGTATATTTGTTTGCTTCCCTCAACTCTCATGCTTGCTAATTAACCTTGCTAGCCAAAGACCTGTACTGAGAGGGAATGCTTCTCGTGCATCCAAACCTTTAACCCAAAACCAATGCCATGTGTGTCCACCATAACTACCTACTATGTGGTATTTTGCGCCACTCCAAGTAAATACTTCATGTGCTACCTTTAAACAATTCAAAATTTATCGTCCCTTATTTGTGTCAATGTTTTATAGCTCATGAGGAAGTATGTGCTGTTTTATCTTTCAATCTTGTTGGGCAACTTTCACCAATGGACTAGTGGCTTCATCCACTTATCCAATAACTTTGCAAAAAGAGCTGGCAATGGGGTTCCCAGTCCCAAATTAATTAACTTCGTAATTTTACAAATAGACACTCCTCCATGGTATGTGATTGTTGGACGGCACCCGAGGATTCGGTTAGCCATGGCTTGAGAAAGCAAAGGTGGGGAGGAGTGTCATCTAAATAAAACTAAAATAAAAAGACACTCCTTCATGGTATGAGATTGTTGGCAGGCACCCGAGGATTCGGTTAGCCATGGTTTGTGAAAGCGAAGGTTGGAAGGAGTGTCAACCAAAAACAAAACTTTATGGGAGCCGCTCTTTGAGAGTTTGTCTGGCAAGGGGGTTAGAGTACCCGCTACCAGTCGTTGACAACAACAAACACCTCTCAAAACTTTACCTTTATGCTCTTTATATGATTTCAAAATTTGAAAAGCTCTAGCACATGATTTAATCCCTGCTTCCCTCTGCGCAGGGGTTGTCTTTTACTTTATGTTGAGTCAGTAAACCTATTTCCCTCCATCTTAAGCAAGCATTTGAGTTGTTGTGATCCGACCATCTATATTGTGATTTATTTAGTCATGCCTTTTATTCTTCCTTGTTTAGTACAAGTTTTATCTGATGAATATAGCTTTGAAGATTATCAATGATTATGAGGAGATTATTATGATTGAGTATGCAAGTTGTGCTATATAAGCTTTAATATAAGAGCTCCGCTCGATAGATAAGTATAATCTGTTAACTGTTCTTTGACCAAGAACGAAGTTTGCCATCACCAATTATGATTTCCTATGCACCTTTACTTGTGATTTCCTTTTACTTGTTTCAAGTTGAATTATATGAGGAAGTTGTTCACTAGAATGTCTTGTGTGAATTAATATGATGCTTCTTGTCCGTATTTTATTTATCGACTCTTCACTCCATAAACATGTGGTCTTGTTTATGAGTTTCGCTTGGGGACAAGCGAAGTCTAAGCTTGGGGGAGTTGATACGTCCATTTTGCATCACTATTTTATATCATAATTTTGTTATTCATTGATATATTTCATATTTGGAGATGATACTTATGTTATTTCATCTATTTTGCATGTTTCATGATTATTGGAGGATCGCGCACCGGAGTCAGGATTCTGCTGGAAAAGCGCCGTCAGAATGCAGTATTTCGGAAGATCAACAATTGACGGAAATTATACGAAAATCCTATTTTTCCAGAAGATGAAGGGAGCCATAAAGGGGAGCCGAGGAGGGCCGCCATGGGCCCACCTCATAGGCCGGCGCGGGCCCTGCCCTGGTCGCGCCGCCTTGTGAGGAGGGCGCCCACGACCCCTCTGGCCTCCTCTCCTTCGCGTACTTCTTCGCCCCGAAAACCTAAGCTCCGGAGGATAGTCGCGAATAGTCACAGCCACCTCTGCGGGGCGGAAAACACCAGAGAGAAAAGAGCTCTCCGGCGGGCAGGAATCCGCCGGGGAAATTCCCTCCCGGAGGGGGAAATCGACGCCATCGTCACCGTCATCGAGCTGGACATCATCTCCATCACCATCGTCATCATCTCCATCATCATCACCGCCATCTCCACCGCTGCACCTCGTCACCGCTGTAACGATTTGGGTTGGATCTTGATTGTTTGATAGGGGAAACTCTCCCGGTGTTGATTTCTACTTGTTATTGATGCTATTGAGTGAAACCATTGAACCAAGGTTTATGTTCAGATTGTTATTCATCATCATATCACCTCTGATCATGTTCCATATGATGTCTCGTGAGTAGTCGTTTAGTTCTTGAGGACATGGGTGAAGTCTAAATGTTAGTAGTGAATTATGGTTGAGTAGTATTCAATGTTATGATATTTAAGTTGTGGTGTTATTCTTCTAGTGGTGTCATGTGAACGTCGACTACATGATACTTCACCTTTATGGGCCTAGGGAATACATCTTGTACTCGTTTGCCAATTGCGGGTTTGCCGGAGTGACAGAAACCTAAACCCCGTTGGTATATCGATGCAGGAGGGATAGCAGGATCTCAGAGTTTAAGGCTGTGGTTAGATTTATCTTAATTACTTTCTTGTATTTGCGGATGCTTGCAAGGGGTATAATCACAAGTATGTATTAGTCCTAGGAAGGGCGGTGCATTAGCATAGGTTCACCCACACAACACTTATCAAAACAATGAAGATTAATCAGCTATATGAAGCGAAAGCACTAGACTAAATTCCCGTGTGTCCTCAAGAACGTTTGGTCATTATAAGTAAACAAACCGGCTTGTCCTTTGTGCTAAAAAGGATTGGGCCACTCGCTGCAATTATTTCTCTCGCATTTTACTTACTCGTACTTTATTCATCTGCTATATCAAAACCCCGAATACTTGTCTGTGTGAGCATTTACAGTGAATCCTTCATCGAAACCTTGTCAACACCTTCTGCTCCTCGTTGGGTTCGACACTCTTATTTATCGAAAGTACTACGATACACCCCCTATACTTGTGGGTCATCACATACACACATTTGTTTAATAAAGTTTAACTCTGGGGTTGTTGGCTCACAGTCAAGTGTCACAAAAATAACAACACACACAACAACGTAGAAAATTCATCATAGAGGAGAAGAGGTCCACCGCCGAGCCGCCACCATCTCCATCGCCATAGCCACACATACATACCCATTCCCCATAATAGACATTTTCCAATATTTGTAATCTTGAACCCATGGTTATTGGTGACATTGTAATACTATTTGATATTTATCTCAAGAATTTCTACACACTGTTTATGATTGTTGATCTTATCATATGTGAGTAGTCCTCATGGGTGGAGGTTTAAGGCATAGCCTCGCAGAAATATGTGAATGTTTTGGTATGGGATTACTATCTTCATGATTGAATATAGATGTGTATTTGTATTTTTCTCTCTTCCCTGGTTCTAAGGACTTGTCACATACCCAAAACCCCAAGGATCGATAAAAGTAATGAGGTGAGAGGAGTGGGTGTTGTGGGTATACTTCATGGGTGTACCATCGACAGTGCCTAGATCCGGCAAGTCCGGGTGGCCCACAGACGGTGATGTGGCATGTGGCCCATCGGGCGGCCCAGTTGCTGTTGATCATGAAGGATGAAGTCCAGCCCAGGTTCAGGAAGCCGGATCCTAACCGACCTTCGGAGGAAGCCGGATCCGAAGTGGCCCATGTGGAACCCGGATCCAGTACGACGTAGATGGAGGGCGGATCCTTGACGTACACGGCAAGACATTGTACCGTAGTTAGGCAACCTGTAATCCGGCTAGGACTCTCCATGTAAACCCTAGATCCGTGCGCCTTTATAAGCCGGATCCCGGAGCCCTAGAGGCACAACCACAACTCATTGTAACAATGCGAAAGCGCCCAGATAATTCCAGACAAGCAGCAGTAGGCCTTAGCATCGTGCAGGTGGTCCGAAGCTGGGTAAATCGCGTACCACCGTCCCGAGGACTCTCCGCCCAATGGCCCGAACTTCTTCTCTACTCTATGAGGATCTCTCCTCTGGAGTACCGTCGAATAGGCAACGACAGTGGGGATCTGCATCTATGTTGTGAAACCCGGTAACAATAAGGTGAGTACAATAGTTGTTTGAAATCCATTTGGAAATCATGGTGACATCATAAATCTTAAGACATTAGTATGTTTTACTTAATAACCACTTGGTGCCTTGGTCCCCGCGCTACGGTAGTATAGTGGTTGGACTAGAGATCTATAGTATTTGTGGTTGGAAAGCTATAGTGTTATTGGATGCATCGCTCACATATATATATCGACATTTGATCATAATACACACTACTAGGAAAAGGCCCATTGCCGGCGCACCTAAAACGCCCATTGCCGGCGCACCACGAGCCCGCCGGTGCGAACGCGCCGGTGAAAAATGGACACTGCCGGCGCACCAGGTAGTGCGCCGGCGATATGTCAGCTACTGCCGGCGCACCACCCAAGCTTCGCCGGCAAAGATATATTCCACCGGCGCACAATCAGGTGCGCCGGCAGTAGTGCTTCCAGCACTGGCGCATGCCACGTGCGCCGGCAGTATGTCATTTAGGTGCGCCGGCAATTAATTCGAAAATTCTTTTTTCCAGCTTTTTTCCAGCATATTACAATACATATTTGACAGCAGTATATATTTACAACGCAGGTCATATTTATACAGTATTACATGCAATATGAGAAGCACATAGAGAGCCAAGTTTCATTTCGGTATCAGTACAAATACGCAAGTCTCGTTTCGGAATGTGTTGATTCATACAACACATGTGCATATGCAACACCGAACGACGAAGTTTCACAAAGTTAGAAGTCTTGGTACATAGTCGTCACAAGTATCGTCATACACCTCACAATGTAGGTCCTAACCTAAACTACAATCACATAGAACATGACCAACATGGTCATGATGACCATCATCACGAAGGCCATGGTCTTCATCCGGTTCCTCCTCATGTCCCTCATCTCTCCCGCTAGATAACGGGCGTATCTTCCTTCCGCCTCCACCCTAGTGGGGTATCCCTTGTAGCTGTTGCCGCTGAAACGGTGCACCTGTCTCCGACAGTCCTCCCAGTCGTCGTAGACTCCAGGAACCCTCCCCTTGTACACGACATATGTCGTCGGCATCTCCATTCACAAGACAAGTAAAACGTTAGTACCAATGCAATGAACAAGTGCCAACTCAAATAAGAGACAAGTAATATGAACTAAATAGCATGTGCCTCATACTTTGTTGGTCGAAATAAATAATAACATACAGGGATGGGGTCAGTGAGGCTAGATAGGATGCACAATAGATTGACATTTATGGCCATCACACCAAGCCTCACTGGCCCCACCCCGGAGTGTACAAGTGACCGAACATTTTAATCATCGGCCAATGCAATTAAGAAGTGCGAACTCAAATAGAAAACAAGTAGTACGAATTAAATAGCGTGCCTCATACTTTGTCGGTCGAAACAAATATTAACATCCAGGGATGGAGTCAGTGAGGCTAGGTAGGATGCACAATAGATTGATACTTGTGGCCATCGCACCAAGGCTCACTGGCTCCACCCCCGAGTGTACGATTGACCGAACATTCTAATCATCGGCGAACTCCAAATACGAGGCAAGTAGTGGTCGAGTAAATGCAAATAATTATTAAGCTATGTACGCCATAATCTTGAAATATATAGCAAAGTAAATGAAACTACAGACACATGTTCACATGCACATTCATACAACTAAATAAAAGCAACTAGTCGATTCTATGGGAATATATAGCAATTATTACAGTACGGAAGTTCAAGGACATATCGTTCAAGCTTTAGCAAGTGTTCCCGTCGTAGGATCAGGTTGTACGCCTAGGGGGGAATGGACGGCAGCCCTCAAGCGAGTTGAACGGCCTCTCATCACGCGACATCTCCAAGCGGAGTTCTATCTCGTCATTAGGTGGTAGACCATAGCCGTAGAAGAACTCGCCAGACCTATTGTTGACATCCTGCAGGATTATCGTGCAAATGAACTGCTGGATGCGACCCCAGTTCTTTCTAATCTCTCTATCAGGGACATCCGCCATGTTTGCAAACCTGTTTCTGAGATTCTCTGCAGCAACATGTCATCTGCGTACTTTATGTACTCCTGCATCTGAAGGATGGCGTACCACGCGTCCATCCCATTGTCGGCGTCGGCCTGAGGCAGGGAAGTTGGTTGTGTGGGTTAAGACCAGCCTCCTCGGGATTTCCTCTCTACTTTGAGGGGGCCTGCCTTGTTGGCGAAGCCGGTGAGAGCATCATTGAGAAGGGCCCTGATGTGGGTGTAGTCTTTCTTGCGGTCCCTACCCGAGTCGAGATAGACTGCATGCGAGTGTTGCGGGTGCACGACGATGAGCGTGCAGAACTTGTCTCTGCGGAAAACACACGGATTAACCTTTGGAAATGCAAATGGAGATATAGGATAGAATGGTGATGGGGGACTAGCGAGTGATTACTTACTCGGGGAAGTAAGGGATGAGAATGGCGCCCTTCTTAATGTTCGCCAGCATGAAATCCTCGACCTGCCGGGTGGCAATCGCGCGATCCCCAGCGTTGCAGATGATGCTCTCCCGCATATAGAAGGGGTCCATTATCGCGATGGTCGGCGTCCCCTCCTTAACAATCTGGGAAGACAAGCTAAGAGCAACTAGGCGAACCACACTAAAGTGGAGCGCTTGCATGCGATAGATGCTGAAGATGTCGTTGAACCGGATGAAGCACAAGTCCGCGGGGTACTTCTCGACGAAGTTCATGCCAGTTGGCACCTTCGCCACGAAGAGAGGGTAACCAGGATCTTTTGATTTGAGAAGAAGGTTCTCCACATGCAAGACAGTCTCATGCAAGCTCCTCATATCCGGGGTGAGTTTCTTCACGACATGCTCCGGCAGCATCGGTTGACCCAAGTGATGCAGAGGTCGCCAATTGTTTGGCAACTTGTCAAGGAGTGGGACCTTGTCCTTGGATTTGGCCGCCGCCGCCTTGTCTTGGGCGTCCTTCTTATTTTGCCTCTTCCTCTTCTTGGGTTGTACTGATGGACCCTCCATCGCCGTAGTGGCCGTAGCACGGAGTGTGTTTGGGCTCAACATATTTTTGACGGCGGCGGTGGCGACCTCCTCATTTTCCGTTTCTTGAGAATCGAACAGCTTCTTGGAGCACACATATTTCAAGCCCGGCGCATCCTCATGGACAACTTGTGAAGACGTAGGAATATCCCATTGGAAGTTGTCACGTTCGTATTCCTCGGCCTCTGGCGCAGCTGGCTGTTGTGGTGGGGCGCTGACCTCCGGCGCAGCCGTTCTGGTGGGGCGATGACCACGGGCGCCGCTGGCTGTCGTGGAGGGACGCTGACATGTGGCGCCGCAAGGTGCTTGTCTTTGCTTGCCGTCGACCCCGAGTAGGTGTTGATCCGAATTAGGGTCTTCGGCCATAGCAGTACCCAACCCTTCAGTGAGGCCAGATTCAACGGGCTATCGTCATCGGCACCATGCGGTTGATTAGGAGGAAACAAATCCTCATAGCCCGGTAACGCCCGATCCACCAACCCGGTAAACGTCATCCGCCATATCTCGTGTGTGCCACTTCTTATCCAGGGGCCGAAGGATGGACCCCCTCGCGACGTCTTTGAGTTCGTCGTTTACTCTCATCAAGAAGGTGCATGGCGTCGAGAGCGCCTGCGAGAACATGTGTATGGCGTTAGAGAGAGGGCAAGGATGACGAAACTAATATATTAACTTGATGTACACATTAGTTAATTACCGTGAGGGCGTTGAGCTCGGCTAATGTCGACGGGCCAGCACATGCGGCGGCGGGCGTGCAAGTGATGGAGGGGCTGCTACCCGGCATGGACGGTGAATCCCTAGCACCAGCGACATTGCCGGCGGCCGGAGGAGTCTCCATTATAACATTGTCATTGCCGGCGGACGGCGGCACCATCGAGTTGCTGCCGTTGAAGCTAACCACTTGCATTTTCGGGTTGTTTGCCACCCTCATACCACGCTTGTAGAGCGTTGAAATCTGCTTGGACTCCAACGGCGACTTCAGCTTTGACTTCAGTACGAGTGTAGCTTTGAGTTGCGGTACCAGTTGCGGTACCAAACCAGCTTGGACTTGGGCTAGGATTGACTCCCTCATTTCCTCCGCCTCCCGCTGCTTCCTCTCATTACGCGCATTTTTATCGGCCGCAGACGACAAGCCATAGTGACCATGCTTGTAGCCTGTACCGGCGCCAGCCACACGGCCTCTATGCGGCCTTCTCGTCGGTGAATGCTCATTAACGATGTTTAGCGCCCGTACGAGAGGCTTGTCCCAGGCTACCCTGCCCGTCGACGCCTGGGACGAGGAGCCTTCGTCACCTTGAGAGAAAGTCTTTGTCTTTCTTCTTCCTGCGGAAGAAACGCGAACCATTTAGAAATGTTGCTACTATTATATGAACGATACTTGATCTAATTAAACCGGTAAATTGCTTACCAGTTTTTTCTCCAACGCCAGGACCTTCTTGTCGTTCGTGAACCAAATTATGTCGGTTACGACCTTCGGGTCCGTGACAAGTTCCCCGGTTAGTTTCTTCTTATGGTACCGGGACCTGATGAATCTTCTTTCAAGCGGGTCCTTGTACTTGAGCCAGGGGTTCTCAATGCCGGCATTTACATACGCCTCGTCCTCCTTCGCCCAATAGGGCTCCTTTCCCTCGTACCCACGGCTCCCAAGGTTGTGGTTGCCGATGTTAAGCTCCCGCATTTCCTTCCCCCACAACTTGCGATTCTTGGTTGCTTGTAGCTCTTCATTGGCCACAAAGCATCAAAGTCCGCCTGGGTGACATGCGGAAAGGCGGAGTGGACCTCTTCGAAACCTTTGCCCTCAGCAATCAGCTTCCGCACCATGTACTTATAGCTGCTGAGGTGTTTGGTGAACTTCAGGAGGGCTTGTGAGTTCACAATGTTGTTGGTTTGATGACTGGAGGCGTAGTCGCCTAGGAACTTGTATCGTGCGTGCAACCTCGCAATGAGCTGGGCTCGCAAAGGCGCTTTGCTCTCAGCTCGGAGGTCCGTCTCGTTGAGATTGACGACCTCTCGGAGGATACATGCCAGTTGGTTGCCGTACCCCTTGGCAACATCCTTAGGCTCCACCGGCAAACCACTGGCGGGGTCCACCTCTTTGACTGTGTCTCTGCCGGTGCCGACCGTGTTTTGGCGCCTTGCCTTCCGCGGCCTCTTGGCTCCACTTATCCCGGTGCCACTACTCCCGGCGGCGCCGCTAGGATCGTCGCCGCTTGTCTCGCCGCCACCCCCGGCGGCGCCGGTTGCCACATCGCCGCTAGGCTCGTAGGTACTACCCCGGCGGCGCGCTTGCCTCGTTGCCGCTCGCTCGTCGGCACTACCCCCCGGCATCCTCCATCTCATGGTCCTCGTCGCCGCCAACACCAGCGGCCTCGGCATCCTCCTCCGTCCTAAAGAAGTGCCTATTGTAGTGCTCCTCTAACTCTTCTTGAGACGACATGGTGGCTTGCACTAATAGAAGATGAAAAAGAGTTAGAATTCACGGAAAAATTCGGCATGACCTTTGCTAAAAATTGGTCATGCCGAGTGCTAGAATTGCCGGAACGGAAATGAATCGACATTCCGGCACTCAATAGCAACTCAATCCCTGTAACAGAAATGCAAACATCTTCACAACACATGTAAATATTTACAGACATGTAAATGTGTAACAGACATCAACTAAGCAATATTTACTAAATCTGAACATGTACACAATATCTTCATTTTCATTTCTTTTCCAACCAGCAGCAAGAGAGCAGCAGCTTCATTTTCATTTTTACAGAATTTACAGATTATATATCTTGGCATTTACAGAATTTGTATAGAATTTACAGAATTGGAACTGCCGAGCAGATAACAAAAAGGCCCACATGACCTACTGCTTCTTTACCTACTGCAGAGAAATTTGCAACAGCACCATAGACATATTCAGATATAAAGCAGAAAGGCCCACATGAGTTGCACACCCTTATACAAGCACATCCCACAAAGCAGCATTTTTTCGTCGAATGAGACAGTTTGGGACTACAATTACTTGGGCACTGATTCTATACCAATTAAAATTACAAGTTACAAGCAATGTGAGGAAGATAAATGATCTCATGTGACAAGAGTTGTAGGGTAGAGGGTTTTCTTGCTCTTTCATTTATTATAAGCAGCAATAACAAAAAATAAATTGCTAACAATTATTAAAGGCATCTCTCTGCAAAACCAAGCACTAATGGAGCAGGGTGTGTATGAAGCAAATGCATAGCAGCAGCATAACAGCAAATTCCACAGCAACTTTAAATGAACCAAAGAATGAACATAGCAGCATAATAGCATCTTATTGATGAACATAGCAGCATAACAGCAAATTCCACAGCAGCATTTCATTCTGTTTTCATTTTCATTTTCATTTTGTTTTAAATGAACCAGAGAATGAACATAGCACTTGTTCTTCTTAAATTAAGTAAACCAGTAGCTAAACCAGTAGTAGCATTTGCTACTGCCAACTAGTGTTCATTTCATTTAAATGAACCATGTACTGCTTGGTATCTCAAGTTGAGATTAACTCTGGTAGTGAATGTGTGAGTGCAGAAATAAGAAGTAAGCAGATAAAAATAAAAGTGTACAACACAGAACACAGCTATGTTTAACAGTGTACATCAGTTGACAGCATCCATTTAAAACCAGAGAATGAACATAGCACTTGTTCTTTTTAAATGAACCAGAGAATGAACATATCACTTGTTCTTTTTAAATAAAGTAAACCTACTGCTAGTGAATAAATGTGAGGTATGCCTAACCCTAACACTTGCTATGTGCCATTTGATGCTTAATTAGTTTTTATGTATTCAAAAATAAGAAGCAAATACCAATGAATTTTTGCATATCAACCAATGAATTTTATATATCAACCAATTCTTGGCAGTAGGCATTTAAATGAAGAACCACTACTGCATATATAGCAGCAGTAGCAACTACTGCATTTTGCATTTCATATAAACAAATCTACTGCATGCATTTCATTTTCTATTTTCAAACCAGAGAACAAATTCAAACCAGAGAAATAGCATGTGAACCAGAGAAATTAAAATAGCACAAACTGAACCAGAGAATGCAAAATCTCAACTTGAGATACCAAGCATTTTGATTAACCAACTAAATCAACCAGTAGGAGTAGCATGACCATTTTTTCATCATTTTTTAAAATGAACCATGCATATCACAAGCAATTTGAACCAGTAGCAATTTATGGCAAGCATGAGCATGAGCAAGCATTTTTGCATTTATGGCAAGCTTGATAATTGCATATATAGCATTTTTTGCATCCAGAGAATGAATTCATTTTAGTGCTCTCTCAAAATTTCAAACCAGAGAATGAATATGAGTGCATTTCATCATTTTCTACTGTATTTCATCATTTGCTACTGCATTTCATCATTTTATGAACCCTGATTGCTGTTTGTTCATTCTGTATGAACCCTAACATTGAAAAAGCCTAGATCATCAATTTTGCTGTAGAAAAAGCCTAACATTGAGTAAAACTAACTAATCAACCTAAGTACTTAACTCATATAGACAATGATGTGCTTAATTTTTCAAATTTGAACTTCAAAATTGACTCTTTCACCTGCTATTGCATTTATTTAATTCTTTAACATGAATATATAGCAAATTGAGCATGAGCAGTAGCAAATTGAGCATGAGCAGTAGCATTTGAACCAATGAATAGGGCAGTACAGGGCCAACAAGGGCATCAAATTTGCAAGGGTACAGGGCATCAAATTAAATTTTCTATGAGTAATACAAGAATCGGCGCAAGAATTCAACTACTGCAAGAACAACGGCGCAGAGAGAGGGAAGGAAGAGGGGGATGGAGAGGGAAGGAAGAGGGGGATGGAGAGGGGAAGGAAGAGGGGAAGGGAGAGAGGTTCTTACCAACGGCGATGGTGGCGACGCCCTGCTGCTCCTCTCCGCGACGGTGGCCGGCGCGCAATGGCCTCCTCCTCCTCTCGTCGACGGTGGCGACGGTGGCCGGCGCGTGACGCCCTCCCCCTCCTCTCCGCGGCGACGCCCTGCTCCTCCTTGCGCGGCGGCTCCGGCGTGCTGCGAGGTCGACGACGGTGCAGGGGCGTGCAGAGAGGTCGACGACGGCGCGGCGGTGCTAGGGTTCGGCGTGTGCTAGGGCGCGTGAGAGAATGTGACTGGTGGAAGAGGATCGACACACGCGTGCGGTTAAGTCCCCCTATAGCTGGACCCCTTACTGCCGGCGCACTACCCCTTTGGTTCGCCGGGGACAAGTGTAACCCCCGGCGCACTAAGGCCCTGGTGCGCCGGCAATAACCTTGGCACGGCTATACCTGGGACTTGTCCCTGTTCCAAATCAGGCCTGGCCATTTCCATTTCCTTTTTTATTTTCTTTTTCTTCATTTCCTTATTTCCTTTCTCTTTCTTTTATGTTGGTTTTCTATTCCCACAAATCCTATACTATTTTTTTCCTTCTCTTTTCAAGATAATAACAAAGCAATATGAGTTAATTATGCATTACAAAAAAAAGAGTTATATATACATACACAAAATATTGACCAACACAATATTAATTAGTCATACATAAAATATTGGCCATGACCATATGAGTAGTTATGAATTACACAAAATATGAGTTATACATTGCAAATAAAGTTTTACATCATCGATTGAGAAGAGTGTTTCGCTTTCTTCTTGCTCTTCTTGCTCGTCGTTGAATAATTTAGCCCCGTGTCGTGACTTCTTCTTTTGAAGGGTCGACCTGACCTCGGTAGCGTGGTCCTGCTTCTTCTTGTGGTGTATGTTGTATCTTCGTCCTCGGATTCTTCCATCATTGGGTTTCCGACTTGTCCTTCGAAGTCTTCCTCGTTGGCGACTCCATCCATTCCGACGATGGTCCTCTTGCCTCTCCTCACGATAACACGGCTAGGCCTGGATGGGTCGGTTATGAAGAAGCATTGGTGCACGTGTTCTGCCAGTACCCATGGCTCATTCTGCGCGGTGGCGTTCGTGGACTTTGATTTGTTGCCTTCGGGTAGAAACATGGTGGTGAAATACCGGTCTTCTTTTCTGACGCTCTTAGCCCATCTGATACGGAACATCGGCACTTTCTCCCAGCGTAGCTAAGCTCCCAGATTTCCTCGATTCTTCCGTAGTATCTAGTCTTTACGTCACCCGTCCAGGAATCCATCGTTACCCCTGAGTTCTGGTAAACACTGTTCTTGTCTTTTCTTCCGTGTAGAATGTGTACCCGTTGATATCCTACGCTTGGTAAGTCATGATGTTGGGCGCGGGGCCATGTGACAAGGCCAATACTAGTTTATCCTTGTCAGAATCCATTGATGGGGGATTAGCATCAATGTGGTCTTTGAACCAGCGCGAAAGAGGAGTTGTGCTCTCTGTATATTTCTGCTTCCGTCATCATCGGCTTGCCACTGTTCTCTATCATGGTTTTGTGCTCTTTCAACCAAGGATCGATCAAGTCAATGTGTTGTAGCGCTACTAAGTTGGCCCTGTCAAAGTCGGAACTCCGACCAGACATGTGCACGTGCAGTTCCTTCCTTCCATTTTTGTGGCCTACTCCCTCGAACCTGCGGAGGTGCTTGTTTTGAGGCAAACCAACAGGGTCCTCGATGTCTAGATAATTCGTGCAGAAAGAGATGCACTCTTCGGTGAGCCAGCCCTGTACGATGCTTCCATCCGGATGTGACCTGTTACGAACGTATCCTTTAATGACCCCATTCATTCTTTCAAACGGCATCATGTTGTGTAAGAATGCCGGCCCTAGACTCACGATATCATCCATGATATGGACCAACAGATGGACCATCACGTCAAAGAATGCAGGCGGGAAGTACATCTCCATCTCACATAGGATCACCACGATCTCTTCCTGGAGCCTTGCGAGTTTCTTCACGCTTATCGACTTCCGAGTTATGACGTCGAAGAAGTTACAGAGCCCAGCGTTGCACGGACATGGTCATCCATTATACCTCGGATTGCAACCGGAAGAATCTGCGTCATCATCACGTGACAGTCATGAGACTTCATGCCGCTGAAGTTTCGTTTCTTGGGGTCCATGTATCTGCTTATTAGCCCGGAGTAACCGAAGGGCACTCTGACTCCTACAAGGCAATTGAAAAATTGATCGACCTCGGCCGGACTAAAAGTGAAGCAGGAGGGGGGACAGTAATAGTCTGGCTGCTTAATCCTTTTGCGCTTATGACCGCCATCCGCCTCCTCCTCCGACTGTCCCTCTTGGGCCGGCGAGATCTGAAGCTCTTCCCTGATGCCCAAAACTTTCAGGTCCTGTCTTGCTTTCGGCCCATCTTTGGTCCGGTCCGGCATGTTGAGAAGAGTGCCAAGCAAGCTCTCGCACACGTTCTTTGTAATATGCATGACATCAAGGCAGTGAGGTGTATCGAGAATTTTCCAGTACGGCAAGTCCCAAAACACGGACCTCCTTTTCCATACACCAATGAGCGGCGTCGTTTCCTTTTTCTTCTTCTTCTCTCCAGGCTTTTGACGAATCTTTCCCGGCGCAGGGCACTCCTTCCAACCTTTCGTAATGTATCGATCTCTTCGCGCTCTTCTTACGTGGAGGTCCTCGGGGTTCATTTGTACCATCGAACAGATCTCCACGCTTTCTCCACGGGTCAGTTTTGTAGCCACCTTCGATGCCCCATGTAAACTGTTTTCGAAGAGCCGGGATCCTTACCAAGCTGCAAAAACATCGTCTCTTCCATGCACGACACATGCCTTGTGTCCATGGCACAGGCACGAAATGTAACCGTATCCGAGGTAGTCCTGCACCGTCGTGATCAACGCGGCTCTCAAATATTCTTCCGCGACGGCGTCCCATGTATCTACCCCTTCCTCCGCCCACAACGTTTCAAGCTCCTCCTTTAATAGTTCGAGATACATGTTGATATCGTTTCCTGGCTGTGTCGGCCCTTGAATTAGCATACTCATCTGTATGTACTTCCTCTTCATGCACAGCCAGGGCGGGAGGTTGTAGATCCATACAAACACGGGCCATGTGCTATGTGTGCTGCTCTGGTTTCCGAACGGATTGAATCCGTCCGTGCTCGCACCCAACCTGATGTTTCTGGGATCTGCCCCAAAACTTCCGAATTCATTGTCTAATGCTTTCCACTGGCTTGCATCCGAAGGGTGCGTCAGCACTGGGTGCTCAATCCGCTCTTTATCATTCAACACCGCCTCCTTTCTTTCTGCGTGCCAGCGCATGAGCTTTGCTTCCTTGCGGTCCGCGTAGAACCGTTGAAGCCGGGGCGAGCGGGAAGTACCACACAACTTTCCGAGGAGCTTTCTTCTTCTCTTTCTTGTACCGTTCAGCTTCACACACAGGACATTTGGTCTTGTCCATGTGCTCCTTGCGATACATGATACGTGATGGGCGTGATACTTTTCGTGGGGTAAGTCGAGAGGGCACGTGATTCTCTTGGCCTCGGCTAGACTACCAGGACACGTGTTCCCGGCAGGAAGGAGATCTTTCACGTATTCCAGGATGTCGTCGACGCTTGTGTCCGTCCATCCGTGTTTCGCCTTCATCTGCAGCACATCGAGAGCTACTCTCAAGCGAGACTCCCCCAACCCGCGACCTGAGTCGTACAACGGAGTATTCGAGTCTATCTCGAGTTGCTCAAGCTTTGATTTCCGCTTGGCGCCTTTCGTCTTTTCGAGAAGCAGATCTTGAAGATGAGGGTCCCGCACGACTGAAGCTAGCGGCACCTCTTCGTCGTCGTCAAGGTTATTGTCGTCGTCAAGGTTATCGTCCTGTGCGACAAACTCTTCATCGTCATCAATATCATGATGCCCTCCTTCTTGCCGGCCATTTTTACCACCTGCCGCCGTCGCCCCATTGACCTCCGCGCCATCATCACTCATCCATTGAGTGTGTCCATGCATGAAACCATTAGTGAGCAGGTGCCCCTGCAATTTGCCTGAATACGGGTCAAACCATTTCCCTCGTTTGCATCTCCGGCACGGACACAATACCTCCGTGCGGTTATTTTCATACATGTCGATGATCGCGTGTTTCAGATATCTCATCACGATGCTTTCACTCATCTCGATAACCATTATCGCCTGCATGGTAAGATTACATAATTCATTAGAACCATGCATCCGTCGGTAGTTTTCACGGAAAATTTCGGCATGACCTTCCTACACGGTAGGACATAGGAGCGCCAGAAATGTGCCGAAACGGAAACTTGAAGAATCAACATTTCGGCACAACGTTGGCAACTCATTTTCAACGCCAACACACACACAAGCACAAGCACAACATATATATATGCCACACACGAGAGCTTTTCTTCAAATGTCCAACATACATCGATTTCATTCCTTAATTTGTTCATTAATCACCTATTTGTTTGATATATTCGTCGATAAGATCGAGACGACGCGCCGCGACAATGGCGTATGGAAGCCGACTTTCTAGATCTAGATCTAGATTGAGCGGTCAATGCGGGATAGTAGATCTAGATCTACATAGGGGGATGTGGGAGATGCATGTAGGAAGGGAAGATTTGCTCAAAAATATGATTTTGTTTGGTCAAATTGGTGAAATTGGGGATAGAAATGGGCAAAAATGAGCTGGGTTGGGAGAAGGCTCGGGTTTGTGTGGAGGAGTGGAGTGGTAGTAGTGGGGGGAGTGGTTGTTGAGCAGAAATAACCCCAGGTTACTGCCGGCGCACCGGGTGGTGGGCAGCACATAGCCCTTTCGGCTATATCACCCCGGCCAGGCCCAAGAATCATTGCCGCGCACCGGCCCAGGGGTGCGCCGGCAATAGCAAATTTTCCACCGGCGCACCACTGGGCCGGTGCGCCGGCAATGATTCTTGGGCCTGGCCCGAATCGACTGCGGCCATGCTAGGATGTTTCCCCGGCGCGTCTTTCCCGGAGGTGCGCCGGCAGTAGTCCTTCATCGCCGGCGCGGCTGAAAAGTGGTGCGCCGGCAACCCTTTCCACCGGCGCATGTCCAAGGTGGTGCGCCGGCACCACTTGCCTCCACCTATAGGCTTTTCCCTAGTAGTGACATGTCATTATTGACATTATCTTTTATCCCATTTGTGTGTGCACAGCTACAGGTGAATTCTTAGCCCTGGCCGGCCTATCTCTATCCATCGATATAAAAGGCACAAAAAGTAACGGTTGGTCCGGTAAACAAAGATACTACAAGTTCAGAAGGTTTTATTCGACATAATTGTACACCAAGTAAAAGTCTTTCAAAGATTCCATAAACATAGGTATTCTATGGAAAAAGCAAGCTATAATACATCTGTAAGCTGGATCGAAGGTATCGCCAGCCAGCCTACACCCCCGCATCATCTTTGTTGGAGAAATCCAACAAACAATGGGGCCTCTCCTCACAAGCATGATCTCACAAGGAATGTGTAGCAATTCCTCCTCCTCGGCCAGTCCCTTGTGGCTGCATCGGAACGAGCGTAGCAAGGGAAGCAAGAAAGGGGACAAAGGCGCATACAGAAGGTAGACGACACAGTAGTGTATCAGAGCAAGCGGTGAGACAAAAAAAATGAAGAATGGAGACGAGGACAAAGAACAAGGAGACGATGCTTGCACATAAGCTACGAGAATAGAAGAACGTGAACCAGTAGGTAAAGACAAGCGGCATGGTGTGGGGTCATCCCAGTGACTATGCCACGAACCCCACACAAACACATTGGAGCGTTTTATAACCCACAATTGTTGGGGATCAAGTGTAGTACCTTTTGAATAGAAAAGGATTTTGAACCCATGACCAGTTAAAAGTATTGGTTAGAAAATTCAAAAAAGTAAGCAATGAATTTAACAATACGTATTTTCCAGATTATAACTTGCTGAAAAAATACTGGTAAGTAAAATGCAAGTAACGTGAATGCTCTTTTCGGAGAAAGCCCAATCCTCTTTTGAGCAAGAGGATAAGCTTGGGTATGTTCTTATATTAGACAAGTGTTCCTGATCGGCTTCATGGCATATATAAATATTTCTAGAAAAAATGTTACATATTTTGTCATGTTTTATTCTCGTTGGATGGAGCCTAAAATAGATGAAAGCCACAAGCATAAGCAACCACACCCCTAATAATCCCTAAACCATTTGCATGAGCAACAAAAAGTTTATTAAGACATAAATGTGCAACCATTGATTTAATTTCTGCTAAAAGCTACTTAAAGACCGGGTGTGCAGTAGTTGTACTAACAGCTATTGAAAGACTTGAAGGTTGCTGACCAAAGGTACTTATCCTCCTCTAGAAGCGACACAACATTTTTGTACGTATTAGGTGTGCAGGTGACTTCTAAATCTCAATTCTCAACCATATTCTGTTAGGACTCGGCAACCAAGTCAGGCAGGTTGGCTTACGCTGTGGACATTCTTCAGCTGGTTTTCTGTTAAACACCTACTCCCTCCGATTCATATTAATTGACTTCAATATGGATGTATCTAGAACTAAAATGTGTCTAGATACATCCATATTAGAGTCAATTAATATGAACCGGAGGGAGTAGTTAATTCTATTCCACCTTTTGCTAGATGAGGTGAAATTGCCTGTCCATGAAAGTGATGATGAAACGCATAAGCGTGTTACGTGTACGCCTATTCTCACATGAACTTAATTATTAGGAAGCCATGAACTCACGTCTCACATTTTCTATCTGACTGCTAATTTATGAATGTTTACTTCCACAAAATCAGATCTTTTACTTACATAAACAGCTCGTCGATCTTACTTTCTTTCCCAAAGCTGACCTTCTAGGACGCAGTGTCATTTTTTTTTCAAAACAGAAAATTAAAGTCTAGCTCTTCTTTTTGAGGAAGTGGCAATCTAGCTTTCGAGTTTTAAATTTGAATTAAACTAATATCACCCTTCAACTACGTCGTCATCAGCTACATGCAATCCAAAAATAGTACATACGAGATACAACAGAACCCTGAACTATTTTTCATATTTCAAAATACAACAGAGAGCTTATACTACTAAAACATTTGAAATTCGATGAACCCTCTGGACAAGCTAATGGAGTCTAAGCGGCCAGCACAAACTTGATCAGCATATAAATTTCTTAGGATGATTCCCAACCCAGCCTTCTAAGATTCTTCTTAAATCCTGCTTTGTCATTTATACAGATTCATCCATCTAATTAAGTGTGTTTATTCTATGGATGTACTCTGGTACATCCCCCCTAAAAGATTCCTGGATATCAGTGTTACTTTTGAAGAGTAATACACCTGTGGGAGAATACTTACGGAAAGTGCTTACGGGCCGACGTGGAAGTGCTTACGGAAAATGATTTGATCTTGGAGTAGTAACATCACATACCTCAAATCATTTTAGTGACATAGCATGACAATAAATGAGAAAAAATGATGTAGTAACCAGCTATGTCACCATAACATCACACACCCCAAGATCAAGACAAAATGAGTCGAAAACATAATAAATGACATATTGCATCACACTATATATAAATTACTACCCACTACGAAGGTAGTATTAGTAACATGACATATATTACATCTAAGTTACTCTCCACTATAACCAGGCTAAATGGCGCACTCTCACTCGAGCCTTGTACAACCACCGCCAAGGCACCAACACCACTTGAATGGATACCATTGCAAGGCTGTGTTGGATGTGCCCCAGGAGCAGTAGCAAAGGGCTGGACACCTCGGGATTGAGGTCATCAGCGAGACCGCGATGGCGACCACGGAACAGCAGTCGCAGTACGTGCTCGTCGGAGAGACCGGGAGGGAGCGTCGTCTGCGTCAGCGAGCCACAGCGGCGACAGAGCGGCCGCAGGATCGAACGAGACGAGCAAGCTCGTCGGCACCGGCGCGCCACCACCCTGCCAGCGTTCTCCACCCGCGCTCTTGTAGGTTTACGACTCGACGGCGGCCAAGAAAAAAGTAGAGTAAGAGCATCTCTAGCAGAGCGCGTAAACGGGCCAAAACCGAAAAATAACCGCCAGTTTAAGGGTTCGGGCTGAAAAATGACGCCAATCAGTTACCGTAAAAGGGCCAAAAACCGAAAAACTTTTTTCGGGCCGAGACCGAAAACCCAATTCGCCCTGTATTTATAGGGGTCGCTCGAGCGAACCGAACGCTCGATCATTATCTAGGGCGCGCTGAAATTTTAGCTGACGCAACTGCTCGCTCTCTCCCTCCCCGCGCCGCTACCACACTCCGCCGCCGCCGCACGGCCAGATTCGCCCGTGGCCCGCATCCCGGAGCTAGCGCAGGTCGCCCCGCACCCCTCCCGCTGTTCCTCGCCCAACTCCGGGTGCCGCCCCCGCCGCCGCAGCCGCCGCTCCATCTGAATCAAGGATGAGCTTGGGCGACGAGTTCGTCGATGTCGATCTATCGGATTCGTCAAGCTCGGACGAGTCCGACCTCGACGAGCTGCTCCAGAATGACGAGATGGAGGCGGCCATGCTCCTCCTCTCCGTCAAGGAGCTGGAGGACCGCGCGAAGCTGCTGAATCGGAGGCGCGGGTCCGTGATTGGCCGGAACCACATCCAGGGGAATCGCCTCCTCGGCCATGAGCAGCTGATGGACGACTACTTCGCCGAGGTACCTATCTATCCTCCCCATCTATTCCGTAGGAGGTATCACATACGGCGTAGCTTGTTCGTCCGAATTATCAATGACTGCGAATTGGACATGGAAGAATTTTCTTGATTGTATGCATTGGACATAGAAGAATTGTCCAAAGGCATGGCATGGATAGTACTGTGGCAAGAGCAAAGATGCAACCATTGTACTTGAGGCCGTTGCATCACAAGATTTGTGGATTTGGCATTATTTTTTTGGTTTGCCGGGGACACTCAATAACATCAACGTGCTGCAAAGGTCCCCTTTGTTTGCCAAATTAGCAAATGCGGAAGCACCCACTTGCAACTACAATGTCATGAACAATGAGTACACAATGGGATATTACCTAGCTGATGGCATCTATCCGGATTGGGCAACTTTTGTTAAGTCTGTCAAGGATCCCCAAGATAGAATAGAAGCTGAATTTGCCAAAGCTCAAGAAGCAGCTCGCAAGGATATTGAGAGAGCTTTTGGGACAAAAAAACCCTTGTCCACATCATGACATGTTGTGGCCTAGCCCGATTTTGGGACAAAAAAACCCTTGTCCACATCATAGACATGTTGTGTGATTGTTCACAACATGATCATCGAGGATGAAAGAGAGTTGAGCTTGCCCTGCTTCTATGACAATGTTTGCACCCGAGTGGAACCCCAACGCAATCCGGATCGCATTGAAGCTTTCCTTAAAACTCATCGGCAGATTGAGAATGCCAGTACCCATGCGAAGCTCGTTTATGATCTGAAGATGCACCACTGGCAGCGATATGGCCGTCGCCTTTGATCCTACCATTCCATTCATTTGTTTGTCACATGTATCATTGTTGAGACATTTTTCATTTGTCCAATTTTCCGAGAATTGTTGTAATTTGGTTGAGACATTTTTCATTTGTTCAATTTTCCTAAAACTGTTGTAATAATTTGGATGATTATTTGATTAATTATGATCGATTGTTGTATGTGTTGCATATGAATTCTATGAAAAACCCTGCCCTTACCGGTTCGGAACTGTTTTCAGTTTTGGTTACGGGTTCTGTTCTGCGCCAGACATTTTACGAGAGTTCGGTGAACTGAACTCCAAGTTTTCAGTTCGCGTTTTTACGGACTCTCCTAGATATGCTCTAACAGTTCCTGTGAGGGAAGACATGCGATTTCACGAGAGCGAAGGATCGAAGCGCCCAGCACCGTGGCTTCCACGTCGGACCACGTCAGTCAGCCCGTTGCATTTTTTTCGTAAGAAATTTTTGTTAGGGCATTATTGACTTCTGAAATAGTACTACTTTTGTAGCTCAACTATTACTATATGGTTACATCGGCAATAGATTTCCTTTGTGCATGCGCCATACTAAAACGACCGTATCCAACTCAATCTGATCAGGAAAAGAATTGCTCAGTTAGCCGCCGCCCTAAAATTGTTTTTTTTTCAGTTCAAAAAAAATTGTTTTTTTTTTCTTTTGCGAAACGGGGTACCGATGTTTACGTCGGACCGCTGGATCTAACCAAAAATTATATCTCTAACGACTTCCTAAGTCTCAAACTAGGCCCGCGCAAACTTTCCAAGTGGGGTGTATGTAAGCATACCCCTTTTTTATACCTATATGTTCATAACGTGCATGTGAATCATAGAGCAACGTAGACAGAGAGAGCAAAACAAACGAAGAGAATTGGTTCTGAAAGCCACTAGATTGCAAACTATTGAGATGGAGCGCTGACCTTTAGCTTCTACCAAACAC
This sequence comes from Lolium multiflorum, assembly GCA_030979885.1. Lineage (NCBI taxonomy): Eukaryota > Viridiplantae > Streptophyta > Magnoliopsida > Poales > Poaceae > Lolium > Lolium multiflorum. The sequence continues at coordinate 250,530,704 of CM061752.1, read as the reverse complement.
CAGTAACCCTTTCTTTTTTCCTATATATACGTGCATCTCGTGTGAAGTGCTCTCATACTCTTGCCAAGGCAATTCCAAACGAGTAGCTAAATCAAGCACGATCACCGATAATAGGCATGTCATCCTATTTAGTTAGTGAGGAGCAGCTGGTTTGTGTGACGGGAGCAGGAGGCTTCATTGGGTCATGGGTGGTGAAGTTGCTCCTCCTCCGTGGCTACTCTGTGAGGGGAACGGTTAGAGATCTTGGTAAGTAAGACAAGACCATTTGCATCTTTACCATATTTACATTAGATGCTAATCTGGATATATACGTCTGTTTTTGCTCATTGTGTGCTTATTTAAACTTCTGTTATTTGCATAAGCCAAGAATTTGTAATGTTATGATTTCGATAAGCTTACTCAAAAAAAAGCTGAAATAGCCGGAATGGGCGTCTACAAATAACAATTGGACAAAAAAATTAGAGACTACTGGATATAGTTGTTAGAGGAAACAATAAGATGTAGTAATAATATATATGTTCTACACGAAACGAGATGCATGCAGCATGTGCATGTAGGTACATCCAGCTATATACTAGTATGTTTGTAGTGGACGACCCTAGTTAGGGGTTGACCGCCGCATCTTACCCGAGCGGTCAGTTTCCAACAACACATTGCTTCCGAAAAATGAAATTTAATCAGTTCTCTTGTTTCCATTACCAACTAGTCTGGCTACACGACGAGTTGCGGGAGAGGGCATATGAGATTCAACCCCATGAACTTCGTGGCCGCAGCCAAAGCTGGCTAGCTGATCTACTGAGCGCTTCTTATCATAAACGGACCCGCACCAACTTTGTACTATAATCAATAACACCATAGAAGTAAGATATGAACTTGTTCTAAACTATAAAAATACTAGCAAACGAACCAGACGTTAAATGCAGACCATCCATACAATATTAGATGAAATTCTTGTTGTTAGATAGAATCTTTTCTAATTCAAAAATTCAAACCATTTTATTTTAAAAGAATGACTTTGATTCAAATTTGTTTTCACCAATATATTGGTCTAGACACGGTCTTTAAAACTAGCATTCATGTTGATATATTTCAATAACTTCTTTTTCGACAGAAAAGTTATCACTCCTCTGCTCTTTATATATTAACAATAAATGTAAGAAGTTACTGACCCCAAAATCTAATTTCTTCAGAATAATTTGGCGATTTTTTTAGGTCACTAATTATCAACACTCTGCCCATTTATTCATCACCGGTAAAATGTGAGAAATTACTGACCCGGTAAGTTAATTTCATTTAGAATATTTTGGGGATCTTTTTAGCTCACAAGTTACTAACTCTCTCCCCGTTATTTAACAATGGTAAATGTGAAAAATCACCGACCTAAAAATCTAATTTTATTTAAAATATTTTGGTAACCTTTTTAGCTCACAAGTTATCAACACTATGCTGGTAAATGTGAAAAGTTACCGACCCAGAAAGCTAATTTTTTTTATAATATTTTATTAACATAAAAAATATAAGGTTTTATATTGTAAAATAATAGCGCTAGTTGAAAGTAGTAGCTCGTTTGAAGTGGTAGCTCATTTATCTTGCAAGTGATTTCTCCACCCATTATTTCCACCCTAAAAAATCACTAGGCCAAAAAAGAGAATTATAAAAGTTAGAACAGAGGAGCATGAATTAGCGAGTAACTAAAAAGAAAATTGTTAAAAGGGAATAGAAGAAAATAGAATTGTTAAAAGGTAATTGTTAAAAATAAAATTGTTGAAAGGGAATTGTTACAAAATATTACTACATTGTACTAACATCAAAAACTTTACACATAATAAAGAGTACTCCATAACAAATGGTTAGCCTAGCTCACTTTGTGTCAGTCAACCAACGGGTTGTGCATTCAAATTCCAGTTCTCTATATTTAATTTTCACCACTACCAAAAAGTTGAATTGCTAATACTAGCCACAATGAAAGTATCATAAGTAGTATTATGCATGTCATGTTGGCAAAAATCTGAGGTGCCATACTAATTAATGAGGTAAGAGATGAGAGTGGTATCAATATGATACCGTATCATAGCACGTAAAACTAAAAAAGTTAATGAGAAATACATCATGTACACACATTTGCATTGAGATTCTACAAAACATTAAATATGATAACACTATGATACTAACATATGATACTACTATACATTGTGGGGTGGTATCATAAACTAGTATCATGTGCGTGATACTTTCCATTGTGACTAGTCTAAGACTACCCATAATGAGAGTATCATAGTTACTAGTACTTACTAGTAGTATCATGCATTGCATGCATACCAAATGCTATGTGGCAGTGTAATTAAGGATGACAGAGAATACTAGTATTATAAGTAGATACCGTATTATAGAACATACTACCAGAAACATTTAATGTCAAGTAATCGTGTACAATACTTGCGTTAAGATTAATATAAGAAGACTATGATATTAGTACATGATACCATGCATTGGGAGGTAGTAGTATCATATGCATGATATACATGATAATTTTATATGATACTAAGATTGTGACTAGTCTAATTAAAGAAAGGCTAGATCTGCATGAATAGTAGCGCCAGAAAGAAAATAACCAGATTGGCATGAGATTAACTACCGGGACGCATGCAAATGCTTTAAATGCCAGCCCAGAGGGCAAGTGGCCAAGCGCGCAAGTGGCGAACGTGCTTAACGCAAGATTAGGGTGGCCATGTCGGGACAGAAAACGCGGGATTAGCTAGCGCCTCATGCGGGACAAATGATCGCTGGAGCGATCGAATTCGAACGGTAGAAATGAGCGGAGTTAGACCTTTCACAACTCACAACACAAGCTTATTAGTATGATATATATGGAAAAATGAGTATATGTCAGTATAGTGAATGAGAAGATATAGTGATGTTGTATCTTGTGGTTATACTTAAGATATAACCCTTGCATGGAGTCATAAGTTAAAAAATGCCTAGACCAATCATATGCCTACACGTCACCAAAATTATTAAATATAGAAAACAACCATAAAGATACAATACATTAGAACTATTATCTCTTAACATGCACCACTACCTATGATAACACGCTAAAATACAACTTATTGTGAAAGACCTCAACGAGGGGCTATGTAGCTTGTTCATCACATGCCACGGCGTGTCTTGCATGTCATTAACTTCATCTTTCATATCTTCTTCGGTTAATTTGTGTAGCTGATGGCAAGAACGCGCACTTGCTCGCGCTGGAAGGAGCGGACGACAGGCTCTCCCTCTACCGCGCCGACGTGCTCAACTACGACAGCCTCCGCGTTGCCTTGAGCGGTTGCCACGGTGTCTTCCACATCGCATCTCCGGTGTCCAACGACCTCGTCGGTGCATTGCTTCTGCTCTGCTCACTTCCAAGAATGGGCCAAGTACTTACTTGATTACCTTTCTGTGTTGCTGGCTTGCAGCACCTTGTGCCGGTCGCCGTGGAGGGGACGAGGAACGTGATGAGGGCGGCGGCGGACGCCGGCGTGCGGCGCGTGGTGTTCACCTCCTCCTATGGCGCCGTGCACATGGACCCCAACCGGAGCCCGAACGCGGTGGTCGACGAGACGTACTGGAGCGACTATGAATTCTGCAAACGAACAGGGGTAGTTAATTAAATTTATCCCCGAGCTCTCCATGATTCCATGTCTTTATGCCATGATTCACCTTGTAATTGAACTCACAACATTACGCACCCACGCACGCACGCAGAATTTCTACTGTTGCGCCAAGATGATGGCGGAGAAGACGGCGATGGAGGAGGCAGCCAGGAGAGGCCTGGAGTTGGCGGTGGTGGTACCGCACGTAACCATCGGCCCCGCGCTGCAACGGACACTCAACGAGAGCATCAACGGCATCCTCAAGTACATCACGGGCGCCAAGGACTCCTACCCAAACGCCGTTGCTGGCTACACCGACGTCCGCGATGTCGCCCGCGCCCACCTCCTCGTCTACGAGCGCCCCGACGCCCGCGGGCGCTACCTCTGCATCGGAGAGATCCTGCACCGTGCTCAGTTCATCCACATGCTTCGGGGCCTTCTCCCTGACCACTACCCCGTCACTACCAAGTACGGCGACGACGGCAAGCCCATGGTGAAACCGTACAATGTCTCCAACCAGAGGCTCAAAGACTTGGGCCTCGAGTTCACTCCTGTCAGGGAAAGCTTGTTCCAGACGGTCATATCCTTGCTGCACAAGGGTCACCTGCTTTTGCCTGCCACGGGGCCGATACTTGCACGGCTGTAAATCAACCCATGCAGCGACCGGTTTCCTCTCATCATCATGGCTACTATGGATGAATTATCTTAATTAAGGAGGGTCCAAGTCCAGTTAGCTAATAAGTCTCCGTCCATTTTGCAAATTTGTTCCTACATACATGTCTAGAAAACTGTTTAGGGTGATGTTGTTCACGTGGCGCAATAAAAATGTATCGTTTGTTTTGATAGTTAAAATCGCAAATATTTCAGTGTCTCCTAACCTTTCACCAAAGTGAGAAACTGCATTTACGACAACATCGTCACTCTAAAAACATGTCACATATCTATGCAGATTAGTGATTCCTCTCTGCAACCAATCAATATTGTGAGCGTTGCACTGGGAAATGGGAATACAACTAGTGTTATGCTTGGGATGTTCATTAGTGTTGCTCCTGTGAATAATTTGGTTTTGAATTCGCTGGCTGTGAATTCACATATCAACAAAGGAACGGCTGATTTGCCTTATGTGGGCCAGTATTGGCGGGCTACGATGGCCTTTTGTGCCGCCATCGATGTCAGCCGCTTCACCTTCTGCAAGTAGCATCAATGTCAAACATGCCAATCCTTTTTAAGGCAAGCGGTCGCGCACACATGTCCCCACAAAGCTCTCGCCATTGCCATTTTCATCCAACCTTGCATGCATACCACCGGCAGAAACACTGACAGCGACCCCACGGGCAAGTCGAGGCTATGATGAAGAGCAATCACGGCGACGAGATGCGGTCCTCACGCTCTGGCAGCCGTCCTCAATGTGTGTGTTTCGGAGAAAGCCTGAACCTAAAGAGCAAGGTTTATGGACCGAGTAAAACACCACATTTCCACGCACTTAAAAAAGGTGAGGAGGAAGAGACATGAAGAAATCAATCTTATATTATGGTCTACACATCGACCGAGAACTACCATATTCTCAATCGACCAACACCTAGTTAAACCTTAGAATAAATGATCATACTAATAAGGGTGCTTGCCCCAGATTAACATTTTGCGTGCATGAACCCAGGTCAATATATATGGTAACTGGCTACTCATGTACGTCATTTGCATGCATGCAGCCACATAGATTCTCTTTATGTTTCAAATTTTAAAATGTTTTATCTCTCAAACTGTAATTTAAATTTTAAAATGTTCTATCTCTCAAATTGTAATTCAAATTTTAAAATCAAGAAAAACCCCACTTTGGCCTCAGGACTTCTGTGTCGATTTTAACCCGTGTAGTTGTCCATGTAATTGTGCATTGCACGCATTGCATGCTTATACCTTTAGTCCATGGTACTCTCTCCACAACTAAATACTTGTCGAGAATTTAGGCAAGATGTAGGATACGACATGTATTTTGGGCTAGAGGGAGTACCTATTTTAGTGAAATGTAAACTGCATAAAAATAAAATAAGTTAAAAGGAAATATAATTTAAAATATTGTGTGTTATGTTTGAAAGACTTATATTGCACGTGCACGCTTACTAGTGACATTAAAAAATCAAAAACTCAAGTAATTAGAATTGCTATTTTCCTCCATTTTCCCAATTATGTTAAAATCTCCTCACGCAAATACTTGTGAGATTATTATCATGATGAACTTTAGATAGTTCACCTAAAAAAGGCCTTCCGCTCTTGTTGAGCATCTCCATAGATTCCATTGAAAGTCTAACTAATCTAACATGAAACAATGAAGGTTTCACCGGTAGCAACTCTCGGTATCGTCATATAGGTTTGACCGGTAGTAGCCTTAGTATGATAGTACTTACGTCGACGATTTTTCAATCAAATGCGTGATTATTAGACCAAGTGTGACTAATGCACACTTTGGAATAGTTTCTTCAGATTTGATAAACAGCGACTGATTCCTTTTCGGCGGCAGTCAAATCTTTGGTCAGCCCGATTAGTGGCTGAGATTTGCGATTGCGAGCCGCCTATGCTTTACCAGGTCACATTTGTTTCGTCTGTTGTTTTTTGTGACCAGTTTCCCCTTGCTTCACGTTTTTCGTTTCTTTGTTACTGAAAGTAATAGTTTTCATTTGGTCCAATGACATCAGGTAAGATCAGTCGTTGTGTGCTCCATTTTTTCGTAGAGCTTTTCTGCAGGAATTCCTTGTGCTCCCGCTGAACTTTTTTATCATGCGAAAGACGTACGTAAAGTTTAACTACTCCATAATTCATTACTTGCAATTTTACAGTGCTTGTTTTTTCCTTACGTTTTTGGGGTCGATTTTCTATATAGTTCATGCTACAGTTTTGCATACTAGGTTTTACAGGAGCTGGAGCATGTAAATGAGGAAAAAAAAACACTGTAATTTTTAGTTCTGGGATCCGGTAGGCTAGATATTCGTTCTATTTTCATGCAGCTCTTCATCTATAACAATCATTGTTCTAGGTTTAACAAGTTTGGGAACATGTAAAACTGGACAAAAAGCATTGTAATTTTTGTTTGAATTTCTGTAAACTAGTTCTTTCATCCGCATGCAAATCCGGACGGTGTATATAAAAAAAACGAGACCCATGGGTGAGCACCCAGGGTATGTTCTTATAGGGGAGCTATGAGCAGCAAACCGCGGTGTCCGAGACTCGAATCCAGGTCGCTAGCTTAGCTGAAAGCACTCCTGCCTCAGCTGGCCATCTGACCCTCTGGTGTGTTATCATTCATGGTTTACAAACGTGCACGCCTTGGCACCGGAGCAGGCAGGGGTATATGTCCCTTTTGCTGCAGGGATATCACTGTGTCGTACATACTTTTCCTTATGGGAGTGAACTCCAGGCCCAAGTCCTTGAGCCTCCGGTTCGAGAACCTGTACGGCCTCGCCATCGGCTTGCCATCGTCTTCGTACTTGGAGGTGACCGGGTAGTGCGGGAAAAGGTCCCGGAGCAACTGGAGGAACTGGGCGCGGTGCAGCACGGCGGCGACGCAGAGGTAGCGGCGGCCCGACGCAGAGGTAGCGGCGGCCCGGCGAGCCGGGGTGACCACGTTCGTGTAGGTCTTCTTAGCGCCCGTCAGGTACCGGGCGACGTGGTCGGTGCTGAAGTTGACCGTCTGCTGCAGCAGCGGCCCCACCGTCGGCGCCGGCACCACCACCGCCAGCTCCAGGCCCCTCCTGGCCGCCTCCTCCGTCGCCGCGATCTCCGCCATCATCTTGCCACAGCAGTACATGTTCTGCATGCACACGAGGATTCAGAAGTTGGGAAGCTTTGACTTCCGGGGAAGATCGGGCGTGAGGTGATGGGGCAGAGGATCAGCCTCGGCTGGAAATTGATTGATTACCCCTGTTCGTTTGCAGTACTCGTAGTCGCTCCAGCACGCCTCGTCGACGACCGTGTCCGGGCTCCGGTTGGGGTCCATGTGCACCGCGCCGTAGGAGGAGGTGAACACCACGCGCCGCACGCCCGCGTCCGCCGCCGCGTTGATCGCGTTCCTCGTCCCCTCCACGGCCGCCGGCATGAGCTCCTGCGACCAGCGTATATATTCAGTTAAACTGTTAAGGGCAATGGTTAGTGGGCAGGGCAGCGAACTTACGGCGTCGTTGGACACCGGGGAGGCGACGTGGAAGACGCCGCGGCATCCCTGGAACGCCGCGCGCAGGCCGCCGTAGTCCAGGACGTCGGCGCGGCACAGGGTCAGCCTCTCCTCGGCCCCATCGAGCGCAAGAAGGTGCGCGTTCTTGCGGTCCGCTTCACAAACAAATCACGCGCCAACAATCAACCAAAACCCCGCAAAAAAATCAACCAAAACCCGGCAAGATCCCTGGCGCGCGGTTTCAATCACTAAATTACCTGGATCCCTGGCGGTTCCCCTGACATGGTAGCCACGGTCCAGGAGCTCCTTCACCACCCACGACCCGATGAAGCTTCCCGCTCCGGTGACACAGACCAAGTGCTTCTCGTTGCCATTAACCGCGGCCTTGGAGCTAGACGGCATGGTGACGGCGGTCAGCGGCGATCGATCGCGTTGGATTTTGTCGTCGAATTGCTAAATCGACCGCAGCCGTGTAGAACCAGACAGAGAGTGCAATATAATATTGATTCCTGGGACAAGATGAGACGTGAGCAAGTTCGCAACTGATCAGCACGAGCACGCAGAGAAGAAGCGTGTGAAGATTTGATCCTCGTTCAGTCACTTGACCCGAGCCCAGACACCAACGTTTCTTTTCTTGCGGCTGCACGAACTCTGGCCGGCGAGCGGGGCGTGGTCGTGGTTTTGGCAGCCGAGCCCAACGGGGGGTGCTGTAGGCCGATCTGGTCGGCGCGGACCAGGCGCCGCACATCCCAACAGGTTGTTAGGCTGGCCCAATATTTTCACTTCTTTTATTTTATTTATTTTTTGCTTTTTCGTTTTTTCTGTTCTATTTTTCTTTTTATGTTTTTCAAAAGCTGATTCTTTTTAGATCCGATTTTTTTAAATCTGGAATTTTAAATTTTAGTTATTTCTGAAATTTAAATATTTTTAAAATTTGAACATTTTTTGAACTTGAACAATTTTTTTAGATTGAATATATTTCAGATTTTTTTGTTCAAAATTTGAACATATTTTAAATTTGAATTTTTTCTAAAAAGTTTGTTTTAATTGTGAACATTTTCTAAATTTAAACATTTTCACGTTCGAACTATTTTCAAATTTGAACGGTTTTCAAATTTAAACGATTTTTAGATTTGAATATTTTTGAATTTGAACATTTTCTCAATTTGAATAATTTTTAAAATTAAAAAGTTTTCAAATCTGAAAAATAAATATAAGCAAAGCTGAAAACAGAAAAAGAAAACAGAAAAAGAAAAGAAAACAAAAAACAGAAAAGAGAGAAAAATCGAAAAAGCCTACCTGAACCAGGCCCACAGACGCGCGGGGGTGTGCGGTGGTCGGTAGCCACCGACCTGGTCGGTGTATAGGTTTTCCCAGCCCCACGAACTGTTCTACGATATGGGGTTGAGAGCACGTAAGTATTAAGGTCCATCTGGGCCTTGGACATCCAGCGTTAAAATCGATTTGGATTTGGACCCTGGGCAGCTAAGAGCATCTCCAGCCGCGTCCCCCAAAGCGTCCCCCAAACCGCGCCGGATTGAGCGTTTGGGGGACGTGTTTTGTTCGTGCCGCCTTTGGGGGACGTCGCTCCCCAGCCGCGTCCCCAAACGCCGCCCCCAAATATTTAAATTACTTTTTTTAACACGGAACCATTTATCAAATATAGCATATGAATAAAAATTATTGCGAGGATTGTTTTCAAATTAAATTACAACAAACAATAAAACAAGTAAACAAATATAATAAATAGGGGTAGATGCTACATCAAGGTGCCACGGTATTTCCTTTGATCCTCCACAAATGCTCAACGAGATCAGCTTGAAGTTGCTCATGCACATTGTTGTCACGGATCTCTGCGTGCATGGCGAGAAAATCAGCAAAATCTGCAGGCAACTCATGATCTACCTCCGCAAGAGGGCCTTCACACTCATAGGGACCAACATGTGACCTAGCATGATTCTTGCGGTCATCCTCGATGATCAAGTTGTGCATGATCACACAAGCTGCATCACCTCCCACATTTGGTCGTGAGACCAGCTTAGAGCAGTGGGACAATGGCAAATTGTGCTTGAAGCACACCAAATGCCCGCTCGACATCCTTCCTGCAAGCCTCCTGTCGCGTAGCAAAGTGAGAATTCTTCTGATGGATTCGAGATTGTTTTGACAAAAGTGGCCCATTTTGGATATATACCATCGGCTAGATAATAGCCTTTGGTATATTCGTGGCCATTGATCTCATAGTTGCATGGAGCATGCCCTTCCACTAGTCTGCTGAACACCGGAGACTGCTGCAACACGTTGATGTCATTGTGTGATCCCACCATGCTAAAGAAAGAATGCCAAATCTACAGGTCATAATCTGCCACAGCTTCAAGCACCACACTGCAATATCCATGACGGCCTTTGTATATACCTTGCCAAGCAAACGGGCAGTTCTTCCATGCCAGTGCATGCAATCGATGCTTCCAAGCATTCCAGGAAATCCTCTGGCGCATTTTGTGCCATGATCCTTGCAGTCTCTTCCTTTGGCCCTCTCAAATAGTATTTGCCAAACTTTCCCACCACACAAAACTTGTACATGCACTCAATGGCAGTAGACTCACTCATGCGAAGGTAGTCGTCCTGTGTATCGGCAGGTGCTCCGTATGCAAGCATCCTCATGGCGGCGGTGCACTTCTGAATCGACGAGAACCCGAGAACGCCTACATCGTCGAGCTCGAGCTTGAAGTAGGGGTCGAACTCTCGAACGCCGTGGAGGATATTCATGAACAACCCCTTGCTCATCCTGTACGGCGCGAAAATTGTCGGCATGTGTTGTCGTCACGGCCATCCTCTCCGCGGCTTCGACTTCCATTCCCGGCCTTGATCCTCCGCGGCGCGCTCCTTCTTCTCCGCTCGGCGTCGAGCATGTCCTGGAGGGACGATGATCGACAAATGCTCCCGCAGTCGTCGTCGAAGGCTTGCTCGTCCTCCACAGGGCAACCATCTCATCGTCGCTGTCCATGTCAAAAAAAAAATTTAAAATTGCGCCGAGGTAGACGACGCAACAAACGGCCAATCGCGCCTACAGCAAGTCGTCGAGCACCTTCGTGCGCGGAGGTGCGGCGGATTTGACGCGTTAGGCGCGGCGGCGCGGCGACGACAGCCGAGAGCCGCGACAGTTCCGACTCTCGAGCGATCGGGCCCAACCGGGAAATCCAGCGGCGGCGTTGGGGTAGGAGGCGCGAAAGCGACGAGAAGAGGCGCGAACCAACGGTTTATGCAAATAGTCGCCGATATGTGGGAGCCGCCGCTCGGTGTGTCCGCGTCCCAGTGCGTCCTGGGACGGGGACGGCTCGGGCGCGGACACTATCGACCGCCGGACAAAAATGGGCTTTGGACGTGGTGGCATTTTTGTCGGCGCTGAATCCCTTGTGACTTTGAGACGTTGGAGATGCTCTAAGCGTGGGCTGGACATGAATGAGCGCAGATTTAGGTGGATATCTGCTGGACTTCTGTTTATTGGATCTGGACACTGATCCAGTTCCAGGTTACCCCTCGGATGAACTTTTTTTTTTGAAACTCGGATGAACTTTACTAGAGTTGTAGGAGGAGAAAAGGGCCCAAACTCTAAAGCCCAGGTACGATCCACTGCGCCTCCCTCCTCACCTGCGGAACCACGGCGGCGACGACGGCGCCAGCGACCCAAACCTAAACCTTCCCCAACCCCTCCCCGCCGCCGCCGCCGCCGCAGCCATGTCCCAGAAGAAGTCGCGCGGCGGAGCCTCCGCCGGCGACGACGCCGACGAGCTCTCGCGCTCGCCCCTCCAGGCCGTGCTCCTCGCCGACAGCTTCACGCTCAAGTTCCGCCCCATCACCCTCGAGCGCCCCAAGGTACCGCATCCCGCCCCCCAAACCCCACCGCCCCCAATCCGCCCCCAATCGGACCTGAATTGAACTGCGCTACCTCCGCAGGTGCTGCTGCCGCTGGTGAGCGTGCCGATGATCGACTACACGCTGTCGTGGCTGGAGACCTCGGGCGTGGAGGAGGTCTTCGTCTTCTGCTGCGCGCACGCGCAGCAGGTCAAGGAGCACCTGCAGGACGCCGGTTGGACCGGGAAGCCGGCGGCCCGCGAGATGGCCGTCAAAACCGTTGAGTCGCACGATGCCATCAGCGCAGGCGACGCGCTCCGCGTCATGTACGGCCGCGGCGTTGTGAGTCTCCGATCTCCACACTTCCCGTGACTTATGAAGCACTGCGGTATCAGTATTAGTTCTTGGTGTTCTTCTTACTGATTAGCAATTTATCTTAGGGTAGACAATTGATTTAGACCTGGTGGTTAACATATGTGAAATTGGACAAAACTTTGGGTGTCATTCCAGTTTATTCAAGGAAAGTAGATAATAACTGTAGTTCCTTGTGTCATAACAGTTGATTTCAGTGGCTTCCCATTGAGTACTGGTTGTCTCGATAGTCTGGATCTGGGAAACAGTTACAATCAGCAAGAGACCGATGAAAAAAATGACCATATTATTTTCTAGTCAGAGGTAAACCTAGTGTTGGTTTTTGTGCCAAATGGCTATAACCAAAAAGTTGGTTTTAGGTTTTAACTATTAAATCATACTGAACGTATTAGGTTAGCGGAATCTTGATATTTTTCAAGCGTTTAGCTCTGTGATTGTGTTGCCTGCTTAGAATAGTATTGCGTGTCTGATTCTTTTTGCCCAAGTAGCTGTAGCTTGTGTCTCAATTATTACTACACATGTATAGTGCAGTCTTACTTTCTCGCTTCTTGTCCCATTCTCAAAGTTTCATGCACTACTGCCATTTCGTTTACGCTTTCAGTTGTTTGATGCTTCCATCCCTTTTATGTAGATAAATGGGGATTTTATCCTCATCAGTGGTGATACAATCAGCAACATGAGCTTGAAAGATGCTCTCCAGGAGCACAAGGACAGAAGGAAAAAGGACCCGCTTGCTGTTATGACTATGATTATAAAGCAGTCAAAACCTTCAGTACTGACGCAGCAGACACGTCTGGGGAATGATGAAATTGTTATGGCTATAGCTCCTGAGACCAAGGAGCTACTTTATTACGAGGATAGAGCTGATGCCTCACACCTGTGCGTGACAATTGATAAAGATATACTGGCCAGTAATCCTACTCTCCAGTTGCATAATAACATGGAGGTTTGCTTTCAAACTTGTTAATTCAACAATGGATACATGGTTTTCTCTAAGCTCAGGTTTTGCTATTTCATTGCAAGATCAGGAATAGATATTCTTCAATACTTCACATATTTTTCCTTTTTGGGACAGGATTGCTATATTGATATCTGCTCGCCGGAAGTCCTTAGTCTTTTTACCGACAACTTTGACTATCAACATCTCCGGCGTCATTTTGTGAAGGGTTTACTAGTTGACGATGTAAGTCCATTCACCACCTGTTGACCTATGTAAGACAAGAAACCATGATGCTTGTTCTTAGTGCAGTATCATCATTCTGCTATAATGTATCATTTCTTACAATCAAAATGGCTTGCCAATCTTTCCAGATTATGGGGTACAAAATTTATACTCATGAAATACACTCCAGCTATGCCGCAAGAGTAGATAATTTCAGGAGCTATGATACAGTGAGTAAAGATATAATACAAAGATGGACATACCCTATGGTGCCTGATGTGTTATCCTTTGGTAACTGCCATGAAATGAAACTACATCGGCAAGGAATTTACAAGGCAGCAGGTATGCTCATTGAAAGGATAATTCCACAAAGATTTATTTTTGCCCCCCTGATTCATTGTTCACTAGATGAAGTTATTGAATCATTATGTTTGATTTGGGATGAAGAGAGGTTGCAGATATTAGTTGCCAGTAATATTAAAATGCTTTCTAATGTTACATGGGCTGTTTTAAACTGTGATTTTTGTTTCTTGGGCATGATTTTTTACCTACCACTTAGTTGTGCAGGTATATTTCAATCCAGTAAATTGTATAACATCACCTTTCTACATATGAAAATTTTCACATAATTCACATCTTTTCCAGATGTAACATTGTCGCATTCTGCACATATTGGTGCGAATTCTGTTATTGGCAATGGTACAAATATCGGGGAGCAGTGCAAGGTATCAAATTCAGTCATTGGGGAAGGTTGCAGTATTGGGAAAAACGTTCTTATTCACGGGTCCTATATATGGGATAATGTCATAATTGAAGATGGATGCAAAGTGAGTAACTCCTTAGTCTGCGATGACGTTCATTTAAGGGCAGGTGCTGTTGTTGAGCCTGGCTGCATATTGTCATTTAAGGTATTTTGCTATATATAATATTTTGTTTCTATGCTATTTATTTTTCATTTAGGAACAGACTAAACCAGTTGTAACTTTCTACTGTGCAGTCTTGCTCATATGAATTACATTCTTATTTGTATTATTTCAGATTAAAGTTGGAAAGAATGTTGTTGTTCCCGCCTATTCAAAAGTTTCACTACTTGAAAAGCCTTCAAATGAAGATAGTGATGAGGAACTTGAGTATGCTGATACCAATTCTGCAGTTACAGATAGTCCACGTAAGTTTGTAGATCCTAAAGTTCCCATTACTTGTTTATGCAAGTCTTTTTTGTTTTCTTCGCATGGCGATGCAAATCTGTAACACTCATGTTTTACTTCGAACTTGGTTTGCAGCCTTTTCCAGCATGAGGAATAATGCCGACCACCCTACTGTCGAATCTGAAGATGAAGACTTGGGGGCATCTGAGGTATCACTCTAGTCTTAGCTGGTGCAGAGATTTCCTTTAATGTGTGCTTTGCCATTACTGTGTGGTTGTCAGGATTTCCAGGAACCCTGGTGATATATTTATCATGTCTTGATCTGTGCTGTTTATGATATTGCTTAGACTGGTACCTCTGGTGTCCTTGGTTACATATGGGCAAGTGGTGATACTGGAACTCAGGAGGAGTGGAGACAATCAATTGCTCCAATTCCTAAAGAAAAACTTCAAGAGTTGCAGCATGCTATTGCTGTTGATGACGCCGATGGATCAGAAGAAGACTTGAACAACCGTCTACGTGAAGCAGACCATGACAATGATTCCGAGATTAGTGTGGTTGAGGATGATGATTATACTAAGTTTGAGAAAGAGGTTAGTATAGCATAAAATTGGGATTTTCATACTGTTTTTATTTCCCCCCTTTGCTGATTGGTTTACCCTACTTAGGTCGAAGAGACATTCCAACGAGCACTTGATGGGGTTCATCAAGACAACTTGATACTAGAAATTAATGCGCTCAGGTGTAAACTCTTTTCTGTTCCACTGGAATATGTATGGATTTCGAGATATATACAATTAGAACACATATAAGTCAGTTTGTCCAGGACAACATTTACTTTGGTTCTCTCACTGTTCTCTTTTTTTTTTTCTTTTTCGGGCAGCAATGGAAACACAAGCAGATGAAAGGGCAGTTTAATGAAAAAAAGAATTGAAATATACATATCACTTTTTCCCCATATGTAACATATAACTAGCTGGAAAGTCATATTCTACTTACAATTTATTCTTCAGGAACATCACACCATCTCAAATGGCAAACAATATTTACTTTCAATGTTAATTAAGCATGTGAATTTGGATTAACATTCTGTTTCCTAACCACTAGTTTTGCTCATGTAGAGTATGAAAGATGTTTGCAGTGTCTTGTTCTAATTTATGGCTTGACCGTGATGAATTAGTTGTTCTCTTTGATTTTTCGTCATATGATTTTCTAGTTGTTTGGTCAAAGTTACATATGCAGGTGCCTGTCGTTTTTGATAAAAGCCATCTATTCAACATTCAAATCACCAACAGATTATGCCAGTTCTTTAGTTTTGTCTATCTTGTTATATTCAGCATGGCTGATTATGTTGTTTGCGATTTTCAGGTTGTCTTATAGCCTTCAGCATGCAGATTGTGCTGGAGCAGTTTTTTATTCGATCATGAGGAGTGCACTAGTGGCTGCACAATCTACTACTGGTATGATTTATAGGTCATAATTTATAGTTTTATGAACTTGAAACTGGGATTATGATTTGGTCATTAGCTATTTGCCTGTTTTAACTGTAATTGAAAAGACCCAGTTTAGTGAGGAGATTAGCTTGGATATTTGGTTTTGGTAGAGACTTTATCGGATTTGCACAAAATATTACATTTCGTCTTATCGCAAACATGACCGAATCATTCTTACTGGAGAACTTATGTGTTGTAGAGTTTTTAATATAGGATGCTTCTCCCTATAGCTGTTAGATCCTGAACACTGGTAACATAAGCTTGTTTATCTTGCTTCCCTCTTTATACAGAGAGTCTTCTAAAGGCAACTGCAGATGCGCTTACCAAGTGGAGGGACCTTTTACGCAATTACACCAAGACGGTTGATGAGGAGGTATGGCTCAACGATATACTGGATGAATACCTTGAAGTCTGCATAAGTATCATATGCTGAAAATTTTGAACTTAGGTCTGCACAAATAGTTTCAGGTTTAATGATTTTAAAGTAGTGTTCTGTCCAATGTATCTGTTGTCAGGTTTAATCATGTCTACAGTTTTCTTCAATATTTTAGTCAGCGTGGGTTGCTTTCTTATCTATTTCGAGCATATGACAAATCCTAACTGAAATGACCCTGTATGTAATTGGTAGTATGGTAGTTGTGGTGATCCGAATACCAGATTTCTGTGTTGGAGCATGAGCACTCTGTCAGGGCCTCTGTTGCGAGTTTTAGGGCCAGTCTGAAAATTGGGTGCCCCACGGATTTTTACAAAAGAAACATGCATGAGTTATTCCTTATTATTGTGTGACTTAGTGTCTTTGTCATTTGATATTTGAAATGGCCTAAATGAATCATTTTGTGATGATGCAGATGGAAATACTTTTGAAGTTTGAGGAAATGTGTCAAGATATCACAAAAGAATTCTCTGCACTTTTTTCAAAGGTAAAGTACTATTTAATTGCAGACAGGTCATTTATATTTTTATTGACCATATATATCTGTTGTTTTCTTTGCATCGCTGGGTGGTGTGCACTATTTGGAAATTTATGATGCTGTTTTTGTTGGTTTCGATAATTTTGCTATTGATCGCAGATATTGCCTTATCTCTATGATAAGGAGCTAGTTAGCGAAGATGCAATTTTGAGATGGGCGGAAGAAAAAGCGAATGCCGATGAGTCTGATAAAGTTTTCGTTAAACAGTCTGATGCTTTTATTCAGGTATATCTGCTCCACTAAAGCTGAGTTTTCCCTTTTCATTTTGCATGACATTTACAGAACCAATATAAGTTATTGCATGATCACTGTACCAGTTTTCAGTCCACATATATTCATGGCGTATTAATGTCTTTCTATCTCTTTAGTTATTTTCTCTGATCTGAAATCTTCCGTCATAACCTAACCATTCTTCTTGAACTATTACACTTTACTCTTGTTGTTTATTGCTTTTAAATTTAGCTGATTGTCTTAAATCACTCTGTGACGACAGTAGTATTTTATCCACCAACCGTGTACCATCTATGGAGTTGACATGACAAAAACTCAACAATATGATATGATTATCAAAATCAACTTCCGATGAGATCTTCACTTGTCTTAAGTATACTAACTTCTCACCAATTCCTTTTCTTGGCAGTGGCTTAAGGAAGCTGAAGAAGAGGAGGATGAAGATGAAGAAGAGTAGATTTGTAGCCCATACTTGCACCCTTTTCCAACCTCAGAGGGGTGCCGCGTTCGTTGTCCAATTTGAGTGGTTTCCTGGCGAGTTTGCAGCCGGAAAGTTTTGGAAGCTCGATGTACATTACATAATCCCAGTTTTGTCCCTAACCAATCGGAGGAGGAAAAAACATTTGCCCATGAGGCATGGGCCACCGCTGAACAACTGCAGAGTGTAGATATATGTATTTCTTCGCCGATGCTTCCATGAAAGCTTGTTTTGCTGATTGTCCGCCCCATGTGTGTTCCTTTGCGCCCAGCACTAGCGCAATCTTTAGCGAAGGCTTTAGTAAGATATGGCCTCCTTTTTTTCCTGGTCTTCTTTCTGCTGGGGGGATGTAGTGGGGGAGGAAAGCAGGGAGCGGAGTGAGTCTCCCTTGCGCAAAAGGCGGCAATGGATCATGTGGGTTGCGTAGATCCGGCACTAATCTTACCTCAAAAGGGAGCTCGGTTTGTGTTAAAGCACGCTGTTTTCTTAGCTCAGATCCCTAAAGGCCCTATCCTGCTTTGTGCAACGAACTGAACAGGTTGCAGCAAAATCAAAGGTCTTTTATTTTTTGAGGAGCAAAATCAAAGGTCGATTGGAAAGAGTTAAAAACGTCCATGGGGTCTGAAGGAGAAAAGCGCCTGGAGGGATTAGTGAGCGGAGGCTGCGCTAAGCAACCTGGCTCGTCGTTCTTCTGCATGTGACGTTTTAATTTTAATCTTTTAATAGTTAAGTCTCCCCCTTTGCTGTACATGTATATTTGTTTGTTGTTCAACGGCTGAGATGGCTTTACTCTGACCTTATGAAAATCGCTGCAATGCCCTCTTTGTTAGGTTCGTTTACTCACCTAACATAACTTTTAAAGATTACCGCCGAATGAGCCTGTAAGGCTCGTCCTCCTTTCGTCTCCGCTCTTACCTGAAGCAAGAAAGTTTATAGAGCAATAATAAGGATGGCAGTGCTACGTAGGATATATGCTAACGCGAAGGATAGAGAAATGCTAACGCGAAGGATAGAGAAAGATGAAAAAAACTTTTATCTTTTCTTAGGTATGATCTCTTAGCATAATCTCTCTTACCACATATTTAGGATGTCTCATTACTAAAGATAAGATTAAAAAATAGCCCACCGTTTATCATGTTTTATTGTTATATCTAAATTACGTGGCAAGATTAAGATAAGCCGATCTTATCAACCATTGCACATACCCTTGGTTCAGCCATCGTTCATGAGCTAAACTAACGAGTCGGTTAGCCTCGCGAGGAGCTATTTAAGCTCGTTAATTAGAAGTCCATCTAACTGACAAACTTGGAACTACCAAACCCCAAAGGCTCAGCCCAACTATCAAGGCTCCCAGCCGAGCGCTCCCCACTAAATGTTGAATACCCTTTAACACATCATTAATCCTCTCCTTGATTTCTCTGCTCGTCTCGTCTCAACTTCAGTGGTGGCGGCTTCTAGGGTTTGACCCGTGCTTGCTTATTTGTCTCCTTGCTCGCTAGCGCAATAGATGGGCAAAGACGTAAAAGAAGGTCTCCTCCAAGTCAACCTCTAGTTCCATGATGTTGCCACAGTCGGCAGCCGTTTCTTAACAATATTAACAAGCAACTCGTGAGTTCTTATGAGCGTATAACACGAACAAATCTAAAAAATGATTTAGCTCGTTATTCTTAACGAGTTAACAATCTGAGCCTTAATGATCACGAGCATAACGAGTCGAGCAACAAGTCAGTCCAACCCTATTTGCAGGCAACTGTTGGTGAAAATCAGGACATATTTGAAGGACACATTATCCATGGGCACCCAAGTCCATGCATAAAATTTCCGTCCCTAAATACAATGGATGTAGTATATGCTTTAACATTTGGATTTGCCGGGTATCATCTAAATAGTGGCAACAACTGCTTACAAGACAGAAATGACATAAGAGGGGTTGCTATTTCTAACTCGTCTAAGATACCACCTTGTATGCCAAAAATTTCTGCATATGAATCTTTTCAAAAGTTATAAACAACATAAATTATGACCAGGTATGTAGAGAAATATAACATCTACGATTAAATCGCTGTTCCAAAAGGATGTTTTAACTTTATCTAAATTGGCATATATCTAGATAATAAATAGTGACTAGATACATCTAAATTTAGACAAATCGTAGACATCTTCTTCGGGGAATGAAAGAGTAATATAAAATCATATTTTATGATAGATGCTAAAATAGTTATATATATTTGATCAAAACTTCAAAAATACTCGTATACACTGAATTTTGGTATAGAGGGATTATACCCCAATCTAATCTAAGCCATCCAACTTACAAAATACTGAGTTCCATAAAGGATCAGCGTTTTCTAAGTTAGAACCATTTCTCGATGGATCTAGTAAGACTAGTCACAATGGGAAGATAAAATCATGCACATGATACTAGTTTATGGTACCACCCCCCACAATGCATAGTATCATACGTTAGTATCATACTGTCATCATATTTAATGTTTTGTAAATCTTAATGCAAATGTGTGTACATGATGTATTTCTCATTAACTTTTTTAGTTTTACGTGCTATGATACGGTATCATATTATGATACCACTCTCATCTCTCACCTCATTAATTAGTATGCCACCTCAGATTTTTGTCAACATGGCATGCATGATACTACTTATGATACTCCCATTGTGGCTAGTCTAATAGTTAATTTCTAGGTGAGACTAATTCTCATTGAGATGGTGTTATTCAATCTTAGTTGGAACCTAAGGTACAACGGGTGACTATAACGGATAATGAAGCAATCTAATGGGCCAACCATTTTTCTCAGTTGTAACTTGTAACTAGCACGATTCACGAAGCAATCCATGCGGGTTTTCTCAGCTACAACCACATGCAACTAGATAAATACCAGTAGCAACTAAAGTTGCAACTCATGATAGCGCAAATAACGGTGCAATTCTATGGGCCAAAGAGTCCACTTAGTATATTGAGAATTAGCGAAACCATTAATTTCTCACTAGCCTAATAAAGTAGAAAACCAAAAAAAAATCCATGGTATCTTTGCCGACTTCCAAGTTCTTCCAAATCGAATCGCTCCAAGTCGGAGCATGTGTTGGATGGAGCTAGAAGGCGGCCGGGGATGACGTATTGACGTTCCCTCGTTCAACACCACCAAGGAAGCAGAACAAGATACTCGATCCCAAAGCCCAGATGAAGACATGCGCTGCGCCACCGCGTGTCACCAGGCTGTCGACGAGAAAGCCCCGATCGAAGCATGGCTCGTGCGGGGCACACCAGAATCTCCTCCGGCTCCGGCTGGAATACCTCACCACTATATACCCTTTTCGTTTTAACAAACCCAGATCCGAGTCAGCAAAGCTACCTAGCTAGCTAAGCTCCGACCCAACCCAAAGCTCGCTCGAGCCACTCACTGTGCCCGTGAGCCTTAGCCCTTAAGCTTCTCTCTCCACCCTCCCTCTCTCGCCGGTCGGGCGGCGCCATTATAAGTAGCCCGGCCGCGCGCCGCCATTTCCCAATCCATCCATTCCATCCACGTACCTGATCACGTACGTCATCAAGGCACAACGTACTCCGAGTCAGCATAGCAGAGCACGGGGCAGAGCAATACATGGAGAGCGTGGCGGCAGCGGCGGCGATCTACCGGCTGCCGGAGGAGTGCGTTGCTCACGCGATCGCCATGACGACGCCCGGGGACGCGTGCAGCTCCTCGGCCGTGTCCCCGGCGTTCAGGGCCGCGGCCGACTCCGACGCCGTCTGGGACCGCTTCCTGCCGCGGGACCATGCCGCTGTGCTCGCCCGCGCCGACGACGGCGGCCACCGCGAGTGCTCCAAGAAGGAGCTCTTCACGCGGCTCTGCAACCAGCCCGTCCTCCTCGACGGCGCCACCATGGTGCGTGCTTATAAACTAGTTCTCATTGCTACTAATTCACTTGCATTGTTCGCTAATCATCATGATTAGACGTACTAGGAGAAGTGACTGATCAATGGCTTTGCACGTGTTTAATTTAGAGCTTCGGGCTGGACAGACGCAGCGGCGCCAAATGTTGGATGCTGTCGGCAAGGGCGCTGAGCATCGTGTGCGGGGACGACCCATCGTGCTGGACATGGACTGCCGACCTCACTGGATCAAGGTACCTAGTACATTGCTTCTTCCTGCACACGATCTACATGTGGGCGTGGCAGCTCTGGGTTGGCTGATAATATGAACTCATCATCCACCGCCAAGTTAGAAAAAAAATGTTACTGCTCTCGCCGACCCATAATTAGCGTCGAGGATTTGATTTAAATTTGAATTTAATTTAAACTAAATTCCCAACACTTATTATTGATCGGAGAGAGTAGTGCTTTGAACTTATGTGGTGGAGCAAAGGTTGCTACTGTCTAGTACATGTTTCAGATATAGAGATAGATTAGAATATTCCACAAGATCAGCACACACATTGGTTGTATGTTCTTTACTTGCCTCCTAAGTACTTAGTAGGTAGTAGTTGATCGCCGTGCCACTACCACCACAACTCAACTATATATATATATATATTTCTCAACTCACCAAACGTACGTGTGCTTTTGTTGACCGAATAAATTCCGAAGAACTGAACAAATCTTCGCATGTGTTGTTCTGCTCTGACCCGTGAGTCCGTGACCGCGTTCTTCCTGTTTTATAAAGGCATTTTCTGTCGAAGAGGCCAGGATACCCCTTTTCGAGAAAGAAAACAAAATGGCATTCTCTACACTAATTAAACTGTTCATACACACGTCGGCTTCCATGCATGCATATGCATGTACGTGGACGCGCGTGGTAGCTAGCCTCCTCATCTGCATGCAGCATGCATGCTGGCAGCTAATGGGCCTGATCAAGTTAATTAATTTAATTACCATAACTAATATAAGCCGTACATTAGCAAACTACTATTTTAATTTGCTAAAATGGCTTATAATTACATTATTGAACGGTTTCTTAATTTTATATTTTTGTGATTATAGGTTTCCTGAGGTCGCTGAGCTGGTCGACGTGTGCTGGCTTGAGATCACCGGGAAGCTGGAACTCTCGTCGCTCTCTCCCCGGATCACTTATGCTGCCTACCTCGTATTCTCCATCAATGATGACTCATACGGCCTCGAGTGCCACATTGGCATGCTGCCCCCCAAGGCCATGGTCACCGTCGTCGTCTCTAGTAACACCAAGCCGACATCGACATCGACGGAGCACACCCTCTGCCTACAACATATGCAGGGGGAGGAGGAGATGGCGATGCACCGGCGGAGGCAGGAGTACGTGCGGCCATGGAAGAATTACGGGCGAAAGGTGACGAGGGAGGCTGACATGGACATCAGGTGCCCCCGCTGGAGAGGAGACGGGTGGAAGGAGGTTGAGCTAGGCGAGTTCGCCTTGGCCGGTGATGAGGGCGTGGTCGAGGTGAGCTTCAAGGAGGTGGAGTGCCGGCGGTGGAAGAGAGGGCTCATCGTGCAGGGCATCGAGATAAGGCCCAAGCATGCTAACTAGTGTGTTGATGCCTTGATGGATTGATTTGCTTCCTCTTTTTTTTTTTCCTTCGGAGATGTGTTGATTTTAGAGCAAACAAAATTGACGCATGCAGCTAGGAACGAAGTAATGCTAAAATTATCGTCAGCACGACGTGACGTACGTGCAAGACGTACGTGGGTTGCACGTACGTTTGGGCAGAGTACAAATGCAGCTTTATGTGTATGCACATGTCCCGACTGGATTAAGGCTTTGACGTGGACAGACCGATTGTGATGAACGCATGGGGCCAGCAGAGGGTTGACGTACCTGCATCTGCATTAAGCATGTACTATATGTTAAATATGTATTCTAAAGGTTAAGACTTATATTATTTTTAGAAAGTTAAACTATGTTAAGTTCGATAATTTTTTTACCAAAAATCATTAACATGTAAAATACAAATTAGTATAATAGATAGATAATGGAATATATTTTTGTACGATATCTACAAAATATCATATTTATTGATAGACTTTTCTTAAAACCTGGTTAAACTTTACTCAGTTTGACTTCTATTTAAAATTAAGTCTTAAGCTTTGAAACGGAGGTAGTATTGTAACTACACGCTACATCTAAATGCATGGTTCATCGCACCCTTAATCTGCATGCATTTTTTTATAAAAAAATCTGCATGCATATTAGCCACCAGACACGTGAAAGCCTGGTTGGACATATGCAGGCCTGAAGCCACTTTCTGCACAAGTTGTTAGATTATCCGGCCCATGACCTTGTCTTTCATGTGAATAGAAAGCTAAGCCTGCCATTAATTGGGTTGTATCTTTACACTTCATGAAGCGGAACAAGGCGAAGAAGAATAGATACCGTTCACTCAAGCTGGACATGAGGAAGGCCTATGACCGGTTGGAATGGCGCTATCTGGAAGCGGTCATGATCAAATTGGGCTTCCATAGGCTTTGGGTGCAAACGGTGATGCGTCTAGTAACAACAGTGTCCTTTGAAGTCTTGTTCATGGAAGAAGGTTGCAACAGTTTGCACCATCGCGGGGTGTGAGACAGGGTGACCCAATCTCGCCGTATTTGTTCTTGTTGGCAGCAGAGGGCCTTTCGTTCCTGTTAAAACATCATAGTTTATCATCAGAGCTTCATGGACTCATGGTGGCGCCGTCAGCTCTGGCGGTCAGTCACCTCCTTTTTGTGGATGACAACATGTTGCTATTCAAAGCCAATACGGAGAGTGCGGGGAAGGTCCAAAGTCTTTTGGATAAATATTGCCTGGCCTCGGGCCAGAGGATTAAGGATTAATCGAGATAAGTCTTCGATTTTCTTCAGCAAGGGATGCCCGAACACTATGAAGGAGGGAGTCAAAGCTGCTCTTGATGTGTGATACGTCCAAAACGTATCTACTTTCCCGAACACTTTTACTATTGTTTTGCCTCTAATTTGTGTATTTTGGATGCAACTAACACGGACTAACGCTGTTTTGAATCAGTGTCTCGTTTTGTGCAGAAATCCAACTTTCGGAAAATCCTCGGAATTTATGCGAAGGCCCTATTTTCCCGAGCGACGGAGCGGAAGGACGGACGGTGGAGGCCGAGGGCCCCACACCATAGGCGGCGCGGGGGGGCCGCGCGGCCTGTGGTGTGGCCTCGGCCGGCCTCCGACGCCCTCCTTCGGACTATTTATCGGCCTCGACCTAAACGCACGGAGAGAAGTCGATGTCGCCAAACCCTCCGAACGCCGCCACATCGCGAAACTCCGTCGCGGGAGCCAGTCTCGTTCGGCACTCCGCGGGACGAGGTGGAGGAGATCATCACCGCCATCACCGCCAATGCCTCTACATCAACCAGCCATGTTTCCCCATCCATGTGTGAGTAATTCCCCGCTGTAGGCCGAAGGGGATGGTAGGGATTGGATGAGATTGGTCATGTAATAGCATAAGATTGTTAGGGCATAGTGCCTAGTGTCCGTAATTGGTACTTTCATGATATTATTGCAACTTGTTATGCTTAATGCTTGTCACTAGGGCCCGAGTGCCATGATCTCAGATCTGAACATGTTATTGTTTCATCATGATATTCATTGTTTATGGTCTTACCTATAAGTTATATACACATGTCGCTGTCCGGAACCCCGAAGTGACGAAATCGGGACAACCGGAGGGAATGGTAGCGATGTGAGGATCACATGTGTTCACGAGTGTTAATGCTTTGCTCCGGTACTTTATTAAAAGGAGTACCTTAATATCCAGTAGTTTCCCTTGAGGCCCGGCTGCCACCGGCTGGTAGGACAAAAGATGTTGTGCAAGTTTCTCATTGCGAGCACGCACGACTATATATGGAACACATGCCTATTGATTGCTTTGTACTTGGACACCGTTTTTATTATCTGCAAATGCCCTGCTATGATTGTTACATGAGTTTCTCTCATCCATGCAACGCCCGTTCATCCGTCCCCGTGCCTACATATTTTAATCTTGCTGTTTACTAAAACTCACTTGGCTGCTTTGTTATTTCACTCTTTCGCTATAAAGCTGTTACTACGATAAACTCTTGCGAGCAAGTCTGTTTCCAGTGCAGCTGAATTGACAACTCCGTTGTTAAGGCTTCCAAGTGTTCTTTGTCTCCCCTTGTGTCGAATCAATAAATTGGGTTTTACTTCCCTCGAAGACTGCGATCCCCTATACTTGTGGGTCATCAAGACTATTTTCTGGCGCCGTTGCGGGGAGCATAGCTTTATTTGGAAGTTCACTTGGATTAATATTGTTCGCTGCAAATTCTCCATCATGGGTAAACCTCGCGATACTAAGATCGCCATATTACCATCCACTACAAGAAAAGGTACAATCCTAAGTACCTCCGCTACACTTGATTCACCATCTGTGATTGATAAACTTGTTTCACGCATGCTTCACATGCGGGTACTTCTGATCTGAAAACTCTCATAATATTGATAATATTTCTGCTGTGCTTGATGATAGTGGTTCTTTGGGATCCTTTCTAGATGCTACAATTGCTAGGTCTAGACATATTGAAAATACTGAAACTCCTAATGTTACTACACCTGTTAATTCACCTGAACTTGATTATTTTAGTGATGATCCTGATGAAGATTATGTGGAGCTTAATGATGATTTTATTGAAAAATGCAATGCTACTACTGATGCAAGAAAAATTAAAAAGTTGCTTGCAGAACATGCTGTTAGATATAAACTGTCTCCTGATCCTAAGTTTGCCACATCTCCTATAAACATTAAGGATAAAGATTATGATTTTTCTCTTGATCTATCTCATATAGCTATAGTTGAGAAAACAC
Organism: Lolium multiflorum; assembly: GCA_030979885.1. NCBI lineage: Eukaryota > Viridiplantae > Streptophyta > Magnoliopsida > Poales > Poaceae > Lolium > Lolium multiflorum. The sequence goes on along the minus strand of CM061752.1, from coordinate 250,504,396 downwards.
CCTTTTGTGGTGAAAAAGAAAGTGCTGTTGAACACATGACTGAGTTATCTACTCTAAGTAGCTTGTTTTCTGATGATGTCAAGATGCGTACTTACTTTGTTGCTAAAATCTTTCCATTCTCATTAAAGGATGACGCTAAAACTTGGTATAATAATTTGCCACCTAATTCTATTAAAAGTCCGAAAGAATTGCTTGATGTTTTCTTCCGTAAATACTTTCCTGCTAGTGCTCAACATATTGCTTTGCAGAGAATTTATAATTTTGACCAGGGAGATGAAGAGAAATTGCCTGGGCTTGGGCGAGATTTTGCTCTCTTATTAGAGCTCGGCCTGATCATGATTTGGAAAAGCATGATTTACTTGATATATTTTATAGCGGACTAACCATTGAGTCTAGGGCATACCTGGATAGTTGTGCTGGTTGTGTTTGGGGAAAAGAACTCCAGACGACTGAAGAATTATTGGCTAAAATAAGCCGGAATCATGATGATTGGACTACGCCTGAACCAACTCCAACGCCAATATTGAAGAAGAGGGGTTTAATTAAATTGAATGATGAAGATATGAGGGAAGCCAAGAAGTCTCTCAAGGAGAAAGGTATTAAATCTGAAGATGTGAAGAATCTACCTCCTATAGAAGATGTATGTGAGATAATTCCCCCTTCATCCATGATTGAGGTAAACTCCCTTCAACAATTTACTAGGGAAGATATTCCGTATTCGAAACCTCCTGCACAATGCTTAGATGAGTTTGATAATTATATTGTTAAGCAAGAAAATTTTAATATGAGAGTAGAGAATCATTTAATGGAAAATTCTCGAGCTATTAGTGAATTGCATGATATTGTGGAGAGAACCTCCAATGATGTTAAGGTGCTTGTTAAACATTTTCATATGATTCAAACTCAAATTGATCAACTCACTAAAGTGCAAAATGATTTGTTGGGGAATAATTCTAAGGAGAAACATGCTTATGAAGTAACAACTAGAGGTGGTGTCTCTACCCAGGATCCTCTATATCCTGAAGGGCATCCCAAAAGAATTGAACAAGATTCTCAACGCATTGAACCTAGTGCTCCTTCTAAGAAGAAAAAGAAGAAGAAACATAAAAATGTTGTAGAATCCTCTGAACCTGCTAATGATCCTAATAGTATTTCTATTTCTGATGCTGAAACTGAAAGTGGTAATGAACATGATAAAGATAATGATAATAATGATACTCCTGATAAAGAAGAGGTTGAAGAAGAACCTGAAAAGCATGCTAAAAATAAAAAGTACACTAAAGAAGATTTTATTGCTGAGAAACATGGTAATGAAAGAGAACCTTGGGTGCAAAAGCAAATGCCTTTTCCTGCTAAGAAACTAAAATCAAAGGAAGAAGAACACTATAATAAATTTTGCGATTGGATGAAACCTTTATTCTTGCAAATTCCTTTGACTGATGCTATTAAATTGCCTCCTTAATCAAAGTATATGAAAGATATTGTTACTAACAAAAGGAAAATCCCCAATGAGGAAATTTCCACTATGCTTGCTAATTACTCTTTCAATGGCAAAGTTCCAAAGAAGTTGGGCGACCCAGGTATACCTACTATTCCTTGTTCTATTAAGAATAATTATGTTAAAACTGCTCTATGTGATTTGGGAGCCGGTGTTAGTGTCATGCCTTTTTCTCTTTATAAGAGACTTTACTTAGATAAGTTGATACCTACTGATATATCTTTGCAAATGGCTGATAAATCTACTGCTATTCCTGATGGTATATGTGAGGATGTTCTGTTCAAGTTACTACTAAGCTTGATATTAACTGATTTTGTTGTGTTGGAAATGCTGAAGATGATAATATGTCTATTATTCTTGGGAGACCTTTTCTTAACACCGCAGGGCTGTTATTGATTGCAATAAAGGAAAGGTTACTTTCAATGTTGATGATAGGGAGCATACCGTTTATTTCCCAAGAAGATTGAGAAAGCGTGTGGAGTTAATACTATTTCTAATGTGAGAACTATCAAAGTGGGAACTATCGATTGTCCTATATATGAGCCTAAGGAAGAATATCAAACTCTCGTGATTGGATCCATATCAATACAATTCAAGGTAACATGATTGATTTGAGGTTTATTTCTTCTTATGCTATGTAAAATTTATTTGGTGACAAGACTTGATCAACCTTGTTAACGAATACCTTTTATATGCATAGAGGAGGTAAACAACATCTCTTTCTTCCTCCACTTGCTCTAGTTGCTGTAGCACTTTTAATTTGCAAAGTTCCTTAGTTAATCGAAGATTTCAAAATTTTTCCTGGCCAGTAATAATAAATTAAATACCCAGAAATGTGCATTTTTCAAAGTTTTCAAAAATTCACAAAAATTATACCGTTGGTCCTATTTTTCGACGAGGCACCTGGGAGCACCAGAGGATGACCTGTGGGGCACCAGAGGGTGCCACACCACAGGCCGGCGCGGCCAAGGTGGTGGGCGCGCCACCCTATGGTGTGGGCCCCTCCTTGCCCCACTTTGCCATCTCTTTCTCCCAGCACCTTCTCTCTCCCGAAAAAACTCGTACCAAGTTCCTCTCACTCGCGTTTTTGCTCCAGAGATTTCTCGATCTCTTTGCTCAGCCCAGATTTCTTGCTGAAATTTGGCACATTTGCTCCTTGGTATGTGACTCCTCCACCCATCCAAGTAGAATTTTGTTTGGTTGAGTATATCTTGAATATTTTGCTGCTGTAGGTAACATGTTTAGTGAGCTTGCATGCTTGTTCTAAGTGGTGGAAACTAGTTTTGATGCATGATTAGTACTCTAGCAAGTTCCTATGGTAGTTTCCCTCAATTATATGTCACCAAATCAAAGTTTTATATCATTTGTTGAAAATTTCAGAGAAGGGATGAAGAAGTTCAACTTTGGAGAGTTGTTCAAGAAAGGAACAACCAGCACCGGGAGGCCTTCTAGGGCCGCCACCCGGATTAGGCGATCGTACGACGAGGATATCATCGCGCCTAGCTTCGCGCCCGAAGAGGACAACGGGGCTCCTAATGCTTCGTCTTTTCCATGCTATGATTTTCTGAGGAATGCAGGGATATTGGAGGATTTCTCCACCCTTGTCAACAGGGCAGGCTTAACCACCTATGTGGGTGATGAAAGGGAGCAATACTACATGCTCACCAAAATCTTCGTCGAGAGCTTCAAGTTCCACAACAAGCAATATGAGCCGACAGTTGCATTCAAGATCTATGGTAATCCTGTTACTATGGGATTGGAAGATTTTTGTCGTGCATTGGATATTGCCCCTGTAGGTACAGCAAGTAGGATTGATGACAACCCCCGGGACTTGTTGGAGCTTTATCGAGGGATCACCGATGATTATTGTCGCACCATTCAGCGTGGCAAGATAAGGAACATTCAACTCCCCGCCATTAAGTATTTTGCGTATTACATTGCTACTAGCATTCTTGGTAGGGAGAACACTAGCAATATTTCTAGTTACCATCTTGCTTTCTTGAATATTGCACTTACTGGACGGACATCTTATCATCTTGGTTCTCTTATTGCTCGCCTAACAGGGGGCCTATTTTTGGAGGAACTATTGCACTGCGTGTTTTAACTTATTTAAGGCTTCCTATTGATCCTAATGATGTGCCATTGGCCCCTAGGAGACTCGATATTGCTGCTATGAAGAGTCATCATTTTGTTACGACTGATTCTACTTTAGATAATATGGTCTATAGAATGTTGTTTTCTGACGGGGATGAGAAGGAGATCCCTCTTCCCCAACCAGGTTTGTTCAGTATTGATAGGCAATCATGGTCGTGCACCAAGGAGGAGGTGGATGAACATATGAAGATACAAGACTTCCACCAGCAGCATGACTCCGAGGACGCCGAGGCCTCCCACGACTACACCATCACGTATCCGGGTGCTTCTTCTAGCACATACCCGGAATACGATCCATCTTCGTCATACTACGGAGATATTACCTCATGGGATCGATGGGATTGAACTCCACTTAGGCCAACAGCCTAAGCTTGGGGGAGGTATACCGGCATCACTCATTCTTTGCATATTATGATTGCTGGATACTTGTACATATTTGTTTTGTTCGTTTGAGTGGTTTTCTAATGAGAGGAAGATGATATTTGGGGAAGTGCTGCCTGAAAACAGATTTTGGACTGTTACTAGAAAAATTCGTGCGCACAGCCAGAGCGTTATTTTGAGCTGCCAATTTTTGTGCAGGTTCCCCAGGTTGTTATCTAACTTTCATTAGTTGAACACTTTTCGAGCTGAGCAACGTAAGATTTTTGTAAAAATCGATTTCTGTACTGCTGTCAGGTTTTGGCAGATTTCTGTCATCCTGCTTTTATGTGTTAGTTTGCTATTTCTTGTTTTTGCTTTGTTTCTTTCCCAAAACACAAAAAGACCAAAAATATTTCTGTTGTTTCTCTTCACCATTTGTTTGCTTTGGTTTCTTGCATTTGTTTCGCTTTATTTGCTATTGCTAGTTTGTTACAAGAAAACCCAAAAAGATTTTGCTTTGTTTGCTTGTTTCCTTTTGTTCTTGTTTCTAATTCAAAAACACCAAAAATATTTGCTGTTCTTCTTTGGTTTGTAAAGTTCATTATGAGTTCAATGGTCTTCGGTGGCTGGAGCGTGGTTTTCAATTCATATTATCCAAGCTACACAAGTGAAAAGGCAATAATGACGATCTACGACAATCTGATTGTGGTGAGAGGCTGGTATGAACTCTATTTGTTTTCATTTTTGTACATATACTCATCCATGTGAGCATGCTTAATTGGTTCATGTGAGGTATATGTTATTTGAGAAAGTCTAGTAGTTTATGATCTCTCATGATTAGCTCCAATCTATTAATATGAGTAGCATGTCATGGATGTTTGCTTGCATTGTTTTATTCATAAGTAAGTATGGCATTGTGGTATCCTCCTCTGAATAATTCATTTATATCGACTTGGCACATGCTCACGCATGCATATGACTGAACAAAAAGTCAATTAAGCCTCGATGATCTATATTGCTTCAGAGTTCTTGTATCACTTTTATGCCTCCGTTAATTTATTTTGCCGCAAGCATGATTATGACAGTACTGCTCTCTTGATTTGTCGCTCCCTAGTCTATTGCTAGCCTTCACTTGTACTGAGCGGGAACGCTGCTCGTGCTTCCAAACACATGAAAACCAAGTTATTCCAGAGTGTCCACCATAAATACCTATGCATGGCATTTCAAACCATTCCAAGTAAATTCTCATGCGCTACCTTTAAAACCTTCAAAATGCTTCTCAATTTGTGTTTATGTTTCATAGCTCATGAGGAAGTATGTGGTGTTTAGCTTTCAACCTTGTCATTTACTTTTGACGGACTCTCATATGGACTAGTGGCACATCCGCTTATCCAATAATTTTGCAAAAAGAGCTGGCAATGGGATTCCCAGTCCCAAATTAATTAACTTAAATAGACACTCCTCCATGGTTTGTGATTGTTGGACGGCACCCGAAGGATTCGGTTAGCCATGGCTTGTGTAAGCAAAGGTTGGGGGAGTGTCATCATCATAATAAAAATAAAATAAAAAGGCACTCCTTCATGGTATGAGATTGTTGGCAGGCACCCGAGGATTCGGTTAGCCATGGTTTGTGAAAGAAAGGTTGGAAGGAGTGCCACATAAATATGCAATAATTCATGGGAGCCGCTCTTGAAAGTCCGGTTGGCGAGGTAGTTGGTGTACCCATTACCATTCATTGACAACAACAAACACCTCTCAAAATAATTTTACTCCTGTCTTTATAAAAATGAAAAGCTCTAGCGCATGTTAATCCCTGCTTCCCTCTGCGAAGGGTCAATCTTTTACTTTTATGTTGTGTCTCCATTATTTCTTTGAGCACTATCTTGAGAGCACAACTGTCATTCTTAGTATAATATGCTTGTCTCAAAATATGATTGATTGTGGTATAACTTTGATGCATTTATCTTTTGACAATCACTACTTCTAGTCTTTCTATGAACTCCAGAGGTGCCCGGGCATTTATGTTTTGCCAACCAAATACAGGCAAGCGAGATACCACTTTATCATACTCTCTTATGAACATTGCAATCCTGCTTATACACATGATTCATGATGCTTATTATTAATTGTTGGTACCTCTCCATGATTGACATAGCTGTTAGATGATCTTATTTGCATGTATCTCATTATGAATTGCTTAAGTATTAGCCATAGCATGAGAATATATACATCATATGAGCAAATGTGTTCGTGAAAGTTCTTTTATCGCTCAGTTGTTAACTGAATTGCTTGAGGACAAGCAATAAGCTAAGCTTGGGGGAGTTGATACGTCCAAAACGTATCTACTTTCCCGAACACTTTTACTATTGTTTTGCCTCTAATTTGTGTATTTTGGATGCAACTAACACGGACGCTGTTTTCAGCAGAACTGTTCTGTGTCTCGTTTTTGTGCAGAAATCCAACTTTCGGGAAAATCCTTATGCAGAAGGCCCTATTTTCCCGAGAACGCGGAGCGGAAGGACAGACCAGGTGGAGGCCCGAGGCCCCACACCATAGGCGGCGCGGCCCGGGGGGGCCGCGCGCCTGTGGTGTGGCCCCCTCGGCCGGCCTCCGACGCCTCCTTCGGACTATTTATCGGCCTCGACCTAAAACGCACGGAGAGAAGTCGAAGTCGCCAAACCCTCCGAACGCCGCCACATCGCGAAACTCCGTCGCGGGAGCCGAGAAGTCTCCGTTCGGCACTCCGCCGGGACGAATTGGAGGAGATCATCACCGCCATCACCGCCAACGCCTCTACATCAACCAGCCATGTTTCCCCCATCCATGTGTGAGTAATTCCCCGTAGGCTGAAGGGGATGGTAGGGATTGGATGAGATTGGTCATGTAATAGCATAAGATTGTTAGGGCATAGTGCCTAGTGTCCGTAATTGGTACTTTTGATATTGTTGCAACTTGTTATGCTTAATGCTTGTCACTAGGGCCCGAGTGCCATGATCTCAGATCTGAACATGTTATTGTTTCATCATGATATTCATTGTTTATGGTCTTACCTATAAGTTGTATACACATGTCGCTGTCCGGAACCGATGGCCCCGAAGTCGGGACAACCGGAGGGAATGGTAGCGATGTGAGGATCACATGTGTTCACAGAGTGTTAATGCTTTGCTCCGGTACTTTATTAAAAGGAGTACCTTAATATCCAGTAGTTTCCCTTGAGGCCCGCTGCCACCGGCTGGTAGGACAAAAGATGTTGTGCAAGTTTCTCATTGCGAGCACGCACGACTATATATGGAACACATGCATATTGATTGCTTTGTACTTGGACACCGTTTTATTATTATCTGCAAATGCCCTGCTATGATTGTTACATGAGTTTCTCTCATCCATGCAACGCCCGTTCATCCGTCCCGTGCCTACAGTATTTTAATCTTGCTGTTTACTAAAATCACTACTGCTGTCTCTGTTACTCTGCTGCTGTTATTTCACTACTGCTATAAAACTGTTACTCCGATAAACTCTTGCGAGCAAGTCTGTTTCCAGTGCAGCTGAATTGACAACTCCGCTGTTAAGGCTTCCAAGTGTTCTTTGTCTCCCCTTGTGTCGAATCAATAAATTGGGTTTTACTTCCCTCGAAGACTGTTGCGATCCCCTATACTTGTGGGTCATCAATGTGCACAGTGAAATGTTGAGTGAAAAGTACTTGGGAATGCCTTCAGATGTGGGGCGTTCCAAGGGGAATGCTTTCAAATACATCAAGGATCGGATTTGGAAGAAGATTCAAGGATGGATGGAACGACTGTTGTCAGCTGGAGGGAAAGATATTCTGATCAAATCAGTTGCATAGGTGATCCCCTTTTTCTCTATGGCCTGCTTTCTACTGCCGAAGGGACTGTGTGATCACATCAATGCCATGATACACAAGTTCTGGTGGGGTAGTCGGGCAGGGGAGAGGAAGACATGTTGGGTCTCATGGAGGGATATGTGTACCAAAATATATGGGAGGACTGGGTTTCCGCGACGTTGAGCTCTTCAATCTTGCATTGTTGGCACGCCAAGGGTGGAGGTTGCTCCATAATCTAGACTCGCTAAGTGCTAGGGTCCTGTGTGCGTGATACTTCCCTTCAAAAGAGCTTCTGACTGCATACTTGGGATCGGTGATACGCGTACAGCACGCGTCCATTGGGAACCCCAAGAGGAAAGTGTGATGCGTACAGCGGCAAGTTTTCCCTCAGTAAGAAACCAAGGTTTATCGAACAGCCAAGAAGCACGTTGAAGGTTGATGGCGGTGAGATGTAGTGCGGTGCAACACCAGGGATTCCGGCGCCAACGTGGAACCTGCACAACACAACCAAAGTACTTTTCCCCAACGAACAGAGGTTGTCAATCTCACCGCTGTAACAAAGGATTAGATGTATAGTGTGGATGATGATTGTTTGCGAGAAACAGTAGAACAAGTATTGCAGTAGATTGTATTCGATGTAAAAGAATGGACCGGGGTCCACAGTTCACTAGTGGTGTCTCTCCCATAAGATAAATAGCATGTTGGGTGAACAAATTACAGTTGGGCAATTGACAAATAGAGAGGGCATGACAATGCACATAAATGATATGATGAGTATAGTGAGATTTAATTGGGCATTACGACAAAGTACATAGACCGCTATCCATGCATCTATGCCTAAAAAGTCCACCTTCAGGTTATCATCCGAACCCCTTCCAGTATTAAGTTGAAAACAACAGACAATTGCATTAAGTATGGTGCGTAATGTAATCAATAACTACATCCTCGGACATAGCATCAATGTTTTATCCCTAGTGGCAACAGCACATCCACAACCTTAGAACTTTCTCACTGTCCCAGATTTAATGGAGGCATGAACCCACTATCGAGCATAAATACTCCCTCTTGGAGTTAAGAGTAAAAACTTGGCCAGAGCCTCTACTAATAACGGAGAGCATGCAAGATCATAAACAACACATAGGTAATAGATTGATAATCAACATAACATAGTATTCTCTATCCATCGGATCCCAACAAACACAACATATAGCATTACAGATAGATGATCTTGATCATGTTAGACAGCTCACAAGACCCGACAATGAAGCATAATGAGGAGAAGACAACCATCTAGCTACTGCTATGGACCCATAGTCCAGGGGTGAACTACTCACTCATCACTCCGGAGGCGACCATGGCGGTGAAGAGTCCTCCGGAGATGATTCCCCTCTCCGGCAGGGTGCCGGAGGCGATCTCCTGAATCCCCCGAGATGGGATTGGCGGCGGCGTCTCGGAAGGTTTTCCGTATCGTGGCTCTCGGTCGGGGGTTTCGCGACGAAGGCTATAAGTAGGCGGAGGAGATAGGTCAGGGGGCCTGACAGGGGGCCCACACAATAGGCCGGCACGGCCAAGGCCCAGGCCGCGCCGCCCTGGTGTCTGGCCACCTCGTGGCCCCACTTCGTGACTCATTCGGTCTTCTGGAAGCTTCGTGTGAAAATAGGCCTCTGGGCGTTGATTTCGTCCAATTCCGAGAATATTTTCTTACTAGGATTTCTGAAACCAAAAACAGAAAATAACAGCGCTCTTCGGCATCTCGTTAATAGGTTAGTGCCGGAAAATGCATAAATATGACATAAAGTATGCATAAAACATGTAGATATCATCAATAATGTGGCATGGAACATAAGAAATTATCGATACGTCGGAGACGTATCAGCATCCCCAAGCTTAGTTCTGCTCGTCCCGTGTAAACGATAACAAAGATAATTTCTAGAGTGACATGCCATCATAACCTTGATCATACTATTGTAAGCATATGTAATGAATGCAGCGATCAAAGCAATGGTAAATGACATGAGTAAACAAATGAATCATAAAGCAAAGACTTTTCATGAATAGTACTTTCAAGACAAGCATCAATAAGTCTTGCATAAGAGTTAACTCATAAAGCAATAATTCAAAGTAAAGGTATTGAAGCAACACAAAGGAAGATTAAGTTTCAGCTGTTGATTTCAACTTGTAACATGTATATCTCATGGATATTGTCAATGTAAAGTAATATAACAAGTGCAATATGCAAGTATGTAGGAATCAATGCACAGTTCACACAAGTGTTTGCTTCTTGAGGTGGAGAGAGATAGGTGAACTGACTCAACAATAAAAGTAAAAGAATGGCCCTTCGACGAGGGAAGCATCGATTGCTATATTTGTGCTAGAGCTTTGGTTTTGAAAACAAGAAACAATTTTGTCAACGGTAGTAATAAAGCATATGTGTTATGTAAATTATATCTTACAAGTTGCAAGCCTCATGCATAGTATACTAATAGTGCCCGCACCTTGTCCTAATTAGCTCGGATTACCTGGATTATCATTGCAATGCATATGTTTTAACCAAGTGTCACAAAGGTACCTCTATGCCGAAGGTCTAAGGAGAAAGCTCATCGGATTTCGCTATTGATTATTCTCAACTTAGACATCCATACCGGGACAACATAGACAACAGATAATGGACTCCTCTTTAATGCATAAGCATTCAACAATTATTAATTTTCTCATATGAGATTGAGGATATTTGTCCAAAACTGAAACTTCCACCATGGATCATGGCTTTAGTTAGCGGCCCAATGTTCTTCTCTAACATTATGCATGCTCTAACCATTCTAGCGGTAAATCTCCCTTACTTCAGACAAGATGGACATGCATAGCAACTCATATGATATTCAACAAAGAGTAGTTGATGGCGTCCCCAGGAACATGGTTATCGCACAACAAGCAACTTAATAAGTGATAAAGTGCATAAGTACATATTCAATACCATAATAGTTTTTAGGCAATTTGTCCCATGAGCTATATATTGCAAAGGTGAAGAATGGAAATTTTAAAGTTAGCACTCAAGCAATTTACTTTGGAATGGCGGAGAAATACCATGTAGTAGGTAGGTATGGTGGACACAAATGGCATAGTGGTTGGCTCAAGGATTTTGGATGCATGAGAAGTATTCCCTCTCGATACAAGGTTTAGGCTAGCAAGGTTATTTGAAACAAACACAAGGATAAAGCGGTGCAGCAAAACTCACATAAAAGACATATTGTAAACATTATAAGACTCTACACCGTCTTCCTTGTTGTTCAAACTCAATACTAGAAATTATCTAGACCTTAGAGAGACCAATTATGCAAACCAAATTTTAGCAAGCTCTATGTATTTCTTCATTAATGGGTGCAAAGTATATGATGCAAGAGCTTAATCATGAGCACAAAAATTGCCAAGTATCACATTATCCAAAACATTTTAGCAATTACTACATGTATCATTTTCCAATTCCAACCATATAACAATTTAACGAAGAAGATTCAACCTTCGCCATGAATATTATGAGTAAAGCCTAAGGACATATTTGTCCATATGCAACAGCGGAGCGTGTCTCTCTCCCACACAATGAATGCTAGGATCCAATTTATTCAAACAAAACAAAAACAAACCGACGCTCCAAACAAAGTGCATAAGTTGTGATGGAATAAAAATATAGTTTCACTAGAGGAACCTGATAATGTTGTCGATGAAGAAGGGGATGCCTTGGGCATCCCCAAGCTTAGACGCTTGAGTCTTCTTGAAATATGAAGGGGTGAACCACCGGGGCATCCCCAAGCTTAGAGCTTTCACTCTCCTTGATCATATTGTATCATCTCCTCTCTTGATCCTTGAAAACTTCCTCCACACCAAACTCAAAACAACTCATTAGAGGGTTAGTGCACAATCAAAACTTACATGTTCAGAGGTGACATAATCATTCTTAACACTACTGGACATTGCACAAAGCTACTGAAAGTTAATGGAATCGAAAAATCCATCAAGCATAGCAAAACAGTCAATGCGAAATAAAAGGCAGAATCTGTCAAAACAGAATAGTTCGTAAAGACGAATTTTATTGAGGCACCAGACTTGCTCAAATGAAAATGCTCAAATTGAATGAAAGTTGTGTACATATCTGAGGATCACTCACGTAAATTGGCATAATTTTCTGAGTTACCTAAAGAGAATTTGACCCAGATTCGTGACAGCAAGGAAATCTGTTTCTGCGCAGTAATCCAAATCTAGTATGAACCTTACTATCAACGACTTTACTTGGCACAAAAATGCACAAAACTAAGATAAGGAGATGTTGCTACAGTAGTAACAACTTCCAAGACTCAAATATAAAATAAAAGTACTGTAGTAAAAGCATGGGTTGTCTCCCATAAGCGCTTTTCTTTAACGCCTTTCAGCTAGGCGCAGAAAGTGTATATCAAGTGTTATCAAGAGGTGGTGCAGCAACATTACCTTGGGCTTTACACTTACCCTTCTTGTTCTTTTTATTACTCTTTGATTTAGGGAATACATGTCTACCCCCCGGTGTAGAGGTGAATTTTAGGGTGCCTTCTCCCACATCTATGACTGCTCCCAATAGTTTCAGCAGGGATCTTCCGAGTGTGATTTGTCCTGTTCCTACACATTCAATAACAAGATAATCAATGGATATTGTTCTTCCAAGAATGGTTGTATGCACACCTGCAGCTATTCCCTTAGGAATTATAACAGAGTTATCAATAAGAGTTATTCCTTCTCCCCCTTCAACGAATCCCCAAAGTTCCAAAGATTCATGAATACTCTTAGGCATAAGGCAAAATTCAGACATAATATCACAATTAGCATGAAGAGTTTGATCACCGATAACAATTTTAACAGTAGGATCCCATAATGAAGGTTCAGAGTTCACTAAAACTTGATCAAGACGGTTACGAACATATCTATAATTTTCGTTCAAGCGAGATGCTCTTGTCTCGAGAGTGTTTAATCTATTATAAATGCTAATAAGGGCTGAATCAAAGTTATTAGCTGAATCATGTGATGCAACCAATTTCTTTATGGCATTAAAAGCTTGATCCCCATTGCAATGAAGGAAATCTCCTCCCACTAAAGCATCCAAGGCATATCTATAGCGAATCATAAGACCAAAATAAAAGTTACTAAGAAGCAGACTTAGAGTCATTTGAGGTTCAACTTTACGATAAGAATCAAAAATTCTGGACCAAGCATCTTTAAAACTCTCCTCATCCCCTTGTTTAAAAGTGAAGACTAATTCCTCCGGTGAAGAAGTAATAGGTGCAGAACTAGACATGGTAACAGAAGTAAAATGCAAGTAACTAATTTTTTGTGTTTTTAATATAGCAAACAAGATAACAAATAAAGTAAAACTAGCAACTAATTTTTTTTTTATTTTGATTTAGTGCAGCAAACAAAGTAGTAAATAAAATAAAGCAAGACAAAAACAAAGTAAAGAGATTGGGATGTGGAGACTCCCCTTGCAGCGTGTCTTGATCTCCCCCGGGCGCCAAAATGCTTGATACACGTACAGCACACGTCCGTTGGGAACCCCAAGAGGAAGGTGTGATGCGTACAGCAGTTTTCCTCAGAAACCAAGGTTTATCGAACCAGTAGGAGCCAAGAAGCACGTTGAAGGTTGATGGCGGCGAGATGTAGTGCGGCGCAACACCGGGGATTCCGGCGCCAAACCTGCACAACACAACCAAAGTACTTTGCCCCAACGAAACAGTGAGGTTGTCAATCTCACCGGCTTGCTGTAACAAAGGATTAGATGTATAGTGTGGATGATGATTGTTTGCGAAAACAGTAGAACAAGTATTGCAAGATTGTATTCGATGTAAAAGAATGGACCGGGTCCACAGTTCACTAGTGGTGTCTCTCCCATAAGATAAATAGCATGTTGGGTGAACAAATTACAGTTGGGCAATTGACAAATAGAGAGGGCATGACAATGCACATACATGATATGATGAGTATAGTGAGATTTAATTGGGCATTACGACAAAGTACATAGACCGCTATCCACATGCATCTATGCCTAAAAAGTCCACCTTCAGGTTATCATCCGAACCCCTTCCGTATTAAGTTGAAAACAACAGACAATTGCATTAAGTATGGTGCGTAATGTAATCAATAACTACATCCTCGGACATAGCATCAATGTTTTATCCCTAGTGGCAACACACATCCACAACCTTAGAACTTTCTGTCACTGTCCCAGATTTAATGGAGGCATGAACCCACTATCGAGCATAAATACTCCCTCTTGGAGTTAAGAGTAAAAACTTGGCGAGCCTCTACTAATAACGGAGAGCATGCAAGATCATAAACAACACATAGGTAATAGATTGATAATCAACATAACATAGTATTCTCTATCCATCGGATCCCAACAAACACAACATATAGCATTGCATATAGATGATCTTGATCATGTTAGGCAGCTCACAAGACCCGACAATAAAGCATAATGAGGAGAAGACAACCATCTAGCTACTGCTATGGACCCATAGTCCAGGGGTGAACTACTCACTCATAACTCCGGAGGCGACCATGGCGGTGAAGAGTCCTCCGGAGATGATTCCCTCTCCGGCAGGGTGCCGGAGGCGATCTCCTGAATCCCAGAGATGGGATTGGCAGCGGCGTCTCGGAAGGTTTTCCGTATCGTGGCTCTGGGGGGGTTTCGCGACGAAGGCTATAAGTAGGCGGAGGAGATATGTCGAGGGGGCCGAAAGGGGCCCACACAATAGGCCGGCGCGCCAAGGCCCACCGCGCGCCTCGTGTCTGGCCACCTCGTGGCCCCACTTCGTGACTCCTTCGGTCTTCTTGAAGCTTCGTGTGAAAATAGGCCCTGGGCGTTGATTTCGTCCAATTCGAGAATATTTCCTTACTAGGATTTCTGAAGCCAAAAACAACAGAAAACAACAACGGCTCTTCGGCATCTCGTTAATAGGTTAGTGCGGAAAATGCATAAATATGACATAAAGTATGCATAAAACATGTAGATATCATCAATAATGTGGCATGGAACATAAGAAATTATCGATACGTCGGAGACGTATCAATCGGCACCATCGCAAGTATGGCGAGCTATCCATGCATGCGTAGCAACTCTGAAGCAAGGTCTTGTCAAGCGCATTGGGACGGGGGAAGCAACGGATCCGTGGAACGACAACTGGTTGCCACGTGATGGTGTGCTGCGTCCGTTGGCCTGCTTGGCCGCGGATCCGCCAGCGAGGGTGTCGGATTTCATCGATCCGATTAATAGCTCGTGGCAGGAGGAGAACCCGCGGCAGTTCTTACTGCCGATGGATGTGGAAGTGATCCTAGAGATCCCTATATCGACCAGAAGACATGACGACTTCTAGGCCTAGCACTATGACCGGCGTGGCATCTTCTTAGTTCGGTCGGCATATCGCATGCTCACAGAGACGAGAGGTAGGAGAGAGGGTTGGTTGGACAGCAGACCCTCGGTGTCAGACCAAATTAGAGCGAGGAAAGATTGGTGTAAGCTGTGGCGGACGAAGGTGCCCACCAAAGTCCGAGTGTTCTTGTGGAGGTTGGCGAAACAGTCACTACCGACAAATGAGCTGCGACATCAGAGGTCTCAACCTCAGATCAATGCGCATTTTGCGACGCAGGGGATTCCTGGAGGCATGCTCTTATGGACTGTACGATGAGCAGATGTGTTTGGGCTCTGGTAGATGATCATATTACAGAGCATATGCAGCAGTCAGAGGAGGGCTGTGCATGGAAGTGGTTGGCCCAGATGATGGAAACACTACTGCATGATGAACAAGTGACTCTCTTTGTTACTCTGTGGGCGATTTGGCACGCCAGGAGAAAGGCAATTCACGAGCAGATCTTTCAGAGCCCATTATCTATCCATTATTTTGTGCAGAATTATCTGAAAGACCTGGAGCTTAGCAAGAGAACGGTACAACAGTCTGCTGTTACTACGTTGGCGATCGCACCGAGGTGGATTCCTCCACCGACGGGTATGGTGAAAATCAAAGTTGATGCGGCTGTTGGGAAGAACCTGAGGAGGGGTGTTGTAGCGGCGATCGCAAGGAGCAGCGATGGTGTTTTCCTGGGAGCCTCGGCGCTCATATACACTGGAGTTACCGAAGCTGAAACCTTGGAGGCGCTTGCATGCAGGGAGGCGTGCGATCTCGCAAGGGACATCTACGCATCCAGGGTGCAGGTTGCATCGGACTGCAAGATGGTGGTGCAAAACCTGGAGCAGGGTACTAGAGGGGTTTATTCCCATATTGTCACCGAGATCACTGAAGCTCGGCTGTTTTTTGATTTCCTTGAGTTCAAGTTTGAGAGTAGAGAGTCGAATAATGAGGCTCATAAGTTAGCTAGGAGTGCTTTGTGTGATGTTTCGGGCCGCCGCCTGTGGCTGAATGCCCCGCCTGAGGGCATGTGTATTCCACTTGTTATTGATTAATGGAAGGCCTGTTTCCCCTCAAAAAAAATATTGGGTTGTATGTGTGTGCTTCTGTTATGCGAAAATTCTCAGTGCTTGGTTGCAATGGCTGAGCAAGCTCTTAAGTAGATCCTTGGCAAAGCTCACACACATTACACCAACTAGTATTTGGCCAGCTAAAACGGTGACTAAAGTAATACCGTACTACAACCCCGATGAAGAGTATGTTAGGATTACAACCGACTCTCCCGAAGGGTCGCTTAGCCAATAGACGTTTAGGAACCGTCATTAGATTAGGCATCGTTTGTATTGTGTCCAAAGCGTCGTACGGACGCGATCGTCCGTACAGGGACCTTCTCATATGGCAACTGCCATCTCTTTGTAACAGGCACCTCTACGGAGGCGTCCCAAATCCTTGTATAAAAGGGCTTTGCCCAGATCAATGAATCACAAGTTTTACTCTCCAATCTGAGTTCTAACAGAGTCCACAACGAAGCCTAGGCGGCTGCCCGGCGGTGTCACCGAGAGATGAATTTACTACTGTTAGGTTGTATGCATCGTGATAGCTAGTCCATCGATGGTCCCACTTCTTTTTAACATAGTGAACTTAACTATTATTTGTGCTAGGTTTGTCAATGCACATTGTACATTAAGCTGATATTACAATATAAGGGTAGACATCTTATGCATTGACATCATCATAGATCTTTTTCCACCGAATATTGTAAATATATAACTGGAATACTTTCTGTTAACCCACATAGCCAAGATATCCTCTATCTTCACTTTCCCAGAGTATGTTTTGTTTACATGCCTCAAAATATGAGAAATATATTCCAAGTCCTAGGATATTAGAAAATTAACTTTTCTATCAAAAGTCCATGCATAATTTCATGCTAATGGTCTTGCACTGCACCAGGTTTGTAGGGTGAAACATCTTAGAATGACATATTAATATATTACCAATCCGAACTTCAAGACACACTTATCAGTGATTCATTTTATACTATATAAACTTCCACCATTATACTTACAACCTATTACACTAGAATCACTAGTAAGATATTTGTTTGAGCGTGCCGTTGAAAGATCTATATCATGATATATAATGTCATTCAAAATGCAAACACACATACATGCATACACACATATATACAATGAAAAATTAGTTCACACAAAACTTTCATTACAACATGCAATTTAATTTTCAGACAAGCCAACTTATTACAACTGGATAATAAAACTCCACAAGTAATGATCAACATTGTTGTGTACTCCTTAAGACTATGATATGTTAAAAGATAAATTTAAAAGAGGTATAAAAGTTTAGTATTAAATTTTGACATGGTTTATTTATTTAAGTTGTCCATGGGTCCATTTTTTATTTGGAGTGACCCTGGTCTTATGTCCTCTGATAACTTCGAAAGAAAAACTTTGACCGAAGAGATATTACAACTTAAAATTTTACAAGGTGATTACAGCGTGAGAGGCTGGTAAGTACATATATGGAGAACAACTGGAGCACATTGCGAACTAGTAATGTAAATTGAAACTGATTTGCAGCTCAATCCTCTTGACCGACTCACAATTCGTTTAAACTGTTGGCTCTGTATTGACGAGGGCTTCAAACCAGACACCACATCGTTATATTTTGGAAAAAAGTGGGTCTCCTTTGTTATGAGGAAACAACACAAATTGCTAACATATTTTGTGAGAAGTTACACATGATAACTTTAGTAACAACATGATGGCAAGAAATGGTGAGTTTGCTACTTTGAAGGTGAAAAAACATTATTAGATAAGTTTGAATATCACGTGGAGACAAAGTCGACTACACAGCCAATTGGATTCTAAGTATGTGAAATATAAATTTTTAATTTTTGATTTTACCAAAAATGTTGATCACAATATCATGCGTGCTAGCTCCACCGGTTCACCGTCACGCAGAATAGAAAATGCCGGCATGTCCATGTATACCATGGCCATAGCCAATGACCGAGATAATTACAAAAAACCACCACATTTCAGGCACGTGTAATAAAATCCCACCACTCTACGATTAACACTAAGTACGTAACAAATACCACTGATTCCTCTCTAAAGCTTGTTTAATCACATAACTGACCGGTGGGTCTTGTTGTCAGGGTGACGTGGCATTTGCATTTTGCAAAGAAGACCTTCATACATTACAAATTCTAATGTTGGGGGTATCATGTCGTCTTCCCTGCATTACATGCATCCCCACCGCCAGTCAGCTAGCTGCTGCTCCCCTCAATGTGGCCGCACCGCCTTGGCCTCCGTCACCTCCCTGTCGTCCGGGGACATGGCGCCGCCCATGCACAGAAGAGCCGACAATCTAGTTCACAGAAAGGAACCAAACTGGTCCTCTGGTAATGGTGGTCATAGCTGCGGGTTTAGGAGTGGCTACTCGCTGGTGGGGATGCGCGGGAGGACGGGGCGGAGGCAGAAGATGTGGAGGACGAGCGGATGCATGGGATGTGCAGCAGGAGGAGGATGCGTGGGAGGACGGGATTGTCAAGCTCAGTCTTGGTCCCTTCGGCGCATGAATGGGAGGGTCTCTGCCGCAAGAAGCGACGACAATGAGCATCTCGCGGCCGGCGGCGGTGAGAACGTGAGGAGGGATGCGGAGGGACCGCGACCGGCGGCTATAGCAGCAGCAACGGGGAGGTGAGGAGGGACCGCGCGGGGAGGGGGAGCTTCTCGCGACATCGTGGCAGTGGGAATGTGAGGAGGGGTGAGGAGCGACCACGGGGGGGATCGAGCTGCTCGTGGCCGACGGCCGCAGCGGTGGCGGCAACGCTCGTGCCTCTCCGTAACCTGGTCGTTCTAGCGTACGTCTGGGTCATGACCTCTTTCCATGTTTTTAGAGGAGAGAAGAGATTGATATGATGTGGGGTCACTCTAATTTTACAGAAAAACCCAGAACATGAGCTAGTCTCTCGTGTGTATCTCTTAAACGGTTTTGGCGTGCCACATCAGCCTTACAACTAGACCCACCTCTCGGTTATGTGATTAGTCGATCGTTAGAGAGGAACCAATGCTATCGGTTACGTGTTAACCGTAGAGTGGTGGGTTTTTAAAATAGAACGTAAATTGTTTTTTTGTTACACATGCCTGAAATGTGGTGGTTTTTTGTATTTTTCTCTAATGATCACGGGTCTCGTGTCTTCCTATCGTTGCCAAATCTCCATTTTGCTTTGCGAAAAGCCAATCTCCAGATTAATAATTCTGTTTACGTAGCATGCACGTAGGCATCTTCCAATACACACACACCCTTGGTGGTTTCAGTTAACGTAGCACACACGGTTCCTTGCCTCCTACATATACATCTCTGCCTATTCGATCGGGTCCACTCAACAAACTCCACATCACATCACAACGCCGAGTCGTCCACCCAACCGCATACCAGGCCGCGCTAGCTCGAGAAGCGAGCGTAGGAAGCAGAGAGTACAACCATGGAGACGCCGGCTGCCTGCGAGATCGAGCGCCTGCCGAAGGATCTCTTGGTGCATGTGATCTCCCTCACGTCGCCGGGGGACGCCTTCCGCGCCACCGCCGTCTCCCGGGCCTTCCACGCCGCCGCTGACTCCGACACCGTCTGGTCCCGCTTTCTGCCGAGCGACCTGCCGCGGTTCGCCAAGAAGGAGCTCCCCCACACGCCGCCGTCCACCAAGAAAGGGCTATTCCGGCGCCTCTCCGATGAGCCCGTGCTTCTACCACGCAAATTCATGGTACGCGGAGGTCAAACTGTTGAATATAAATATATTACCTACCTCCATCAGTTTAAATTTTTGGACAACTTAGCTAATGCATTAGTTCTATATAGTATTAGAGCTAAAAGATCTCTAGTTCCAGACCATCGAACCCTGCTTACATATTTTTAAAAAACAAAGAAAAATATTTTGTGCCCTACACCGAACCTAGCTAAAAACTAAAATAGCCTAGACCCTTTTAAATAACGTCGTTCTACCTTTTTGACAAACCTCGTGAGCATGACAGTACGTGGTAGACGTAAGGGTGAGTATTGAATATAAACATATTGCCTAGCCACTTTTAAAAGTTTGAACTTTTAGAAACTTAGCTAATGCATCAATCCTATGCTTACTTCTTCGGCCGCTGTTCAATTTGATGCGGATATATCGCTTTCTGATGCTAATGATGATACATGGATGCAGCGGATGCAGCTGGACAAGGCTACCGGCGCCAAGTGCTTCACGCTTTCGGCCAGCGCGCTGCAGATTCCGCCCTATGCCAGGCGAGGGAACTGGACACGTGTGGGTTCAGATTTTGACTACAGCAAAAGGGGCAAAAGGTTCGATCGAGCAGTTTTCGGATTTTTTTTCCACGATAAACTTATTTAATTATACGTGCTATACTTTTCTTGCGCCTTCCTTCGTGACACCCTAAGTCACTATATATTTGCAAACAGGTTCTTGCAAGCCGTTGTACTTGGCTATATACAAGGGCTAGATATCCGTGCAAAGATACAACAGAAGATGCTCTCCCAAAACACAACGTATGTAGCATACATGGTGTTCAAGCTACCCAATAGATACTACGGGCTCGATTTCCCGTTCCAGGATGCATTGTTTGGCGTTGTTGGGAGCGAATCCGTACGCCAGGTTTGCCTGCAAGGCTACATCGAGGATGGGGACAGGGCTGACGAGCCGCCTCGAAAACACATCTTGCCAAGTTGTTATCCTACTAGGTGTGACACGATCCCTCCTGTAGATGATGTTCATTTTCCTCGTAAAAAGACTGACGGTTGGATGGAGGTGGAGCTAGGTGAGTTCCACAACAAGGAAGGGGACGGTGAGATCTCCATTAGCTTAATCCAGACCTCAAGCCGCAAGTCTAGCCTCATTGTGTGGGGCATTGAGTTGAGAAGTAAGCAACAAAGGCCAAAATGACAATATCATTGGGTAGCATTTGTAAATTACTCTTAGATTTTTTATTAGACTAGTTTCGGTTATGTGGTTTATTTTACCTTTTGCTTCAACATGTTGTGCCCGAATTGTTTATTTTTGTAGTAAACCGGTGGGATACTAGGAGCTCTATACCTCCGGCTGCACAAAATCGAACCGGAATTGAAAACCGAACCGAAAAAACCTAACTGTAACCAAAATTCAGTTTTTTCAGTTAGGTTTAAGTTAGCAAAATTGCTAACCATATGAATTTCGGTTATTTCAGTTAAAAACTAAAAACTAAAAACTGCAGTTTTTACCGAAACTAACCGAAACGTGTAGCCCAGCCCAAGTTTTTCAAACGCCTAGGCCCATTCTAACTAAGTGACTACTGACGCAAAGGCACAACGGCACAGGCGGCAAAACCTATACACCGACCAGGTCGGTGGCTACCGGCCACCGCACACCCCTGGTCGGGTATGGGCCAGGCCCATTTATGTCTGTTTAGTCTGTTGGAGTTCGTTTTTCCTTCTTTTTTTCTGGTTTCTTTTTCTGTTTTCTTTTCTTTTTTCTGTTTCGTTTAAATTTTTTAGATTCGAAAATTTTAATTTTTAAAAATTGTTCAAATTGAAAAATGTTTAAATTAAAAAATGTTCAAATTTGAAACCGTTCAAATCTAAAAACTATTCAAATTTGAAAACCGTTCAAATCTGAAAACCGTTCAAATCTAAAAACCGTTCAAATTTGAAAACCGTTCAAACGTGAATTTTTTTCAAATTTTTAAAAAATGTTCATATTCGAAAATTTTCAAATTTTGAACAGAAAATAAAAAATTCAAAAATGCAAAAATTGTTCAAATTTCGAAAAAAATAATCTAAAACATGTTTCAAATTCGAATTTTTCAAATTTTGAAATATTTAAATTTCATAAAAAACGAAATTTGAAAATTCCAGATTTAAAAATCGGTTTTATAAAGAATCAGCTTTTTAAAAACGTAAAAGGAAAAATCGAACAGAAAAAAAACGAAATAGTAAAAAAAACTGGGAATGTTGGGCCGGCCCAACAACCCGTCTGGGGGCGGGGGTGTGCGGCGCCTGGTCCGCGCCGACCAGGTCGGCATACAGCAACCCCCGCACACGCCCCCTCGTGACCTCGTCTTGTTCTTTGAAGTTTGATCCTCTCGTCTCGCTCGCACGGCGGCGGCTGCGTACGCGAATCCTACCTGGGTGCCGGCGGCGCGCCCGTCCGGCTCTCACCGCTCCGACACTCCGGCGACGCCCAGCCCCAGGATCTGCCGCTCCATCCTCTTCATGGATCTACGGCAACCTACATCATGTTTGTTTGATTCCATTGCCCGATTTGCCTTGCTAGGCTAGATTGAGCTAGTTTTGTTAGAGCTACAGATCACACGACCAAAATTAGATCCTTGGTTGCGTTTGCCTAGGTGAGGAATTAATCCACGTACACCAGCAGCACAAGCAGTCAAGCTGTTTCCTTTTCTTTTACTGCAGCCATGGCACACTTTGATACTGGTAATGATGGCAGCCATGAAGCAACTTCTCCTATATAGTCCACACCAGTGGTCCTAGACTGATGGCAGCTGAAATATTTCTTGATGCTAATGTTCCCGTCGTGTGAGATGTTCGATGTTGCATGTTGCTATTTGCCAACTATCATGACTATTATACTATTGTTTTGGATGTAGTATATGGCTGTCAATCAATAGGGTCATGCTAAAATTTACACTCGACGAATACATTATGGTTTGGTTGTTAACTTGTTAGAAAATTCATGCCAAAGGTTGTCTCTTATTTAAAAATTCGCGTCAACTTTGGTTAATTTGGTTATTACCGAAACCTAACCGAACTTTATTGGTTATTACCGAAACCGAACCGTATCCTCGTACAAAACCGTATTTACCGAAGTATTAAAACCGTCTTTACCAAATGACCGTATTTACCGAACCGAATTAACTGAATTAACCGAATGCACAGCCGGATCTATACCTATCCACGCTGCCTTGTAAAGAGAATAATAATAAAGTTGGGTCACTACATCACAATAATCAAAAAGCAACCGACGGTGCTAAATGAAGCACCACACATACTCCTATCCAGCGACACTCAAGATAAATACGGATGCTAAACACGTTGAACAACTCTAGCGCCTATAATTCAGATCTTATTGAGTGGGAGTGGGGTCTGCAAGTTCGATCAGATTCAGATGTTGTTCCACTATGTGCGAGATCTATAGAAGTATGACGTGGTCTTTAGTGTCATGCTTTGACATTTTTTCATTCTTCTATAAATGTGGGTTCTTAATTTTAATTAAAAATTATTTTGAATTATGAAGTACATTGCAATGGATTCTATCAATAGTTAGTACTACTTATATTGGTAACTTCGGAGTACTAATTAATTTTTAAATATTTGAGACCGACCTATGCTAATCGAAATGGATCCGACCACCCATGCTTCTTTGTTTGTCAGCAAATAGGGTAACATAAATATGTATATACTGCATATGAAGATGTTCCTACCTTTCCATTCATGTGTAACCTTTTCTTTTAGAACTCCCAATCCCACGTGCAACCTTTTCCTAATGAGAAGAGGAACGATTGAATTCATTAATTCATTTTACTTTTTGAAAGAAAATTTAATGCTAGTTGTTTACACTTTCAGCACATGTTGATGGCCAGGGGCCCTCCGTGGTGTAAGGTACTCCCAAGAAAACGGTCTATCGTTGCCAATTCAATCTCCAGTTTACTTTGAGAAGAAAAAGCCAATCTCCAAATTAATAATTCGGTTTACGTAGCATGCACGTACGCGCGCGCGGCTCCTAGCTAGTCATCTTCCAATGCACACACCCCTCCTGGTCTACGTTAACGTAGCACGTACGGTTCGTATTCCAATCGTCGTAGGCAAAGGCAATGCACCGCCTCGATCCACCTTGCCTCCTACATATACATCTGCCTATATATTCGATCGGGTTCACATCACATCACAACGTCGATCGACTCGAGTCGTCCACAAAACCACGCCAGAGATTCTCGGAGTAGAAGCCGCCGAAGTACATCATGGATATGCCGGCCGCCTGTGAGATCGACCGCCTGCCGGAGGACCTCCTGGAGCACGTGATCGCGCTCACCTCGCCCGGGGACGCCTTCCGCGCCACCGCCGTCTCCCGGGCCTTCCACGCCGCCGCCGAATCCGACACCGTCTGGTCCCGATTTCTGCCGAACGACCTGCCACGGTTCGCCAAGAACGAGATCCCCCGCAGGCCGCCGTCGACCACGAAGGGGCTGTTCCGGCGCCTCGCCGACGAGCCCGTCCTTCTGCGGCACAAATACATGGTCCGCCCGCGCGCATAGATCTCACTATACTTCAATTCCGGCCGCGCGCTGTTCAATTTGATGCTAATGATGATCCGTGCACGCTTGCAGCGGATGCAGCTCGACAAGGCTACCGGCGCCAAGTGCTTCACGCTCTCGTCCAGCGCGCTGCAGCCTCCAGCCTATTCAACCTTGGTCCCTGTGGGTTCGGATTTCGACTACAGCAAAAGAGGCAAAAGGTCCGATCAAGCTAGCTAGCACGCGCGCGGTTTCCATCTTCTTTTTTTTCCACAGCGAATTTACTTAATTAATTAACTATGCTTCCCTCGCGCGCGCCTTCCTCCTCCTTCGTCACCGTTTATGTGCAAACAGGTTCTTACAAGCCATTAGAATACCCTACTATTTGCCGGGGCCGGATATCCGCGCAAAGGTACACCGCAATATGCTGTCCCGGAACACGACGTACGGGGCATACATGGTATTCAAGCTACTCGACGACAGGTCCTACGGGTTAGATCTCCCGCTCCATGAAGCATCCTTCGGCATGGCCGGGAGAGAGTCGATACGGAAAGTTTGCCTGTATGGCTACGCCGAGGACGGGGGCGGGGCTGCTGGCGAGCCGCCTCGGAAGCTCATCTTGCCAAGCTGGTATCCTACTAGATGCGACGCAATCCCTCCCATGTACGACGACGTTCATTTCCCTCGTAAGAAGACCCATGGTTGGATGGAGGTGGAACTGGGTGAGTTTCACAATGAGGAAGGGGATGGCGTGGTCTCTATCAGCTTGATCCACACCTCGGACGCCAGGCCTACCGTCATTGTGTGGGGCATTGAATTGAGAACTATATAGCATTAATTAGGTAGCATCGATCTGGGAACAACTTTCTCCTGGAATTTTTTATCAGACTAATTTCGGTTGTGTGGTTTATTTTCCCTTTTCAACTCTAGTAGAATTCAGATCTTATAGAGGCTTTGTTTCTTTAATACACTTTTCAAGTGTACTGAAGTATCATCCTCAAAAAAAAAAGTGTACTGAAGTATATATATTGGGTGATATTGGGGATAATTTTAACTTAAATGGGACTTAATCCCTGACTGGGAACATACTCTCCGGACTTAATCCCTGACTGGGAACATACTCTCCGGAATTGCTGGAACTGAACAAGGCCTGACTGGGAACATACTCTCCGGAATTTTTTATTAGACTAATTTCGGTTGTGTGGTTTATTTTCCCTTTTGCTTCAAAATATGTTGTGCCATACATATTTTTTACAAATTTGTAGGAAATCGGTAGTATACTAGGAGCTCAATACATTTCCGTGCTCCCTTTTAAAGAGAATAAAAATAAAGTTGGCTCAACACAAACACAACACAAATAATAGAAAAGCAACCGATGTTGCCAAATGAAACACCACGCATACTCCTATCAAGTGACACTTCAGATAACTTTGGATGCTAAACACCTTGAACTCTAGCGCATAGAATTCAGATCATATTGCGGCCTTGTTCGTTTAATATACTTGTCAAGTGTATTGTGTGGTATTGGCGAGAATTTTGACTTAAATGAGATTTTATCCCCCTCCAACCGTCTCAATATTCTCCGGGATCGGTGAAACTCAACAAGGCCTGAGTGGGAATGTGGACTAAAATTCCCATTAGATTTAAATGTGTAGTTCCATATAGGCGAGCTCTACACGAATTCAAACTCATCACGAAAGCTCTATCGGACGGCATGGTACACAGTGTCATACATTTACATTTTTTTCCTTCTAAATGTCTTTTTTAAAATTTTAAGAAAAAAGAGTTTGAATTAGGAAATATATCGCGATGGTACTATTAGAAGTCCCTCCATTCACAATCATCTCGCAGTCTGGGTTTAGTCAAAGTCAAACATTATAAAGTTTGACCAAGAATGGAAGGAAAAATATCAATATTCATGATATCAAATGCAGAGTATTTGAAAATATATTTCATGACATTTCTAATACCCTCCGTCTAATTAAAGTTGTGAAAGATTTGTGAAAATTTTGATGTATCTAGCAGAAATTCAATTCGTCTCCCCGGTGCATATGTTCCCTCTACCAAAAATCATATTTGAGGTGTTGAATATTTTTAAAAAAACATTCTATATGTACATCTCCACAATATATGTGTGTACGTCAAGTTTCGCGATAAACCAATTTTTTGTGATCTATGTAAAAGAGAGAAAAATGTCTTATGAAAAACTTATTGTTAGCACCGAATATTGTCTTTTTTACACACGCCACATGATAAGTTGAGTTTTCATGAAATGACTTAATGGACTTATAGCACGTGAAGATGTATGTGCGATTTTTTTGTTTTAATTATTTTTGCATTTCAAAATATTTAAGATGCATTTCAAAATAAAGGGAAAATATGGGCCCATGAGCCAAAACACCACTCCCTCTACCTATATGCTATTTACTGTGTAGATACATCTGAATTGACACTGATAGAAAAAGGGGCTTTAGTCCCGGTTCGCAACTGCCATTAGTCGCGGTTGCGCAACCAGGACCAATGAAGCGCGACTAAAGGCCCCCCCTTTAGTCGTGGTTGCTTACGAACCGCGACTAAAGGCACGTCCACGTGGGCGCCAGGCGACCGTCGGGCGGAGGACCTTTAGTCGCGGTTCTCCTGGCCAACCGCGACTAAAGGCCTCCGCGGGTTTAGGGTTTTAGCCCCCCCCCTAAATCTGGTTTCTTTTTAGTTTGTATTGTTTTATTTCTTTTATATTTTATTTTGTGTTTTATTTTAATTTTGAAGAAGTTTCAGTACACATATTATATGGTACTATATACATGCATATGAATGTACAATTTCAAACAAATTTGAAATTAGAACCAAGAAGAATTCAAGAGAAATATACAATATATATTCAATCTCGGATGACCATATACAATTTCGAACAAGTTTCCATACATAATTTATGGCATCAGAAGTTCTACGTCCTCGTGATAGTGTTTGATACGTCTCCGACGTATCGATAATTTCTTATGTTCCATGCCACATTATTGATGTTATCTACATGTTTTATGCACACTTTATGTCATATTCGTGCATTTTCTGGAACTAACCTATTAACAAGATGCCGAAGTGCCATTCCTGTTTTTTTTGGTTTCAGAAATCCTAGTAACGAAATATTCTCGGAATTGGACGAAATCAACGCCCGGGGCCTATTTTTCCACGAAGCTTCCAAGTCCGAAGACGAAACGAAGTGGGGCCACAGGGTGGCCAAACCCTAGGCGGCGCGGCCCACCCGGCCGCGCCGACCTATGGTGTGGCCCCTGTGCCCTCCCGACTTGCCCTTCCGCCTACTTAAAGCCTCCGTGACGAAACCCCCGCACGAGAGCCACGATACGGAAAACCTTCGAGACGCCGCCGCCGCCGATCCCATCTCGGGGATCCAGGAGATCGCCTCCCCCCGCCGGAGAGGGGAATCATCTCCCGGAGGACTCTACGCCGCCATGGTCGCCTCTGGAGTGATGTGTGAGTAGTCTACCCCTGGACTATGGGTCCATAGCAGTAGCTAGATGGTTGTCTTCTCCCCATTGTGCTATCATTGTCGGATCTTGTGAGCTGCCTAACATGATCAAGATCATCTATCGTAATTCTATATGTTGCGTTTGTTGGGATCCGATGAATAGAGAATACTTGTTATGTTGATTATCAAAGTTATATCTATGTGTTGTTTATGATCTTGCATGCTCTCCGTTACTAGTAGATGCTCTGGCCAAGTAGATGCTTGTAACTCCAAGAGGGAGTATTTATGCTCGATAGTGGGTTCATGCCTGCATTGACACCTGGGACAGTGACAGAAAGTTCTAAGGTTGTGTTGTGCTGTTACCACTAGGGATAAAACATTGATGCTATGTCTAAGGATGTAGTTGTTGATTACATTACGCACCATACTTAATGCAATTGTCTGTTGCTTTGCAACTTAATACTGGAAGGGTTCGGATGATAACTGAAGGTGGACTTTTTAGGCATAGATGCAGTTGGATGGCGGTCTATGTACTTTGTCGTAATGCCCAAATTAAATCTCACTATACTCATCATGATATGTATGTGCATGGTCATGCTCTCTTTATTTGTCAATTGCCCAACTGTAATTTGTTCACCCAACATGGTGTTTATCTTATGGGAGAGACACCTCTAGTGAACTGTGGACCCCGGTCCAATTCTCTTTACTGAAATACAATCTACTGCAATACTGTTCTACTGTTTTCTGCAAACAATCATCTTCCACACAATACGGTTAATCCTTTGTTGCAAGCCGGTGAGATTGACAACCTCACTGTTTCGTTGGGGCAAAGTACTTTGGTTGTGTTGTGCAGGTTCCACGTTGGCGCCGGAATCCCTGGTGTTGCGCCGCACTACATCTCGCCGCCATCAACCTTCAACGTGCTTCTTGACTCCTACTGGTTCGATAAACCTTGGTTTTTTGAGGGAAACTTGCCGTACGCATCACACCTTCCACTTGGGGTTCCCAACGAGCGTGTGCTTTACGCGTCATCAAGCTAAATTTCTGGCGCCGTTGCCGGGGAGATCAAGACACGCTGCAAGGGGAGTCTCCACTTCTCAATCTCTTTACTTTGTTTTTGTCTTGCTTAGTTTTATTTACTACTTTATTTAATGTCTTGCACTCTATATCAAAAACACAAAAAAATTAGTTACTTGTTTACTTTACTTAATATCATGCATGTTTTTATTTCACTAGTTAAGCATAAGGGAAAACAACAAAAATATGAGAGATCTTTATGAACTTTATCTTGAATTAGGACATGATGTGTTTGAAGAGAGAATTAAAAACCCATGGAACTTTATATGCATGCTAATGGGAATGTTATTACTATGAATGCTTTGAACACCATTGTTGCTAATGCTATGGAAAATTCTAAGCTTGGGGAAGCTGGCTCTGATGAGCATGAACTTTTTAGTCCCCCAAGCATGGAGGAGAAAATTTACTTTGATGACACTTTGCCTCCCATTTATGATGATAGTGGTATTTTGGTGCCACCTACTATTGAGGATAAAGTTTATTATGATTATACTATGCCTCCTACATTTGATGATTATGGTGATGAGAATAATAATGATAGCTACTTTGTTGAATTTGCTCCCACTACAATTAATAAGAATGACTATGCTTATGTTGGGAGTAGTAATTATTTTATGCATGAGACTCATGATAAGAATGCTTTATGTGATAGCTATATTGTTGAGTTTGCTCATGATGCTACTGAAAGTTATTATGATAGAGGAAAATATGGTTGTAGAAATTTTCATGTTACTAAAACACCTCTCTTTGTGCTGAAATTTTTGAAGCTACACTTGTTTTATCTTCCTATGCTTGTCACTTTGCTCTTCATGAACTTGTTTATTTACAAGATTCCTATGCATAGGAAGCATGTTAGACTTAAATATGTTTTGAATTTGCCTCTTGATGCTCTCTTTTGCTTCAAATACCATTTCTTGCGAGTGCATCATCAAAACTGCTGAGCCCATCTTAATGGCTATAAAGAAAGAACTTCTTGGGAGATAACACATGTGTTATTTTGCTACAGTACTTTGTTTTATATTTGAGTCTTGGAAGTTTTTACTACTGTAGCAACCTCTCCTTATCTTAGTTTTGTGTTTTATTGTGCCAAGTTAAGCCGTTGATAGAAAAGTAAGTACTAGATTTGGATTACTGCGCAGTTTCAGATTTCTTTGCTGTCACGAATCTGGGTCTACCTCCCTGTAGGTAGCTCAGAAAATTAAGCCAATTTACGTGCATGATCCTCAGATATGTACGCAACTTTCATTCAATTTGAGCATTTTCATTTGAGCAAGTCTGGTGCCATTTTAAAATTCGTCAATACGAACTGTTCTGTTTTGACAGATTCTGCCTTTTATTTCGCATTGCCTCTTTTGCTATGTTGGATGAATTTCTTTGATCCACTAATGTCCAGTAGCGTTATGCAATGTCCAGAAGTGTTAAGAATGATTGTGTCACCTCTGAATATGTTAATTTTTATTGTGCACTAACCCTCTAATGAGTTGTTTCGAGTTTGGTGTGGAGGAAGTTTTCAAGGATCAAGAGAGGAGTATGATGCAACATGATCAAGGAGAGTGAAAGCTCTAAGCTTGGGGATGCCCCGGTGGTTCACCCCTGCATATATCAAGAAGACTCAAGCGTCTAAGCTTGGGGATGCCCAAGGCATCCCCTTCTTCATCGACAACATTATCAGGTTCCTCCTGAAACTATATTTTTATTCCATCACATCTTATGTGCTTTTTCTTGGAGCGTCGGTTTGTTTTTGTTTTTGTTTTGTTTGAATAAAATGGATCCTAGCATTCACTTTATGGGAGAGAGACACGCTCCGCTGTTGCATATGGACAAGTATGTCCTTGGTTTCTACTCATAGTATTCATGGCGAAGTTTCTCCTTCGTTAAATTGTTATATGGTTGGAATTGGAAAATGATACATGTAGTAATTGCTATAAATGTCTTGGGTAATGTGATACTTGGCAATTGTTGTGCTCATGATTAAGCTCTTGCATCATATGCTTTGCACCTATTAATGAAGAAATACATAGAGCATGCTAAAATTTGGTTTGCATATTTGGTTTCTCTAAGGTCTAGATAATTTCTAGTATTGAGTTTGAACAACAAGGAAGACGGTGTAGAGTCTTATAATGTTTTCAATATGTCTTTTATGTGAGTTTTGCTGCACCGGTTCATCCTTGTGTTTGTTTCAAATAAGCCTTGCTAGCCTAAACCTTGTATCGAGAGGGAATACTTCTCATGCATCCAAAATACTTGAGCCAACCACTATGCCATTCGTGTCCACCATACCTACCTACTACATGGTATTTTTCCGCCATTCCAAAGTAAATTGCTTGAGTGCTACCTTTAAAATTCCATCATTCACCTTTGCAATATATAGCTCATGGGACAAATAGCTTAAAAACTATTGTGGTATTGAATATGTAATTATGCACTTTATCTCTTATTAAGTTGCTTGTTGCGCGATAACCATGTTCAGGGACGCCATCAACTATTCATTGTTGAATTTCATGTGAGTTGCTATGCATGTTCGTCTTGTCTCAAGTAAGAGCG
Source organism: Lolium multiflorum (assembly GCA_030979885.1). Classification (NCBI taxonomy): domain Eukaryota; kingdom Viridiplantae; phylum Streptophyta; class Magnoliopsida; order Poales; family Poaceae; genus Lolium; species Lolium multiflorum. Next base: position 250,472,709 of record CM061752.1, on the reverse strand, counting down.
ATCTACCACCTTATGGTTAAGCATGCATATTGTTAGAGAAGAACATTGGGCCGCTAACTAAAGCCATGATCCATGGTGGAAGTTTCAGTTTTGGACAAATATCCTCAATCTCAAATGAGAAAATTATTAATTGTTGTTACATGCTTATGCATAAAAGAGGAGTCCATTATCTGTTGTCTATGTTGTCCCGGTATGGATGTCTAAGTTGAAGAATAATCAATAGCGAGAAATCCAATTCGAGCTTTCTCCTTAGACCTTTGTATAGGCGGCATAGAGGTACCCCTTTGTGACACTTGGTCGAAACATGTGCATTGTGATGATCCGGTAGTCCAAGCTAATTAGGACAAGGTGCGGGCACTATTAGTACAGTATGCATGAGGCTTGCAACTTGTAAGATATAATTTACATGATACATATGCTTTATTACTACCGTTGACAAAATTGTTTCATGTTTTCAAAATCAAAGCTCTAGCACAAATATAGCAATCGATGCTTTTCCTCTATGGAGGACCATTCTTTTACTTTCAATGTTGAGTCAGTTCACCTATTTCTCTCCACCTCAAGAAGCAAACACTTGTGTGAACTATGCATTGATTCCTACATACTTGCTTATTGCACTTATTATATTACTCTATGTTGACAATATCCATGAGATATACATGTTACAAGTTGAAAGCAACCGCTGAAACTTAATCTTCTTTTGTGTTGCTTCAATGCTTTTACTTTGAATTATTGCTTTATGAGTTAACTCTTATGCAAGACTTATTGATGCTTGTCTTGAAGTACTATTCATGAAAAGTCTTTGCTATATGATTCACTTGTTTACTCATGTCATATACATTGTTTTGATCTCTGCATTCACTACATATGCTTTACAAATAGTATGATCAAGGTTATGATGGCATGTCACTCCAGAAATCTGTGTTATCGTTTTACCTGCTCGGGACGAGCAGAACTAAGCTTGGGGATGCTATCGTCCGACGTATCGATAATTTCTTATGTTCCATGCCACATTATTGATGTTATCTACATGTTTTATGCACACTTTATGTCATATTCGTGCATTTTCGGAACTAACCTATTAACAAGATGCCGAAGTGCCAGTTCTGTTTTCTGCTGTTTTTGGTTTCAGAAAATAGTAACGAAATATTCTCGGAATTGGACGAAATCAACGCCCGGGGCCTATTTTTCCACGAAGCTTCCAAGTCCGAAGACGACGAAGTGGGGCCACAGGTGGCCAAACCCTAGGGCGGCGTGGCCCACCCCGGCCGCGCCGACCTATGGTGTGGGGCCCCTGTGCCCCCTCCCGACTTGCCCTTCCGCCTACTTAAAGCCTCCGTGACGAAACCCCTGCGAGAGCCACGATACGGAAAACTTCAGAGACGCCGCCGATCCCATCTCGGGGGATCCAGGAGATCACCTCCGGCACCCTGCCGGAGGGGAATCATCTCCCGGAGGACTCTACGCCGCCATGGTCGCCTCCGGAGTGATGTGTGAGTAGTCTACCCCTGGACTATGGGTCCATAGCGGTAGCTAGATGGTTGTCTTCTCCCCATTGTGCTATCATTGTCGGATCTTGTGAGCTGCCTAACATGATCAAGATCATCTATCTGTAATTCTATATGTTGCGTTTGTTGGGATCCGATGAATAGAGAATACTTGTTATGTTGATTATCAAAGTTATATCTGTGTGTTGTTTATGATCTTGCATGCTCTCCGTTACTAGTAGATGCTCTGGCCAAGTAGATGCTTGTAACTCCAAGAGGGAGTATTTATGCTCGATAGTGGGTTCATGCATTGACACCGGGCAGTGACAGAAAGTTCTAAGGTTGTGTTGTGTGTTGCCACTAGGGATAAAACATTGATGCTATGTCTAAGGATGTAGTTGTTGATTACATTACGCACCATACTTAATGCAATTGTCTGTTGCTTTGCAACTTAATACTGGAAGGGGTTCGGATGATAACCTGAAGGTGGACTTTTTAGGCATAGATGCGGTGGATGGCGGTCTATGTACTTTGTCGTAATGCCCAAATTAAATCTCACTATACTCATCATGATATGTATGTGCATGGTCATGCTCTCTTTATTTGTCAATTGCCCAACGTAATTTGTTCACCCAACATGCTGTTTATCTTATGGGAGAGACACCTCTAGTGAACTGTGGACCCCGGTCCAATTCTCTTGAAATACAATCTACTGCACATCGTTCTCTGTTTTTAAACAATCATCTTCCACACAATACGGTTAATCCTTTGTTACAGCAAGCCGGTGAGATTGACAACCTCACTGTTTCGTTGGGGCAAAGTACTTTGGTTGTGTTGTGCAGGTTCCACGTTGGCGCCGGAATCCCCGGTGTTGCGCCGCACTACATCTCGCCGCCATCAACCTTCAACGTGCTTCTTGACTCCTACTGGTTCGATAAACCTTGGTTTCTTCTGAGGGAAACTTGCGTACGCATCACACCTTCCACTTGGGGTTCCCAACGAGCGTGTGCTTTACGCGTCATCGGTGTTCTCCTTTAGGATGGAGGACTTCCCTCATCAAAAATCCTGCTAGTTCCTCTTGAATTGGTCGGAAGCGAGCTTGGACTAAGCGTCTTCCGCAAGTTATTCCTCTTGACGTTGTTCTCCGACGGCTTCCGCTCAGAGGTGTATCTCCGGATGAACTCACAAACATAGTATCCACATACATTGGTCCCCGGTGGCTGAACATCCCCAGTCACTGACCTTCTAAATTCTAGCTCTTTTTTGAATTCACCGACCGTTTCATCTGTGAACCATCTCCAAACCCTACGAGGCAAAGAAAATTAAATGAATTATTAGTTACTTGATATTACGAAATGAACGAAAGAGGCCGATCGATATAGAGCGCAAATGAATGAAAATAATTACTTTTGCAGCATTCTTCTCATGTCGACCCAAAGCTTTGGATCCATATTCAGAGAGTCGAGGACGAGAACTCTGGAGGTATGAAATTCAATTATGAGCAGAATCCAGTGGAACCTGCGGACACGATACAATGCACAATCATGCATAACTCATCGATTAGACATACCATGCATGGAGTAAACAAAATAGAATGTGCTCAAGAAAGAAACACTCACCCAAAATGGTAAGGAAATAGAATATCACTTTTGAGCTGCTGCTTTCTAAGAAAATCAAACAGGTCTTCCTCCACGTCGCGGGGGTGTTTCTCTAACACATATCCATTAACTATGTGCGTGTCAATGAACCCAACATCATGGATGTTCCTTATTCTGCATTCCCTAATCTTCATTCTGCATAATAGCGTACACAACAATATAGTTAGTACAATATATATATATATATATAGTGCAGGCAATGAACGAGATGGGGTAGAAATAAATCACTTACAGAACGTAGCAACTGATGATAGATTTGTCGAGCTCGCGCAGATTGAACAGCTGGAACAATTCACTCCGATGAACTGTTACATAGTAATATTTGAAGTGATGCTCATGTCTAACTTCCGCATAAATATATTCTTTGCCGGCGTTAGTTTTTATGTAACCCTTGTACCAACGTAGCATATTTTGCATTTGTGGAGGTAGATCCTCTTCCTGCGCAGGCTCGACGAGAGGCCCATTCGGCACATATGTAAATGCTACCTCACTCATTGGCGCCTCCTCAAGGCCTAACACTGCACAAAGAGTCATACCGATCTGGGCCGCTTGTTCTCTGGCACCCGTTACAGTCATTCCCTGTGCTGCCGCAGCTGCTATGATTGTGGGGTCCATTAGTTCAGCATCCGGACCGGTGGCTTTCACTATGAGTGGGGGGATGGATTGTTTACTTTGTTCCCCTAGCTGGGCAACTCGTTTCCCGCTTTTTTTACTTTCTAATTCTTTCTCGGCCTCCTCCAAGGCTTTCTTCTCCTGCTTCTCCGCCAAGTCTTTCTTCTCCTTCAACATGAGTGCTTGCCTACGAAGTTCACGTGCATAGTCGTCAGGCATATTCTTCGCGGCTTGGGACGGTGTGTTCAAAAATGTCTTAGCCCACTTCTTTTCCTTGTCAGAAAATACTGGCTTGGGCTCAGGCTCTTTTTTTGCCTTCATATCCGCCTTCCATTTCTCATAATCAGCAGCCGCGGCCAAGGTGGTTTGCTCTTCACTTAGTTCCCAAGGCCTTGGGAGGAGAGGCTTCAGTGATGGCTCCGGTACCTTTGTGGTCTTAGGTACATAATGGTCCGGGTTAATAGTCCAGGACTGCTTCTGCTTCTTCGCCGGAGGTGGATTGGGGGCGGCGTTCCCGCCCGAGGCGGACCGGGTGGCGTGCACCCGCCGGAGGTGGATTGGGCGCGTCGGCGGACGTGAAGGAGGTGTAGGTGAACCACCACCGCCGCCGCCACCGCCACCACCACCGGAGGAGGGTGGACTTGTTGGTCTTGGCGCCTCGCCTGGAAACTTGATAAACTTCTTATTCCATAGAATGAACTGGCACTTGACATCTCCATGTCTTCTCTCCCCTTCGGGTGTAGCATAGTCAATCTCCAGGTCCTCAAACCCAAACCCTTGGACTATGTCCTCCACCGTGACACGAGCATAGCCATCTGGAATGGGGTTGTTGTGGTGGAGTGCTCCAGGTAAACATGGTAAAGCACTGCCGATGGCTACCTTCATGGACATGTTCCCAATTGGATAATGCAGATGACATTCTTTCATCTCCTTTACATCGTCCACGGGGTAGCGAGGAGGCTCCGATGCAGTAATATTGATCGTCGGTGCATTAGCACTAGCCGGCGGGGACTCCGTGGAAGCCACGCTGCTTCTCCGCTGCTGGCTTCCGAGATCCGCTGGATGATCTTCATTCATCCTAGCTGCCGATCTTTCTTGTACTAGTATATTCAGGGTTTTCTTCATCTCATCTGCCAACCGCGCCACAACATCTGCATCCCGATCCGTCTTTCTCTTACGGCGTCTATAACCGTACGGGTCATCGTCCTGGGAAAACCCTATTTTCCACGGAATGGCGCCCATGCCTCGTACACGTCCTTCGTGTTCAGGATTCCCGAGGGCTTTTGTTAGCGCGTCGTTCTCTCTGTTGAACTTGATCTTCCCCTCTTGAGCAGCGGTCATTGCGTCAATAAGGGCTTGGGTGGGTTTAAACGCTTTCTTCCGGTGAACACACACCCCTGTCTCTGGGTCTAGCGATCCCACATGCCCGTACCACCAGATTTTGGCCCTTGGGTCCCATCCCTCTGTACCTAGAGGGATTCCTCACGCCCTCAGGTCGTTCTCCATCTTCTCCCACTTAGGCTCCGAAAGGCGATACCCTCCTGGCCCCATAATATGATTGTACTCTTTCTTAGCAGTATTTTCCTTATTTTTTTTGATATTTCAATGAAATGCTCCGATTTCTTTTGCCTCACAAATTCTGGCCAATCATCTTTCAGTTTCTCATATTGTCCTTTGAAATCCGGAGTCTTGTTCTTGTTGGCATAGTCACGGGCTAGATTTTGCTTGAATTTCCGGAATGCGTCGGCCATCTTATGAAGAGCGAACTGTTTGACTAGCCTCCTCCTCTCACGTCCACCCTGAATCTCGTTACCGAATTCATCGAATTTGTTGTATTCCGGAGGTAGAACGAAATGTTCCATAAGCTTTTTCCAGCAATCTTTTTTTGTTCTCTTGTCGACAAAACTGAAACCAAGACGTGCCTTCTTTGGCTGAGTCCACTCCTGTACGGTGATCGGGACGTTGTCTCTAACAACGGCTCCGCATTGGTCGATAAACTTGGTGGAGTTCTTTTGGGGCTCCAGCGGCTTGCCGGTTGCAGCACAGACAACCTCGATGGTAAATGTTTCTCCTTGTTTCAGCATCTTGGTTGCGCCACGCTTTGACGACGTACTCGATTGTTTCGACGATCCGGCCGAGGGATAAAATAAGAAAGAGAGTCGCGCGCGTTAGTACACATATTTATTCGAATCAGTAAGTTTGTATCACCAGAGGCTCAATGTATATATATATATACCTCGCCGGAGGTGGTTGCTACTTGCAATTGAAGATCGTCGTTCATCGACGGTTGACCTCCATCGACAATGTTCGTTCCTTCGTCATCACCTTGCTGACGACCTTCATCTTCACCGTCAAGGTTCAGATAAGAAGAGATATCCTCTTCTTCATCTTGTTCGGTCGGCACATAAAGAACATCGCCGTTTATCATGCCCATTATGTGTTCTTCAGCTTTCGGATCATAGTTGGTCATAATCGGGTCAGCTCTATCGTCCGCCATATGTCAGTCCTGAAAACATGTAGCAAAAACTAATTAATTGTGTATATGCCAGCATTATCACATCTCTTCTACATATAAAGAGAGAGGGCGACGAGGGAGGCGAGAGGGGGCACGCGTATTAGATGTGTATATGCGGAAGGGCGGCGGTGGCGAAAGGGCGGTGGCGGTGCCGAGGACAACACACATAACCTCGCCGCCCCTCTCGATCCCAAAAACACCGCACGTATACGGAGGGGTGACGAGGGGCTCGCTGCTCCCTCCGTATACGCGCGGTGGTTAAGTCAAATTTTAGTTAAGTCAAAAAATTTAAGACAAATTTTTTAAGTCAAATTTGAGTTCTTTTTTAAGTGAAATTTTAGTTCATTTTTTAGACAAACTTTTAAGTGAAATTTTAGTTCTTTTTTGAGACAAACTTTTAAGTCAAATTTTAGTTCTTTTTTAAGTCAAATTTTAGTTCTTTTTTGAGACAAAATTTTTAAGTCAATTTTTACTTTTTTAAGTCAAATTTTAGTTCTTTTTTTAGACAAACTTTTAAGTCAAATTTTAGTTATTTTTTATTTTAAATTAAAATTAACAAAAAAAAACTAAAAAAAGAAAAAAAACGGCCGGGCGCAGCCTCTCTCTCCTCTCTCTCTCTCTCCACGCGGCGCCCCGGCCCCCTTCTCTCTGGCCGGTGGCGCGGCTCCCCTCTCTCTCCGGACGGCGGTACCGGTGGCGCGGCGCGTTAGAGTGGCGGCGGCGGCGGCTGTCGGGCACGGCGACGGCGCGCGGCGAAGACTCGAGGGCGGCGGCGCGCGGTGGCTGTGTTACGCGCAGCGGTGTTGCGCACGGCGGAGACGACGAGGGCGCGGCGACGTACGGCGATGACGGCGATGAGGGCGACGACGAGGGCGGCGAGGCGAGCGGCGAGGGCCGGGAGCGCGCGCGGCGCGAGGAAGAAAAAGAAAGAGCGGCGCGGCCGTCGCGCCGCCGATATATAGGGACCCCTTTTTTAGTCGCGGTTCGTGTCACCAACCGCGACTAAAGGGGTACCTTTAGTCGCAGTTGGCCACACCAACCGCGACTAAAGGGTTTTCGCCGGGATTTTCGTTCCCGCGCGCAAAGACCTTTAGTCGCGGTTGGCGAGGCTAACCACGACTAAAGGTGTTTTTAAAATACTTTTCATTTCAAAATTTTAAAAATATAAATAATATATCAAAAAATTCAGAAAAATAAACTAATTCATTTCAAAATTTAAAAAATACAAATAATATATCAAAAAATTCAGAAAAATAATACTAATTCATTTCAAAATTGAAAAAATACAAATAATATATCAAAAAAATTAGAAAAATAAAACTAATTCATTTCAAAATTTTAAAAATACAAATAATATATTAAAAATTTAGAAAAATACAACTAATTCATTTCAAAATTTTAAAAATACAAATAATATATCAAAAAATTCAGAAAAATAGAACTAATTCATTTAAAAATGTTAAAATTACAAATAATATATCAAAAAAATCAGAAAATTCCAATTTCTTCACTCATCTGTCTTCCCGCCCCCCGCTTCCCACCAGTTCTTCCTGGCCGCCTCTGTCTTCCCACAAGTTCTTCCCGGCCCGTCTTCCCGCCAGTTCTTTCCCGCCAATGTCCTCCCGCCATTTCTTCACGCCTCTGTCTTCCCGCCTCTGTCTTTCATGGGCTTGCAGGAAAATTTTCCCGAGGAGCAACTTCCGAAGATGTCGTAGGACGTGTGCACCGACGATATCTTCGAGAAGCTGCGCCACGGGAGATTTCCCAACCATTTACCTAACACTGTTAGAGGAGATGGAGTCTTTCACGGGCTTGCGGGAAAATTTTCCTGAGGAACTTCCGAAGATGCCGTAGGGCGTGTGCACGACGACATCTTCGAGAAGCCGCCACGGGAGATTTTCCAACCCTTTACCCAACACTTGTTAGAGGAGATGGAGTCTTTCACGGGCTTGCAGGAAAATTTTCCTAGGAGCAACTTCCGAAGATGCCGTAGGGCGTGTGCACCGACGACATCTTCGAGAAGTTGCACCACGGGAGATTTTCCAACCCTTTACTCCATCCATGGGGATGAAACTCTCCCTACCTGCTAGGTTGGCTTGTTGGTCTGCTTGCCAATACTTATCGATGCTCCTTTTATAGGCACGACGCCGCTGCTGCTTTGTCTTGTTCCTCCGATAGGGTGTCATGCGCTACATGCTTTATCTCATCGACCAGTGCGTCCACCCACGCGTCCTTATCCTGCCGACAGCTTTAGTCACGGTTGCACTCTCCAGCCGGGACTAAAGCTTACCCAAACGTCCTTATCCCACCGATAATTTTCTTAGATGACACAAAAACCACATTTAGTCCCGGTTGCACCCACCAGCCGGGACTAAAGGTTAGATGACTAGCTCTAGATTCCTCTTCTTCCCGCCATTTCTTCCATGTCTTCCCGCCTCTTTCTTCCCGCCACTTCCTTCCCGCCTCCTATCTTCCCGCTCCCATTTTTCCCGCCATTTCTCACTACATATATGTAGCCCGGCTTGGCCAACATTATCACATCTCTACAATCTCTCATCACTCTCTCATGGCTTCCACCGCACCCACTCTAACCTACCAGCAGGTGGAGGAGCTTTGCGCCTCGAACTACCCTTGCCCACCGGGCTACGCGTCCGCCGGCTGGAGCCTAAGCTCGGAGCGTGCCGGTCCCTCCCGCCCCTCAGGGTACTGCGCGCCGGGCGGCCATCACAAACCACTACTACCTCGACCTCACGCCGGAGCAGCGGATGAATCCCCGCTGGCATCCCGATAACCAGCATACTTGGGACGCCTTCTTCATTAATAGGCGTGACAGGCTCGCCAGTATGAGGAGGACGGTCTGCCTCCGGGAACTTCCACGAGGCCGGCCGTCGGCTATGGTGGTACCTCGGACTCAGAGCGTCATGGACTACATCACGGCCGGCGATATCCCCCGCCTGCGCTACCCTCGATTCGAGCCACGGCGTCGCCCGTCGCCGACGCGGCGGCACGACGGCAGCGACGACGACGGCGGGAACTTAGAAGGTGACGACTACCAGTACAACGGCAGCGACTATGAAGACTACGAGTATGCATATTATACGACTAGGCAGGAGTATGACTAAGTCACTCCAAATTTCATGTATCATCAGTGGTATTTATGGCATGGCCAATCAATTTCGGCAATGCTAGATCCACCAAATCCCATGCAATTACGGCTCCTCTAGTCCTTTTCCCATCATGCATGGATGCGTTCTTATTTCTATCTCATCGATGATAACCTGATTGGCAGACGCGTCCATATGGATCATCCTACAGCTTCATGTATGCATATTGTACGCCTAGGCAGGAGTATGACTAAGTCACTTGATACGTCTCCAACGTATCTATAATTTCTTATGTTCCATGCTTGTTTTATGACAATACCTACATGTTTTATTCATACTTTATATCGTTTTGATGTATTTTCCGGCACTAACCTATTGACAAGATGCCGAAGTGCCAGTTCCTGTTTTCTGCAGTTTTTGGTTTCAGAAATCCTAGTAAGGAAATATTCTCGGAATTGGACGAAATCAACGCCCAGTATCTTATTTTTCCACGAAGCTTCTAGAACACCGGAGAGAAACCAGAGGGGAGCCAGGGGCTCCACACACCAGGGCGGCGCGGCCAAGGGGTGGGGCGCGCCCCCCTATGGTGTGGCCCCACCAGGACCCTTCCGAGGCTGCCCTTCCGCCTACTTAAGGACTCCGTCGCGAAAATCCTAAAAGAACAAGCCACGATACGAGAAAAGTTCCAGAGCCGCCGCCATCGCGAAGCCAAGATTCGGGACGAAGTCTGTTCGGCACGCCGCCGGGACGGGGAATTGCCGCGGAAGGCATCTCCATCGACACCACCGCCATCTTCATCGACGTTGTTGTCTCCTATGATGAGGAGGGAGTAGTTCTCCCTCGAGGCTAAGGGCTGTACCGGTAGCTATGTGGTTCATCTCTCTCTCCCATGTGATCTTTATGTGATCATGAGCTTTGTATCACTATTAATCTATGTGCTACTCTAGTGATGTTATTAAAGTATTCTATTCCTCCTCCATGATGTAATGTTGACAGTGTGTGCATCATGTAGTACTTGGCGTAGGTTATGATTGTAATCTCTTGTAGATTATGAAGTTAACTATTACTATGATAGTATTGATGCGGTCTATTCCCCCTTTCATAGCTATTGTTGACAGTGTGTATGCTATGTTAGTACTCGGTCTAAATTGCAACGGTCTATTATGCACTCTAGAGGTTACTTTAATATGAACTCCGGATGTTGTGGAGCTTGTTTACTCCGGCTTGAGGGAGCTCTTGTAGCCCTACACAATGAATGGTGTTTGTTATCCAACAAGAGAGTGTAGAAGTAGCATAAGAGAAGAGAACTTATTTATTTATGTGATCATTGTTGAGAGTGTCCACTAGTGAAAGTATGATCCCTAGGCCTTGTTTTCAAATACTGCAATCATCGCTTATTTACTGTTCCACTGCATCTTTACTTCCTGCACGCCAGCAAGCTATTTTATGGCGCCGTTATTACCACTCATATTTATCCATATCACTTGTATTTCACTATCTCTTCGCCGAACTAGTGCGCCTATACATCTGACAAGTGTATTAGGTGTGTTGGGGACACAAGAGACTTCTTGTATCTTAATTGCAGGGTTGCTTGAGAGGGATATCTTTGACCTCGACCTCCCTGAGTTCGATAAACCTTGGGTGATTCACTTAAGCGAAACTTGCTTTCTACAAACCTCTGCTCTTGGAGGCCCAACACTGTCTACATGAATAGAAGCGTGCGTAGACATCATCACTCCAAATTTCATGTATCATCAGTGGTATCTCGAATCAATCAAATCATTCGAAAATGGACACCAAACACATCACAGATAATATAATTCACATGATCCATTCAACAAAGTTTGGTACAATAAATTATTACACATCATTTCTTCTCTTGTGTCCCTGCTTGCTTACGATTGGGCCGTATCCATGGAGCATCCTTATCATTTAACTTAATGCTTGGTCGGTGTTCACTTTGAAGGGCGGAATTTCACCAAACATATTATAATCTTCTGACATGTCTGTCTTGTCCTCCACTCCCACGATGTTTCTTTTCCCTGAAAGAACAATGTGGCGCTTTGAATCATCGCATGATGTACTGATCGTTTTCTTATCTTTCCGTTTCCTCGGTTTGCTACTCATGTCCTTCACATAGAAAACCTGAGCGACATCTTTGGCTAGGACGAATGGTTCGTCAAGGTAACCAAGATTGTTGAAATCCACCATTGTCATTCCGTATTGCTGGTCCACCTTTACCCCATCTTCTGTATGTAACCATAATATGTGACCTTTTGCCCATTCTCGGTTGCTGCATCAAAGCGGACACAGAAACGTCTCCGACGTATCGATAATTTCTTATGTTCCATGCTAGTTTTATGATGATACACACATGTTTTGTACACACTTTATGTCATTATTATGCATTTTCCGGAACTAACCTATTGACGAGATGCCGAAGTGCCAGTTTTTGTTGTTTTGGTTTCAGAAATCGTAGTAAGGAAATATTCTCGGAATTGGACGAAATCAACGCCCAGCATCTTAGAATTCCACGAAGCTTCCAGAACACCCGAGAGCCACCAGAGGGGAACCCTGGGGGGCCCAAACGTGGTGGCGGCGCGGCCAAGAAGCCAGGCGTGCCGCCCTACTGTGTGGTGGCCCCATGCCCCCTCCGACTCCGCCTCTTCGCCTATTTAAGCCTCCTCGACCTAAATCTTCGGGACGAAAAAGCCACGGTATGAGAAACCTTCCAGAGCCGCCGCCATCGCGAAGCCAAGATCTGGGGGACAGAAGTCTCTGTTCCGGCACGCCGCCGGGACGGGGAAGTGCCCCTGGAAGGCATCTCCATCAACACCACCGCCATCTCCATCAACGCTGCTGTCTCCCATGAAGAGGGAGTAGTTCTCCATCGAGGCTAAGGGCTGTACCGGTAGCTATGTGGTTAATCTCTCTCCCTATGTACTTCAATACAGTGATCTCATGAGCTGCCTTACATGATTGAGATCCATATGATGATGATTGTAATCTAGATGTCGTTATGCTAGTCAAGTGAATTTTACTTATGTGATCTCCGGAGACTCCTTGTCCCACGTGTGTAAAGGTGACAGTGTGTGCACCGTGTGGGTCTCTTAGGCTATATTTCACAGAATACTTATTCACTGTTATGGATAGCATAGTGAAGTGCGTATTTATATTCCTTTATGATTGCAATGAGCTTTGTATCACTATTAATCTATGTGATACTCTAGTGATGTTATTAAAGTACTCTATTCCTCCTTCATGATGTAATGGTGACAGTGTGTGCATCATGTAGTACTTTGCGTAGTTTATGATTATGATCTCTTGTAGATTATGAAGTTAACTATTACTATGATGGTATTAATGTGATCTATTCCTCCTTTCATAGTATGAAGGTGACAGTGTGCATGCTATGTTAGTACTTGGTATAGTTGTGTTGATCTATCATGCACTCTAAGGTTATTTAAACATGAATATCGAATATTGTGGAGCTTGTTAACTCCGGCATTGAGGTGCTCTTGTAGCCCTACACAATTAGTGGTGTTCATCATCCAACAAGAGAGTGTAGAGTGGTTTTATTATGTGATCAATGTTGAGAGTGTCCACTAGTGAAAGTACGATCCCTAGGCCTTGTTTCCAAATACGCAATCATCGCTTATTTCTTTGTTGCTGTTTACTTACTACACGTAAGCAAGCACTTTTCTGGCGCCGTTACTACTGCTCATATTCATTCATACCACCTATATTTCACTATCTCTTCGCTGAACTAGTGCACCTATACATCTGACAAGTGTATTATGTGTGTTGGGGACACAAGAGACTTTTTGCTTTGTGATCGCAGGGTTGCTTGAGAGGGATATCTTTGACCTCTTCCTCCCTGAGTTCGATAAACCTTGGGTGATCCACTTAAGGGAAACTTGCTGCTGTTCTACAAACCTCTGCTCTTGGAGGCCCAACACTGTCTACAAGAATAGAAGCGTGAGTAGACATCAAGCACTTTTCTGGCGCCGTTGCCGGGGAGGAAAGTTAAAAGGCATTCACTCTCCGGTCCCAGGTAACCAAACACTTTTCTGGTACCGTTGTGAGTGCTCGAAGCTATTTCCTTTAGATCCTGCAATTGCATCTTTTTGTTTCTTGTTTACACTAGTTAGGCATAATGGACAACAACGAGCTTCTTATTCTATTTCCTGATTTAAGACATGGATGGTTTGATGCGGAAATTTAAAAACCTATGGAACCTTATTTGCATGCTAGTAGCAATGATATTAGTATGAACGCTTTGAACACCATTGTTGCTAATGATATGGAAAATTCTAAGCTTGGGGAAGCTGGTTTTGATGAGCATGATATTTTTAGTCCCCCAAGCATTGAGGAGAAAATTTGCTTTGATGATACTTTGCCTCCTATTTATGATGATTATAATGATAGTAGTCTTTTGGTGCCGCCTACTATGGAGAGTAAATTTTATTATGATTATACTATGCCTCCTACACTTGATGAGAATAATAATGATAGGTACTTTGTTGAATTTGCTCCCACTACTACTAATAAAATTGATTATGCTTATGTGGAGAGTAATAATTTTATGCATGAGACTCATGATAAGAATGCTTTATGTGATAGTTATATTGTTGAGTTTGTTCATGATGCTACTGAAAATCTTTATGAGAGAGGAAAATATGGTTGTAGAAATTTTCATGTTACTAAAACACCTCTCTATATGCTGAAATTTTTGAAGCTACACTTGTTTTATCTTCCTATGCTTGTCACTTTGCTCTTCATAAACTTGTTTATTTACAAGATTCCTTTTCATAGGAAGCATGTTAGGCTTAAATTTGTTTTGAACTTGCCTCTTGATGCTCTCTTTTGCTTCAAATACTATTTCTTGCGAGTGCATCATTAAAACTGCTGAGCCCATCTTAATGGCTATAAAGAAAGAACTTTTTGGGAGATAACCCATGTGTTTATTTTACTACAGTACTTTGTTTTATATTTGTGTCTTGGAAGTTATTACTACTGTAGCAACCTCTCCTTATCTTTATTTTATTGCATTGTTGTGCCAAGTAAAGTCTTTGATAGTAGAGTTCATACTAGATTTGGATTGCTGCGCAGAAACAGTTTTCTTGCTGTCGCGAATTTGGGTAAAATTCTCTGTAGGTAACTCAGAAAATTATGCTAATTTACTTGCGTTATCCTAAGATATGTACGCAACTTTCATTCAATTTGAGCATTTTCATCTGAGCAAGTCTGGTGCCTCTAAAAACTTCGTCTTTACAGACTGTTCTGTTTTGACAAATTCTGCCTTTTATTTCGCATTGCCTCTTTTGCTGTGTTGGATGGATTTCTTTGTTCCATTAACCTCCAGTAGCTTTGTGCAATGTCCAGAAGTGTTAAAAATGATTGTGTCACCTCTGAACATGTGAATTTTTAATTATGCACTAACCCTCTAATGAGTTTGCTTTGAGTTTGGTGTGGAGGAAGTTTTCAAGGATCAAGAGAGGAGGATGATACAATATGATCAAGAAGAGTGAAAGCTCTAAGCTTGGGGATGCCCCGGTGGTTCATCCCTGCATATTTCAAGAAGACTCAAGCATCTAAGCTTGGGGATGCCCAAGGCATCCCCTTCTTCATCGACAACTTATCAGGTCACTTCTCTTGAAACTATATTTTTATTCAGTCACATCTTATGTACTTTACTTGGAGCGTCTGTTTGTTTTTGTTTTTGTTTTTTTTGAATAAAATTGGATCCTAGCATTCATTGTGTGGGAGAGAGACACGCTCCGCTGGTTCATATGAATACATGTGTTCTTAGCTTTACTTTTAATGTTCATGGCTAAGGTTGAAACTGCTTCGTTCATTGTTATATGGTTGGAAACGGGAAATGCTACATGTAGTAATTGGTATAATGTCTTGAACAATGTGATACTTGGCAATTGTTGTGCTCATGATTAAGCTCTTGCATCATATACTTTGCACCTATTAGTGAAGAAATACATAGAGCTTGCTAAAATTTGGTTTGCATAATTGGTCTCTCTAAGGTCTAGATATTTTCTAGTGAAGGTCGAACAACAAGGAAGACGGTATAGAGTCTTATAATGCTTACAATATGTCTTTTATGTGAGTTTTGCTGTACCGGTTCATACTTGTGTTTGCTTTAAACAACCTTGCTAGCCTAAACCTTGTATCGAGAGGGAATACTTCTCATGCATCCAAATCCTTGAGCCAAACACTATGCCACTTGTGTCCACCATACCTACCTACTACATGGTATTTCTGCGCCATTCCAAAGTAAATTGCTTGAGTGCTACCTTTAAAATTTCCATTCTTTATCTTTGCAATATATAGCTCATGGGACAAATAGCTTAAAAACTATCGTGGTATTGAATATGTACTTATGTGTCTTATTTCTTATAAGTTGCTTGTTGTGCGATAACCATGCTTCTGGGGATGCCATCAACTATTTCTTTGTTGAATATCATGTGAGTTGCTATGCATGTTCGTCTTGTCTGAAGTAAGGCGATTTACCATGAGTTGAATGGTTTGAGTATGCATATTGTTAGAGAAGAACATTGGGCCGCTAACTAAAGCCATGATTCATGGTGGAAGTTTCAGTTTTGGACAACTATCCTCAATCTCATATGAGAATATTATTTGTTGCTAAATGCTTATTGATAACCCACAAGTATAGGGGATCGCAACAGTCTTCGAGGGAAGTAAAACCCAAATTTATTGATTCGACACAAGGGGAGGTAAAGAATACTTATAAGCCTTAACAACTGAGTTGTCAATTCATGCACCTGGAAAAGCACTAGTAACGGGGGTGATGTGAAAGTAGCGGTAATATGAGAGCAATAGTAACGACAACAGCAGCGATATGATAACACGGGCAATGGAAGAGAAGTTGATACTACTTCCGGTGACATGTAGAACGAGTATATGATGATGAAAGATGGACCGGGGTTCCCAGCTATCTACACTAGTGGTAACTCTCCAATAACAAGTGTTGGGTGAACAAATTACAGTTGGGCAATTGATAGAATTGAAAAAGCATTAAGAAAGAACATCAATTCATTAATCATGTAGGCATGTTTTCCATATATAGTCGTACGTGCTCGCAATGAGAAACTTGCACAACATCTTTTGTCCTACCAGCCGGTGGCAGCCGGGCCTCTAGGGAATCTACTGGAAATTAAGGTACTCCTTTTAATAGAGCACCGGAGCAAAGCATTAACTCTCCGTGAAAACATGTGATCCTCATACCTAAGCCTTCCCCTCCAGTTGTCCCAATTTCTGTCACTTTGGGGCCTTTGGTTCCGGACATAGACATGTGCATACAACTTGTAGATACAATCTAAGCAATAAGTATAAAGCTTAAATCTAAGATCATGCCACTCGGGCCCTAGTGACAAGCATTAAACACAACAAGATTGCAGCAACAATAACTTCACAAACTTTATAGATAGACTAATCATAATGTAACAATCCATCGGATCCCGACAAACACAACACTGATTACATCAGATGAATCTCAATCATGTAAGGCAGCTCATGAGATCATTGTATTGAAGTACATGGGGGAGAGAATACCAACTAGCTACAGCTAGAACCCGTAGTCCATGGGGAACTACTCACGGAGCATGATGGAGGCGGTGGCATTGATGGAGATGGCTGGGGCACTTCCCCGTCCCGGCAGGGTGCCGGAACAGAGACTTCTGTCCCCCGAATTGGAGTTTTGCGATGGCGGCGGCGCCCCTGGTGTCTTTCTGGAGTTTCGTCAATTCGTGCTGCGTTTTTAGGTCGAAAGGGCTTAAATAGGCGAAGAGGCGGCGCAAGAGGAGCGACAGGGTGGCCCCACACCAGGCCGGCGCGGCCAGGGTGTGGCCCGCGCAGCCCACCTGTGTGGTGGCCCTAGCTCTCCTCCGACTCTCCTTCGGTGTCTGGATGCTTCCGGGAAAAATAGGATGTTTGGCGTTGATTTCGTCCAATTCCGAGAATATTGCCCGAACAGCCTTTCTGAAACCAAAAACAGAAAACTGGCACTGTGGCATCTTGTTAATAGGTTAGTTCCGGAAAACGCATAAAAACATTATAAAGTGCAAGCAAAACATGTAAGTATTGTCATAAAACAAGCATGGAATATCAGAAATTATGGATACGTTGGAGACGTATCAGCATCCCCAAGCTTAGTTCGTACTCGTTGACATAGGCATCCCTAATGGGCCTGCCAAAGATAGTGCCCGGGGTTTGATGAAGGCCCACTACCCGAAGAATAAGAAGACTCGGAAGCCCAAAGATATTATTAAGGAAAATTAGAGTTGTAATAGGAAAGGTTGTTTGTAATCTTACGGGATGAGTTAAAAACCTTCCCGGACTCTGTAACGTGTACAATATGAATCTCTCGGCTCCGCCTCATATATAAGGGGGGGTCGAGGGACGAGAGGATCATCGAATCATTGTTAACAAACCCTAGTTTTATTTCGTCGAGTACTTTTCGGCTGAAACCTTCGAGATCTACTTGCCCTCTACATCAAACGAAACCCTAGTCTACTACTTGTAGGCATTGACAAGTTAATACCTTGTCAATTGGCGCCGTCTGTGGGATTTAGAGGCGACAAGGAGCTGATCTCGATGGCACGCTCAGAATCATCAACTCCATCGGCAGCAAGCAACATCCTGGACAGAGGTAAACAGATCGAAACTGGTCTCGTTGATTTTGTACCTTACCCGCCCTACCGTTTGGATGCATATACATATCCGGAGGAGCCCATGGACATGACGTTCGGGAGGTTCCACTTTCGCGTCGGGAAGGAAGGAAGTTATCGTCTCGAAATTCCGACCTTCCCGAGGTTTCCTGTGGAGCATACCGAATCTTCAAGCTCGGCATCATCAATCGAGTCAGGCGACGAAGAAACCTCTTCGCCACGCTTCGTCAGCACCAAGGCAAGCGAAAAACTCGCCAAGATCTTCAGCGACATGTCCTTCGAATCATCTGCGGACTCCTATATAAGCAGTGATTCCGAAAGCGTCGACAGTTTCGACTTCATCGACAAATCTATCACCATTGGAAAGGACTTCACCAATCTCTATGATGGTGTCACCGAATCCAGCAAGACGCAGAATTCTAAATACCATCAAATCTACGCCATCGGAGAAGCAAGTCGTGATCAGGATGAAACGTCGGAGGCTTTCGACGATCTGGGAAATCCATACGTCGATCCCTCTGACTTAAGGCGAGGATTGGGCAACAAATACGCTGGGCCTACACCACGTATGAGAGTTCAGTTGCCACAAGCAGCATGGGATAGAGCCGCAAGAGCTATGGATGGTTCAGAACCAATGGCGACAACCGCCACGGTCGAGGAATTGCAGGCATACCAATATAGACTCGCTCGAGCTGGAAGGGAATTGGAAAAACAAACAGAGGTTCTGAATAAAAGAAGAGAAGCAGCTTCAGCGTCAAGCAGGCGAAGGGCGGACCTCAGTCGACATTCAGGAACTTCGGGAGATAGTCACAGAGAAGCTCGGAACAGGGCAAGGTCAAGGTTGCAAAACATACCTGAAGCAGAAAGAGAGAATCTAGTCCAAAACCTCGACATGTCTTTTATGTCGATAGACACGAGAGGAAACATTATTCCCAAGACACCGGAAGCTGGGTACATGGCGACACAAGCCTTTATCCTCGCATCTAGACCACCTCCTGGGGATCCAAGGGAAGCACTATATAATATGGCCATGGCAGGCGTCGGAGCGATGGGAACAGCGTTCGCATCGACGCCTCCAGAAGGATCAGCAAGGCAAAATAGTCCACGACCCATGGTTGCAGCAGCAGCTCCTGAGAGAACAGGCGAAGCAAGGGACAGAAACCCAGGCAAGGGTAGACAGGGCACGACAACATAGAAGGGAACATCAACATTCTCCAGACTTAGCCGAAGAGGATATGTGCGGGCTACCATGTTTCACGAGAGGTCCGAAAAACGGTGCCATCAGGGTTTAAGCTGCCGATAATTTCAAAAAATTCGATGGATTGCAGGATCCTGAGGATTGGCTGGTAGATTACCTCGAGACAGTGAAACTAATTGGCGGCACAAGGGCAACGGCAATGCAGAGCATTCAGGTGCACTTGAGTGGAGCCGCAAGATCTTGGATAAAGAAGCTTCCAGTAGGTTCCATCGACAGCTGGACTGATTTCGAGGACATATTCATCAAAAATTTCGGTCCACTTGCAAAAAGCCTGCGACACTCGAGGAGTTAAGATCATGCCGACAGAAACATGATGAATCAATGAGGAAGTATATCCAAAGGTGGAACATCATCAAAAACTCGGCAGAAAACATATCTGACGAGAGAGCCATAGATGCATTTGTGGCAGGAGTCCGACGAGGAGATTTCGTGGAGGATCTGGGGAGAACTAACCCAAAAACATATCAGCTTGATGGAGATAGCAAACAAATGGGCAGATGGCGAAGATGATGTGCACAATAAGCGACACAGTCACGAGAGGAGGACCGATCGAAATTACCAGGGCAGGCGACGATTCCCTCGATTTTCGAGTTATGATCCACCTGGCCAAATTTCGGCTGGGTTTCGATCAGGCACTGGAGGAAACAACAGAGATAAATATCAGCGCAGCAGTGAACAGCGAGGTGACAACAGAGATGACTCGCAAAATAGCAGGCCAAACAACGGTCCTAGGTTTCAGAGACCCTTTGTGACCCCTGAGGATATGATGAACGGTCCATGTCAGATGCACTTTTTCGTTGACAACAATGGGGTAAGGCAGTCAGGACACCTACAGAAAGATTGTCGGAACTTTCAAGCAATGATGAGGGTTGCCGCGCATGCGCACGCTCAGGCAGCAAGTCGAAATCCCCAAGGACCTAGGAGTGAGATCCATCTACCACCTCCTCCCGCAATTACGGAAGAAAATCGACACCAGCTCAGGATAGCGGCAGCACCAGCACCACCACCATACGTCGATCCCAACTCCCATGGAGCGGTCTCGATGATTCAGAAAGGCAGGCCATCCAATAGAGCTCAGAAAGTAATCTCGCGGCAGGTGTTCATGGCAGAAAAGATGCCTCCACCATCGAGTATCTCAATTGGTCGGGACAAGACATTGGTTTCACAATTGCGGATCACCCGCAGCAAGTTCCTCGACCAGGGCAATCAGCACTTATTTTGCCCGCAGTAATTGCAGGATTCGACGTATCTCGAGTTTTCATCGACGGGGGAAGCAGTCTAAACCTTATGTATGCAGATACACTAAGGAAAATGAACATATCCTTGGCGAACCTCAAACCAACGGATACGCGATTTCATGGCATCACACCAGATAAACCAAGTTACCCACTGGGAAGGATTAACCTCGACGTTCAGTTCGGCACTCGAGAGAATTATAGGATCGAAAGGTTGGAGTTCGAAGTCGTGGATTTCCCATCACAGTACCATGCTCTGCTGGGGCGCCCAGCATACGCCAGGTTTATGGCAGTACCACATTACACATACCTGCTGTGGAGGATGCCTGGACCCAAGGGGCCAATCACGATTAAAGGAAGTTTTTCGCTTGCCGATAAATGTGATAAGGATTTTCATCGGCTTTCAGAAACCTTCGGGATGCAAGCAGAATATATGGAGTCAAAGCTCACAACAGATTACGACGTACTACCAGATGTGGGGAGGCCTGGCAAGGAGTCAACCTTCAACACAGCAAAGGATTCTAAGGAAGTACAGATTCACCCGACAGATCCGAAGAAAACGACGTCCATTGCAAATAACATGGACCTCGCATAGGAAAGCGCGCTCGTCGAGTTCCTCCGTGAGCACTGGAAAATCTTCGCATGGTGTCCAGCTGACATGCCAGGAGTACCCAGGGAACTTGCCGAGCACCACCTACACTTGGATCCAATCGCGAAACCAATCAAACAACCTTTGCGGCGTTTTTCGGAACCAAACCGCAAGGCTATGCTGTCGGAAATTAACAGACTTAGAGAAGCAGGTTTCATCAAAGAAATACATACAGAGGCCACATGGGTAGCTAACCCAGTGTTGGTGCCGAAGAAAAACACGAAGGTCCTTCACATGTGCGTCGACTTTACGTGTCTTAATAAACATTGTCCAAAGGATCACTTTCCCCTCCCAAGGATCGATCAAATCATCGACTCCACGGCAGGATGCGAACGTCTTTCCTTCCTGGATGCTTATTCTGGTTATAACCAGATTAGATTGAAAGAGGATGATGAGGTGAAAACAGCGTTTATCACCCCTTATGGTGTGTTCTGCTATCGAACAATGCCCTTCGGGTTGAAAAACGCGGGAGCAACGTATCAGCGGATGATGCAGAAGTGCCTAGCAGAGCAGATAGGGAGAAATGTACAAGTATACATCGACGATGTCGTCATAACATCCAAAAAAGGCGACACCCTAATTGAGGACCTGAAGGAAACTTTCGACAACCTCGACAAGTTCTGCCTCAAGCTGAACCCGACAAAGTGCTCTTTTGGCGTCCCTGCAGGAGAACTTCTCGGGTTCCTAGTATCAGCAAGAGGGATTGAAGCGAACCCCGAAAAAATACAGGCTATCGTAACGATGAGGAAGCCAACAAAGTTGAAAGAAGTACAGTTAACCGGGCGAGTCGCAGCTTTAAGCAGATTCGTCGCCAGGCTAGGAGAAAAGGCGTTACCATTCTACGCCTTGATCAAACAGGGAGACAAGTTCCAATGGAACGAAGAAGCGGACAGAGCCTTCGAGGACCTCAAGCGCAAAATCTCGACACCGCCAATCTTGGTGGCGCCAAAAGAGAAGGAGCCTCTGTTGCTGTATATTGCGGCCACACCCCAGGTGGTAAGCACGGTCCTTGTCGTCGAAAGGGAGGAAGAAGGAAAACTCCACGGAGTACAGAGGCCAGTATACTTCGTCAGCGAAGTTTTGTCGCCCTCAAAACAAAGGTACCCTCAGTACCAAAAGCTAGCATACGGAGTGTTCACAACAGCACGAAAACTGCGCCACTATTTTTCGGCACACCCGATCATAGTGGTCAACGAAGCTCCCTTTTCAAATATACTAAACAATCCAGAAGCTACGGGTCGTGTCTCCCTTTGGGAATAGAACTTTCCCTCGGGACATCACGTATGAAAAAGAAAAGCAATCAAGTCGCAGATTTTGCCAGACTTCATCGTAGAGTGGATGGAGCTGCAAAACACCCCCAGATTTATCGAGAACTTGGACCATGAACTTCGACGGATCCAAGAGATTAGAAGGAGCTGGTGCAGGTGTAATACTAACATCACCAGAAGGCGACAAGCTGAAGTGCGTCCTGAGGATGACGTTCCCAAACGCTTCTAACAATGAGGCAGAATATGAAGCCCTCATACATGGGATGAAGATGGCAAAAGCTTGCGGTGCAACGCGACTAAAAATCTTTGGCGACTCGCAGTTGGTGGCTCAACAAGTCATGAACCAATGCGACGCAGTCAATGATAGTATGATAGCATACAAAGAAGTTTACAACGAGCTCGAGAAGTTGTTCGATGGATGCGAAGTAAATCATATCAGCAGATTAAGCAATGATGAAGCCGACGTTCTCGCAAACATCGGGTCGCAATGCCTTACAGTACCGCCAGGTGTATTTTGGGAAGAAATAGCAGAGAGATCTACGAAGACAACAAAACCAAAAAAGAAGGAGAAACAACCCTCGGGGGCTACCAAGGAACAGCAAGAGGAAGAAGAAGAAGACGGGCAATGCAACACCATGGATGCACGTACATATTATACATCTGAAGAAAGAAATACCCGACAATCCAGTTGAAGCAAGGCGAGTTATCGACGATCAAAGGCTTTTACTGTGGTCAAAGGAGAGCTATACAAACGAAGTATTTCGGAGTATTACGGGTGCGTCACACCCGAGGAAGGAAGGACGATCCTCAGGACGTACACGAAGGAATTTGCGGTCACCACGCGAGTAGCCGAGCTAAAGTCTTTCGAGCTGGATTTTACTGGTTGACAGCAATAGAGGACGCAAAGGAGATAGTACGAACCTGCGATGCGTGCCAGAGGTTTGCCTTAAAACCTCACTCCCCGGCAGCAGAGTTGATGCCAATACCTTTGTCGTGGCCCTTTGCTCAGTGGGGCCTTGATATGGTAGGAAAGCTACACAAATCCTGGCCAGGAGGAAAGGAGTATATGTTGGTAGCCGTCGACAAATTCACAAAGTGGATAGAAGCGAAGCCGATAAATTCACCAGACGGACATCCGCAGTAAAATTCATAAAAGGTCTCGTCTTCAGATTTGGAGTGCATCACAGCATCGTCACCGACAATGGTAGTAACTTCACATCCCACGAGTTCAAAGATTACTGCGAAGAAGTGGGTATCAAGCTACACTTTGCGTCGGTTGCACACCCGCAGACCAACGGTCAAGTCGAGAAAGCAATGGAATCATTTGCAACGGCATCAAGAAACGCTTATTAGCACCACTGGAGAAAGCTCGACACACCTGGCCAGAGGAGCTGCCCAGTGTATTATGGAGCATACGAACAACACCAAACACAGCAACACAAGAAACTCCGTTCTTCTTGGTTCATGGAGCGGAAGCAGTACTACCAATCGAGATAGAGCACGATTCTCCACGAGTCGTGGAATATGACGAAGAGGTGTCGAGAAAAGCGCTAGAAGATGACGTCGATGCACTCGACGAGGCTAGAGATGAAGTACTCTCTCGAGTAACCAAATATCAACAGGACCTGAAGAATTACCATAGCCGACGTTTACGGCCAAGATCCTTTCAGGTGGGAGACCTAGTCCTTCGGCTCACGCAAAAAAGTCATGAAAAGCTCGAGTCACCATGGCTTGGACCTTACATCGTCACAGAAGTAATCGGAGGAGGAGCATACAGGATAAAGGACAAGAAGACAGGGGTGGAGGAGCAAAACCCCTGGAACGTGGCGCAACTCAGGCGGTTCTACGCCTAGAGTCGAAATATAGTCCTTGTAAAACT
Organism: Lolium multiflorum; assembly: GCA_030979885.1. NCBI lineage: Eukaryota > Viridiplantae > Streptophyta > Magnoliopsida > Poales > Poaceae > Lolium > Lolium multiflorum. Next base: position 250,448,342 of record CM061752.1, on the reverse strand, counting down.
TCAATGTACTGAAACGCCCGCGAGTTTTCAGACGCACTCTTTTCCTTTTTCGGGCACCGAGTGGGGCCGGGAAAGGTTTTTAATGAGGCGGGCTCGCGGTGCTGCAATATAATAAAGATATTGACAATATAGCTCTTCTTCATCGACACGCTCAAAGGCTCAGGCCCGACGAATTTCAATATAGTTCTTCGAAAAAAGATAGCCTCGCCTTGGTATTAAAATACCTCGCGAGTCAATAAAAATACAAAATAGTACTCGACAAAGAAGCTCGGGGGCTTATACTCGCCAAAACTACATATTGAATAACTGCCTTGGTTCAAAACCTCGCAATACACAAATACAGAAAGTAGCCACCGAAACACTCGGGGGCTAGACAAATATAGAAGTATGATGACTGCTTCACAATATAATCACAATCGTGGTTTACAAAAAAGAGTCGTCTAACAAAAAAATAATCAGTCGTGATTTAATATGTTATCAATGGTAATTCTGCCTTCTTCGGGAGCAGTGCCAAGAAAATCAGCATAATGACCGTCTGCAAAAAAATCGGCATCCATCCGAAGAAGGTCTTCAATCATTTCTTCGGCTACAGGCGAAACCTTCGTGTTAATTCGGTCGACACCAACTCTTCGACGCCTTACCTTCTCATGAACTTTCGCAACAACTTGGGTCAGGTCAAGCTTCGAGTGACAGATCTGAAGCATGATAAGGGCAAACCTGGCGCCAGCTACCAGTTGAGCTCTGACAAAACCATGGATCTTGTGGGGATCCTTAAATCTCTCCATTAGCTCGGGAAGAGTTTGTGGCTGAACGTTCCGAGGAAACATGGAATTATAAACCATAGACAGGGTCTTGGTACAGAAGTCAAGGAAGTCGCGAGTTTGAGAGGTGCGATCCTGAAATCTGACAATCTGTCGGGTCCTCTCTGGGGTAGCCCAGAACAGAGAACCATGGTCAAGGGAAAGGTTAACAAGGAAGTTCGTCCTAGTATTTACCCTCTCTTCTTCGGCAGCAGCATCAATAAAAGAACCTATCAAACAACGGAGCAGAAAATTTTAAGAGACATAGCATGAAGACGGAAGGTATCATGATCTTATAAAAAAAAGGGGGGAGGATGCGACAAGCATACCCGACATATCCGCGCTGGCTTCATTCATTAACTCAAGCATGAAATTTTCTCGAGTAGTTGCCTTTTCAGCCTCGGAAGCAGCGATTTCCTTCGCAGCCATAGCCTCGCGAGCTTGCTGAAGCGCAATTTTTTCGGCTTCAGATGCCTTACGAGACTGTTCCATCATCACAAGTGTCTGCTTCTTTGCATACTGAAGTTGCTGCCGAAGTTCATCCAATTCTTGCGGCAAGGAATCTTCGACAGGTGTAGTATTAGCAGAAGTTCTCCTTGAACAAGAAGGAGAAGGCGAAACATTGGAAGGAGCGGAAGACGGAGTATAGTTATCAAATACCAACTGAAATTTAACAAAAAAGTCGACATCAATCAACAAGCAAGACAGAGTTTTCATTAATCTTTCGGAATAGTTACAAAGGCGCTACAGTGGAGCTAATGGAGTACGTGTCGCCAAATAACTGCTTTGGCGACATCATCAAAAACAAAAGAAGGAAAAAGAAAAGGCGTTCAACTAAACCTCCGGCTTTGAGGAGCTGGGAGTCGAAGCTGGCTTGATCCCGAGATAAGCCAGGATTTTCTTCGTGTTGGGCTTAGCTGCCTTGATCAACGAACGCCACTTCGTTTGTTCTATCTGCTCGGTGGCGCCAACTTTCGTCCAGTCGACAGTTTGTTGGCTGTCCGCGACCAAGGCAATAGTGCTTTCGACAGCAACTTTCATGTTTTCCTGGCGCATCTTCAGTCCAAGATCTTCTGACGAATCAAATTCCTTGGCAAGGGCAAGGAAAGTTTTGGGCTCCTCTTTCTTGGGGAAGAAATAAGGGAACAACTTGGATAAACCCGCGTCAGCATGATCTATGCCTTCGCGAACTTCAGTTCCATGAAATTCCAGGAAAGAGAGTGCGTCTAGAAGAGGATCATTGTCGGGATCTTCAAGCTCAAATTCTTGGTTTGTTTTGGCTGCCGAGGAAAATACACGTTGGTTGCCAGCAGAAAGGTAAATTAACATTAAAAAAAAAAGAGGAAAGGATAGAAGGGTACGATAAAATTACCGACAAAGCGCCGGTTCTGCGAGGTCAAGCGCTTGGTGATTGCCTTTTCACGAGCGGCTTGGGAGGCCTTGTGTTCATTCAAAGCAGTTTCGGCGTCAGCCTCTTCTGCAGATCTTCGACACCAGCAGCTTTGGCTGTGGCTTTTTCAGCCTCCGCTTTAGCTTGGCTAGCATCAAGATCAGCCTTCTCGCGAGCCATTTCACTCTGCTTTAGTTTCTGAGCAAGAGTGTCGACAAGCTTGTTGGCTTCTGCAAGTTTCTCTGCAACAATAATCAAAGAAGTTTTCAAAAATACAAGCAAAGCGGGAGCAGAAAATCGTAAAGTGGGTGTCATAAAAATTAGTACCTTCAGCTTTGCTAGCACATTCACGGTACCCAACAAATTGGGCACCGATGCGAAGAAGTTCTTTGATCATAGGCTGTCAAAGGAAACAGACAGCAAAAATGTCGATATGGGAAAAATACGAAGGCATACAGAAGAAAACAAGAGGAAATTTAGACCATGATAAGCAGATTGAGAACTTACGTCCTCTAAGAAGGAATTGGAAGAGTTGCCCAATTCAAGGGTAGGTTCCACGATTGGCTCCACCCTTGTCCTTTTTGGAGAAGGAACAAGAGGGCTCGAAGGAGGAGTGGGAGCACCAACATTCAGTTGAGGAGGCGAGGATTTCTCTCCTTCAGCTGGTGTCTCTGAAACAACTAGAGTACGCGACGAGCTCGTTCGAGCAGCCGCGTCAAGAGTTGGTGGTTCTTCCTCATCATCACTACGAACAAAAGACGACAGCATCAAACGCAAGATAGACGAAAACTTCGAGTACAACAGATAAGAAGAAGTAAAGACAACTTACGAGCTGATGAGGGATCCAAGATACGGATCATAAGTCGCCTTCTGACGAGAAGGATCAACTTCTTCGGCTTTAGAAGTGCCGGAATCCTGGGTGTCATTCCTTTTCCTTTTGTTCCTTGGAGAAACAGCAGGAGGAGGAGATTGTGCCGATGTGGTGCCCTCGGAGGCAGCATCTTTTTCGGAAGAACCCGCAGATTTTCGAGAATCTACGGGTTCATTTGCAAACGAGGGGGCATCTTGGTTGTCATCGGTGATGATAGCCCTTTCTTCAACTTCTCCACCTTCAGGAAGGGGAGGAAGCGAGTCGAGATTTGGATGGTTCTATAAAGAAAAAGAAAAAAACGAGGGAGGATGTTAAAAAGTCGGAAAGGAAAAAATAAAGTTAGCAAACCAATAGCAAACCAAGCGAAAAAACTAACCTTGGGAAGTGCATTGTTGGCGTTGAATGGTTTCACGCGGCAAGAAGAAGGGACAGGATCTTTTTTGCTGAGAGACGCGATTCTTCGGACAAGTTTTTCCAAATCCTTGACCTCTAAATCCGTCGACAACCGATCAACGTCCGTGTCGCCAGAATATTTCCAGAGAGGGTGTTTGCGAGCCTGAAGAGGCTGCACTCTGGTCCTTAGAAAATAGGCTGTGATTTGGATGCCTGATAATTCTTTACCGCGAGTATTTTGCAACTCGTGGATACGAGCCATCAGGGCTTCAGTCGCGATTCTTTCTTCTTCGGTGGCCTCCGCGTCCCAGGAGCGGCGGCGAAGAATTTTTTCGGCACCGTCAAAAGGAGGGATGTTGTCTTCAGCACAACCATCGTTCACCTCTTGAATGTACAACCACTTCTTGCACCACCCTTGAACCGAGTCAGGAAGCTTGACGTCGAAGTAGTCGACAGTGGGCCGAACGGAAATTACAACACCGCCTATATTATAGGCGACGTTTGGAGAGCCATTACGGCGACAGAAGAAAATGCGCTTCCATAGCGCCCAGTTAGGCTGGACGCCAAGGAAGGCTTCGCAGAGGGTGATGAAGATAGAGATATGGAGGATAGAGTTGGGGGTCAAGTGGTGAAGTTGCAGACCATAAACAAAAAGCAGTCCGCGGAGAAAAGGATGAATGGGGGCGGAAAGTCCGCGGATGAGGTGGTCGATGAAACTTACCCGATACCCCATTGGAGGGGTTGGGTAGCTTTCCTCGCTAGGAAAGCGCAGTGCGTTGGGCTTCTTGCTGAGCCCTAGTTTCTTCAGAAGGTTGATGTCCTGAGAGGAAAGCTTGGATCTTTCCCACTCCACGATTCCCAGATCCGCGGCAGCCATTGAGGATTCCGGCGTGCTGTGCCTGGTCAAGCGGCGCGGAGGCATCAACAATGGCGCATCATGAGCTTGAGAAAATTATGGAGCGCAGGAGGATTTGCAGAGGAGTACAGCAAGGCGCGAGCGGAAAGTGCTCGAGGAAGAAGAAGGAGATCTTATATAGAGGTGCGGCGAAACGACGGACCGTTGGATGGAAAAAGTGTGCAGCAGACGATAGCCACGTAGAGACAAGGGTAAAAAAGTATTTTAACATTGGAGGAGTTACAGTACGTGCGCCAGAAAAAGCGGAGAACGTGTGTCCCCCACTTGCACGACGTGTCAACGTGGTGGAAAGAATGGACCCACAAGGCAGAAAAATTACGAATATTAACAGAGATGAAATAACTTTGACCAAGGGAAAAATGTCGACAAGAAAAATAAAAGAAGATTGGCGACAGGAGAAGTTATTGAATACTTCGGAGCCTTTGATCAAATACAAGTTTTTGCCCAAATGCTCGGGGGCTACTTCGAAAAAGTAAATCTCGAGTATGACAATATAGAAATTGCGGGAGCCTATGATCAAACGCAAGCTTCTGTTCATAGCCTCGGGGGCTACTCCCATCGGGAGCGCTGTTCGCGCACCCGAGAGATGAAAAGAAGAAAATATCGAGAAAGAATGACAATATAGCGACAAGGTGTACTAAAATGTTGAGCCTACAACCAAGCACAAGTCCTTGGCTGTAGCCTCGGGGGCTACTCCCATCGGGAACGCTGTTCGCGTGCCCGATGAAAATTATCAAGAAGAAAAATAGAAAGAAAGAAAGTAAAGGAAGGAAGAAGGAGCATATTTCGAGTTATAAAGATAACTCTACATATACTCCCATCGGGAGAGCAATATAAGTCAGAAATTGACTCGATGAAATGTGCTATTCCAACAGCCGAATAAGCACTCGACAATATATTCTCAGAACGCCAAAAGTTGCGAATAAACTCTGAATGCCGCAAAACACTGCGAAGGTAAGACCCCAGATCCGTTCGTGCGGCGTGGCCCCATCTCTGACGATGGTTTGCTACTTTTATCCGTATCAACAGATACGAAGAAAAATCCTAACGGACGCGTTACGTACCCGATAAATTTAACTAGGACTCGACAGAATGGTAAGACCTTAAGCGGCACCTGTCGAAGTTTACACCAGTATCCCGAGATCATGTCCAGGGACGTGATCTTGAAGTAGGTTTTGCGGATTGCCACTAGAGCAGTTAACTAGTACCTGATCCGTCAGATGAACTAGCCCCAACTACCATTATCCCTGTACAATATAGAAATTCATGTGAAGAAATATAGACAAGTCAAAGTTATCGAGTAAAAATAAACGGGGGAGATTTTCCCTGATTCTACGATTCAAGCAAAATCTCGGGCTACTGACATAGGCATCCCTAATGGGCCTGCCAAAGATAGTACCCGGGGTTTGATGAAGGCCCACTACCCAAAGAATAAGAAGACTCGGAAGCCCAAAGATATTATTAAGGAAAATTAGAGTTGTAATAGGAAAGGTTGTTTGTAATCTTACAGGATGAGTTAAAAACCTTCCCGGACTCTGTAACGTGTACAATATGAATCTCTCGGCTCCGCCTCATATATAAGGGGGGGTCGAGGGACGAGAGGATCATCGAATCATTGTTAACAAACCCTAGTTTTATTTCGTCGAGTACTTTTCGGCTGAAACCTTCGAGATCTACTTGCCCTCTACATCAAACGAAACCCTAGTCTACAACTTGTAGGCATTGACAAGTTAATACCTTGTCACTCGTCCTCGAGTAGGTAAACGATAAAAAGAATAATTTCTATAGTGACATGCTACTTACATGACCTTGATCATACTATTATAAAGCATATGAGATGAATGAAGTGACCCAAGGCAATGATCTATAGTTGCTAACAAACAGATAACATATAGAATTTTTTTTCATGAATAGTACTTTCAAGACAAGCATCAAAAGTCTTGCATAAGAGTTAACCCATAAAGCAATAAATTCAAAGTAAAGGCATTGAAGCAACACAGAGGAAGATTTAAGTTTCAGCAATTGCTTTCAACTTTCAACATGCATATCTCATGGATAATTGTCAACATAAAGTAATATGATGAATGCAAATAAGCAAGTATGTAAGAATCAATGCAGGTTGACACAAGTGTTTGCTTCTAAGATGGAAGGAAGTAGGTAAACTGACTCAACATAAAAGTAAAAGAAAGGCCCTTCGCAGAGGGAAGCATTGATTGCTATATTTGTGCTAGAGCTTTGGTTTTGAAAACATAAAGAGAGCATAAAAGTAAAGTTTTGAGAGGTGTTTGTTGTTGTCAACGAATGGTAGTGGGCACTCTAACCCCCTTGCCAGACAAACCTTCAAAGAGCGGCTCCCATTTTATTTCATTTTTGGGTGGCACTCCTTCCAACCTTTCTTTCACAAACCATGGCTAACCGAATCCTCGGGTGCCTGCCAACAATCTCATACCATGAAGGAGTGCCTTTTTATTTTAGTTTTATTATGATGACACTCCTCCCCACCTTTGCTTTCTCAAGCCAAGGCTAACCGAATCCTTCGGGTGCCGTCCAACAATCACATACCATGGAGGAGTGTCTATTTAGGTTAATTAATTTGGGACTGGGAATCCCATTGCCAGCTCTTTTTGCAAAATTATTGGATAGCGGATGAAGCCACTAGTCCATTGGTGAAAGTTGCCCAACAAGATTGAAAGATAAACACCACATACTTCCTCATGAGCTATAAAACATTGACACAAATCAGAGGTGATAAATTTTGAATTGTTTAAAGGTAGCACTCAAGCAATTTACTTTGGAATGGTAGGAAATACCACATAGTAGGTAGGTATGGTGGACACAAATGGCATAGTGGTTGGCTCAAGGATTTTGGATGCATGAGAAGTATTCCCTCTCGATACAAGGCTTAGGCTAGCAAGGTTAATTTAAAGCAAACACAAGTGTGAACCGGTACAGCAAAACTTACATAAAAACATATTGCAAGCATTATAATACTCTACACTGTCTTCCTTGTTGCTCAAACACTTTTACAAAATATCTAGACCTTAAGAGAGACCAATCATGCAAACCAATTTTAACAAGCTCTACAGTAGTTCTCCACTAATAGGTTTAAACTACATGATGCAAGAGATTAATCATGATCTACTTGAGAGCTCAAAACAATTGCCAAGTGTCAAATTATCGAAGACAATATGAGGCATTTTCTTTTTCCAACCAAATAACCATAAGTGCAATAGCTTCCAACTTTTATCATGAACATTAAAAGCGAAGAACACAAGTGTTCAAATGAAAAAGCGGAGCGTGTCTCTCTCCCAAACAAGGATCGCTAGGATCCGATCTTATTCAAACAAAAACAAAAATAAAAACACACAGACGCTCCAAGTAAAGCACATAAGATGTGACCGAATAAAAATATAGTTTCAATAGAAGAAACCTGATAAGTTGATGAAGAAGGGGATGCCTTGGGCATCCCCAAGTTTAGATGCTTGAGTCTTCTTGAAATATGCAGGGATGAACCACGGGGGCATCCCCAAGCTTAGACTTTTCACTCTTCTTAATCATATATCATCCTCCTCTCTTGACCCTTGAAAACTTCCTTCACACCAAACTTCTCATAAACTTCATTAGAGGGGTTAGTACTCAAAAAAAAACTTGAATCCACCTTGGTCCTGTAGTGACACATTGCAAGAACTCAATAAAACATTAGCTACAGCTCTCCACGTCTAGAAAACCTCGCTTAAAGTCCACAAGAGACAATGCAAAAAACAGAGACAGAATCTGCCAAAACAGAACAGCCAGTAAAGACGAATATTAAAGTGGTACTTCCGTTGCTCAAATCAGAAAACTCAAAACTAATGAAAGTTGCGTACATATCTGAGGAACACGCACGTAAATTGGCAGATTTTTCTGAGTTACCTACAGAGAAAACAGCTCAGATTCGTGACAGATAGAAATCTGTTTCTGCGCAGAAATCCAAATCTAGTATCAACCTTCGATTAGAGGCTTCACTTGGCACAACATTGCAATAAAATAAAGGTAAGGAGAGGTTGCTACAGTAGTAACAACTTCCAAAACATAACAAAACAGTAGCAAAATAAACACATGGGTTATCTCCCAAGAAGTGCTTTCTTTATAGCCATTAAGATGGGCTCAGCAATTTTAATGATGCACTCGCAAGAAATAAGAGTTGAAGCAAAAGAGAGCATCAAAAAGCAAGTTCAAAACACATTTAAGTATAACCCACTTCCTATGCATAGGAATCTTGTACACAAATAAATTCATGAAGAATAAAGTGACAAGCATAAGAAGATAAAACAAGAGTAACTTCAAGATTTTCAGCATATAGAGAGGTGTTTTAGTACCATGCAAATTTCTACAACCATATTTCCTCTCTCATAATAATTTTCAGTAGTTTCATGAACAAACTCAACAACATAACTATCACATACAGCATGCTTTTCATGATCCACAAACATATAATTTTTATCAAGCTCAAACATAGTGGGATTAAAACTTTCAAACACACTTTTATCAATAATATAACAGGATGCTTGATCATTCTCAAGAGATATGGGACTCATACATAAAGTCAAGACTTCTCCAATCCCATTTTCATTAGTAGTGAAATTAATATTATCAAGTAACATAGGACCATCATCTAGAGATTTATCATAAACATTTGCTAAGCAAAATCTTTATTACCATGCATTTCGACATCAGGAACAAACAAAACATTATCATAAGATTTATCAAAGTAGCATGGATTATCATAGATAACAGTAGCATAATTATTCTCACAAGTTTTACTCATAGGGAATATTTCAAGAGAATCCACAGGAACATAACATTCAACCTTCGGTAAGCATGGAGGACAATCAAATAGTGTAAGAGATAAAGAGTTACTCTCATTAGAAGGTTGGCATGGGTAGCTAATCCATTCTTCCTCCTTTTGTTCATCACTCTCCTCTTCTTTTTCATCCAATGAGCTTTCAGGTTCATCAATTTCCTCTTCCACTGGTTCCTGCAAATTGTGAGTGCATTCTTGTGCATTAATGAGTCTCTCTTTATAATCAATGATATAAGGATTATCACTGTAGCTTTCTATGCAAAAATTAAGAATAGAAGAGACATAATCTTTAAGGTCCTTACAAACAACACAAGTTTCATAATTTTTAGCAATGAAGGATTCGATCTCAGAAGCTCCCATAAACAAAACAAATTGTTCTACTTCTTCGAACCCAACATGAATATAGCTATTACAATTATAGTTCTTAATTAAAAATTCCTCACTAAAGCCACATTGAAATTTAAGATGTTTAGTATCCTGTTGAGAGCAACAGTTTATATCATGGCGTTTAAGAAAGATTTTAGCAATTGTATTCAGTTTTTCTATCACAGCACTCATAACTTTACCAGTTCTTGATTCTCTATAATTCATATATTATTCAATAAGCTCCAAATAGGTTGTGGGTTCTCCCATAGCAACAGTTTTTAATTTTTCGGTTTTTCAAATTTTTATGGATTTTTGGATATATAAGAAAAGTAAAACAAGACAAAAAGAAACAAGACAAAAGTAAACTAAGAAAAATAATACTAGACAGAAATAAACTAAGCACAAATAAACTAGACAAAAGTAAACTAAGCAAAACAAAATAAAATAAAACAAAAATAGAGGAGGTAGTGTACTCCCCCGGTGAACTTATGAGTAGAGCTATGCCTCCCGGCAACGCGCCAGAAAATAGTCTGATAACCCACAAGTATAGGGGATCGCAACAGTCTTCGAGGAAGTAAAACCCAAATTTATTGATTCGACACAAGGGAGGTAAAGAATACTTATAAGCCTTAACAACTAGTTGTCAATTCAGTCACCTGGAAAAGCACTAGTAACGGGGTGATGTGAAAGTAGCGATAATATGAGAGCAATAGTAACAAACACGAGCGATACATAACACGGCAATACGAGAAAATAGTTGATACTACTTCCGATGACATGTATAACGAGTATATGATGATGAAAGATGGACCGGGGTTCCCAGCTATCTACACTAGTGGTAACTCTCCAATAACAAGTGTTGGGTGAACAAATTATAGTTGGGCAATTGATAGGATTGAAAAAGCATTAAGAAAGAACATCAATTCATTAATCATGTAGGCATGTTTTCCATATATAGTCGTACGTGCTCGCAATGAGAAACTTGCACAACATCTTTTGTCCTACCAGCCAGTGGCAGCGGGCCTCTAGGGAATCTACTTGGAAATTAAGGTACTCCTTTTAATAGAGCACAGCAAAGCATTAACACTCCGTGAAAACATGTGATCCTCATACCTAAGCCTTCCCCTCCTGTTGTCCCAATTTCTGTCACTTTGGGGCCTTTGGTTCCGGACATAGACATGTGCATACAACTTGTAGATACAATCTAAGCAATAAGTATAAAGCTTAAATCTAAGATCATGCCACTCGGGCCCTAGTGACAAGCATTAAACACAACAAGATTGCAGCAACAATAACTTCACAAACTTTATAGATAGACTAATCATAATGTAACAATCCATCGGATCCCGACAAACACAACACCGATTACATCAGATGAATCTCAATCATGTAAGGCAGCTCATGAGATCATTGTATTGAAGTACATGGGGGAGAGAATACCAACTAGCTACTAGAACCCGTAGTCCATAGGGGAACTACTCACGGAGCATGATGGAGGCGGTGGCGTTGATGGAGATGGCTTCGGGGGGCACTTCCCGTCCGGCGGTGCCGGAACGAGAGACTTGTCCCCCGATTGGAGTTTCGCGATGGCGGCGCCCTGGTGTCTTTCGGAGTTTCGTCAATTCGTCTGCGTTTTTAGGTCGAAAGGGCTTAAATGGCGAAGAGGCGCGCGGGAGGGCGACGGTGGCCCCCAGGCCAGCGCGCCGAGGTGTGGCCGCTCGGCCCCCGTGTGGTGGCCCCCTGGCTCTCCTCAGGCTCTCCTTGTTGGATGCTTAGGAAAAATAGGATGTTTGGCGTTGATTTCGTCAATTCCGAGAATATTGCCCGAACAGCCTTTAGGAACCAAAAACAATAGAAAACAGGGGCACTGTGGCATCTTGTTAATAGGTTAGTTCCGGAAAACGCATAAAAACATTATAAAGTGCAAGCAAAACATGTAAGTATTGTCATAAAACAAGCATGGAACATCAGAAATTATGGATACGTTGGAGACGTATCACTTATGCATTAAAGAGGAGTCCATTATCCGGCCATTATCCATTGTCTATGTTGTCCCGGTATGGATGTCTAAGTTGAGAATAATCGAAAGCGAGAAATCCAATGCGAACTTTCTCCTTAGACCTTTGTACAGGCGGCATAGAGGTACCCCATTGTGACACTTGGTTAAAACATATGTATTGCGATGATAATCCAGGTAATCCGAGCTAATTAGGACAAGGTGCGGGCACTATTGGTATACTATGCATGAGGCTTGCAACTTGTAGGATATAATTTACATGATACATATGCTTTATTACTACCGTTGACAAAATTGTTTCTTGTTTTCAAAATAAAAGCTCTAGCACAAATATAGCAATCAATGCTTCCCTCTGCGAAGGGCCTTTCTTCTACTTTTATGTTGAGTCAGTTTACCTACTTCCTTCCATCTTAGAGGCAAACACTTGTGTTAACTGTGCATTGATTCTTACATACTTGCATATTTGCATTCATCATATTACTTTGTATTGACAATTATCCATGAGATAAACATGTTACAAGTTGAAAGCAACTGCTGAAACTTAATCTTCCTTTGTGTTGCTTCAATGCCTTTACTTTGAATCTATTGCTTTATGAGTTAACTCTTATGCAAGACCTATTGATGCTTGTCTTGAAAGTACTATTCATGAAAAGTCTTTGCTATATGATTCAATTGTTTAATCATTGTCTTTACCATTGCTTTGAATCGCTGCATTCATCTCATATACCTTGCAATAGTATGATTAAGATTATGTTGGTAGCATGTCACTTGAAAATTATCTTTGTTATCGTTTACCTACTCGGGACGAGTAGGAACTAAGCTGGGGATGCTGATACTCAGACGTATCGATAATTTCTTATGTTCCATGCTTGTTTTATGATGATACACACATGTTTTATACACACTTTATGTCATTATTATGCATTTTCTGGAACTAACCTATTGACGAGATGCCGAAGTGCCAGTTCCTGTTTTCTGCTGTTTTTGGTTTAGAAATCGTAGTAAGGAAATATTCTCGGAATTGGACGAAATCAACGCCCAGCATCTTAGAATTCCACGAAGCTTCCAGAACACCCACCAGAGGGGAACCCTGGGGGGCCCACACGTGGTGGCGGCGCGGCCAAGAAGCCAGGCGCGCCCCCCTACTGTGTGGTGGCCCCATGCCCCCTCCGACTCCGCCTCTTCGCCTATTTAAGCCTCCTCGACCTAAATCTTCGAGACGAAAAAGCCACGGTACGAGAAACCTTCCAGAGCCGCCGCCATCGAAGCCAAGATCGGGGGACAGGAGTCTCTGTTCCGGCACGCCGCCGGGACGGGAAGTGCCCCGGAAGGCATCTCCATCAACACCACCGCCATCTCCATCAACGCTGCTGTCTCCCATGAGGAGGAGTAGTTCTCCATCGAGGCTAAGGGCTACCGGTAGCTATGTGGTTAATCTCTCTCCCTATGTACTTCAATACAATGATCTCATGAGCTGCCTTACATGATTGAGATCCATATGATGATGATTGTAATCTAGATGTCGTTATGCTAGTCAAGTGAATTTTACTTATGTGATCTCCGGAGACTCCTTGTCCCGTGTGTAAAGGTGACATGTGTGCACCGTGTGGGTCTCTTAGGCTATATTTCTGAATAGACTGTTATGGATAGCATAGTGAAGTGCTTATTTATATTCCTTTATGATTGCAATGAGCTTTGTATCACTATTAATCTATGTGCTACTCTAGTGATGTTATTAAAGTACTCTATTCCTCCTTCATGATGTAATGGTGACAGTGTGTGCATCATGTAGTACTTGGCGTAGTTTATGATTATGATCTCTTGTAGATTATGAAGTTAACTATTACTATGATGGTATTAATGTGATCTATTCCTCCTTTCATAGTATGAAGGTGACAGTGTGCATGCTATGTTAGTACTTGGTATAGTTGTGTTGATCTATCATGCACTCTAAGGTTATTTAAACATGAATATCGAATATTGTGGAGCTTGTTAACTCCGGCATTGAGGTGCTCTTGTAGCCCTACACAATTAGTGGTGTTCATCATCCAACAAGAGAGTGTAGAGTGGTTTTATTATGTGATCAATGTTGAGAGTGTCCACTAGTGAAAGTACGATCCCTAGGCCTTGTTTCCAAATACCAATCATCGCTTATTTTGTTACGCACATGTTTACTTACTACACGCCAGCAAGCACTTTTCTAGCGCCGTTACTACTGCTCATATTCATTCATACCACTTGTTCACTATCTCTTCGCCGAACTAGTGCACCTATACATCGACAAGTGTATTAGGTGTGTTAGGGACACAAGAGACTTTTTGCTTTGTGATTGCGGGGTTGCTTGAGAGGGATATCTTTGACCTCTTCCTCCCTGAGTTTGATAAACCTTGGGTGATCCACTTAAGGGAAACTTGCTGTTGTTCTACAAACCTCTGCTCTTGGAGGCCCAACACTGTCTACAAGAATAGAAGCGTGAGTAGACATCGTGGCCTTTTTTGGTTGGTGCTTTTGTGTAAAAGGTATTCGATGAAATCTCGTATATCGGAAAGAAAGTTATAGTCGAAGATGGTGTCTTGGCCAACATGTACAGTGATCTCCAACATCATTATCATTCATTAAATGTTTTCTCAACCAACTGCCGAAAGTCTCCATGTGGGCCTTCCTAATCCAGGCTTCCCCGGGTTGTCCGAGCGTAAAATATTCTTGTGTTTCTCAAACTACGGAGCCACCAAGCCGGAATTGGTCAGAACTGTGTGGTGTGCTTCAGTCATAGAATGGCTGTCCATACATATCGTTGATTTCCTTCCGATCGTGCCTTTTCCACTTAGTCTCCCCTCGTGCCGCGATCGAGGAAGACCAATCGGCTTAAGGTCAGGAACAAAGTCAACACAAAACTCAATTACCTCCTCATTTCCATAGCCCTTGGCAATGCTTCCTTCTGGCCTAGTGACATAGGCATCCCCAATGGGCCTGCCGAAGATAGTACCCGGGGTTTATTGAAGGCCCACTACCCGAAGAATAAGAAGACTCGGAAGCCCAAAGATATTATTAAGGAAAGTTAGAGTTGTAATAGGAAGTGTTGTTTGTAATCTTACGGGATGAGTTAGAAACCTTCCCGGACTCTGTAACGTGTACAATATGAATCCCTCGGCTCCGCCTCATATATAAGGGGGAGTCGAGGGACGAGAGGATCATCGAATCATTGTTGAGTAAACCCTAGTTTGTATTTCGTCGAGTACTTTTCGGCTGAAACCTTCGAGATCTACTTGCCCTCTACATCCAACGAAACCCTAGTCTACTACTTGTAGGCATTGACAAGTTAATACCTTGTCACCTAGCACGGTTACGAACATATTTCTTTAATACTACCATGAACCTCTCAAAGGGGAACATATTGTGTAGAAATACAGGACCAAGGATGGAAATCTCTTCGACTAGGTGAACCAGGAGGTGCGTCATAATATTGAAGAAGGATGGCGGGAACACCAACTCGAAACTGACAACACATTGGACCACATCGTTCTGTAGCCGTGGTAGATCTTCTGGATTGATTACCTTCTGAGAGATTGCATTGAGGAATGCACATAGCTTCACAATGGCTACTCGAACATTTTCCGGTAGGAGCCCCCTCAAAGCAATCGGAAGCAATTGCATCATAATCACGTGGCAGTCGTGAGACTTCGGGGAACTTTTTGTCCGCCATGTTTATTATTCCCTTTATATTCAACGAGAATCCAGACGGGACCTTCATACTGCTCAGGCATTCAAAAAGATGACCTTCTCTTCTTTGGTAAGAGCGTAGCTGGCACGACCTTGAAACCATTCCGGATGCCGGTCATCAGGGTCTTTCAAACGTTGCTTGTCCTGCCGTGCTTCCTTTGTATCATTTGTGATGCGGGCTAAGCCCGAGGGTGTGCCCAATCTTCACGGTTTGACCTGGGTGAGTGTGATTGCGGAGGGGGATTCGCGGAGAAGTGGATGAACGCGAAGAACACGATACAAACACACGCACATACACAATCGGTTTGTCCTCGTTGGCCCGAACCACCAACTCGATAGAAGTTGCAAGGGAAAAGACCTTTCGGTAGAAGTCCCGCAAAAAGATCGACGTATCGAGATCCTATGAATCTAGAAGGGCGAAAAGACCAAATCGATAGAAGTGCAAGCAAAAGATCCAAAGGATAGAAGTGCAAGCAAAAGACCAACTTGATAGAAGTCACCAAAGAGATACAATAGGATTCGATCGGAGCCCGGGTGGTACAATAGGAATTAACCTAAGGTGGGGGTTTCCCAAATCCACTATGGGATAATAGAGGCATAAGCCAATTCATCTAAACATCATCTCTCCCTCATGAAGGTGGGGGTAGGTTCCTATTTATAGATAAGGGGCCGAAGGGGTAAGTTACAAGCCAAAGTGGGCTGAGATCTGACTGAGGTTCGATGGGGCGGAAGTTCCGGCTCCTGGGGGGCGGAAGTTCTGGCCGGGCCGGAAGTTCCGGCCAACTTCCGGCCTAGTTCCGGAAACGGCCGATTTCCTTGCAGTATCATCCCGGGATGTCTTGGCGCGTTTCCGGAACAAGGGCGGAACTTGGGCGGAAGTTCCGTGGGCGGAAGTTCCGGCCGTCGGGGCGGAAGTTCGGCCATCGAGGCGGAAGTTCCGGCCTGGAGCGTCCAACTCCTCCTTCTCCTTCTCTTCCATGCTTCCGTGACATCGGCCTTGCGTCCTCGGGTCTCCATGGCATCCCCTCTTCCCTCCGTACTTGTCGTCGAGTTCCTATCATCAAGGTATGACGGAGTATGAAGTAGTATATCGTCCCAAATAGGCGATTCGAGGCACGCGTAAAGGAGAAGATTCACCTTAGCGTGCCGTCTTGGCGATGAAGCACATGATGCGGTGAAGACCGAAGGTAGCCCCGTATCATCTCCCCCCACTTGAAAAAGAGTCGTCCTCGACGATAAATCTTCATGAATGTATAGAGGAGGTAGATGACACAACCGCTTGAATGTCGCTTCACTTGTCAAGAGCCCTATCAATAGCACAAGAAAAGCCAAGAAACACTCAAAGCATAGCCAATGTTCCACAGGTTTAGCAAGATAACGCAAGTAGAAGGAGGTCACCTTAGCAAGATGTCGGTTTGCTCTCATGGAGAGATCTTGGGTCGTCGAAGTATGTGGGCGGAACCACTCATTGACGCTCATCCACAAGTCACTTGTACCTTCATACAACAAAGACCAAGCAAAGTATATGTGTGCGTGATAGAGGAGCATATCATCAACGACATGTCCATTCATGTTCACAACACCGTTAGCACAACACAAATTTATCAAGAATAATGCATGTGCAAGGTCAATGTGTAAGAACTCCGTATGAACATCTTCCAAATGTGGAAACACAAAAACTCCAAATTGTGAGACGACCATGGTGTCCATCTCTTGTAGAAACTCATGTGCATTATTGCACTCAAGGCATTGTAAAGAAAAATTGTTCAACATCCTTGACGCAATAAGAGGGCCAAAGCACATAAGTGGAAGTGTCCAAAATATCATCAACATGTGTGCACACAAACCATTGGAAAGAGAAATTGGTCCTCATGTTTGTTGCAACACAAAGCATATCAAGCCATGGTGGAGAAACTTGCTATGGTGGAGGTGTCAAATGAACCGCTTGGATCCTCGGGGTGCCGTCATCGTTGTTGTTGCGGAAGCTTTGTCGTTGCTGAAAGGGCACACAATCCGAAGTCCAAACACAAGGGGTTAGTACCAAAACGAAAAAACGAAGG
The DNA here is from genome assembly GCA_030979885.1 of Lolium multiflorum. Classification (NCBI taxonomy): domain Eukaryota; kingdom Viridiplantae; phylum Streptophyta; class Magnoliopsida; order Poales; family Poaceae; genus Lolium; species Lolium multiflorum. The sequence continues at coordinate 250,430,966 of CM061752.1, read as the reverse complement.
AAGCTGTCAAAATTTCGGTGGCCGGAACTTCCGATCTGAGGGGCGGAACTTCCGGTCCCGGGCGGAACTTCAGGTCGGGCGGAACTTCCGATCGCAATCAGATCTGCGGGCTGTTTGTCGATTTGGGCGGAAATCCGGGCCGAAATCCTTCGAATTCGAGGAAAATTTGGCACTAGAAGCTGTGGGAAGGTGGGGGAATTGCGAGATCAACACCAAAGGCAAGTTTCTATTGGACCAAAACCACCAAAAACTCAACAAATCGCAAGATCCAACCAAGGCCAATTTGGGGCTATTTTTTGGGAAAAAATTTTGAAATTTTTTTTGGGCGAAATTGGTGGAATTGGGTGGGGTGGAGGTCAAATCCGTGGCAACCAAAGAGCTGCTGATACCATATGATGCGGGCTAAGCCCGAGGGTGTGCCCAATCTTCACGGTTTGACCTGGGTGAGTGTGATTGCGGAGGGGGATTCGCGGAGAAGTGGATGAACGCGAAGAACACGATACAAACACATGCACACACACAATCGGTTTGCCCTCGTTGGCCCGAACCACCAACTCGATAGAAGTTGCAAGGAAAAGACCTTTCGGTAGAAGTCCCGCAAAAAGATCGACGTATCGAGATCCTATGAATCTAGAAGGGCGAAAAGACCAAATCGATAGAAGTGCAAGCAAAAGATCCAAAGGATAGAAGTGCAAGCAAAAGACCAACTTGATAGAAGTCGCCAAAGAGATACAATAGGATTCGATCGGAGCCCGGGTGGTACAATAGGAATTAACCTAAGGTGGGGGTTTCCCAAATCCACTATGGGATAATAGAGGCATAAGCCAATTCATCTAAACATCATCTCTCCTCATGAAGGTGGGGGTAGGTTCCTATTTATAGATAAGGGGCGAAGGGGTAAGTTACAAGCCAAAGTGGGCTGAGATCTGACTGAGGTTCGATGGGGCGGAAGTTCCGGCTCCTGGGGGCGAAAGTTCCGGTCCTGGGGGGCGGAAGTTAGGGCCAACTTCCGGCCTAGTTCCGGAAACGGCCGATTTCCTTGCAGTATCATCCCGGGATGTCTTGGCGCGTTTCGGAACAAGGCGACTTGGCGGAAGTTCCGGTGGGGCGGAAGTTCCGGCCGTCAGGGGCGGAAGTTCCGGTGGGGCGGAAGTTCCGGCCATCAAGGGCGGAAGTTCCGGCCTGGAGCGTCCAACTCCTCCTTCTCCTTCTCTTCCATGCTTCCGTGACATCGGCCTTGCGTCCTCGGGTCTCCATGGCATTGATACGTCCAATTTGCATCACTATTTTATATCATAATTTGCTGTTATTCATTGATATATTTCATATTGGGACACAATACTTATGTTATTTCATCTATTTTGCATGTTTCATCATTATTGGAGGATCGAACACCGGAGCCAGGATTCTGGAAAAAGCACCGTCAGAACGCAATATTTCGGAAGATCAACTCTGGAAGGAAATTATACCAAAAATCCTATTTTTCAAGATGACGAAGGAAGCCAGAAGGAGGAGCCAGGAGCAGCCAGGGGGCCCACACCCTAGGGCGGCGCGGCCCAGGCCCTGGCCGCGCCGGCCTGTGGGGGGCCCACGACCCTTTCGCCTCCTTTTCTTCGCCAAACCCTTCGTCCCGAAGACCTAAGCCACGGAGGGTACCTCGCGAAGAGTTACAGCCGCCTCTGCGGGGCGGAGAACACCAGAGAGAAAAGAGCTCTCCGGCGGGCAGGAATCCGGGGAAATTCCCTCCGGGAGGGGGAAATCGACGCCATCGACACCGTCATCGAGCTGGACATCATCGCCATCACCATCATCATCATCTCCACCATCATCACCGCCGTCATCACCGCTGGACACCGCCACCGCCGTAGCAATTTGGGTTTGATCTTGATTGTTTGATAGGGGAAACTCTCCCGTATCGATTCCTACTTGTTGTTGATGCTATTGAGTGAAACCATTGAACCAAGTTTATGTTCAGATTGTTATTCATCATCATATCACCTCTGATCCGTATGATGTCTTGTGAGTAGTTCGTTTAGTTCTTGAGGACATGGGTGAAGTCTAAATGTTAGTAGTGAATTATGGTTGAGTAATATTCAATGGTGTGATATTTAAGTTGTGGTGTTATTCTTCTAGTGGTGTCATGTGAACGTCGACTACATGACACTTCACCATTTATGGGCCTAGGGAATGCATCTTGTATTCGTTTGCCAATTGCGGGGTTGCTTGGGATGACAGAAACCTAAACCCCCGTTGGTATATCGATGCGGAGGGATCGCAGGATCTCAGAGTTTAAGGCTATGGTTAGATTTAATTCTTAATTACTTTCTTGTAGTTGTGGATGCTTGCAAAGGGTATAATCACAAGTATGTATTAGTCCTAGGAAGGGCGGTACATTAGCATAGGTTCACCCACACAACACTTATCACAACAATGAAGATTATTTAGCCGTATGTAGCGAAAGCACTAGACTAAAATCCCGTGTGTCCTCGAAAAGCGGTGCATTGGTATAAATTGCTGAAGAATGGTGATTTTATTGATTGGGAGGACATTGTGCCTTTATTCTATTCCAAATTTTATCCTCAAAGTGAAATTCACAAAGATCGGAACCGCATATATAATTTGGCCTCATGATGGAGAAAGTATTGCCCAAGCTTGGGGGAGATTGAAGTCTTTAATGCTCAAATGCCCCATTCATGAGCTTCCTGGTAATGTTATTATTGATAATTTCTATGCAAGACTTTCTTTTCAAGACAAGACCTTGCTGGATACTTCTTGTTCTGGATCATTTACACGCAACAAAGAAGAGTAAAAGGGACCTTCTTGATCGGATCCAAGAAAATACTGAAGGATGGGAGAACGACAAGGATAGAGAATCAGGTATAATTTATGATTATAAATGCATTGAAGCTTTTATGGATACGATAAATTTAGTAATATGAGTGCTATATATGGTCTTGATTCTCAAGTTGTTGTAAATCTTTATAAAGCTTTTGCCTCTCATTATGAATTGCCAAAGAAGAATTTTGATAAGTATCATGAACCGTATAAAGATAAAATTGATTCATCTATTAATAAATGCGTTGTAGTTGAAACTGCTGATCATGTTATTCCTGAAGTTTATATTGAAAAAACTCCTTTCCCTGCTAAAATGAAGGAGTACTCTGTTATAAATAGTGCGGTTCATAAAAGTGAAAAGAAACCTATAGAACCTGAAACAAATAAAAGTTGAACTTGTTGTTGCAATAGTTAAAGATCTTGTGACTGAAAATGTGGAGGATGGTCATATTATTTTCCGTGAAGATGCTTCTAATATTGTTTCACATCCTAATAAACCCAAACAAGCTAGTGTTCCTATGATATCTGTTAAAATTGGTGATCATTGTTATTATGGATTATGTGATATTGGTGCAAGTGTTAGTGCTATTCCTTATGAGCTTTACACGGAGATTATGCACGAAATTGATTCTTGTGAACTTGAAGATATTGATGTGGTTATTCAGGCTAATAGAGAAACTATTTCTCCAATTGGTATTGTTCGAGATGTGGAAGTTTTATGCGGTAAGATTAAATATCCTGTTGACTTTTTGGTACTTGGTTCTGCTTGCTAGTGATTATTGTCCTATTATTTTTGGTAGACCTTTTCTAAATACTTGTGGAGCTATTATAGATTGCAAGAAAGAGAAAATTTTGACTAAATTCGCTGGTGAATCTTATGAGTTTAACTTCTCTAAATTTACTAAAACTCCTTATAAAGCTGATTTGCCTAGTAATGATTTTAAAATGGAGCAATGTGCATCTATTGTTCTTGTTCCTAATAATCCTTTGCAGCAACATTTGGAGGATAGCGAGAGCGAAATTTTTAGGAAAGAAAGAGATGAGCTTGAGGAAATTTTCTTCGCCAACCTATTCTCAAGCATGATTTACCGGTGGAAGATTTGGGTACAACACAGCCACCAAAGGAAGATCCTGTTTTTGATTTAAAGCCTTTACCTGATAATCTTAAATATGCTCATATTGATGATAAGAAAATATATCCTGTTATTATTAGTTCTAAGCTTTCAGAGATTGAGGAAGAAAGGTTATTGGAAATATTGAAGAAGCATCGAGGCGCTATTGGCTACACTCTTGATGATTTGAAGGGGATTTCTCCGTCTATATGCCAACATGCTATTAATATGGAAGATGATGCAAAGCCTGTTGTTGAACCTCAGCGTCGTCTAATTCCGAAGATGAAGGAAGTGGTAAGGAATGAGGTATTACGACTTCTTGAAGCTGGTATTATATATCCTATTGCTGATAGTAGATGGGTTAGTCCGGTGCATTGCGTTCCCAAGAAAGGAGGTATGACTGTTGTGCCTAATGATAATGATGAGCTCATTCCTCAAAGAGTAGTTGTAGGGTATAGAATGTGCATTGATTTTAGAAAAGTTAATAAAGTTACTAAGAAAGATCATTACCCTTTACCATTTATTGATCAAATGCTAGAAAGATTGTCTAAAAATACTCATTTTTGCTTTCTTGATGGTTATTCTGGGTTTTCACAAATTGCTGTTAAAGCTAAAGATCAAGAGAAAACCACCTTTACTTGTCCTTATGGAACTTATGCTTATAGACGCATGCCTTTTGGTTTATGTAATGCTCCTGCTACTTTTCAAAGATGCATGTCTGCTATTTTTCATGGTTTTTGTGAAAGTATTGTAGAGGTATTCATGGATGATTTTTCCGTCTATGGGAATTCTTTTGATAGTTGCTTGTGAAACCTTGATAAAGTTTTGCAGAGATGTGAAGAAACTAACCTTGTTCTTAATTGGGAGAAATGCCACTTTATGGTTAATGAAGGAATTGTATTGGGACATAAAATTTACGAGAGAGGTATTGAAGTTGATAGAGCTAAAGTTGAAGCAATTGAGAAGATGCCCTATCAGGGATGTTAAAGGTATTCGTAGTGTTCTTGGTCATGCTGGGTTTTATAGGAGATTTATTAAAGATTTCTCCAAGATTTCAAAGCCTCTTACTAATCTTCTTCAAAAAGATGTACCATTTGTTTTTGATGATGATTGTAAGGAAGCTTTTGAAACTCTTAAGAAAGCCTTAACAACTGCTCCTATAGTTGAACCTCCTGATTGGAACTTACCATTTGAAATTATGTGTGATGCTAGTGATTTTGCTGTAGGCGCTGTTCTTGGACAGCGAGTAGATAAAAAACTGAATGTTATTCATTATGCTAGTAAAACTCTTGATGCTGCTCAAAGAAATTATGCTACAACTGAAAAAGAATTATTAGCTGTAATCTTTGCTTGTGATAAATTTAGATCTTATATTGTTGATTCAAAAGTTACTATTCATACTGATCATGCTGCAATTAGATACCTAATGACAAAGAAAGATGCTAAGCCAGGGCTTATTAGATGGGTACTTCTTTTGCAAGAATTTGATCTACATATTGTAGATAGGAAAGGTGCTGATAATCCTGTTGCTGATAATTTGTCTAGATTGGAAAATATTGCTTATGATCCTGTTCCTGTTAATGATAGTTTTCCAAATGAACAATTGGCTGTAATAAAGGTGAGCTCGCGAGACAGTCCTTGGTATGTTGATTATGCTAACTTTATTGTTTCCAAGTACTTGCCTCCAACCTTTTCAGCTCAGCAAAGGAGGAAATTCTTTTATGACTTGAGGCATTATTTCTGGGATGACCCACACTTATATAAAGAAGGAGTGGATGGTATTATGCGAAGATGTGTTCCTGAGTATGAACAACAAGAAATATTGAGTAAATGTCATGGTAGTGCTTATGGAGGACATCACGCTGGAGAAAGAACCGCGCAAAAGGTTTTACAATCAGGTTTTTATTGGCCAACTCTCTTCAAAGATGCGAGAAAGTTTATTTTATCTTGTGATGAATGCCAAAGGGTTGGTAATATCTCCAGACGCAATGAAATGCCTATGAATTATACTCTTGTTATTGAACCGTTTGATTGTTGGGGATTTGACTTCATGGGACCTTTTCCGTCTTCGGAAGGTAACACTCATATACTTGTTGCTGTTGATTATGTTACTAAATGGGTGGAAGCCATACCTACAAAAAGTGCTGATGGTGAGACCTCTTTAAGAATGCTTTTAGATATTATTTTTCCTAGATTTGGAGTACCTAGATATATTATGATGATGGAGGTTCTCATTTTATTCATGGAGGTTTTAGAAAAACTCTTGCTAAGTATGGTATTAATCATAGAATTGCTTCTGCTTATCATCCTCAAACTAGTGGTCAAGTAGAATTATCAAATAGAGAGATTAAATCTATTTTGGGAAAGACCGTTAATAAAACTAGAAAGAATTGGGCTAGTAAATTGAAGGATGCACTTTGGGCTTATAGAACTGCTTATAAAAATCCCATGGGAATGTCACCTTATAAAATGGTTTATGGGAAAGCTTGTCATTTACCTCTAGAACTAGAGCACAAAGCTTATTGGGCTGTTAGAGAATTAAATAAAGATCCTAAACTTGCCGGTGATAAGAGGTTGTTGCAATTGAGTTCTCTAGATGAATGGAGAAGTGAAGCATATGAAAATGCTAAACTCTTTAAAGAGAAAGTTAAAAAATGGCATGATAGGAGGATTATCAAAAGAGAATTTAATATTGGGGATAAAGTCCTATTGTATCGGTCTCGTCTCAGATTCTTTGCAGGGAAATTACTCTCGAAATGGGAAGGACCATATGTTGTCGAGGAGGTGTATCGTTCAGGAGCAATCAAAATTAGCTCTCTCCAAGGCAATGCTACGCAAGTGGTGAATGGACAAAGACTCAAGCATTATATCTCGGGTGATTCTTATAATGTTGATGTTGATATTATTCAAGTGGAAACACCGGAGGCCTTCATCAAAGGACAAATTGACAGTCCGCCAGAACTCGACTTCGAATAGGTAACAGTACTGGATCTGTTTTTGGTTTAGAAGCACCATGGTCTCCAAGAACAAGGGCAAGGAGTTTCCGGATGAAGATGATCGAGATCTTGGGTGGAAAGAGGAAGACAAGGACGTCAAGGAAGAAGATGAAGAAGAGGTGGAGGAAGACTCGCGCGCACGCCCGCGTGCTACCATCGCAAGCATCAAGGTGGTGGACAACCCTTTTAGTGCAAACAAGAGCGCAAGAATTCGCACTGGAGGAGCAGTCCCACGTCATTACCTAGCTCCGAAAACATCTCCATCAGGCACTCATCACCCCTTCCACAATCTAATTTTCAATAATCAAATTGAAGGGACTCCCAAGGCAGCATTGCCTAGCCAATGGGATATAGATCGCTCTAACACTGCAGGAGAGAAGGAGCCTGAGGCTGAAGAGTGGGGAAATAACTCCAAGAGCTGGGACTCGTCGGACAGACTCTTTAACCGCGTCGAGCACAATTCAGAGATGATTCGCAATCTCATATACAGGATTGACGAGCTTGGAGCTTATTGAGAAGCTTGTCAGGAATTCATCACCACCATCACCGAAGGAGTAATTCATCATCGGTATTGGCATCCCCTTGGTTTGTTCCAAGCTTGGGGGAGTGCCGCGGTATCACATTATCACTACCTTTTACTTTTATTGTCAAGTAGTGTTATATCATGAGTAGGGAAGTTATCATATAAGATGGGTTGCAGTTGGAAGTGTCTCTCCTTTAGTTGGTTGTCTATGTATCCCTTGGTGTGAGTTATCGTTATGGAATATTAATGAGAAGTCTTATCATTTACATATTGCACATCTTATTTTAGTTTGCAATCTCTACTATATGATTCACCTTGTTGTTAGTATTGGTATCACTTTGGGAGCATTGAATAAATCTATTTGGTTTTGGCAAACATAGCATTGGTCAATAGCAACAACACTTTGAGGTTTAAATAGAAAAGAGAAATACATGTAGATGTTTCATTGTCTTTCTTGTTAGCTCATAGCTTATTATTCTGAAGTTAAAATTGTTTGTGCTTACAAGGAAGATGCATGATTGTTTCTATCACATGTATGTTTGTTTGTTTCCCTCGACTCTTATGCTTGCCAATTAACCTTGCTAGCCAAAGACCTGTACTGAGAGGGAATACTTCTCGTGCATCCAAACCTTAACCCAAACCTATGCCATTTGTGTCCACCATACCTACCTACTACATGGTATTTTCTGCCATTCCAAGTAAATACTTCATGTGCTACCTTTAAACAATTCAAAACTTAGTATCTCTTATTTGTGTCAATGTTTCATAGCTCATGAGAAGTATGTGGTGTTTTATCTTTCAATCTTGTTGGGCAACTTCCACCAATGGACTAGTGGCTTCACCCGCTTATCCAATAATTTTGCAAAAAGAGCTGGCAATGGGATTCCCAGTCCCAAATTGATTAAACTAAATAGACACTCCTCCATGGTATGTGATTGATGGACGGCACCCGAAGGATTCGGTTAGCCATGGCTTGTGTAAGCAAAGGTTGGGAGTGTCATCATCATAATAAAGCTAAAATAAAAGGCACTCCTTCATGGTATGAGATTGTTGGCGGGCACCCGAGGATTCGGTTAGCCATGGTTTGTGAAAGAAAGGTTGGAAGGAGTGCCACACAAAATGAAAATAATATGGGAGCCGCTCTTAGGAGGTTGTCTGGCAAGGGGGTTAGAGTACCCGCTACCAGTCGTTGACAACAACAAACACCTCTCAAAATGTTACTTTTATTCTCTTTATATGATTGCAAAAATTGAAAAAGCTCTAGCACATGATTTAATCCCTGCTTCCCTCTGCGAAGGGCCTGTCTTTTACTTTATGTTGAGTCAGTAACCTATTTCCCTCCATCTCAAGCAAGCATTTGAGTAGTTGTGATCAAACCATTATATTGTGATTTGCTACATCATGTCTTTTATTCTTCTTTGTTTAGTACAAGTTTTATTTGAATGAATATAGCTTTGCAAGTTATCAATGATTATGAGTAGACCATTATGATTGAGTATGCAAGTTGTGCCTTATAAACTCTAACATGAGAGCGCTGCTCAATGAGATAAATATAATCTGTTAATTGTTCTCTGACCAAGAACGAAGTTTGCCATCACCAATCATGATTTCTCATGCACCTTTACTTGTGATTACCTTATACTTGTTTCAATATGAGTTATAAGAGGTTGTTTACTATAATGTCCTGTGTGAATGAATATGATGCTTCTTGTCCGTATTTTATTTATCGACTCTTCACTCCATAAACATGTGGTCATGTCTATCGAGCTCAGTTTCGCTTGGGGACAAGCGAAGTCTAAGCTTGGGGGGAGTTGATACGTCCAATTTGCATCACTATTTTATATCATAATTTTTGTTATTCATTGATATATTTCATATTGGGACACAATACTTATGTTATTTCATCTATTTTGCATGTTTCATCATTATTGGAGGATCGAACACCGGAGCCAGGATTCTGGAAAAAGCACCGTCAGAACGCAATATTTCGGAAGATCAACTCGGAAGGAAATTATACCAAAAATCCTATTTTTCAAGATGACGAAGGAAGCCAGGAGGGGAGCAGCCAGGGTGGGCCCACACCCTAGGGCGGCGCGGCCGAGCCCTGGCCGCGCCCTATGGGGGGCCCACGACCCTTTTCGCCTCCTTTTCTTCGCCAAACCCTTCGTCCCGAAGACCTAAGCCACAGAGGGTACCTCGCGAAGAGTTCAGCCGCCTGCGGGGAGGAACACGGAGAGAGAAAAGAGCTCCGAGCGAGGAATCCGCCGGGGAAATTCCCTCCGGGAGGGAAATCGGCATCGACACCGTCATCGAGTGGACATCATCGCCATCACCATCATCATCATCTCCACCATCATCACCGCCGTCATCACCGCTGGACACCGCCACCGCCGTAGCAATTTGGGTTTGATCTTGATTGTTTGATAGGGGAAACTCTCCCGGTATCGATTCCTACTTGTTGTTGATGCTATTGAGTGAAACCATTGAACCAAGTTTATGTTCAGATTGTTATTCATCATCATATCACCTCTGATCATGTTCCGTATGATGTCTTGTGAGTAGTTCGTTTAGTTCTTGAGGACATGGGTGAAGTCTAAATGTTAGTAGTGAATTATGGTTGAGTAATATTCAATGGTGTGATATTTAAGTTGTGGTGTTATTCTTCTAGTGGTGTCATGTGAACGTCGACTACATGACACTTCACCATTTATGGGCCTAGGGGAATGCATCTTGTATTCGTTTGCCAATTGCGGGGTTGCCGGAGTGACAGAAACCTAAACCCCCGTTGGTATATCGATCCAGGAGGGATCGCAGGATCTCAGAGTTTAAGGCTGTGGTTAGATTTAATTCTTAATTACTTTCTTGTAGTTGCGGATGCTTGCAAAGGGGTATAATCACAAGTATGTATTAGTCCTAGGAAGGGCGGTACATTAGCATAGGTTCACCCACACAACACTTATCACAACAATGAAGATTATTTAGCCGTATGTAGCGAAAGCACTAGACTAAAATCCCGTGTGTCCTCGAGAATGTTTGGTCATTATAAGTAAACAAACCGGCTTGTCCTTTGTGCTAAAAAGGATTGGGCCACTCGCTGCAATTATTACTCTCGCACTTTACATACTCGTACTTTATTCAGCGTTACATCAAACCCCACGATACTTGTGCATGAGCATTTACGAATCCTTCATCGTGCTTGTCAACACCTTCTGCTCCTCGTTGGGATCGACATTCTTACTTATCGAAGATACTACGATACACCCCCTATACTTGTGGGTCATCAGGCATCCCCTCTTCCCTCCGTACTTGTCGTCGAGTTCCTATTATCAAGGTATGACGGAGTATGAAGTAGTATATCGTCCCAAATAGGCGGTTCGAGGCACGCGTAAAGGAGAAGATTCACCTTAGCGTGCTGTCTTGGAAATGAAGCACATGATGCGGTGAAGACCGAAGGTCGCCCCGTATCAATTTGTCTTCCCATACACGCCCAAGAAGCTTAGAAGGTTCTCGCAAATATTCTTCGTAACATGCATCACGTCGATTGCAGAGCGGACATCTAGGACTTTCCAATATTCTAGCTCCCAAAATATAGATTTCTTCTTCCACATGGGTGCGTGCCCGTCGGCTCCCTGAACTTCTTTTAGACAGTGTTGGGCCTCCAGGCGGTTTGTAGCAGCAAGTTTTCCCTTAAGTGGATCACCCAAGGTTTATCGAACTCGGGAGGAAGAGGTCAAAGATATCCCTCTCATGCACAACCTGCAACCACAAAGCAAGAAGTCTCTTGTGTCCCCAACACACTAATAGGTGCACTAGGCGAAGAGATAGTGAAATACAGGTGGTATGAATATATATGAGCAGTACAACGGTGCCAGAAAATAGCTTGGCGTGTAGTTGATGGTGGTAGTATTGCAGCAGTAACGCAGTAAAACGGTAAACAAGCAGCGATAGCGATGTTAGGAACAAGGCCTAGGGATTACACTTTCACTAGTGGACACTCTCAATATTGATCACATAACAGAATAGATAAATGCATACTCTACACTTTTGTTGGATGATGAACACATTGCGTAGGATTACACGAACCCTCAATGCCGGAGTTAACAAGCTCCACAATAATGCTCATGTTTAAGTAACCTTATAGTGTAAGATAGATCAATAGACTAAACCAAGAACTAACATAGCATGCACACTGTCACCTTCATGCATATGTAGGAGGAATAGATCACATCAATATTATCATAGCAATAGTTAACTTCGCAATCTACAAGAGATCATGATCATAGCATAAACCAAGTACTAACACGGTGCACACACTGTCACCTTTACACACGTGCAGGAGGAATAGAACTACTTTAATAACTTTGCTAGAGTAGCACATAGATAGTAGTGATACAAAACTCATGAATCTCAATCATGTAAAGCAGCTCATGAGATTATCGTATTGAGGTACATGGGAGAGAGATGAACCACATAGCTACAGCGGAGCCCTCAGCCTCGGGGGTGGATTACTCCCTCCTCATCATGGAGGCAGCGATGGCGGTGAAGATGGCGGTGAAGATGGCGGTGAAGATGGCGGTGAAGACGGCGGTGGAGATGGCTCCGGGGGCAATTCCCCGTCCCGGGTGCGAAACAGTTCGTCCCCCGAATTGGAGTTTCGCGATGGCGGCGGCGCCTAGGAGTCTTTCGGAGTTTCGTCAATTGGTACTGCGTTTTTAGGTCGAAAGGGCTTTTATAGGCGAAGAGGCGGGCAGGGGAGGCACCGGGGGCGCCACAGGCCGGCGCGGCCTAGGCCGGCCCGCGCCGCCATGTGGTGTGGTGGCCCCCTGGCCCCTCTCCGACTCTTCTTCGGTGTCTGGGCGCTTTCGGGAAAAATAGGAGGTTTGGCATTGATTTCGTCCAATTCCGAGAATATTGCCCAACATTTCTGAACCAAAAGCAGAGACAGAACTGGCACTGTGGCATCTTGTTAATAGGTTAGTTCAGGAAAATGCATGAAAATGATATAAAGTGTGAACAAAACATGTTGGTATTGTCATAAAACAAGCATGGAACATCGGAAATTATAGATACGTTGGAGACGTATCAGCATCCCCAAGCTTAGTTCCTACTTCCTCGAGTAGGTAAACGATAAAAGATAATTTCGAGGTGACATGCTACCAACATAATCTTAATCATACCATTGTAAAGCATATGAGATGAATGCAGCGATTCGAAACAATGTAAATGCAATGAGTAAACAAGTGAATCATATAGCAAAGACTTTTCATGAATAGTACTTTCGAGACAAGCATCAATAAGTCTTGCATAAGAGTTACTCATAAAGCAATAAATTCGTAGTAGAGACATTGAAGCAACACAATGGAAGATTAAGTTTCAGCGGTTGCTTTGAACTTGTAACATGTATATCTCATGGATAGTTGTCAATGCAAAGCAATATAACAAATGCAATAAGCAAGTATATAAGAATCAATGCACAGTTCACACAAATGTTTGCTTCTTGAGGTGGAGAAAGATAGGTGAACCGACTCAACAATAAAAGTAAAAGAATGGTCCTTCAAAGAAAGCATCGATTGCTATATTTGTGCTAGAGCTTTTATTTTGAAAACATGAAACAATTTTGTCAACGGTAGTAATACAGCATATGTATCATGTAAATTATATCTTACAAGTTGCAAGCCTCATGCATAGTATAGTGCCCGCACCTTGTCCTAATTAGCTTGGACTACGGATCATCACAATGCACATGTTTTAACCAAGTGTCACAAGGGGTACCTCTATGCACTGTACAAAGGTCTAAGGAGAAAGCTCGCATTGGATTTCTCGCTATTGATTATTCTCAACTTAGACATCCATACCGGGACAACATAGACAACAGATAATGGACTCCTCTTTTATGCATAAGCATGTAACAACAATTAATAATTTTCTCATATGAGAAACTTCCACCATGGATCATGGCTTTAGTTAGCGGCCCAATGTTCTTCTCTAACAATATGCATGCTTAACCATAGGGTGGTAGATCTCTCTTACTTCAGACAAGACGGACATGCATAGCAACTCACATGAAATTCAACAATGAATAGTTGATGGCGTCCCCGGTGAACATGGTTATCGCACAACAAGCAACTTAATAAGAGATAAAGTGCATAATTACATATTCAATACCACAATAGTTTTTAAGCTATTTGTCCCATGAGCTATATATTGCAAAGGTGAATGATGGAATTTTAAAGGTAGCACTCAAGCAATTTACTTTGGAATGGCGGAAAATACCATGTAGTAGGTAGGTATGGTGGACACAAATGGCATAGTGTTGTTTGGCTCAAGGATTTGGATGCATGAGAAGTATTCCCTCTCGATACAAGGTTTAGGCTAGCAAGGTTGTTTGAAGCAAACACAAGCATGAACTAGTACAGCAAAACTCACATAAAAGACATATTACAAGCATTATAAAACTATACATCGTCTTCCTTGTTGTTCAAACATCTTACTAGAAAATATCTAGACTCTAGAGAAACCACTCATGCAAACCCAAATTTTAACAAGCTCTATGTATTTCCTCACTAATGGGTGCAAGGTATATGATGCAAGAGCTTAAACAAGAGCACAACAATTGCCAAGTATCACATTATTCAAGACATCACACCAATTTCTACATGTAGCATTTTCCAATTCCAACCATATAATAATTTAACGAAGCAGTTTCAACCTTCGCCATGAATATTATGAGCTAAGAACACATGTGTTCATACGAACCAGCGGAGCGTGTCTCTCTCCACACAAGCATTTATTCAAACACAAACAAAAACAAAAGCATACGCACCAAGTAAAGCACATAAGATGTGACCGAATAAAAATATAGTTTCAAGAGAAGGAACCTCGATAATTTGTCGATGAAGAAGGGATGCCTTGGGCATCCCCAAGCTAAACGCTTGAGTCTTCTTGAAATATGCAGGGATGAACCGCCGGGCATCCCCAAGCTTAGAGCTTTCACTCTTCTTGATCATAGTATATCATCCTCCTTTCTTGACCCTTGAAAACTTCCTCCACACCAAACTCGAAACAACTCATTAGAGGGTTAGTGCACAATAAAAATTAACATATTCAGAGGTGACACAATCATTCTTAACACTTCTGGACATTGCATAATGCTACTGCACATTAGTGGATCAAAGAAATTCATCCAACATAGCAAAAGAGGCAATGCGAAATAAAAGGCAGAATCTGTCAAAACAGAACAGTTCGTATTGACGAATTTTAAAATGGCACCAGCATTGCTCAAATGAAAATGCTCAAATTGAATGAAAGTTGCGTACATATCTGAAGATCATGCACGTAAATTGGCTTAATTTTCTGAGCTACCTACAGGGAGGTGGACCCAGATTCGTGACAGCAAAGAAATCTGGAACTGCGCAGTAATCCAAATCTAGTACTTACTTTTCTATCAACGGCTTTACTTGGCACAACAAAACACAAAACTAAGATAAGGAGAGGTTGCTACAGTATTAAACAACTTCCAAGACACAAATATAAAACAAAGTACTGTAGCAAAATAACACATGGGTTATCTCCCAAAGTTCTTTTCTTTATAGCCATTAAGATGGGCTCAGCAGTTTTAATGATGCACTCGCAAGAAATAGTATTTGAAGCAAAAGAGAGCATCAAGAGGCAAATTGAAAACATATTTAAGCCTAACATGCTTCCTATGAAGAGGAATCTTGTACACAAATGAATTCATGAAGAACAAAGTGACAAGCATAAGAGGATAAAACACGAGTAACTTCAAGATTCTCAACATAAAGAGGGGAAACTTAATATTATTAAGATGCATATAACCATATTTCCCTCTCTCATAATAACTTTCAGTAGCATCATTGATGAAATCCACAATATACCCATCACTTAAAACATTCTTATCATGGTTCATATGCATAGAAGTATCATTAATTTTGGCATAAGAAGAGTTCTTCTCATTAATAGTAATTGGAGCAAGATTATTATCAAGAATTTGAACATGGTAAACAAGTTGCATATTAAGGGAATTGTTTTTGGTAACCCAATCATGACTATGACAAGTTTCATAAGGATAGTTAGAACCTATATCATAGCATTCTTTGTAATAATCATCAGAGATCGGAGGCACAGTGTCATCATAGGAAATAGAATAGTTATCTTTCACAGTCGGTTTATCTGTGCCCACACCATCATTGTTATTAGAAGGAGATGTATCAAGAACATAATGACCAGTAGCTAAAGGATTTTCAAACACCTCTTCCCCAAGCTTAGAGCTTTCTATATCATTATGGGAGGAAGCATGGATAGCACTGACACTATGGCAATCATTATCATCATCATTTTCAGAATTAATTTCCCAGAGATTTGCAATATCAAAAGTAGTGTGCTCATTCAAATCATGATTGCTAATGTATGTAAAGGGCATAGGAAGATCATCGTATTCAGATTCATTATCACAATAATCATCAGGAGCAACATACTTACGGTTACCTATCGTTATCTCATATACGCGGGGATATGTTGTTACCTCTTTCTTTTTATTCCCCTTATTCTTCTTCTTCTTCTTCCTTCTCCTTTTCTCGTTCCCTTCTTCAGGAGGGAGAGGCTTGAAGGGTGGCTTGTCCGCATAACCTGATTTACTTTCAGAAACAATAGAAGGAACTTGGGAGGATCCCTCCTTTTCATTAATTAGTTGAAAACACACAGCGGTCCTATCATATTTTGGCAAGGTGTCATCTTCTAAAATATTTTGTATGTAAGTATTTGTATGGCTATTATCAATGCAATAAGAAAAACACCCATGCAGGACATCATCAATATCAAGATCACTCATATGTAACAAAGAGATTTTTCTCGACAGTTCTTCACACCCCAAAAATAAAGTAAGTTCATCATGCTGATTAGGAGTAATTTCATCATCACAATACAAATTTGCAGCACTCATTGGGTTCAAATTATCATTGGAGGAGCATTGAAAATTAAAATGACCCACTTCATGGCAAACTTCACAAATAAAAGGATAGAGGGCACAAACTTTTCTACCAAGATCATCTAGAGCCCTAAACCACTTTCTAGTTTTTTCATTAGCATGATGGATACAATATTCATCTTTGATTTGATTAATTCCACAAGGTCTATGTATTCCACAAAAATTAACATGCTTATAGGAAATGGCATTCTTAGGAGTTTGAGCATGCTTATTGCAATAATTAACAACAATTTCATTCTTCATGCAATCCTCTTTAAAAGGTTCATGATACTTATCAAAATTATTTTTAGGCAATTCAAAATGAGAAGCAAAGGCTTTATAAAGATTTGCAGCAACTTGAGAGTCAAGACCATAAGTAGCACTCATATTTCGAAATTTATCGGTATCCATAAAAGCTTCAATGCATTCATAATCATAATTTATACCTGACTCTTTACCTTTGTCGTTCTCCCATCCTTCAGCGTTGTCCTCAATCCGATCAAGAAGATCCCACCTAGCTTCAACCTCCTTGCTTGTGAAAGATCCCTCCGAACACGCGTCCAGATAGTCCTTGTGTTGTCCTGAAAGCCTCGCATAAAAATTGTTAACAATAACATTACGGGGGAGCTCATGAATGGGACATTTGAGCATTAGTGACTTCAATCTCCCCCACGCTTGAGAAATACTCTCTCCATCACGAGGATAAAAGTTATAAATATAATTCCTATCAATATGCACTTCATGAGGAGGATAAAATTTAGAATAAAAGAGAGATGCAATTTCCTCCCAACCAAGAGAATGTCTATTCTCCAACAATTTATACCAATGCGCCGCTTTACCAGACAGCGAAACAGGAATAGCTTCTTCCTCACTTCATCCATAGAGATACCTGCACACTTGAATAACCCGCATAATTCATGCAAAAACAGTAAATGATCTCTAGGATGGACAGTTCCATCCCCTTTATAGTGGTTGTCCATAACACGTTCAATAATTTTCATAGGTATTTTATACGGAATACTTTCAGCAGGTGGATTCAAAATATCAGAAGCATCATTAGAGTTATCGCATATGGGAGATAAAGCATTATCAGAACAAATTTTCTCCCCTAAAGATGGGAAGCTAAAAAGATCACAAAAACTAGCTTCCCCAAGCTTAGACTTCTTCATAGTATTAGCAGTAATTGCATTCATACTAATAACATCACTACTAGCATGCAAATAAGGTTCCATAGGTTTTTTAATTTTTGCATCAAACAATTCTAAATCAGGAAAAAGACTAAAAAGCTCACCAATTTTTTTGTTGTTTTCCATTATGCCTAACTAGTGTAAACAAGAAACAAAAAGTTGCAATTAGGATCTAAAGGAAATAGCTTCGAGTACTTACAATGGCGGAAAATAGCTTGGTAGCCGAGGTCCGGAGTGTGAGTACCTTTTACCTTTCCTCCCCGGCAACGGCGGAAAAGTGCTTGATGTCTACGTTCCCCCTCCTTTTGTGACAGTGTTGGGCCTCCAAGAGCAGAGGTTTGTAGAACAACAAGTTTTCCCTTAAGTGGATCACCCAAGGTTTATCGAACTCGGGGAGGAAGAGGTCAAAGATATCCCTCTCATGCAACCCTGCAACCACAAAGCGAAGTCTCTTGTGTCCCCAACACACCTAATAGGTGCACTAGTTCGGCGAAGAGATAGTGAAATACGGGTGGTATGAATATATATGAGCAGTAGCAACGGTGCCAGAAAATAGCTTGCGGCGTGTAGTTGATGGTGGTAGTATTGCAGCAGTAGTAACGCAGTAAAACAGTAAACAAGCAGCGATAGCAGATTTAGGAACAAGGCCTAGGGATTACACTTTCACTAGTGGACACTCTCAATATTGATCACATAACAGAATAGATAAATGCATACTCTACACTTTTGTTGGATGATGAACACATTGCGTAGGATTACACGAACCCTCCGGAGTTAACAAGCTCCACAATAATGCTCATGTTTAAGTAACCTTATAGTGTAAGATAGATCAATAGACTAAACCAAGAACTAACATAGCATGCACACTGTCACCTTCATGCATATGTAGGAGGAATAGATCACATCAATATTATCATAGCAATAGTTAACTTCGCAATCTACAAGAGATCATGATCATAGCATAAACCAAGTACTAACACGGTGCACACACTGTCACCTTTACACACGTGCAGGAGGAATAGAACTACTTTAATAACTTTGCTAGAGTAGCACATAGATAGTAGTGATACAAAACTCATATGAATCTCAATCATGTAAAGCAGCTCATGAGATTATCGTATTGAGGTACATGGGAGAGAGATGAACCACATAGCTACAGCGGAGCCCTCAGCCTCGGGGTGGATTACTCCCTCCTCATCATGGAGGCGATGGCGGTGAAGATGGCGGTGAAGGCGGTGGAGATGGCTCCGGGGCACTTCCCCGCTCCGGCAGGGTGCCGAAACAGAGTTCTGTCCCCCGAATTGGAGTTTCGCGATGGCGGCGGCGCCCCAGTAACTTTTCTGGAGTTTCGTCAATTGGTACTGCGTTTTTAGGTCGAAAGGGCTTTTATAGGCGAAGAGGCGGCGCAGGGGGGCACCTGGGGGCGCCACACGGCGGCGCGGCCTAGGCCTGGCCCGCGCCGCCATGTGGTGTGGTGGCCCCTCTGCCCCTCGACGGTTTCGGGCTTCCGGGAAAAATAGGAGGTTTGGCGTTGATTTCGTCCAATTCGAGAATATTGCCCGAACAGCCTTTCGGAACCAAAAACAGAAGAGACGCTGTGGCATCTTGTTAATAGGTTAGTTCCGGAAAATGCATGAAAATGATATAAAGTGTGAACAAAACATGTTGGTATTGTCATAAAACAAGCATGGAACATCGGAAATTATAGATACGTTGGAGACGTATCAGCTCCCTGCGGAACTGATTGTCCGCCAGGACCCTTTCCAAAGATGACTTCCAAATCCTTGACCATATCAAATACCTCCGCACCAGTACGTTTCGCAGGCTTCGGCCGGTGATCTGCCTTGCCGTTGAAATGCTTGCCTTTCTTTCTTACGTTATGATGTCGGTGAAGAAATCGACGATGCCTGATACGTCTCAAACGTATCTATAATTTCTTATGTTCCATGCTACTTATATGATGATACTCACATGTTTTATACACATTACATGTCATTATTATGCATTTTCCGGCACTAACCTATTAACGAGATGCAGAGCCAGTTTGTTTTCTGCTGTTTTGGTTTCAGAAATCCTAGTAAGGAAATATTCTCGGAATGGACGAAATCAACGCCCAGGGTCCTATTTTTCCACGAAGCTTCCGAGAGACCTAGGGGGAGACGAGTGGGGCACGGGCGCTGATGTCCTCGCCCCTCCTTTGTAGACAGTGTTGGGCCTCCAAGAGCAGAGGTTTGTAGAACAGCAGCAAGTTTTCCCTTAAGTGGATCACCCAAGGTTTATCGAACTCGGGAGGAAGAGGTCAAAGATATCCCTCTCATGCAACCCTGCAACCACAAAGCAAGAAGTCTCTTGTGTCCCCAACACACCTAATAGGTGCACTAGTTCGGCGAAGAGATAGTGAAATACGGGTGGTGTAAATAAGCGTAGTAACGGCACCAGAAAAGTGCTTTGCCCGGGACAGATAAACAAGCGGTAGTAACGCAGCGGTAGTAATGCAGTAAAACAGTAAACAAGCAGCGATAGCGATATTTAGGAACAAGGCCTAGGGATCATACTTTCACTAGTGGACACTCTCAACATTGATCACATAACGGAATAGATAAATGCATACTCTACACTCTTTTGTTGGATGATGAACACATTGCGTAGGATTACACGAACCCCAATGCCGGAGTTAACAAGCTCCACAATTCAATGTTCATATTTAAATAACCTTAGAGTGCATGAAAGATCAACACGACTAAACCAAGTACTAACATAGCATGCACACTGTCACCTTCACACTATGTAGGAGGAATAGATCACATCAATACCATCATAGCAATAGTTAACTTCATAATCTACAAGAGATCATAATCATAGCCTACGCCAAGTACTAACACGGATGCACACACTGTCACCATTACACCGTGCAGGAGGAATAAAACTACTTTAATAACATCACTAGAGTAGCATGCAGAGATAAATTGTGATACAAAACACATTGCAATCATAAAGAGATATAAATAAGCACTTCACTATGCCATTCATAACGGTGAATAAGTATTCTGTGAAATATAGCCTAAGAGACCCACACGGTGCACACACTGTCACCTTTACACACGTGGGACAAGGAGTCTCCGGAGATCACATAAGTAAAATTCACTTGACTAGCATAACGACATCTAGATTACAATCATCATCATATGAATCTCAATCATGTAAGGCAGCTCATGAGATCATTGTATTGAAGTACATAGAGAGAGAGATGAACCACATAGCTACCGGTACAGCCCCTTAGCCTCGATGGAGAACTACTCCCTCCTCATGGGAGACAGCAGCGTTGATGAAGATGGTGGTGGTGTCGATGGAGAAGCCTTCCGGGGCACTTCCCCGTCCCAGCAGCGTGCGAGCAGAGACTCTGTCCCCGGATCTTGGCTTCGCGATGGCGGCGGCTCTGGAAGGTTTTTGCGGGTTTCGTCGATCGTCATAGGGTTTTCGCGACGGAGGCTTTAAATAGGCGGAAGGACAGCCTCGGAGGGGGCCTGGGGCCACCACACCATAGGGCGGCGCGGCCAGGGCCTGGGCCGTGATACGTCCAATTTGCATCACTATTTTATATCATAATTTGCTGTTATTCATTGATATATTTCATATTGGGACACAATACTTATGTTATTTCATCTATTTTGCATGTTTCATCATTATTGGAGGATCAAGCACCGGAGCCAGGATTCTGCTGGAAAAAGCACCGTCAGAACGCAATATTTCGGAAGATCAACTGTGGAAGGAAATTATACCAAAAATCTTATTTTTCAAGATGACGAAGGAAGCCAGAAGGAGGAGCCAGGTGGACCCAGGGTGGGCCCACACCATAGGGCGGCGCGGCCCATGGCCTGGCCGCGCCACCATGTGGTGTGGGGGCCCCACAGCCTTTCGCCTCCTTTTCTTCGCGAAACCCTTCGTCCCGAAAACCTAAGCCACAGAGGGTTCCTCACGAAGAGTTACAGCCGCCTCTGCGGGGCGGAGAACACCAGAGAGAAAAGAGCTCTCCGGCGGGCGGGAATCCGCCGGGGAAATTCCCTCCGGGAGGGGGAAATCGACGCCATCATCACCGACATCGAGCTGGACATCATCTCCATCACCATCATCATCATCTCCACCATCATCACCGCCGTCTCCTCCGCAGCACCTCGTCACCGCTGTAGCAATTTGGGTTTGATCTTGATTGTTTGATAGGGGAAACTCTCCGGTATCGATCTCTACTTGTTGTTGATGCTATTGAGTGAAACCATTGAACCAAGTTTATGTTCAGATTGTTATTCATCATCATATCACCTCTGATCATGTTCCATATGATGTCTTGTGAGTAGTTCGTTTAGTTCTTGAGGACATGGGTGAAGTCTAAATGCTAGTAGTGAACTATGGTTGAGTAATATTCAATGGTATGATATTTAAGTTGTGGTGTTATTCTTTTAGTGGTGTCATGTGAACGTCGACTACATGACACTTCACCATTTATGGGCCTAGGGGAATGCATCTTGTATTCGTTTGCCAATTGCGGGGTTGCCGGAGTGACAGAAACCTAAACCCCCGTTGGTATATCGATGCAGGAGGGATCGCAGGATCTCGAGTTTAAGGCTGTGGTTAGATTTATCTTAATTACTTTCTTGTAGTTGCGGATGCTTGCAAGGGGTATAATCACAAGTATGTATTAGTCCTAGGAAGGGCGGTACATTAGCATAGGTTCACCCACACAACACTTATCATAACAATGAAGATTATTTAGCCATATGTAGCGAAAGCACTAGACTAAAATCCCGTGTGTCCTCGAGAACGTTTGGTCATTATAAGTAAACAAACCGGCTTGTCCTTGGTGCTAAAAAGGATTGGGCCACTCGCTGCAATTGTTACTCTCGCACTTTACTTACTCGTACTTTATTCAACCGTTACATCAAAACCCCTGAATACTTGTCTGTGAGCATTTACAAGTGAATCCTTCATCGAAACTGCTTGTCAACACCTTGCTCCTCGTTGGGTTCGACACTCTTACTTATCAAAGATACTACGATACACCCCCTATACTTGTGGGTCATCAGGCCGCGCCAGCCCCATGTGTGGGCCCCCTGTGGCCCCTCTCTGGCGGCTCTCGAGTGTTCTGGAAGCTCCCGGGGATTCTAAGATCTGGGCGTTGATTTCGTCCAATTAAGAATATTTCCTTACTAGGATTTCTAAAACCAAAAACAGCAGAAAACAGGAACTGGCACTGCGGCATCTCGTCAATAGGTTAGTTCCGAAAACGCATAAATATGACATAAAGTATGCATAAAACATGTAGATATCATCAATAATGTGGCATGGAACATAAGAAATTATCGATACGTCGGAGACGTATCAGCATCCCCAAGCTTAGTTCTGCTCGTCCCGAGCAGGTAAACGATAACAAAGATAATTTCTGGAGTGACATGCCATCATAACCTTGATCATACTATTGTAAGCATATGTAATGAATGCAGCGATCAAAACAATGTAAATGACATGAGTAAACAATTGAATCATAAAGCAAAGACTTTTCATGAATAGTACTTTCAAGACAAGCATCAATAAGTCTTGCATAAGAGTTAACTCATAAAGCAATAATTCAAAGTAAAGGTATTGAACCAACACAAAGGAAGATTAAGTTTCAGCGGTTGCTTTCAACTTATAACATGTATATCTCATGGATATTGTCAATGTAAAGTAATATAACAAGTGCAATATGCAAGTATGTAGAATCAATGCACAGTTCACACAAGTGTTTGCTTCTTGAGGTGGAGAGAGATAGGTGAACTGACTCAACATAAAAGTAAAAGAAAGGTCCTTCAAAGAGGAAAGCATCGATGCTATATTTGTGCTAGAGCTTTGATTTTGAAAACAAGAAACAATTTTGTCAATGGTAGTAATAAAGCATATGAGTTATGTAAATTATATCCTACAAGTTGCAAGCCTCATGCATAGTATACCAATAGTGCCCGCACCTTGTCCTAATTAGCTTGGATTTACATGGATTATCATAGCATAGCACATGTTTCAACCAAGTGTCACAAAGGGGTACCTCTATGCCGCCTGTACAAAGGTCTAAGGAGAAAGCTCGCATTGGATTTCTCGCTTTTGATTATTCTCAACTTAGACATCCATACCGGGACAACATAGACAACAGATAATGGACTCCTCTTTAATGCATAAGCATTCAACAACAGATAATATTCTCATAAGAGATTGAGGTTTGTTGTCCAAACTGAAACTTCCACCATGGATCATGGCTTTAGTTAGCGGCCCAATGTTCTTCTCTAACAATATGCATACTCAAACCATTTGATCATGATAAATCGCCCTTACTTCAGACAAGACGAACATGCATAGCAACTCACATGATATTCAACAAAGAGTAGTTGATGGCGTCCCCAGGAACATGGTTATCGCACAACAAGCAACTTAATAAGAGATAAAGTGCATAAGTACATATTCAATACCACAATAGTTTTTAAGCTATTTGTCCCATGAGCTATATATTGTAAAGGTAGAGGATAGAAATTTAAAGGTAGCACTCAAGCAATTTACTTTGGAATGGCGGAGAAATACCATGTAGTAGGTAGGTATGGTGGACACAAATGGCATAGTGGTTGGCTCAAGTATTTTGGATGCATGAGAAGTATTCCCTCTCGATACAAGGTTTAGGCTAGCAAGGTTATTTGAAACAAACACAAGGATGAACCGGTACAGCAAAACTCACATAAAAGACATATTATAAACATTATAAGACTTTACACCGTCTTCCTTGTTGTTCAAACTCAATACTAGAAATTATCTAGACCTTAGAGAGACCAATTATGCAAACCAAATTTTAGCAAGCTCTATGTATTTCTTCATTAATAGGTGCAAAGTATATGATGCAAGAGCTTAAACATGAGCACAACAATTGCCAAGTATCACATTATCCAAGACATTTTAGCAATTACTACATGTATCATTTTCCGATTCCAACCATATAACAAATTAACGAAGCAGTTTCAACCTTCGCCATGAACACTAAAAGTAAAGCTAAGAACACATGTGTTCATATGCAACAGCGGAGCGTGTCTCTCTCCCACACAAGCATGATGTAATCCAATTTATTCAAACACAAACAAAAACAAAAGCAGACGCTCCAAGTAAAGCACATAAGATGTGACCGAATAAAAATAAAGTTTCAAGAGAAGGAACCTGATAATTTGCCGATGAAGAAGGGGATGCCTTGGGCATCCCCAAGCTTAGACGCTTGAGTCTTCTTGATATATGCAGGGTGAACCACCGGGGCATCCCCAAGCTTAGACTCTTCACTCTTCTTGATCATAGTATATCATCCTCCTCTCTTGACCCTTGAAAACTTCCTCCACACCAAACTTAAAGAAAACTCATTAGAGGGTTAGTGCATAATCAAAACCTCACATGTTCAGAGGTGACACAATCATTCTTAACACTTCTGGACATTGCACAAAGCTACTGGATGGTAATGGAACAAACAAATCCATCCAACACAGCAAAACAGGCAATGCGAAATAAAAGGCAGAATCTGTCAAAACAGAACAGTCCGTAAAGACGAATTTTTACGAGGCACCAGACTTGCTAAGATGAGAAAACTCAAAACTAATGAAAGTTGCGTACATATCTGAGGAACACGCACGTAAATTGACATATTTTTCTGAGTTACCTACAGATAAAACAGTCCAGATTCGTGACAGATAGAAATCTGTTTCTGCGCAGAAATCCAAATCTAGTATCAACCTTCTATTAGAGACTTCACTTGGCACAACAAATCACAAAACTAAGATAAGGAGGTTGCTACAGTAGTAAACAACTTCCAAGACACAAATATAAAACAAAGTACTGTAGCAAAATAACACATGGGTTATCTCCCAAGAAGTTCTTTTTTTTATAGCCATTAAGATGGACTCAGCAGTTTTAATGATGCACTCATAAGAAATAGTAGTTGAAGCAAAAGAGAGCATCCAGAGGCAAATTCAAAACACATTTAAGTCTAACATGCTTCCTATGAAAAGGAATCTTGTACAGAAATAAATTCATGAAGAGCAAAGTGACAAGATCAGGAAGATAAAACAAGTGTAATTTCAAAAATTTCAGCACATAGAGAGGTGTTTTAGTAACATGAAAATTTCTACAACCATATTTTCCTCTCTCATAATAACTTTCAGTAGTGTCATGAGCAAACTCAACAATATAACTATCACATAAAGCATTCTTATCATGAGTCTCATGCATAAAATTATTACTACTCCCAACATAAGCATAGTCAATTTTATTAGTAATAGTGGGAGCAAATTCAACAAAGTAGCTATCATTATTATTCTCATCATCAAATATAGGAGGCATATTGTAATCATAATCAAATTTATCCTCCATAACAGGTGGTAACAAAAGACTACTATCATTATAATCATCATAAATAGGAGGTAAAGTATCATCAAAGTAAATTTTCTCCTCAATGCTTGGGGACTAAAAAGATCATGCTCATCAAAACCAGCTTCCCCAAGCTTAGAATTTTCCATAGCATTAGCAACAATAGTGTTCAAAGCATTCATATTAATAACATTCCTATTAGCATGCATATAAAGTTCCATGGGTTTTTTAATTCTCTCTTCAAACACATCATGTCCTAATTCAAGATAAAGTTCATAAAGATCTCTCATATTTTTGTTGTTTTCCATTATGCCTTACTAGTGTAAACAAGAAACAAAAAGATTCAATTGCAAGATCTAAAGGAAATAGCTTTAAGTACTTACAACGGCGCCGGAAAATAGCTTAGTAGCCGAGATCCGGAGTGTGAGTACCTTTTACCTTTCCTCCCCGGCAACGGCGCCAGAAAATAGCTTGATGTCTACGCCCCTCCTTTTCCTGTAGAGTGTTGGGCCTCCAAGAGCAGAGATTTGTAGAACAGCAGCAAGTTTTCCCTTAAGTGGATCACCCAAGATTTATCGAACTCGGGGAGGAAGAGGTCAAAGATATCCCTCTCATGCAACCACAACCACAAAGCAAGAAGTCTCTTGTGTCCCCAACACACCTAATAGGTGCACTAGTTCGGCGAAGAGATAGTGAAATACGGTGGTGTAAATAAGCAGTAGCAACGGCACCAGAAAAGTGCTTTGCCCGGGACAAAACAAGCAGTAGTAACTTGCAGAGTAGTAACGTAGTAAAACAGTAAACAAGCATGATAGCGTATTTAGGAACAAGGCCTAGGGATCATACTTTCACTAGTGGACACTCTCAACATTGATCACATAACAGAATAGATAAATGCATACTCTACACTCTTTTGTTGGATGATGAACACATTGCGTAGGATTACACGAACCCTCAATGCCGGAGTTAACAAGCTCCACAATTCAATGTTCATATTTAAATAACCTTAGAGTGCATGAAAGATCAACACGACTAAACCAAGTACTAACATAGCATGCACACTGTCACCTTCACACTATGTAGGAGGAATAGATCACATCAATACCATCATAGCAATAGTTAACTTCATAATCTACAAGAGATCATAATCATAGCCTACGCCAAGTACTAACACGGATGCACACACTGTCACCATTACACCGTGCAGGAGGAATAAAACTACTTTAATAACATCACTAGAGTAGCATGCAGATAAATTGTGATACATAACACATTGCAATCATAAAGAGATATAAATAATCACTTCACTATGCCATTCATAACAATGAATAAGTATTCTGTGAAATATAGCCTAAGAGACCCACACGGTGCACACACTGTCACCTTTACACACGTGGGACAAGGAGTCTCCGGAGATCACATAAGTAAAATTCACTTGACTAGCATAACGACATCTAGATTACAATCATCATCATATGGATCTCAATCATGTAAGGCAGCTCATGAGATCATTGTATTGAAGTACATAGAGAGAGATGAACCACATAGCTACCGGTATAGCCCCTTAGCCTCGATGGAGAACTACTCCTCCTCATGGGAGACAGCGTTGATGAAGATGGCGGTGGTGTCGATGGAGAAGCCTTCGGGGGCACTTCCCCGTCCCAGCAGCGTGCCGGAACAGAGACTCCTGTCCCCCAGATCTTGGCTTCGCGATGGCGGCGGCTCTGGAAGGTTTTTGCGGGTTTCGTCGATCGTCATAGGGTTTTCGCGACGGAGGCTTTAAATAGGCGGAAGGACAGCCTCGGAGGGGGCCTGGGGCCACCACACCATAGGGCGGCGCGGCCAGGGCCTGGGCCACGCCAGCCCCATGTGTGGGCCCGTGGCCTCGCTCTCGAGTGTTCGGGAAGCTCCGGGATTCTAAGATCTGGGCGTTGATTTCGTCCAATTCTGAGAATATTTCCTTACTAGGATTTCTGAAACCAAAAACAGCAGAAAACAGGAACTGGCACTGCGGCATCTCGTCAATAGGTTAGTTCCGGAAAACGCATAAATATGACATAAAGTATGCATAAAACATGTAGATATCATCAATAATGTGGCATGGAACATAAGAAATTATCGATACGTCGGAGACGTATCAGCCGCCGCCACACTAGGGCGGCGCGGCCTACAGGGGGCCCGCACGGCCCTAGCGTGTGGGGCCTCCGTGACTCCTCCGACTCTGCCCTTCCGCCTACTTAAGCCTTCGTCGATAACCCCCGACCGAGAGCCACGATACGGAAAACCTTCCGGAGACGCCGCCGCCGCCAATCCCATCTCGGGGGATTCAGGAGATCGCCTCCGGCACCCTGCCGGAGGGGAATCATCTCCGGAGGACTCTACACCGCCATGGTCGCCTCCGGATTGATGTGTGAGTAGTTCACCCCTGGACTATGGGTCCATAGCGTAGCTAGATGGTTGTCTTCTCCTCATTGTGCTATCATTGTCGATCTTGTGAGCTGCCTATCATGATCAAGATCATCTATCGTAAAGCTACATGTGCGTTTGTTGGGATCCGATGGATAGAGAATACTATGTTATGTTGATTATCAATCTATTACCTATGTGTTGTTTATGATCTTGCATGCTCTCCGTTATTAGTAGAGGCTCTGGCCAAGTTTTTGCTCTTAACTCCAAGAGGGAGTATTTATGCTCGATAGTGGGTTCATGCCTCCATTAAATCTGGGACAGTGAGAAAGTTCTAAGGTTGTGGATGTGCTGTTGCCACTAGGGATAAAACATTAATGCTATGTCCGAGGATGTAGTTATTGATTACATTACGCACCATACTTAATGCAATTGTCTGTTGTTTGCAACTTAATACTGGAAGGGGTTCGGATGATAACCTGAAAGTGAACTATTTAGGCATAGATGCATGCTGGATAGCGGTCTATGTACTTTGTCGTAATACCCAATTAAATCTCACAATACTCATCATGTCGTGTATGTGCATTGTCATGCCCTCTCTATTTGTCAATTGCCCAACTGTAATTTGTTTACCCAATATGCTATTTCTTATGGGAGAGACACCTCTAGTGAACTGTGTACCCTGGTCCATTCTTTTACATCGAATACAATCTACTGCAATACTTGTTCTACTGTTTTCTGCAAACAATCATCTTCCACACTATACATTTAATCCTTTGTTACAGCAAGCCGGTGAGATTGACAACCTCACTGTCACGTTGGGGCAAAGTAATTTGGTTGTGTTGTGCAGGTTCCACGTTGGCGCCGGAATCCTGGTGTTGCGCCGCACTACATCTCGCCGCCATCAACCTTCAACGTGCTTCTTGGCTCCTCTGGTTCGATAAACCTTGGTTTCTTACTGAGGGAAACTTGCTGTTGTACGCATCACACCTTCCACTTGGGGTTCCCAACGGACGCGTGCTGTACGCGTATCAAGCTAAATTTCTGGCGCCGTTGCCGGGGATCAAGACACGCTGCAAGGGGAGTCTTCACAATCCAATCTCTTTACTTTTTTTTTGTCTTGCTTTACTTTTATTTACTACTTTGTTTGCTGCACTAAAACAAAACACAAAAAAAGTAGTTGCTAGTTTTACTTTATTTACTATCTTGTTTGCTATATTAAAAACACAAAAAAATTAGTTACTTGCATTTACTTTACTAATTTCATCATGTTTCCTCCTAAGTTCACTCTGAAAGACATACCGGTAGGACAAGGGTCTATTATTGGGAGAGATAATATAGAAGAATTTTTCACCCATGTTAGTATGGTTGAAGATTTTGAAGATAGACACTTGGTAGAACTTGCTCCTACTTATGAAATTGCTGCTGCTTCTTTAGTACACATGATAGAAGCTAAATTTGTTAATCTCAATCCTATAATACAACATATGTTTCTTACACTAGGAGATATGGAAGAAGGAGAAAAGAAATTTTTTGTTTTAGAAACCCTTCTCAAAAAATTTGGAGGTATAGCAAGAGAAGCTAGAAAAGTTTTTACTAAATATAATATGCTTGGCTCTTATACCAACTTTGCTAGTATCCTTGAAAAAATGGATATGGATAGAATAAGGTACACTAATAATGTTAATGATAGTGGAGAGATTAAAGTACCGATACCTATTAAGCTCCTAGGAATGCATGAAGCACTAGAAAAGAATTTTGATTGGATTGTTCCTGAAAATTTGTTTGATGAGAATAGCAAGCATAAAAGTAATGTAAAAGGAGCCTCTGAAACTTACATAGATAAGATACAATGTGTTGATGCTTCACCTCTTGATAACACTTGATATACACTTTCTGCGCCTAGCTGAAAGGCGTTAAAGAAAAGCGCTTATGGGAGACAACCCATGTTTTTACTACAGTACTTTTGTTTTATATTTGAGTCTTGGAAGTTGTTACTACTGTAGCAACCTCTCCTTATCTTAGTTTTATTGTATTGTTGTGCCAAGTAAAGTCTCTAATAGAAGTATGATACTAGATTTGGATTACTGCGCAGAAACAGATTTCTTTGCTGTCACGAATCTGGGTCTAATTCTCTATAGGTAACTCAGAAAATTATGCCAATTTACGAGAGTGATCCTCAGATATGTACGCAACTTTCATTAGTTTTGAGTTTTCTCATCTGAGCAAGTCTGGTGCCTCTTAAAAATACGTCTTTACGAACTGTTCTGTTTTGACAGATTCGGCCTTTTATTTTGCATTGCCTATTTTGCTATGTTAGATGGATTTCTTTGTTCCATTGACTTTCAGTAGCTTTGTGCAATGTCCAGAAGTATAAAGAATGATTGTGTCACCTCTGAATATGTGAATTTTGATTATGCACTAACCCTCTAATGAGTTTGTTTCGAGTTTGGTGTGAAGGAAGTTTTCAAGGATCAAGAGAGGAGGATGATACAACATGATCAAGGAGAGTGAGCTCTAAGCTTGGGGATGCCCGGTGGTTCACCCCTGCATATATCAAGAAGACTCAAGCGTCTAAGCTTGGGATGCCCAAGGCATCCCCTTCTTCATCGACAACACTATCAGGTTCCTCCCCTGAAACTATATTTTTATTCCGTCACATCTTATGTACTTTGCTTGGAGCGTCGGTTTGTTTTTGTTTTTGTTTTGTTTGAATAAAATGGATCCTAGCATTCATTGTGTGGGAGAGACACGCTCCGCTGTTGCATATGGACAAATATGTCCTTAGCTTTACTCATAGTATTCATGGCAAAAGTTTCTTCTTCGTTAAATTGTTATATGGTTGGAATTGGAAAATGATATATGTGGTAATTGGTATAACATCTTGGATAATGTGATACTTGGCAATTGTTGTGCTCATGTTTAAGCTCTTGCATCATATACTTTGCACCTATTAATGAAGAAATACATAGAGCTTGCTAAAATCTGATTTGCATGTTTGGTTTCTCTAAGGTCTAGATAATTTCTAGTATTGAGTTTGAACAACAAGGAAGACGGTGTAGAGTCTTATAATGTTTACAATATGTCTTTTATGTGAGTTTTTGCTGCACCGCTTCATCCTTGTGTTTGTTTCAAATAAACCTTGCTAGCCTAAGCCTTGTATCGAGAGGGAATACTTCTCATGCATCCAAAATCCTTGAGCCAACCACTATGCCATTTGTGTCCACCATACCTACCTACCACATGGTATTTCTCCGCCATTCCAAAGTAAATTGCTTGAGTGCTACCTTTAAAATTTCCATTCTTCATCTTTGCAATATATAGCTCATGGGACAAATAGCTTAAAAACTATTGTGGTATTGAATATGTACTTATGCATTTTATCTCTTATTAAGTTGCTTGTTGAGCGATAACCATTTTCATGGGGACGCCATCAACTATTTCTTTGTTGAATATCATGTGAGTTGCTATGCATTTTCATATTGTCTGAAGTAAGAGTGATTTATCATGATCAAATGGTTTGAGTATGCATATTGTTAGAGAAGAACATTGGGCTGCTAACTAAAGCCATGATCCATGGTGGAAGTTTCAGTTTGGACAACAAACCTCAATATCTTATGAGAATATTATCTGTTGTTGAATGCTTATGCATTAAAGAGGAGTCCATTATCTGTTGTCTATGTTGTCCCGGTATGGATGTCTAAGTTGAGAATAACCAAAAGCGAGAAATCCAATGCGAGCTTTCTCCTTAGACCTTTGTACAGGTGGCATAGAGGTACCCCTTTGTGACACTTGGTTGAAACATGTGCTATGCTATGATAATCCATGTAAATCCAAGCTAATTAGGACAAGGTGCAGGCACTATTGGTATACTATGCATGAGGCTTGCAACTTGTAGGATATAATTTACATAACTCATATGCTTTATTACTACCGTTGACAAAATTGTTTCTTGTTTTCAAAACCAAAGCTCTAGCACAAATATAGCAATCGATGCTTTCCTCTTTGAAGGACCCTTCTTTTACTTTTATGTTGAGTCGTTCACCTATCTCTCTCCACCTCAAGAAGCAAACACTTGTGTGAACTGTGCATTGATTCTTACATACTTGCATATTGCACTTGTTATATTACTTTACATTGACAATATCCAAGAGATATACATGTTACAAGTTGAAAGCAACCGCTGAAACTTTATCTTCCTTTGTGTTGCTTCAATACCTTTACTTTGAATTACTGCTTTATGAGTTAACTCTTATGCAAGACTTATTGATGCTTGTCTTGAAGTACTATTCATGAAAAGTCTTTGCTTTATGATTCAATTGTTTACTCATGTCATTTACCATTGTCTCAAATCGCTGCATTCATTACATGTGCTTACAATAGTATTGATCAAGATTATGTTGGTAGCATTGTCACTAAGAAATTATCTTTGTTATCGTTTACCTACTCGGGACGAGTAGGAACTAAGCTTAGGATGCTTGATACGTCTCAAACGTATCTATAATTTCTTATGTTCCATGCTACTTTTATGATGATACTCACATGTTTTATACACATTACATGTCATTATTATGCATTTTCACTAACCTATTAACGAGATGCCGAAGAGCCAAGAAATCCTAGTAAGGGAATTGGAGTCCTATTTAATTATTTTTAATGGGAGACTATATGCTCGGCCACAACGCGGGCGGGCCTCCCACGTGGGGCGCCCGGAGGCTTATCGCCAAGCTTGTAAAGCCAGCCCGCCGGAGGGGACCACCCCGCTAGTCATACCCCAGTTTATCATCTTAGGAGACCCGGGGAGAAAGCCGATGTCAGTCCACTGGCGTGAGTAGTTCAATATGGGTCCATAGTAGCTAGATGGTTGTCTTCCTCATTGTGCTATCATTGTCCGATCTTGTGAGCTGCCTATCATGATCAAGATCATCTATCCGGCTACATGTGCTTGTTGGGATCCGATGGATAGAGAATACTATGTTATGTTGATTATCAATCTATTACCTATGTGTTGTTTATGATCTTGCATGCTCTCCGTTATTAGTAGAGGCTCTGGCCAAGTTTTTGCTCTTAACTCCAAGAGGGAGTATTTATGCTCGATAGTGGGTTCATGCCTCCATTAAATCTGGGATGGGACAGAAAGTTCTAAGGTTGTGGATGTGTTGTTGCCACTAGGGATAAAACATTGATGCTATGTCCGAGGATATAGTTATTAATTACATTACGCACCATACTTAATGCAATTGTCTGTTGTTTGCAACTTAATACTGGAAGGGGTTCGGATGATAACCTGAAGGTGGACTTTTTAGGCATAGATGCATGCTGATAGCGGTCTATGTACTTTGTCGTAATGCCCAATTAAATCTCACAATACTCATCATGTCATGTATGTGCATTGTCATGCCCTCTCTATTTGTCAATTGCCCAACTGTAATTTGTTTACCCAATATGCTATTTCTTATGGGAGAGACACCTCTAGTGAACTGTGGACCCCGGTCCATTCTTTTACATCGAATAAAATCTACTGCAATACTTGTTCTACTGTTTTCTACAAACAATCATCTTCCACACTGTACATCTAATCCTTTGTTACATCAAGCCGGAGAGATTGACAACCTCACTGTCACGTTGGGGCAAAGTAATTTGGTTGTGTTGTGCAGGTTCCACGTTGGCGCCGGAATCCCTGGTGTTGCGCCGCACTACATCTCGCCGCCATCAACCTTCAACGTGCTTCTTGGCTCCTACTGGTTCGATAAACCTTGGTTTCTTACTGAGGGAAACTTGCTGCTGTACGCATCACACCTTCCACTTGGGATTCCCAACGGACGCGTGCTGTACGTATCAATGCCCCAGGTACACGTTCTTCTTACAATTTGGCAAATACACACTTTCAGTCTCATTGGCATGCATTGTATCCCTTATTTGTTTGTCCCGATAGGTTACTAAGAGCAGGCCAATCGTTGATGGTTACGAAAAGCAACACTCGTAGGTCAAATTCCTCTTCTTTGTGCTCATCCCACACACGTACACCAGGTCTGCCCCACAACTGTAAAAGTTCATCAACTAATGGCCTTAGGTACACATCAATGTCGTTGCCGGGTTGCTTCGGACCTTGGATGAGCACCGGCATCATAATGAACTTCCGCCATGCACAACCAAGGAGGAAGGTTGTAGATGCATAGAGTCATGGGCCAGGTGCTATGGCTGGAGCTCTGCCAAAAGGATTCATGCCATATGTACTTAGACCAAATCTTATGTTCCTTGCGTCAGCTGCAAAATCTTTGAACTCTCTGTCGATCTTTCTCCATTGCGTTCCATCTGCGGGGTGTCTCAACTTTCCGTCCGACTTACGGTCCTCTTTGTACCATCGCATCAACTTGGCATGCTCTTTGTTCCTGAACAGGCGTTTCAAACGTGGTATTATAGGAGCATAGCACATCACCTTGGCGGGAACCCTCTTCCTGGGTTTCTCGCCCTCAACATCACAGGGTCATCGCCTCTGATCTTATAACGCAATGCAGTGCATACCGGACATTCATTCAAATTCTCGTATTCACCGCGGTAGAGGATGCAATCGTTAATGCATGCATGTATCTTGAACCTCTAAACCTAGAGGGAAGACAACCTTCTTTGCTTCGTACGTACTGGCGGGCAACTCGTTATTCTTTGGAAACATATTCTTCATCATTTTCAGCAACTTTTCAAATCCCGAGTCAGATAGACCTTCCGTGCCTTCCATTTCAGCAAATCCAGTGTGCAGCCCAGCTTTTTCAGACCATTATCGCATCCGGTACATCGACTTTTGTGATCCTCTAACATGCGATTCAAATTCTTCCTCTCCTTTTCAGTTTCGCAGCCTCTCCGTGCATCAGCAATGGTCCGACCAAGATCATCAGCGGGCTCATCACGTGTCTCTTCTTCACCTTCCCCTTCACCTTCCCCACCTTCAGCATCCTCCATGAAAGTATCACCGAAATGATCAAGATACTTGTCATCGATAAAATCATCCCCTTCTTCATCTTCTTCCATTATAACCCCTCTTTCTCCATGCTTGGTCCAACAATTATAGCTTGGCATGAAACCCTGCCGAAGCAGGTGCAGGTGAACGTCTCTTGAGGAAGAGTAACCCTTCTGATTCTTACAGCCAACACATGGACAGATAACAAAACCCCCCTGCTTGTTCGCATTAGCCACTACGAGGAAATCTTTCAAACCTGTAATGAACTCGCCGGAGAGTCGGTTACCGTACATCCATTGCCGATTCATCTGCATTATTATTATATAAAATATATAATTAACCATCATGCATTTGTTAAATTAACTAGCTACAAATAATAGAAATTAAATAATGAACTACACACATCCATATTTTATCAATGACACATGAAAGGTTCAAGTTGCTAACCGCGATCGAGGAGGAAAAAATAAATGAGAAAGCTCAAGTGTGGCTCGGACACTTCATATCATGTTTGTTTCATGCTCTTGGGCATTTCATCAAACACCTTGTGTGCATAAGAGGAACCAAAAGCAAATCTAACACCCTTGTGAAGTTTGTGAAGAGAAGTGGCACCAAATGGCTAAGTCAAGTGAGCTGAGCTGCCTAGGCCTTCGGGCCAGGCCTGAGGACCTTTAGCCGCGACTAAAGCTCCCCCCATCCACCAGCTGGCCACCGAGCGCGCTGGGCCCAGGTCTTTAGTCGCGGTTCGCCTACCGAACCGCGACTAAAGACCCCATTAGTCGCGGTTCGTATATTTTCGCGACTAATGGGGGTGGACGGAAGCCTATTTTTCTACTAGTGTGAGACAAATATCAGCCAACTTTAGTGAGACGGTGGGAGTACAATAGATTTATATTGTACATGTTGTCATGTTGACATTTCTTGTCTAAAACCTTTGTTAAACTCTACGAAATTTAATTTTGACTAAACTCAGAATGCCGAGGTTATTGTGAATGGAGGGAGCATTGATAAGTACGGGGGACTACTTAATTCTGAACGAACGGACAAATATAGAAATATTTGAGACCGATCTATGCTAATCGAAATGGATCCGACCACTAATGCTTCTTCGCCAAGTTGGGTAACATAAATGGATGCGTCTAGCAGACGGCCGCGTGCTTGTTGATGCATCCGAGCGGGTGACTAGAAAAGGAAGCATGCTAGCTTTATCAGTGTGAACGCCTGCCATTTATGGTTAGACATTCAGTGATTGTAGCACATGCACTACGATGACATCATGCACATTAATTTTCCTTTTCAAATATTCAAAATCATATAACTTTTGCACCTGATGTCGAAATTAGGATCCGCTTTCACTTTTGAATTTCTTACGGTGAACTCTTCAAAACTAGATCTCATTTCTATGTATTTTGATGAAGTTTTTTCTAAATTAACTTCTACGTGCGATAAAGCAATTATAATGCAAGACGATGCAACTTTAGTACGGGGCGAAGCAACTTTGTTGCGCAGCGTAAATCTACATTTACAATGAAAGTTGCATTGCTAGATGCTAAAGTTGCTCAGCCATCCATCAAAAGTTATTCGGTGGGCACCAAAGTTGCTTCGCTGGACGCTAAAAGACAAACCAAATTTGCTCTATCGAGTACCCAAGTTGCTCTGCAGGACACTAAATTTACTCAGTCGGGCATCAAAGTTGGTCTGCAGGGTTCGAAAACTGCGTCGCCGGGCACCAATGTTGCTCTCCAGGGCACTTAAATTGTTTCGTCACACATTGAAAATTGCTCCCATGGACACCAAAATTATTGTCGGGCACAAAAGTTGTGCCTTCGTGTACCAAAAAGTGTACATGTTCGTTGCACACCAAAGTTGATTTGTCGCACACCATAGTTGTTTTGCTGCACAGTAAAGTTGCTCTGTCGCGCATCAAAGTTGTTTGTTAAAAAATTTCTTCGAAACATATGAAAATATGGTCTAGTTTCAAAGCTCTCGTCGTGAGGATTTTATAAGTTAAGACGAATTGTAATTTCGTCCCAAGGTTTAAAAGTTACTGTTCTTTTTTTAAAAAACAACACCTGAATAGCTGTCGCCTAGTGCGTGCACCCCAGATGTCCGTCTGCCACGCGCCTGCCCATAAGATTTCAGGAACATAAATACTCCATATGAAGATGTTATTTGTTCCTACCTTTCCATTCATGTGTAACCTTTTCTTTTTAAACTCCCAGTCCTAGGTGTAATTTTTTCCCAGTGAGAAGAGGAACGATTAAACCGGAAGAAATACACTAATTAACTCTAGTCGCTTTAAGGAAATATTAATTCTAGTTCACGCTTTCAGCACATGTCAATGGCCAGCGGCCCTCCGTGGTGATATTTCTTGTCTAAAACCTTGGTTAAACTCTATGAAATTTGATTTTGACTAAACTCACAGGTCGAGGTTATTTGTGAATGGAGGGAGCATTGAGAAGTACGGAGGACTAGTTAATTTTGAACTAACGGTCAAATATAGAAATATTTGAGACTGATCTATGCTAATCGATATGCATCCGACCACTCATGCTTCTTCGCCAAGTTGGGTAACATAAATACTCCATATGAAGCAGAAACTCAATTCGTCTCTATGATCCCTCTACCGTAAAAACATATTTCGAAGTGTTAAAAAAAATTGACAAAAAAATTTACACGTACATCTTCATAATATATGTGTATTTGTCAAGTTCACAAAAAATGATATTTTTTTGTAGTCTAAGCGAAAAAGAGAAGATTTATCTTGTGATAAGTCTTTGTTTCAGCACCGAATTTTGTCTTTTTTACACAAGCCATATGACATGTCGATTTTTCATGAAACGACTTTATGAGCGCGTAGCACATGGAGATGTACGCGCGCAATTTTTGTTTCAATATTTTTAACATTTTAAAATGTGTAACCATCACTCGCCATATGAAGATGTTATTTGTTCCTACCTTTCCATTCATGTGTAACCTTTTTATTTTTAAACTCCCAGTCCCACGTGCAACCTTTTGCCAATGAGAAGAGAGGAACGGTTAATCTGCAAGAAATATGTTATATTATGATCCAAATTTATATACTAAAGGAAGGCTAACTTCTGACGAGCGAAGCGAGGCCCATCGCCGGTAGGTTTGGACCATCGCCAGCAACCCCCCCGCGGTACGGTACGGATCATTGGCACCCCTATATATACATCTTGTAAGCCGCCGGCTAGGGTTTATCAGATTATAAGATATTTCACGGCGTTTGTAAACACTCCCCGATATAGTGAACTTTTGTTGGCTGGTGCCCGCAGTTTTTTCCCCTTCTGTGTTGAAAGGGGTTTTCCACGTTAAAATCTTGTGTCCCCTGCATGTATTCCTTTATCATTTTTCGTTTTTTGCTTGTCGCGTTTGTAATAAAATAATGTACATTAATTAACTCTAGTCAATGGCCAGCTGCCCTCCGTGGTGTAAGGCCCAAACGCCGGCTGCGAGAACAAGTCCTCTCCGACTCTGTTTCCGCTTTCCGAGTTCTGACTCTGCCATCGTCTCCGCAAGGCGCGCGAGCTTGGGCTCCGCCCTTCTATATAATCACATCACATGTTCTACAGCGTCCAAACACGACGAGATATCGAGCCATGGAGACGCCGGCCGCCTGCGAGATAGACCGTCTGCCGGAGGAGCTGCTCGTGAACGTGGTCGGGCTCACGTCGCCGATTGACGCCTGCCGTGCGGCAGCTGTCTCCCGGGCATTCCGCGCCACCGCAGACTCGGACGCGGTCTGGTCCGGCTTCCTGCCCCGGAACCTCCCACAGTTCGCCAAAGGCGAGCTCCCTCGCAAGGCCATGTCTAAGAAGGAGCTGTTCCGACGCCTCTCCGGCCAACCCGTCCTTCTCCCACACAAAATCATTGTACGTACGCGCTGCGCTGATTTCAAAGCAACTACTGTACTTTGGAAAACTTAGTTTTTCTTCATCTTCTCAGCTTCAACCAGATAATTTCCCTTTTTGTTACTTCACGCAGGGCATGCAGCTAGACAGGGCTACCGGTGCCGAGCGCCTCACGCTTTCGTCCAGGGCGCTGCAGACCCGCCCAGGCAACAGTGGCTGGTACCGGGTCCATGTAGATTCAGTTTCTCACTACAACAAAAGAGACAGTGGCTGGCGCCAAGGCCATGTAGATTCAGTTTCTAACTACAGCAAAAGAGACAGAAGGTTAAACCCGTTTCCAGACTGTTACTAGCAACTCCATAGCCAATTTACTACCGGGGGTCGTGCTAACGATTTGCCATGTATGCCGTACAGGTTTCTCTTCTCGGAGGTCGTGTTTTGGTTCTCTCGGCTGGAGATCCGGGCCAAGATACAGAGGAAGATATTGTCACAGAACACAACCTACGCGGTGTACATGGTGTTCAAGTTAAACCTTCCATATTACCCGGATGATATTCGGATCCAGGAGGCATCGATTGGCGTTGCCGGAAGGGAGTCCACCAGGCAAGTTTGCCTGCAAGGCTACGTCGTCCAAGATGGTAATGGCGTCGGCGACCCGCCTCGGAAACACATCTTACTAGGCCGTCGTCCTGATAGCCATGTGATTTCTCCTCTCGGAGATAACGTTCATTTCCCTCATGAAAGGGTTGACGGTTGGATGGAGGTAGAGTTGGGTGAGTTTCAAAACAACGAAGGTGTCGGTGCCGACGATGTGTTCATCAGCCTAACGGAAGAACCGCAAATGACCATGGTTTATGTTTGGATCATTGATCTTAGAAGTAAGACTCTACCACCAACCTGATTGCAACACTGAATAACACACCTCAGATGTATGTACTAAATACTAATAGTGTTTTTTTGCGGTTGCTTTGTTTGCAATTCAAAATTGGAGTGATTTTGTTACCGAGCCGTGCCTTACCGGTCATTTATCCAATTCTGGTCCCTCGTGATTTTTCCTACACCCCTCTTCATATTTGGCTTGTTTCCTATCAATATGGAATATATTGAATATTAAAATGGAAATAAAATGAAATCATGTATAAGTTTCGTGTGCCTCAGGTTGATCATGTCGTGGAGAAACTGGGGATAGAACGAGGATAGGTGGGAGGAGAGAGAAAAAAAGACAAAGGAGTCACTGTTTGGTGGGACGTGCGTGAAGTTGTGTCTGGCGTCACCGCATGAGTCCATATGGACCGGGGATGCTCCTAGGACACCGGACACGATTCGGAGACGCGTCGGACTGAAATTTACTTGAAGGCGTACTAATGATTTGCCATGTATGTAGGTTCTTCTTCTTAGAAGCCGTTTGGTTCTTCCGTGTTGGTACCCTAGAGATCCGGGCCAATATATAGAGAAACATGATGTCACAGGATGCAACCTACGCAGTGTACACGGTGTTCAAGCTAAACGTTCCATTTTACCCTCATGGGTTTCCAATCTAGGAGGTGTCGATTGGCGTTGCCGGGAGGGAGGTCCACCAGCCGTGTGTGCCTCCAAGGCTGCGTTGAAGATGCTCAGAAATATATCCTACGAGGAGACCATAGTCTTAATAGTCATGTGAATTCTCCTCTTGGAGGAAACTATCGTTTCCCTCGTAAAAGGGCTGACGGTTGGATGGAGGTAGAGTTGGGTGAGTTTCACAACACCGGAGGTGA
This sequence comes from Lolium multiflorum, assembly GCA_030979885.1. Classification (NCBI taxonomy): domain Eukaryota; kingdom Viridiplantae; phylum Streptophyta; class Magnoliopsida; order Poales; family Poaceae; genus Lolium; species Lolium multiflorum. Next base: position 250,389,925 of record CM061752.1, on the reverse strand, counting down.
CGGTGATGATGATGTATTCATTAACTTAACCGAAGAACCGCAAAACACCATGGTTATTGTTTGGCTCGTTGAGCTTAGAAATAAGACACCACCAACAAGATTGGAGGATTAAATAACACCTCGGATGCACTAGCGGATCTAGCCCAATTTTTTTGGGTAGGATCCGCCTAATACTGGCAGGTTTTTCCTAGTTTTTTATTCTTATTTTTGATATGATATATAGGCTGGGCCCTACCCTTACATCCTATTGCCTAGGCAGCTCGGGTGTATGTATTAATAGTATTTATTGTGAATGTTTTTTTTACATTCAAGAATGGAAGTGGCTTTGTTTAGGTATCCACTTCTTTTGGCTCATGTGATTCTCGATACGTGCCTTTTCATGGTTAGCTTATGGATATTATGTCTTTAAGATTAAAATGAAACCATAATAAAATCATGTCTTTTTGCATACTAAGATTAATAGTAAGTTGGCTGAATTATAACTGAAATCATCCAAATAAGCGTGGAACCTATGGAGAATATATTTGAAATGACAAAATTTAATTTTGATTCCAAATATGTGACATATCACTATGAAACACAGTCAAATATGGCGATTGACGAGAGAATCCAGCATAAATCATGAAGAAACAATAACAATCGGTCGTTGACTAACTTGAAAATGCTGTAAGTACTAGCTAGTCAACGATTACCATTCCCTCTATGTGTAACTATAATCCTTGTTCACTGAAAAAAAAGCATTGACCAAAGAGTAAATTCCAGTTTTTTACCCCTTACTTTAATTTTTTTTACAGTAATTACCTCATTTAGATTTTTTCATCCGAATTACCCACTTTGGTAAACAATTGCCAATTTTGACTATCTGTTTTCTACTGTGCTCTAAGCTGGGCATGCCTGGTCTTGTGTCTTTTCATCCTTGACAATCTTGTAATTAACCAATTTTCTTCATTAACATACCATGTAAGAGCATCTGCAGTCGCGTCGTTTGGGGATGGCGGATAAGAAATGGAGAAAAACGCTTTCCGGTCACGTCCCCTAAAACTAAATAGCGTCTCATTTTGTGTCCGACGTCCCTGGTAGATTCTCTAGTATAGAGTCCATCGGGGACGCCGGACACAAAAACAGCGTCCGGACGTATGCATGCAGCTCCTAATCCCCACATATCATTCTCTTTCCCACACTCTCTCTTACATAGTTTTTCCGCATGGGATGGTCTCCTCTATTAAAATGCATGCATCCGGACGCTGTTTGAGAGACATGGCTGGAAAGAGCCTCTTTTTTATACAGATTTTTAGTCTCGTTTTATCCGGCGCTGTCTCCAAACATGGCTCAAATCGTTGCGCTGGACGTTTTTTTGAGAGACGCAACTGGAGATACTCTAAGTGCTAGAGGCTTGAGCTTGTAATAATCACCACCTCTCGTGGTTCGATTTACATAGCCTGCACGGTTCCTATCCTAGCAGGATCCAAACTGCATCCGACTCGAAGGATATCACATCTTGTCGGAAAATGCACTTTGGCTCATAGGAGCATATGCTCCCATTATGTGAATCCACATTTCAAAATGTCAAAAAATTCTAAACTAAATTTTTACATGTACATCTAGACATTTTATGTTGGTACACAAGTTTTCAAAAAAAAACTAAAAATAATTGTGGCTCATGTAAAAAAGACAAGTTTTGATGCTATAACACGACTACGTACAGGATATTTTTTTGTCTTTTTTGTACACGCCATATAAAATGTTGTTTCTCCACGAAAATTTGTGCACTAACATAGAATGTCAAGATGTACACCAACAAATTTATATCAGAATTTTTTAACATTTTTAAAATTGTTTTTTAATTATTTTATATAATGAGAGCATTTGAGCCAAATTGCCACCTCCCATCTTGTCCCTCTAAATATTCACTTAATTTCTTCCGAAGAGGATGCTTCTTTTCCTCGTCACAAGACAGGCGGTTGGATGGAGGTCGAGCTAGGCTAGGTGAGTTCCGCGACGACGGTGATGGGTTCGGACGCCCGACGGAAACGGTTATTCGACTCCTACTGTTCTTCCAGTTTTGGCTAATGGCATCCGCGGTCACACAACTTGTCCCACATGTGCACTTAAGTCACACATGTTGCAAAACGAACTAACCGGTCACACAACTTGTGAAACGTGTGCACCCTAGGTCACAAAACGGTTTGATTTCCGGCTTTTGGCAAAAACCGGTAACGCGCTGACCACATGAGGTGCTTGGTTCAGTCAATTTTTTTCACGGAACCAGTCGCGCGCTATTTCGAAACATGTTTATTCGAAACACAATTATTCCAGGGTGTTAAATGACTCTTTTTGCTGTCAAATATGACCAAACTGAATCGCGTTCAACAAAGAGAAAAAATTAGGGGGGGTTTGTGTAAATTGTGACTACCCAATCTACCTCATGTGGTCAACGCGTGACCGGTTTTTGCCAAAAGCCGGAGATCAAACCGTTTTGTGACCTTGGGTGCACACGTTTCACAAGTTGTGTGACCGGTTAGTTCGTTTTGCAACATGTGTGACTTAAGTGCACATGTGTGGCACGCGCAATTCAAAACTTCACGTTGGTGTTGGTGATATAACCAAAGTTCTTCCTTACCTCCGATCTAACCAACAGATATATACCGACGAAACCGACGACGACGTAGAGAGGTATCCATCCATGGAGTCAGCGAGCTGCGACATCATGCGCCTGCCGCGGGAGCTCCTCGCGGTGATCGTCTCCCTCACGTCGCCGCCGGACGCCTGCCGTGCCGCCGCCGTCTCTCGCGCCTTCTGCGCCGCGGCCGACTCAGACGCCGTCTGGTCGTGCTTCCTGCCGAGCGACCTCCCACGGTTCGCCGAAGGTGAGCTCCCCCCTATACCGCCGTCGACGAAGAAGGGGACGTTCCTACGCCTGTCCCGTCTGTCGGTCCTCCTCCCATGCAGGCTCAGGGTACGTACGTGCATATATACGGCTGCTTCTTCTTGTTTCTCTCAGAACCGATCGGCCGATCAATCTACCGTCTTCTGAATACATGCAGAGTATGCGGCTAGACAGGTTCTCCGGCGCCAAGTGCTACACGCTTTTGGCGAGGGCGCTGCGTATTTCGTGGGATGTCACGCCGGACTGCTGGAAGTGGATCCGCATCGACGAGTCTAAAGCAAACACAAGGTTCGAGTTGTTTCAATGTTTATTAATTTGGAGTGAATCGTCTTTTCAATTTTGATTTCGACTATTATGTACCTATCATGCCATACTAATCGCCGGTACCAAAGAAACCTCCGTTCTTAAATAAATATAAGCCTTTTTTTATAGCTATCTATAATTAAGCTACCTAGCTTTCTGAAAATTCTTATGTTTGGGAGAGGAGGTAGTAGTTTCTAATCCCTACCCTCCACATCTATGGCAGGCCCTTCGAAGCGGCTGAACTCCTAGGGGTTGTAAGGTTGAAAATACGTGGCACGATACACAGCACCATGCTCTCCCGGAACACCACCTACGGCGTATACTTGGTGTTCAAGCTAGCATCTACCGGATTCTACGGCCTAGATTTCCCGTTTCAGCATGCATTTGTCAGTGCTGGAGGGCGTGCATCAACACGGCAAGTATGCGTCCAAGGCTACGACATAACGGGTCGGGACAACGGGATGCCTCCAAGACACATCTTCGGTTCTAGGGTGGGAAACAAGGTGTATCACTACGAACTTCCTCTCACCGACGACATTATTCTCCCTCGGTATAGGAATGGCGGATGGATGGAGTTGGAGCTGGGTGAGTTCTACAACAAAGAAGGCTATGATGGGAAGGTGTCCGTCGGTCTAACAGAGACAAAAGGGGTCTTTAAGAGTGGACTTATTGTTGCTGGCATTCAGATTAGAAGTAAACGTTGATGTTGATAAGCTTTTAGGATCAGGAGCTTCGTACATTGTTTTTTTTGTAGAAGAACATGCATTGTTTGGAATAAAGATCATTGCACCCAATTTCATTTGACATGAAACCCGGTAAAACAGAATTGATCGAGTACTACATCTGGTTTATTGCATTAATCGGTGCCTTTTTCTACCAGCGGTGGCCAGAATTACCGATTGCCGGGAAACACCGGAAAAACCGATAATGTACTGATTGAGATGGTTCAAACAAATTTTAAAATTCAAAACTATTTTTTCAAAATCTGCTGAAATTTCTGAGAAATTCTGAAACTTTGGTATACTATTATGCAATTCTTGGAAAACATGCAAAAACACTCCAGGAAATTTGAAAATAGGAATAATGCAAAACTAAACACAAAAGCAGGTTTCAAATAGGCAACTTTTACAGTACCTTTTACCACTCAGGATTAGGGAGAGGTAGTGGACGGTTCGGATTAATTGAAGAACATTAGGCCCAGCAGGTGCAGCAAGATGTAATTATTGAAAAAAAAAACTAATAGTATCAGGCCAAGGCCCATGAATTGCCGGACCATTGCCCCCCCCCCCCCCCCAGGTAATCCCCACGATGCCTCCTGCGAGCACGCCGCCGCCTCCGCATCAACCAGCCACCACACCGCCGCCTCCAGCGAGTACGCTGTCACCTCCATCTACCGCACGGCTGCTGCCCATTCGGACGATCATGACGCCGCCGCCTCCATCTACCCCACGGGCCACGACCGCTGCCCACGCGGACGATCATGATGCCGCCTGCACGTCGCACGTGGCCACCCGCCCACACACCAGAGCACTCCGCCACCAGCTCGACAACTTGTTGGGGACTAGAGGGAAGGAGGAATAGAGCATGTTGTTGCAACCGAGGATAATTGTTGCGGGTGTGGCAGCGAGGAGGAGATGAATTCGACAGCGAGGATGCGGCACCCACAATGGTGAGCCGTTGACCAACGCCAACGGGCGGGTTAGCATAGGAAGGGAGTGGACGAGGAAGCCCGGTGTCGTGGTGGGCGAGCCCGGCGCACCCACGCTGGACTGATGGCGGGGACGTAGACGGGAGGTGGTGGAACACGATAGGGGAGTGGAGGCGATGTAGTTGTTCTATACTATATAGAGTAAAGTTTAAAATAAACCCTGTATTCGTAGAGGGTGTTGAAATCAAACCCTATACTCTTAATCCCGGAAATCGGCACCCTCAACTTCCTTTTCCCGGTCTTTATGTCCGTGAAGCTTATTTCCAATGGGATTTGCTGACGTGTAAGAAGTCAACACATGGATTGCTCACTCAAAACTTCCGACTCGCGACTCGCGAGCCCTTTCCCTTCGTTGTCCTTGCACGCCGTAGCCTAACATCTGCTGCACTGTGGTGATCGTCGTGGTACTCGCCGTCTCCGCGGCCGAAGGCGAATCTGACCCGCGCGGTTCAAGTCACGCTGACGGCTGCGAACCTGTCAAAGCGAGGTGGAGTAAAACGGAGCGAGCTGCAGGCCACGCGTCGTCGAGCTGTAGGTCATGCGCCATGGTACAGGCCCCGCTGTCGAGCTGCAGGTCCAACGTCGGGCTGCAGGCCACGGACCACGGTGCCGAGTTCCAGTTCGCGCGTCGGGCTGCAGGCCCCGGCGCCGAGAGCTCCAGGTCACGCGCCGTGATGCATGTCGCGCTGTCGAGCTCCCGGTCGAGCGTCGTGCTGCAGGTCACGTCGTCGAGCTCCCGGTCGTGCGCCGTGCTATAGGCCGCGCCGTCGAGCGCCCGGTCGCGCGTCATATACTGGAGGTCGCGCCGTCGAGATCTTGGTCGAGCGCCCGGTCGCGCGCCGTACTGGAGGCCCCACTGTTGAGCTCCACGCCTCGCACGATTTTGAGGGGCCAGGCGGGCACCGTGGTGGAGGGAACGCCGGCCGGAGAGAGGAGAGAGATCGAGATTTCAGGAAGTGATAGAAAGGCTGATAAAGACGATGCTTATTACAATTTACACATGTACTATGTGGGGCCTTGATGTCAACTAGAGAGGCATGAGAGAGACTGCCTGGCCGCGTCACAGCATTCCTGTTTGGAAACTAAGTAAAAGCAAAAGTAGACCGGGAACAATGAGTTCAGGGTGCTGATTACCGAGATTACAAGTATAGGGTGATGCTAGTCCAAGAGCGTGATGGCCGCTTCAAGATGATTTTAGCTTAATTTCGTACTTTCTTGCACCGTGTATTTTAGTGTGCAACTGTGCATGCACACAATGCACGTTCTGTTGAATGAGAGAGTGTACGAGTATGTATGTGTTTGGTGTTGAGTACTCCCTCCGTTCTCAAATAAGTGCACATCTAGCCCTAAACTTTTTTTTTTTTGAGAATTCGGCAGGTGAGCTGCTCGATATATTAATAGAAGAAGGGTTGGCTCAGTTAATCAGGGAAACCGGGCCCAAAAACCATACAGAGTGGCCGAGTTTATGAGGGAAACCGGCCGGAAAAACCGCACAAAAGTCGGGGCCTCATCGCCCACACGAAACCAGACCGCCGACGACCAAACACACACCACCAAACCCGGGCCGCCCGACGTCCCCAGCTCGGAGGCGAGCCGCAACGCCGCACGGCATGGACGTCTTGTAGCCCAAGCTACCAAGGCGACCACCCGCAGACCACGAACGCCACGCCAAAAGATCCGGGCCGCCGCCCCGACTTGCCAGCCACACCGACCACCCCGTCGCGTAGGCCGGGCCGACGAGCTCGCTACCCACGTAGCACGAACACGCCACCCAAGCCTTGCTAGACCATGACCACACCCCATGGAGTCATCGCTGCAAGACCATCCGAGGCCGCCGCCTCGGCGCACGTCAACCGTCCGCCGGCTTCCACCACCCTCGACAACAAGGCAACCGAGCACAACTACCACGCATCTACCACACCACGAGGAACACGGACTCCAAAAGCGGAGCCTTCAAGAAGGTAACGGCACAGAGTGTCGCCGCCGCCCGCTCCGAGGAGCAGAGGTTTTCACCCGGAGAACGCAAGAACTCGCGACAACGGGAGACCAAACTCCCCGATGAAGCCCTCAACAGGGAGAACGGTACCCAAGGGCACCGCCAACATCGGCACCGAGTGGTGCGAAGCTTTCGCCTGGAGTGTCAATGTTGTCGACAGGCCATCGTAGGCCCTGTCAGGAGAGGGGCCCCGCTGAGCAGGGTACCTTGATGCCGTCCACCAAACATCCACCACACGCCGGAGAAACGCAAACCGACCAGTCCGCTGCAGGAGGCATCGGATCCGGCCGCCAAACCGCCGACAGCCCAGGCCGCGACGACGTCGCCCCGGACACCGCGGGAGGCCCCGGCAAAGGCGGAAGAAAACACGGCGCACACCGGGAGAGCTGGGAGCGGCACAGCCCTCCAGGCCCAGATCGAGCCCGGGCGGGCCTAGATCGGGCCCTCCCCAGCCAGACCGCGCCAAAGTCGGGCGCCGCCGGACGGCGAGCTGCAGGAGGCTGCAGCGAAGGCCGAGACGCGCGGAGCCACGACGAGGGGCGCAGGAGGGGCGGAGGACGGCGACGACCTCCGGGGTCCGGCATGGCGTCCTCCCTCCGAGACGGGCCGTGCGGGATCCCGAGAGGCCTAGATCCTCGCCGCCCCCTTCATCGGCGGCGGACGGCTTAGCCGCCGGCGGCCTCGGGAGGCGACGAGGGAGCGGGCGGGGAGGCTAGTTGGTGGCGGCGGGGGGCTAGGGTTCGGCTCCCCCGTCGCCTGGAGGAGGCGACCGAGGGAGCGGTAGCAGAAGAAGTGCCTTAGTATATGACGGTACACCTGCTCCTAGCCCTAAACTTTGTTCATAAAAGAGTGTACTCCTATCTTTTTAATGCATTTTAATTGCTTCTTTCTTATTGCACGAAAATCAAACCCAATAATATTAATTATATATTCTTCTTGTTTTCTACATGCACTTAGCCCAAGGAAAAAAGGGTTCAAATAAAAGGAAAATTATCCGGATGATGGTATTCACAATATGACTTGATTTGCTTAGTGTAGACAAAACTTAGTTTCGAAAATTATGATACAATAAGAGCTTGTTGCCTGTGTGTTGTTCATATTTATTGATTTTTGGAAGAAAAGATAGTTGTTGTCGGCTATATTTATTATGAAAACTAGTTATATCTTCCACCAGATTTTTCGATAGAAATGTATGGATTCGTCAACCAAACTACATAAATCCTAAGGACGAGTCTATTCACAGAACATTCGATGGTGGGATTAACTTTAGGGGATGAAGCCCGGTGATCAGGGGGGTACGTGAGCACCCCCTAGCTGCTCGACACGTGTCTAACACCGTCAATTAATCCGTTAGCACTAGGTCCTCCTCCACAGTGCCCCACCACCACGCCCCCTCCTCCTCCACTACTGTCTTCCTTTATCCTCCAACACTGCGCGTCGTCCATCCTGCTCTTCCCCCTGCACTGTTCGCCCGCCATCTCCTGGTCCCTAAACGCCACTGCCGCTGCATCACTGGAGGCGAGCTGCTCGGGCCGCGCCTTCCAAATCGGGATCAACGTGAGCTCGACGGGAGGCCATGGATCTCCAATTCCAATCATCAGCAGCTCCATTGGGAGGCATGGCTCGCCGCCCAATGAAGCGCAACCGGCCAAGATCCTGACGCGCCCTCCCAAGCGTCCACCACCGCGCATCGTCTGCCAGCTAGAGGGCACAGGATCTCGTCCGCCGACGAGACCGCCTCGGTGTTCGCCGTTCAGAGCTGGTGCTCTAAAGGAGCTCGGTTTTCGAACTGGTGCGCGCTCGAGATGGAGCGGCCGAACGGGCCAAGAACTGCCGACGGCTTGCTCGCTCACCTAAAAATCCCCCAGCCCGAGCTGCAGGGGCACTCAATTTCTCTCGCCGCATATCTCTCAAATTCCTTGGTCTCTTGATTCGCATCCTTGTTCTCTTTATTTGCCGCTGCTTGCTCCTTAGCTTGACCACATGATTCAATCATTTTGAGATTGCAATCGCACTTTGTTTGGTACGAACTCTATAGGAATCGATCTCCCTGCATCCTCTGTAGTCCGTGCGCCCCCAGCCGCCGTCAGGGACGCGCGCGCGGAACCCCGTGGTGGAGACGAAAGGTGGGACGGCGGCGGGGTCTCCTTCCTCCGTCTCGTCCCAGGGCGCGGAGTTGAGGAAGCCGAGCATGGACGGGGTGCCGTGGTGGTCGCGGTACAGGCCGCGGAAGCGAGGCCCGTTGAGGAGGGCGAACCAGAGCTTGCTGGCGAGGGAGGCCCGCACGAGGCACGCCGGGTCGTCCGGCGGGAGGCGGAGGAAGATCTGCTCCAGGATTTCTTCCAGCAGCGCCCCCGGTGCCTCCTCGACGTGTTCTTCTGGCAGCGGCATGGTGGCTGGAGGCGGCGAGGGTCTCGCGGTGGGGAGAAGTTGAGTTGAGCGGCGGCGCGCGACAGGGGGTGGCCGTCGCCGACGAGCGTGCTGCAAGGTTGGCCGCCGAGATGGGGGCGACTCAATCTCTGCTCCATATTTTCACCGAGCAAGATGGGGGCACTCGATTTGGGGATATCCCAAGATGCAGATGACAGCCAAAAAAGATGCTAACGCCGTATGGTGGCCGTGAGTGAGAAATTGAATCTCAACGTTGATCCAACGGTGGCTAGAGGGTGCTCACGTACCCCCCTGAACACCAAATCCACTCTCTTAACTTTAGAACGTTCGGACAACTTCATGGTGTATGTTGTCTCAGTATAGTCTCACATCGCCCAACGACCCTGTCTCTCAGACCTTACATGTGGTCACCGAATTCGACGTCACCTAGCCCCCCTTCCTGCCTCACGAATCCCACAACTAAATGAAGCCGCTGAGCTCTCTCTGATAAGGACCATGCCGTCGAAGAAGTTCTAATTCCAAACATCTTTCTAACGAGTTTGTTTTCGTGTATATATAGACCGAAAAAATGTTTAATATTGGCATGGAAAGAAAGAGAACATGTTTTATTGAGTTGGTGCCCGATGAAAACCTGGTTAAAAGAAAGTTACACATTGCAAGATATTCTGCAATTCATGTGTGTCGACAATAGTCTGGCGTGCTTGCAAATATATCGTCATGATATCATTGTGCTGCCTTGGATGATATCAGAGATGAAATTGTTATTGGCTCAAAATGAAGGACCATTGAAAAACACGGGACACAAATTGTTGGGCATATATAAGTACATCAAGCAAATCAAAATGGATCAAATCAAGGAACATATTTTTTTAAACTTAGAAACATATATTGGCACCAACAAATAATAGTACATATGTGTAATCACATATTGTATTATAAAAGCATGTTTCTCTCACTAAAAGGACTCTCTGTCCTCCTCTCCAAACCCTACAGGTACGAGTTTTGGGCACACCACGCCGTGATTTTTTACATATAAATGGTGTTTGTGGCTGTAATTTTGCTTGAAAATTAGGGCCAGGTGAAAAAGTATGGTCTCATTGTATGGATCATTGAGATTAGAATTAAGTAACAACGACAAGCATCCCCCCAAAACGGATTAAAGAAATTAGGACCCGTACAACACTTCCCCCATTCACAATTATTTCGCGTTCTGGGTTTGATTAGAGGCAAAACTTGAATAAGATCAAAGAATAAACTTTCATTTGTTTAAACTTAAGGACTATACAATATTTCAGGAAAAAAAATGTTTGGTATATTAAAGTACAACAAACAATTGCGGCAGCGATTCGAACAGATAGCGATGACGATGCATTGGCTTCCTCCATCGACGCGCGCATCCATGATCTTCGATCGATCGGCTCACCTCAGCCACCGCGCGTCATGCGGTTGTGCCGCCGACAGAACACCTCTCCCCTCCTACCTCCGGTGAGTTATCTTCCCATTGTGTGATGACTCTTTCCCATTCTCTGCCCCTCGGCCCTCTTTTCCTGACCTCCATGGCAGGGAAGAACGGCGGTCAGCGCCGTATCCATACTCCGGCAGTCCGGCAAGAATAGTGGCGCCGGCGCTATGACATGTACCATAGCAGAAGCAGTGCAGCACCATATTCCCACTCCCGCTGGCCATATCGGATTTCAAAAGTCACATAATTATATTTCAGAGTTCTAACTCTGACCGTAACCAGGGGCGCTTCTATCGCTTTTTCTTCTTATGATTTCTCCCAATTGATATTATAGGATGATGATGCTTATCAGTTAACTTATTGATTTGTAGGTCTGAAATTTGAAGAATAAGTAGGAGAAGTGTACTGCTTGAAATCGTATGTGGGATAGAGCTTCAAAGACACCGAAGATTACTTCAACCTCAACACCGACACCGATTCTTCTTGCAGGTAAAGGATGGTGACATATGTTTTCTCTTTTTTTGCATTGTAAATGAGAGGTTCTCGATACAGTGAATAATCTATAGTTTCGCTCTTGTTATTGTGAACTTATATACCTTACTCGCTCCATGTCTACACATTGATTTCCGCGAAAGTCAAACTTCACTTACTTACTGAGTTTGTTGAGAATTAACGATATCTATAATATCGAATATATATCATATTAAAATATACTTCCTGATGAATCAAATTGTGTTGATTTGATATTCTGAAGGTTAATATTTTTCTGTACAAACTTAATCAAAGTAGTTCTAGCAAAAAAAAAGTAGTAGCTCCATTTTTTTCATGGAACTTTTTTTTGAAACAAAATATATTAAGCTAGCAAGTCACCTCATTAAAAACTTTCAAGTCCCCTTAGGTATCCGGTAAGGAAAAGAGTGCGTCTGGAACTTGCTGCTACCAAATCATAATATCGTTACATCGTTTAAGAGAGGTTGAAGAATGAAGCTAGGGGGTTCATCGACCCAGTTACAATCTAACTGAATTTTAAAACACTCATGAGCTAAACTATGAGCTACCATATTAGCTTCTCTTAAACAGTGCCGAAACGAGACTTCGCCTATTGAGACAGCCAAATCAACACAGTCTGCATAAACCGCCGATGCCTCGGAGCTCCATTGGTGAACCCATGTACATGACTCGATCGTCTCCATAGAATCTGATTCCGCCACAATGACATTGCATCCCCTCTCGCGAGCCAGCCTTAGTCCTTCCTTCATAGCATAGGCCTCCGCCATCGACGCCGAGCCAATATGTGGTAAATAATACGAGCTCGCTGCAATAAAATCTCCTCTGTAATCTCGCAGAACGGCACCAACATCACCTGCATGTAAATCTTGAAAGAAAGAGGCATCTACATTTAATTTCACTTCTCTAGGTTTCGGCTTCTCCCACTTTACATCTGAGACCCTGCTCTTCTTCGTAATTACCGCGGCATTAGCCGTGATCGCCAATATAGACATTTTACATCTGTTTAGGGGAGGCACTTCTTCATCACTTACTCGCCTTCTCCGCAACCACCACATGTACCAGCATGCTACCATCACAAGCTCCTTGAGGTTTATTAAATCGAGACCCAGCACCTCATTCATATCTTGACGTAGAATATGCTCAAGGATTGCCGATCCCGATCTATCCACTATAATAACATCATCAATAATATGTTGGATATTCAAACTATGCCAAACTTCTTTGGCCGCTGGGCATTCAAAAAGGAGGTGCTTGACATCCTCTGCATGTATAGTACAGATAGGACATGCTGATGTATCTTCGATGTGTCTGTTTGCCAAGATACATTTCAACGGTATAATACCATGTAAAGCCCGCCAAACAAAAAAATTCACTTTGCTTGGGACTTGCAATTTCCAAAGAATGCTCCAGACTGGGTTTTGAGCTGAACTGCCTAGGAGAGATAATTGACCCGCTCTCGGTCCAAATTGGTGCTTCCACTGAATATAATAACCCGATTTCACTGTATATCTTCCATGCCTTGTTCCTCTCCAAGCAATAAAATCATCAAACCCGTGATTATTGATAGGTATTTGGAGGATCCTCTCAACATCCACTGGATTGGATTAAATATATCCCGTAGCAGTTCTTCATCCCATGTGGCTGTAACTGGGCTTATAAGTTCATGTACCTTTGTGTATATCACGCCACCTCTCAACGTTGTAATTTTCCCATTTGCACTAGATGGTAACCACGGATCCTTCCAAATGTCAATCTTTTCGCCGTTTCCCACCCTCCATATGTACCCATGTTTAAAGGTGGTAAGGCCAGCCAGAAGACTTCTCCAAGTAAATGAGCAGCCGGCTTTAGGCCCTGCCATCATGATGTTCCCCTTTGGATAGTATTTGGCCCTCAGAACTTGAGCACACAAGGAGTCTGGATCATTAATAAGTCTTGAAATTTGTTTTGCCAACATTGCCAAATTAAAAGACTGGAAGTCCCTGAAGCCCATTCCCCCCTCCTTCTTTGGATAGCATAGCTTCCACGATGCATATCAATGCATTTTGTTACTATTGTCATCATCTCCCCACCAGAACTTTGCAATGGCATCCATCATTCTCTTACATACCCCTTTAGGTATCTGATGCCACTGCTTTGAGAAGAATTTCTTTTCCCCCATTTGAAAGTTGTTTCTCTTTCCAGCCATTGATTCTCTCAATAATCCTCTCCATTAGGTGCAATAAACAGTCACTCCTATCAGCACCAATAATAGCTGGAAGACCAAGATATTTATCTGACAGTGCCTCTGTATCAATATGTATAGCCTCACACATTTCTTCCCTAACCATCACATTGGTATTAGGTGAGAAGAAGATACTTGATTCTGATAAACTCGCCATTTGTCCTGAGTTTGCACAATACGTATCTAGAACTTGTTGTAATGAAGTTGCATTAGTCATATCTGCTCTCATGAGAATCAGGGAGTCGTCAGCAAATAAAAGAAGTGAAACTGACGGTGCATTTCTGCACACCCTTACCCCATCGATGCCACCAACTTCTTCCTCGTACAACAAAAGACTTGATAGGCCCTCTGCACACCAAAGAAACAAATAAGGAGATAAAGGGTCCCCCTGCCGCAGACCCCTTGTAGGAACAAACCTCTCAGTATCTTCAGAATTAAACCTTACTTGGTATCTCACAGATCTCACACAAGCCATCATAAGGGAAATCCATCTTTCCCCAAAGCCCATCCTTCTCATCATGTTCTCCAAAAAGATCCACTCAACCCGATCATAAGATTTATGCATGTCCAACTTTACAGCACAATTACCAGCCTTTCGAGCTCTCTTATTCTTAGTAGCATGCACACACTCATAAGCCACCAGAATATTATGTCTCCCAGGGACGAAGGCACTTTGTGTAGGAGATGTCACTTCAGGCAAAACTGCTTTAAGTCTTAGCGCAAGCATCTTAGAGACAATCTTATATATAACATTACACAAACTGATTGGACGAAATTGAGTAACCAATTCTGGTAACTCTACTTTCGGAATTAGAACCACTGTTGTATCATTCCAGCCCTCTGGGATCACCCCTGTAGCTAGAGCTTGTAAAACTTCTCTTGTTATTTCATCCCCACAAATATCCCAGAATTTCTTATAGAAAATCGCATGCAGGCCATCCGGGCCAGGAGCTTTTAGATCTCCAATACTGAAAACTGCATTTTTTACATCCTCGGCCGTGAATGGTGCCAGTAGCCTCTCATTCATCTCATCATCCACCTTTGGTTGGATTTTTTGTAGGACAGCAGGATCCATATTCTGTACCTCCGAGGTGAACAAATGTGTAAAGTATCCAATGATCAGCGGTTTCAGGTTTTCCGTCCCTTCCACCCAGTTTTTTAATAAAATTCCGCTTCCTTCTTGCACTTGCAAATCTGTGAAAAAAGGAAGAATTCCTATCACCAAACTGCAACCAGTTCACTCGAGAACGTTGGGGCCCAGTAGACCTCATCCTGTTCCAACAGTAGTTCAATCAGATTTGCTTGTTCTTTTGCTATAACCTCATTCTCATCAGTCATAGGTCCATCCATAGCTTTCTGTGATTCTCTTTGTGCTTTCCGTAATCTCCGTTTTGGCCTTTTCAACACTCTATTATCCCATGCGTGAAGGGATCGTGTGCATCATGCAAAGCTCCTTGTATTTTTCAGGAGGTCCGATTTTTCAGAACGAAACTGGATAGCACTAGGACGCCACGATGGAGCGCGTAGTACATGAGCTGGCGGGTCGGGAGAAGCAGAGATAACGGACGCCTGCATCAAATCCGCTGATTTGGCTCCGCTAATTACATACCTACCATACATACTCAGATCAACCGCGTCCTTTTATACAGTATATATATGATCCTCCCCAAAACCCATCTCCCTCCATCTCTCTCTCTCTTCTCTCTTTGTACAAAAAATCCAATCAGAGATTGACAGAGATGCTTGGGAAGCGGCAGATGACCAGCGAGGCGCCGCTGCCGTCGGCGGCGAAGCAGGCGCGCCAGGAAAGCCCCGGCGACAAGGCACACGCGACTTCGCCGGGAGTGAAGGTGGCGGCGTTCCTGACGTCCTGCGCCTTCTGCGGCAAAGGCCTCGGCCCCGGCATGGACACCTACATATACAGGTATATATACATCATCGTTGCTGGATCTCGCGTCGATATTTCTCTCTTCAGTACCTTTCTATCTATGTTCATGTCGAGTTCTCTTAGAATCCGATCAGTCCGATCTGCTGCTTTCGTTTTCCACACCAACAGATTGAACTATTTTTCCGTGTGTTGCGACTAGCTTGCTATAAGCAGTCAATGAGTCAAGTAGTGTTGATGAGTTTTCACTGCATGAATCTTACTCTCTCCTATATATACTTTTTCCTCTGACTCCTGCAGGGGCGAGGTGGCATTCTGCAGCCACGAGTGCAGGGAGCGGCACATCCAGCTCATGGACCACGAATGCTCCCTCAGCAACATAGGAACAGCACCAGAACAATCAGCTCATATCTCCTAGCTACAGCCTTCGTCTGCCGTCTATGCAAAAAACAAAATTGTCAATCAGTGTTTAAAGCGTCCCTATGTGTATATAAATACAAGAACCGATCGATCCAACTGTTTTAACTTTGCACAACACCCTTGTGATTTTATCTCTGCCAATTTGTTTAGTTTTCCTTCGTGCTACCTCTACCTCTTGACGAAACCAAGTGCGATCCGTGATCATATATCATCAATCTTGGGGCAATCAACCAAGCTCGAGACAACGCTACACCACCGATTGATCAATTATTATTAGCTAGATTCATAACAAAGTGCCTTTAAGAAAACTAAAAATACCTCCAAAAATCTTCGAAGGACATAGCAAAAGTGCCCTATCAATTAGGGCAGGAAAAAATCAGTCAAAAAAGTTTTGAGAAATGATTTTTTGAGGTACTTAAAATTTTGTCTTAGATTGCAAGTTGTGCCACTATTGAGCAACGCTTCTAACTGTAATTTCAAAATGTCTTAAAAACAATCAAATGACCTTTTGTAGGCACTCACAAACATTGGCCGCATCGTCAATCTTAGAATGAAATACATTTGCCATGTCTTATGAAAACCTTAAGTCTGTCCCATCGACGCGCGCTCTGGCCCCAATCTGGTTGGCGGTTGGGACCTGGCCCCGTCTCCCTCGTGTGATAGGTGCCAGTTCACCCGTTGTGGCAGCGATGGACATCCAACATGGCGAAATGGTGACCGACGAGTTCCAGTAGGCCATGGCAATGACTTCACGGTCGTTAGGAAATATCAACTTTTAGACATTTTTTTCAAAGTTATACACGATGTTGTGATTTGTTACATGTGTACATAGTTTTTGGTGTATTAGTATGGATAAAGTGGTACAATGATTTTGGGACATACTATTGCACCAATGCTACATACTTGTTTGTTGTTTCTATAATGTTGACGAATTTAGGCAAAAATGTTTGATATACAGCTAAAAAAATATTGTAAAACAATGTAACATTTTCGAAAATGTTATATACGCGGAGAAAAATGATACATTCGGAATTTTTTTTGTACCATTAGCAAAAAATTTATACCATCATTTCACGACTAAACAAAAAATGTTGAAGACCCTACATACTTAAAAAAATTGTTGCATACAAACCATTATTATACCACGATCGAATGAGCGAAATTCGGTCGGTTAAGTTGATCTGACGGTTTAGAAGGTGGCTGATGGATGGATTTTTAATTACACCCAGCTGATGCCTAGAGCTGGCCTAATCTCTACTACTTAAAAAGACTAAAGTGGTTCCTTATTCTGCCACATCTCAATACGTCAAACAGTTTCGTCGTCCCGCACAACGTCGCCCGCTTCGTCCGACCTTTTCCGCCTCGCACGCGCCAAGCTGGGCCAGGCACCCAGGCCCATCACAAATTCACAATGCATCCCCTATCTCTTCTCTCCCCTGGCGAAGTGGCCATCCCTCCCTATCCAACCCTAGCCGCCATGCCTTCTCACCCCCACACGATCTCCTTCCTCCACCTGTGGGCGTCCTCCACGCGTGGCCAGGCAAGCCCCAGCTTGATCGCGTTGACCCAGGGGTCGCCGGCGTGTTCCTCGCTCGCCCGTGTGATCTCACCATCACCATCCTTGCACGGCCGCCCGAGCTCCCCATTTTCTTCCAAGCGCGGCCAGGGAAGGTCACACACAGCACGTCCTCCACATCTCTAGCCACCGCCTCACCTCTTTGAGTCAGTCAAGAGTCAGGACATGGGCATCCCTTTCCCATGGCTGCCGTCGAGGGCGGCCAGCCGCTGACTTGGAGTAGAGCGTTTTTCACCGCTGCGAGATCTTTGATTCCTCTACCTCCACTAGCCTCCTCTCTCATTAGATGGAAATTTTCTTGGATGAAGAATTGCAGATGCTTCAAACCATAATGGGGATCCTCGCGCTGCTCCGGGCCCCACGCCGCTATCTGGAGATTCAGGGCTGCCTGCATCGTCCGCGCCATCGGATACCACTGGAGGGGGAAGAGTTCGCCGTGATGGCGCCTAGACCTCCCAGCGCCGCCCTCCTTCTGGAACTGATTGTCACGGGTTGACGACATGAGGTGTCGTGCTTGCTCAAGGTAATCTCTTTGTACAATTGTGTACCTTCGAAGTCATATCAAGATCTGAGAACGAGGTTAGTGAATTTGGGTTTTATTTCAGGCTGGTTGGTTGATTTGGTTCAATGGAACAATTCCTTCATGGTCATTAATAGTTTGTTTACATAGGAACTTTCGAAAAAAAAAACTTCACTTTTCTGTTTGTCCATCGGGTGAAGAATAAAGTTTGGATGCAAAAAAAACTTCACTTTTCTGTTTATTTTTTACTTCCATCTCTATCTAGGAATTGCATGTTAAGGTTTTGTTATGTTTCAAGTTTTAGGTTGTGAAAAGTGGAGCCTATCGCTGCATTGTTTTGTCTGTCCACTAAGCCTACTTGAAGGCGTTCGCTGTAGCCAGCAAACCCTGTGCTCTCCTACTCTAGCCCGTGCACCAGATGATCTGGATTTGGTAAGCTCTCTCAGCTGTGCACAAGAAGGTCTTCTCTGCACCTTTATTTTTGAGGTGTTGCTGATATGTTCCTCGCATATGTTTCACTTGCATGTATCATTTTGTTTCTGGTTTCCAGACCTATAGAACCTATCGTGAAGCTAAATAAGCATTTGCACCTTTTCAGTAAGTATGCAATATTTATGCCATGGTTCTATATTAAAACCTAAAAAGTACCATTGTACATAAGGTAGTTTTTTTAACATGTGGGTGCATTTACATAATTATGCATTTGTTTATAATCCCATCTCATACCATGGAATCCATTTCTTGCTATATCAGGGGCCTGTTCTTTGGAATGTCGAAACCAGGATTGTTTTCGGTGTGTTATTCAGCTCACCAAGCGCAAAGTTCTGGCATCATCAACATCACAATGGACAAGTAAAATCCAGTTTGTTAACTGAGGTATATGTAATCCCATCATTACCTAATTTTGCTGCATGATCATCATAATTTTCTACTATGGTTCTATACTTCAGATTGTGTTTATTGTACATAAGAATGTTTCTTTAGAGCCATCATGAAAACAGGTTTAGACCCCTATTTCAAGGTACAGGGTCTAGAACATGGCTTGGGACTCATGACTTCCTATTTTGTTCTAGCATGAGCAAATTGTAGGCTAGGATGCACGTGATGGTTTCTACCATGGACATGGACATCGGGGTAATTCTCCATGTCATGTGGTGGGGGTCATTCTTCCATTGAGACGCCAAGATTTTACTACTCCCATCTATTCAAACTGCTGGTTCTTATGTTACCAAGATGGTTTTGTTATTTATAAATTGCCTGATTATTGTGTTTTGTTTTCCAACCAAGAATTATATTTATTCACTGTTTTCTAAGCAAGAAGAATATTTTGTGCATTTTCTCCATTTTAAAACTAAGTTATCCTGCCTCACAGTTTTTTCTATTTTGTAAACTTTATTCTCCTTAACCAAATGGAAGTAGACATGGGTAAGTTTACGATTTACCAATTTTAGATTTTTTTGATGTTGGCTTGCCTAAAATTTATGCTGAGTTGTAAATTCAATTCCCTCACTTTGCATGCCTATGTTGATGTTTATCGGCCTGCTGCACGAGTAAGCTTTTATTCATTCATCCAAATGGGATGTGCATCACTTTGATGCAGAGGTTGGGGTATGCCCCCATTTTAAAAAAATGGGTTGTGCATGTTTCTAACTAGGCATTTATGGCTTTATAAGTGATGGCTTAACTGGATCCCTTTGGTCAGTCCTTGCTCCGGCTCTCCGCTTCAGACACATATGTGTGCAGCTCTGCTGGTGAGCTGTTGGGTCCCGTATGGCTGCAGCACTATACTGTGCTGCGGATGCTGGAGCGCATGGACTCTACTATTTCTCTGTATATTTGTAGGTAGAGCTGATATAAACGCCGACTAAGTTTTCCAACAGAAGTAAGTAATCCCTCTTTAAGGCATCCTTTACTTTTTCCCCCTGCATTTTGGGAAGTGGATAGCCTTAATCTAGGCGCAGGCAGTGAGTTTACTTGGGAAGTGTAAATCCTATTGGTTCCAAACTGATGAAAATTTGGAAACTTGCTGTTTAAATCATTTTGTTTGGTGCATGTCTTCAGAAGATTAAAAATTCAGCTGTCAGTGGACTTTGAACTTTATTTGTGTCCTTACAAAAATAAATAATTCATTTGTTATACATTGGGTCTCAGATTTCAATTTGCGTCAGAATCCAAATGTGTGCTTTGGTCGATCAGAACAGGTTCCAGACCAATCTACTGGCGCATATTACATGAAATGGATGATAGTTTATTTTTTTTGACAGAATCAGTAGCTCTCAATTCATCCAAAGGATCATCAAAAATGGTTATCTTATTCATCAATAGTTACACATTGAAGATATTAGTAGTTGGTCTGCTTAAATGGTTCTTTAGAATGTTGACCCTCTAAAAATAGGAGAGTACTAATATATGTCAGGGATACAGAGAGAGGTCCATATAAAGTACTCTGAGATTGAGCAAGCATGTGGATTTAAAAGGTCAGCTTTTTCCCTAATCTTCTTTGAATCCTATGGCAAGATTTTTACAAAATATTTCCAAAAATTATAAGGTATATTGAGGAAAAATTAGCAACTAATAGATATTATTGCACCATGGTCATGTATATAGTTTAGCCAATACATATATTCACAGGCTTGGGTGAATGGGTATTGGAAGCTAAAACTATGTCAGGAAGTAATATGGGTGAACATATGTACATACCTAGGATTGTGCTGAATGCTAGATCTACAAAATGGTCTTCTTCCTGCTGCGTCGTGGAAGTACCCAATCTGATTTTGCTATCCAATGATAATTTAGAAAATTCAGGAGCCAACGCTTTATCAGGTTGGTATCTATTTGTCAAAGACTGTATTTGCACGGCCAGTACTATGTTGCCCCTCATGTTTTTGCCTTCTTCATATATGCATTTTGTATATTCAGTTGATTAATATTGTTCTTGATTTTTTCTTTTAACCAGGATTCACTCTACTGAAAGCACCAAGCTTCCTGCTCTTCTTGCGTTGGGATTTTTTATGCCAAAATGCTTAAGACAGCTGAGTCTGAAGTGCAAGTTTTTCCATTAGTCTTTTCTCAAACCTTTTGTCATCTTCTGTTCTGTCTGTATAAATACATGGAGCTGTTTCATGTGTAACGCTTCAGCTTGAGCATGTCGATTTGGCCCAGTAGGTGTGTTAACTATTGAATTTATCTGTCAGCATGAACATGGTACGGCTGTTTTATCTATATTTTTTCTACTCCAGTAGCCATTTTCATGCTATGCTATAGTCAGCCCTTCGCTTTCTATACTTCATGTTCTTGTATATAGCTCTACTCATATACCGTTTCAATCAGTTTACTTGACAATGACATGACTATGGTCTCTGTAAAATTAGTTTTGTCCTTTGCTTTTCTAAATTTTATTTATTTGTCACAGTACCGAAGATAAGTTTTAGCAAGTTAGGCAAAGTAGGAATAGAATTCATAATTTCTTTCTGTAACTTATACACTTAATTTTCTTCAGTGCAAAAAATTCAGTTAACATGTGCACAAAACGCTTTAGTTATTACAAAAACGAATAGCAACATGGAATTGTTTTTCTACATGCAACGTGGAATCATTAGTGTACTGTCGAAATAACTCTGATACTATGCTTTCACTGCACGTCTCAACATATATCGCTTCATAGTACATACAGAAAGAAAACGTACCAAGAAGTGCCAAACCAGCTCGCATCCGCCCGAGCAGTCGTATTGACTAATTGTCCCATGCGGCTCTCCATACGCCGATGCCTGGTACCAACAAGACATTCCTCTTCGCTCAGGAACACGCCGGCTAGATCGTCGACGTATTTCCATAAATGCCAAGAAAATTGCCACGGTCGCCCAGGAAGGTGAGGCTGGCCGGCCAGTAACACAAGGCGCACAGAGCACAACAACGGCTTGACCTGCGTGCCGGCTAGAACGGCAAAGGATGGAGCGAGGCGGTGGCCGTGCATCGATTACCGGCGGCGGCGTCTCATGTCTCCTCGGTGCTTCATTCATTTCAATTTCCAGTTACTTTGGTCGCCGGTGGTGACCGCTTGCTCTGTCCACTTAGTTATTTTTTACCGCCTTAGTTTTTAGCAGCTTTAGAAGAAGAAGAAAATGGTAGGAAGCTAAAACTATGTTCTGTAACTTTTAATTCAACGGCTTAATTGTTTGGCTAATTGTTTGTATTGTATTATTGTAGAAAAATCAGTGTAGTTGTCTTTGTTACCTGGATACATATCTTATTTTATCAATGTGAGGGATTATTCATACTGTTAGTGTGGCAGGTGAAGTAGTTGACGAGCATGGCTATAGAAATTGCTGAAGGAGACATATAGAAGTTCTATGGTACCACTTTGACAGTGTTTTTGAAACTGAAGGTGAAGAGGAGATGTCCAACAATTGAAGGAATTCCGAGGATCTAAAGATAGTTTCATGCAGCGGCCAACCAACGATTTTAAATTAACACAAGAGATATTTCTTTAAGTACTATTAGTTTTTTTAATGATTAGTATAATTTATAATATCTCAAATTTTTATGTTTTTTCATAAACGCATTATGAACTATATATGTGCATTGTGAAATAAAATTCGAGGACCCGTGGCAACGCACGGGCATTTTAACTAGTAAAATCTTCAAATGCAGCGTGGCGGACGTGTCTGCCTGCCATCTGTCGCTTGGTCATAAATTAAAATCTCGGATCAAATCGCTTCGAGGTGCTTCGTCGCTAAGCCTCTGCGTCGCGCTGTCCACCCCGAATATAAAACGAACGTGGGAGGATCCATTCGAAGTTCGAACCAATTCCTCGCTCCTACCGATCTCCTCCAAATCGAATCGAATCCAGGAGACCAAGCAACCAGCGGAGCTACCGATGGAGCCGGAGGCCTGCGAGATCGCGCGCCTGCCGGAGGAGCTCCTCTCGGCGGCGCTGTCCCGCACCTCCCCGCGCGACGCCTGCCGCGCCGCCGCGGTCTCCCCGGCCTTCCGCGACGCGGCCGACTCCGACGCCGTCTGGGCCTGCTTCCTGCCCCGCGACCTCCCGCCGCTCGCCGACGGGGAAGTACTGCACCCCGCGGCGCCGCAGCCGCCCAGCAAGAAGGACCTCTTCCTCCGCCTCTCCGGCAGCCCCCTCCTCCTCCCGGACAAACTCGTGGTACGTACGTAATATCCGGTGGATCCCCCAACCCGTACTACTCCATGTACGTTTGGTCCCTCGCTAATGAATTGGAATTGATCGGTGGTTGTGCGCGCAGAGTATGTGGCTGGACAGGGAGACCGGGGCCAAGTGCTACATGCTGTCCGCGAGGGATCTGACCATCATATGGGGCGACACACCGCAGTACTGGAGCTGGATCCCTCTCCCGGACTCCAGGTTCGTTCGCTCACTCTCCTAGCTGCCATTCCGATGCAGATTGTCTGAATTATAGTGTAGTATAGCTTGTGTGTCTGAATGCTGGGGCCTGATCGCTGTTGCAACTCGTTTGGTTGTGCTATTGCGCTTGTGCTCACTTGTCACATCGCAATTGAACTGAAGGCTAATAGTCAACAGGGGCTTTGGCATGGTTCCGACTAGCCTTTTTTATTTCATTCTACAAAATTTTCGCCAAATCTTAGGATTACAACATGCTTGCTATCAGTTCTGGTGATAGTGAAAGCGGCCAAGTTGAAGCCGATTTGGATATCGCACTACTCACTGTACATGCCAAGTCCCGTGTTGCTTCCCACATATGCAGAACTAAGTGCTACTTTTCTTTTCCTTACTTTCCAGAGAAAAGTGCATCCCCTTTACAACTCTAAACTGTAGACATCAGTTCAATTACACTTACACTGTGATATACCTTGTTCGCTGTAGATTTTTGGAGTATGTTGTTCACTTATTCCAGCCAACTACAGGGGGCTATGCTAGATGGTTTTCAGCAACTCATGCTAGTGATTTTCGTCCCCATTACAAATTCTAACCCTATGTGTTCGACAGGTTCTCTGAATGTGCTCAACTCTTGCACGTGTGCTGGTTCGACATCAGTGGGAAGATACCTTGCAAGATGCTGACGCGGGACACTGTCTACGCCGCTTACATAGTGTTCAAGGTGAACGAAAATTCCCTCGGGCTGGACTACCCTGTCCAGGAGGCATCCATCAGCGTCGGGGCAACTAACTTAACCCGCATGGTTTGCCTCGAACACAATGATGAGGATGAGGCTGAGGGCGAGGCTGGTGCGGTGCCTGGGCACTATTGGCCTGTGAGGCCACATCCGCCACAAAGAACCAGGAGAAGAAACCGCCGTGCAGTTCGTCATGGCGAGAACGTAGGGCGCCCTCAGAAAAGAGCCGACGGCTGGATGGAGCTGGAGCTGGGCGAGTTCTTCAACGAGGGGGGTGAAGACGGCGAGGTGTCCTTCAGCCTGATGGAGACGAAAGGCGGGAACTGGAAGAGTGGCCTCATCGTGCAGGGTATCGAGATCAGGCGCAAGAAATCAGGCTGATGTGCTTCTAGACGGCTGACATCCCCGGTGAAGTAGATAAATAAGGGAATCATACTTGGGAATGTAGTGTTTTGAAATGCTTGCATTTTGTTGCAAATGCTGTGCAGAACTACAAGCGTGTTGCTTCGTTCTTGGTGCGAACTTTTTGTACAAACTATGCTACCTAGATGTATACTGCTTGGTGAGCGACAACATTTGCGTTTGGAAAGTGTAATTAGAGGCAGTGTCTGCAGTTCTAGTTCTTGGTTCAGATGGAAATGTAGTTAGAGGTAGCAGCTTCGCATCTGGTTGGGCTGAGATCCTTGTGGACCTGTGGCTACTTTGCATCTGTTTCCATCTTTCGCACTACACTAAGTGAGAATGTTTTTGAACCTATCAAAAGAAGCTACGGAGTACTCCGATTAATATGTTGAAAATGTCCCATACTTTCCACTCACATCCGGCTTCCATTATACTTCCTACAGTCTGAAATAAGTGTCGAAGTACGAGAATATGCAAAAAGCTTGCGAATCCTTATTTACTTCTTTCGTATTTTCTTCCCCAATGTGTATGCCGTATGAGGATGGGTATGCCGTATGAGGATGGAAAGGCATTTGGTATTCACCCAATTCCTTCATCCCCTCAAATAGTTTTCCCAAAAAATACACTGTGAGAAGGGGATATCTGGATTATTTTGTTTTAACCCGAAGAAGTAAACAGACAAATGGGGATTTACGGGATTCGAAATAATCCCCTCGAGTCTTCACAAATACACTAGAAGTAAACAATGCCTTAGGATAAATTGCATAATGAAAAGGTGATACACTCCTTCTCTCAAAAGGAATAGTTTGCACACTTTCACTAGCAAAATGAACCAGCCATAGAATGGCTTCGGGATGCGCCTCGAGTAGGAGAGCATGGAGTTTGGGAGCACCGGACGGGAGGCGCTTTTCCTAGACAAATATTTTTGGAATGTTTTCGCATAGTTTATTTGTAGGATAGGAAAAATGTATGAAAAAATTGTAGGATTGCTATATCATGCCCGCTTTAATCCTATATGATTCATATGAACCAAAAGTCAAAAAAATATTTTAAATGATATATGATTGGATGTTAAATTTTCTATAAAATATAGAGCAAAGGATAATTTATAAAAAAATTATGAAAATCAATCCTATAAAAAATTTGATAAAAAGAATATGTTAACATCGTGAAGATACCAATTACACCTAGCCTCTGCAACGACAAGATGTTTAAAGACATCACGAATGCACACAGCCAAGAAAAAAATAAAAATAAACAAAGACCCCGTTGATGTGATAAACCACTTGCAACAGTAGCACTCTAACCATCACCGACAACACCTGAACTACAAACGGGATTCTCCAAAAGCAACGCCTCAAAAAAAAAACCAATCCTATAAATGAAACAATAATTATAGAAAATTTGTCTAGTCCCTCCGTCCATGAAATGATGTCAAAAATTTGTCTAAATTTTAGATGTAACGAAATGAGTGTCTTTTTTGATAAAGGGAATATATTAATATCAAAAGATACCAATTACGAATGAGCCTCTGCAACAACGCAACACCGTAATAGCAGTACGAATGCACACTGCCAAAAAAGATAAAAGAAAACTAAGAAAGAAAACTCCCGCTATAGTATCGCAGGTTTAGCAACAGTAATACATCCACCCCCAGACTCTCCAAAAGCGATGCCTCCAAGAAGGGAATAGAGCACCAACGCTGTCGTCGCCCGATCAAAGATCTTAGGTTTTCACCCTAAAGATAGTCCCGGCTCTCAAAACAATGCCTCCAACAAGGTCATTGCCAGACACAACCAGTTAAGGCTGGACCTTGGATTTTCACCTTGAAAGGTAGGACTCTGAATTTCACATGTGTTGTCGCCCCCACTTCGAATCCCGGAACACCAAGCAAGTTTACATTCTATAGCTAATCCCCCAATCCCGCCTTCATGAAATTTTCTGCTTCTGACTTCATCATGGACAAAAAGTCTCTTTATGTCAATACAGAACAGAGCTTTGCGACGCTCCCTCCGGAACCAAACGGTCGGATAAAAAGTATGGGTGCGCGCGACCGAATACCACCCGATCCTGTGAACTTTAGGCAAAAGATGCACTGTTCTATTCGTTGTCGGAGGCTTCCGAAACTCAGCACTTCGGCTAGATGAAGAAAGATCGACATCCGAAACGTCTTCATCTTCGCGAAAGAAGAAACCCTAGGACCACCACCATGAAAGCCGGAACGGCCGGCCCCCACGCCGCCGCTATGGCGTGTCTAGATATATCTAAATTTAGACGAAATTTGACATATTTTAATAAACAGAGGTAGTACAAAATTCATTTCTACAAATTTGCTCTATAAATCCTTTGAATCGGCCAGCCCCTAAAATGTTCCACGGTTCTGCATCAATTGTTCGTCACTGAACTAAACCAAATTGCTTGAAGGTGCTTCGTGGCTAAGCCTCTGCGTCGGGCTCTCCTACCCCGAATATAAAACGCGAGGGATTCATTCATTCGTGCTCCCCTCACACACAACTGAACTGGACCAACCCCCGCTCCCAAATCGAACCGAATCGAGTCAACCGACCAGCGGCGGCGGAGCAACCGATGGACGCCGAGGCCTGCGAGATCGTGCGGCTGCCGGAGGAGCTCCTCTCGGCGGCGCTGGCCCGCACCTCCACCCGCGACGCCTGCCGCGCCGCCGCGGCCTCCCCGGCCTTCCGCGCCGCGGCCGACTCCGACGCCGTCTGGGCCTGCTTCCTGCCCCGCGCCCTCCCGCCGCTCGCCGACGGGGAGCTGCCCGACGCGCTGCCGCGCAAGAAGGACCTCTTCCTCCGCCTCTCCGACCGCCCCGTCCTCCTCCCGGACAAGCGCGTGGTACGTACATACACGCCGATCCCCCAACACAACAACCCGTGTCTCCGTAGGACATGCCTTGTTTCTCTGTTGATCGCTCGCGGTTTCTCCTGTTAATCGCTAAATGGTCGGTGGTCGTGTGCCATGCGATTTGCAGAGCATGTGGCTGGACAGGGAGACCGGGGCCAAGTGCTACATGCTGTCCGCGAGGGGCCTCACCATCATTTGGGGCGACACGCCGCAGTACTGGAGCTGGATCCCTCTCACCGACTCCAGGTTCGTTCGCTCGATCTCTCCTAGCTACACTCCCATGCTGGTTGTCCGGATCATTATTATCTAGCCTGTGTCGATGCAGATCGTACCGATAATTGTACTATACAGCTTGTCTGGCTGAATGCTCTCGCGTTGTGGTCTTATTCGCGTCCAACTGCGGATACAGTTGGTTTGTTTGTGCTGTTGCGCTGTGATCTGCTCACCCCGTCCGATTGCAATCGAATTTCAGGCTAATAGTTGCAAGTTACAGGTGCAAGTGGTAGATTGGTAGGTAGATGAAACTCCGCTCTGAACCAAAACCCAGAATAGGGGTTTTCCCGACTAGCAAATCTCAGTTCCATTTGGAAGAGGCCAATTCGAAGTCAGTTCCATTTGGAAACCGGAATACCTGCTGTGCATACTAAGGCCCTGTTGCTTATGCAGAACAAAGTGCTACTTTTATTTTCCTTAGTTTTTATAAGCTATATAGGCAGCACATAAATGTCACTTCGCATAGAGAATGTGACTCTACGATCTACCTTCTTTTTGTTTTTGAATTTCTCTCTGATCTACCTTGTTTACAGTAGAGTTCTTTGAGTGTCGTGTACCTTTATTCTAGCCAACTACACTGAGCCATGTGAAAACTTGTCATGCAAAAATGTGGTTAATACCCTGTTTCGAAATTTTGCTGCAATGCTAGATGATTTTCAGCAGCTCATGCTATTGATTGCTTTTCTTCCACATTACAAAATTTTGCTGCAAGTACTATTTTTATTTTCCTTACTTTCAGGAGCAAAGTGCATGCCCTTTACAACTCTGTTTCTATAATCTATATGCAGCACATAAATGCCACTTCGCATATGTAATGTGTCTCTATGATCTAAGGGTTCATTGAGTATTTTGTGCCTTTGTTCCAGCCAACTACACCTGAGCTATGGAAAAAGTAATCAAATTATGCTAGATGGTATTCGGCAATCCATGCTATTGATTGGTTTTCGTCTTCTTCGCAAAATCTAACAGTATGTTTGTGACAGGTTCTCCGAAGCTGCCCAACTGCGGGACGTTTGCTGGTTCGAAATCCGTGGAAAGATACAAAGCAAGATGCTGTCGGAAGACACTATTTATGCCGCTTACATAGTGTTCAAGCTGGACGAACATTCCATTGGGCTGGATTATCCGACCCAGGAGGCAACGGTCAGTGTC
Organism: Lolium multiflorum; assembly: GCA_030979885.1. NCBI lineage: Eukaryota > Viridiplantae > Streptophyta > Magnoliopsida > Poales > Poaceae > Lolium > Lolium multiflorum. The sequence goes on along the minus strand of CM061752.1, from coordinate 250,361,247 downwards.
GGAGAAACCAGCTTAGCCTGCAAGGTGTGCTTCCATGGCTACGATGACGATGGTGACGATGGTGGGGTTCCCGAGAACTATCGGCCGATAATGTTTCCCCCACAGCAAAGGATCAGGAGAAGGAACGGCCGTCCAGTTCCTCATGGAGAGAATGTGGGGCAGCCTCAGAAGAGAGCCGACGGCTGGATGGAACTGGAGCTGGGCGAGTTCTTCAACGAGGGGGGCGAAGACGGCGAGGTGTCCTTCAGCCTGATGGAGGTTAAAGGCGGGCACTGGAAGAGTGGGCTCATCGTGCAGGGCATCGAGATCAGACGCAAGAAATCGGGCTGAGGATCGTGCTTCTAGGATGATCAAGCAGGCATCCGGGTTGAAGTAAATAAATAACGGGATCCGTTCTGTGGTGCGTGTTTTGGAAACGCCTGGCTGTTTCTGGTAATGCTGTGTGGAACTACAATGCTGTGTGTCTTGGTTAGAGTGAGTCATCCTGTGCACCTGTGGCAACTTTGCGTCTTGTTTCCCTTTTTCGGCAATGCGCCAAAGTTTTTCTGGAGGAGCCAGGAGTATGATGAAATTTCAAAAAAAAAAAAAGCCAGGAGTATGGTAGGTTTCAGTTCATGTAAAATTCAGAATCTCCATCGGCCTAATATTTTGCTGGACGCAAAGCATCAGTGTTTCATTCCGGCTTCAGGATGCAGAAAGCAATAGCAAAGGAGTCAACAAAAAGTTTTTGGGGTGAGAGAGGCTCGAACTCTCGACCTCAGGATGACTCACTCTATAGAGAAGCTTGCGAGGCCTGGCAGCGGCGGCTCGAACTCTTTCGACCCCGCCCCACGGTCACTCACATTTAGCTATGAGACCTACGCGCTAGCCAACTGCGCCACCACCCCTTTGTTGCCAACAGCCAGAATCTACTCCAATTTATTTACTAGTTACCGTACAGCACGTTTCTCCATTGCAATTGTAAAGAACTCGTGCAAAAAATCAGTGGTTTTTGTACAGGTAAAGCAGTTGGTTAGTGGGATGTCTGACAAGTAACATTGAGAGCAAGTGAGTTTCTAGCCTTCTACTGAATACATGACCAAATACCAACAGCTAGCCGGCTGGCTTGGTGCTTCCATTAGGGCATCTCTCGCGGCCCGATATGAATAGACCGCGGTTATTCATTTCTGTCCAGTATGAAAGGAAAATTTAGCCTAGCAACGGATCGGCGTGTTCACAGCAATCTATTTTGGTATGTAAATAGGTCGAGACGGACATGGTTCATGCATCCATCTGTCCTCGTCCAGTCGAAACAACCCCATTGGTGCTTGCCCTCGCCGCCGGCCACATGATACGTTGGGAAACTCCCGACCCAAACAGACAAAGGTGGTGAGACGATCAATTTCGTATTCATGGCCCGACCAAAAAGAACACTTTTGGTAACCAAAATGGACCGGTCAACGAGAGAGTGGCACATAGCCGCTCTTGTTCTGCCATGGCGTCGGCGTTGTGGCCCATTTTTTCTTTGACTAGATTTGTATAGGGATACTCGCTTTGTCCGGAAAAGATGTTGCAAATTCATCTATATTTAGGGTATTAAGTTTGGCATAATAGTGTCAACAGAAATTGGATAATCTATTTGAATTTGTGGATGATGTTGTGTGGATGAAAATTGTGTAAATGAGTTGGAATTGTATGATATAATTTGCATGTCGATTTCTAAATTTGAATTATTTTAGAATTTATACGTGTTTAATATTTATGTTAATTTATATGTTTCGTCAATGTGTTGCGTGGTAGAATACAAAATGACGAGGAAATGATGGATAAAAAGATAAATTAACAAAGTGGACAAAATGGGGACGTCCCTAAGTAAGAGCTCTCCACCATCGCCTGAATAGGGTGTCCAAAAATCTCAAAAGATCACCACTATTGGGTGTACAAACACATGTTTGGCGCGATTGAGGGTGGCTACCTCCGGCGGCACCCCAAAAAGAGCAGCCCTATTTTCTAACATGTAGGGTTGAAGATTGTCTTCACGAATAGATTTTGAACAAATATCACCGGCTACTAGTACTCCTTGTGTATTGGTGTCCATTAATCTTCATAGTTGCACTTCGAAACATTGCCTTCAACAAGTCTCACAAATACCTCATAGCAACGTCACATTTATGAATTCCTGCAAAAAAACGTCACATTTATAAAAAGATGAGAAACTAACCATTCGGGTGCAATCGGTCTTTAGTTTCAAGTAGTCACTGGACTTCCTCAAACCATACACAAAACACACGAACACATCTTTCTTCATCCTGAAGTGCCGCCGAAAATCACTCGAGCCATGTGTTATGTCGTTTGCAAAATAGTCGACGTATAGGATCACAGGACCGTAGTGAGAATTCACCCGCTCTTGCAAATCTAAAATACAAGCGGTGATCTTTAGGTGCTCCTCATCATCGGCATAGCTATTTGGCTTCCGCTTGCACCATTTGATGGACACACAAACTCATCCTTGTTGCAGATAGTGTTTAGATCAAACAATGTAGTTATCAAACAATAAAACGAGAACCAACAGATAGCTCCCAAGCTACTTGTAGCTCATTTTTGAAAAAAAAAATCTAAAATGGCATTTAAAGGTTTCAAATAATTGGAACACAAATTCTAGATGTAGATATAATGAAATCAACTAGTGTGCCAAAAAAATCCAAATTTCATTATAACCTGGGCTCAACAAAAGTGACAAATGTGTGTATCTGGCTGCTATATATATGAATGGTACATATTTTCAAAAATTCAAAAAAATTCAGATTTTTTATTTTTGTGAATTTTGAATTGAGATTTTGTACGGTTTTAGAGTTCGATATTATCTACACCTAGAAATGTTGTTCTACTTAAATAAAACTTACAAATATCAGTTTTGAATTTTTGAAGAAAAGGGTTACTATGGAGCTAGGCCTCCATTTGTGGTTTTCCAGTAACGAAACACCCTATCTAATATACTTTAGATAAAAAAATCTTGAAGACGCTTACCTATTCAAGCCAACTGCTGAACACCTGGAATACAACTACATCGGCCTATGGTAGGGCTCAGAAATTCTACTTTACAAAAGTCGTACACTGAGTACATTACTTTTTCTCGAATAGAAAAGGTATGCACACATTTACTAATTAACAAAGCATACTTGGTTGAACACCATGACAGACCGCGAATAAAACTACATGGATGAAATCTGTACCTGCCCTGTTTTAATGATGTAACGTTTGAGGGACCCTCTCCCTGTTCAAAAATAAATTATTTCACTCATCTAACCCTTTTTTGTGGTGCCATTTTCATGGGCGAGCCCGCCCCAGCCCGACCCAGCCATTCTCTTCTTTGTTTCTTCCTCCCTCGGGTCCAAGGCGGCCGGCTCTCCCCCCTTTCAAATCCCTACTCAAATATGTTGAATTTCGTCAGATCTTCCCGTGGAGATCGTTCCCACTCCGTTCCTTGAGGTAATCTCCTCTGTTTCCCTTCTTTTCATCCATTGATTTTGTGTATTTGGTTGAATCTACATGTGAAACCCTAGATGTGGATTTGGTTGATTTGAGGTTGGATGTGGATTTGGTTGGATGTTAGGGTTGTTGAAGTTGGAGAAATGATAGTGTGCTAGTTTGTATGGGTAGATTATGTTGATTATGGTAACTAATGAACACATGTATATATGTGTTGTTCACATTATGCTAGGGGGATGGATAGAATTTTCCATGTTCATCATGTGGACAAGGATGCTTTCTTGAAGGGAAACATAGAGCCGGATCCGGAAGAGGTTGACTTGGTGTTTGACCTTAGCCCTAGCTTTGCGGAGGTGGCAGCACAAGTGAGGGTTGAGTTGAATTGGAATGAGCCAAATGACGGTGTTGAGCTAGAGGGAAGACATAATGTGGGGTTTGGAATGCACACCCGTTGGAAGACAATGTGTATCAACTCCGAGCAACGTTGGTCCGTTTACAAGGAGAGGGTGGCCGGGTCACAAGACAAGGCTTTGGAGTTGTTTGCAACCAAGACGGTTGATGCTCGTATTGAGCTTGACCTTAACCGGCGCTCCTCCCCCGTTCAAGCTAGGACTCCACCACCCGTGAGCCAAGAAGAAGGCACTCAATCTCCCACTGTCCAATCTCCCATTGCCCAACAACCTCTGTTGGAGGAGGAGTATGACGAGCATGACGATAGTGATGATGGTTTCGAGATGAATGACAACAATGTCGGTGATTTGGATAAATATTGGACGCAAGAGGAGATGGACCACTCCATTCCTTATTCCCGATGCTATGCGTCGGACTAGGATGATGATGGACCCGATGAGGAACTCGATGAGGATGGCTTGACGGCTAAGGAAGCCGAAAGAGCCGAGATATTCAAGAAGGTAACTGGACGGGATATTCGGATACCATTGTTCCGTGATGTTAGTCTTGCGGATGGAGCCGTGGTTGATGGTGGGAAAAGTTTACTTCTTGGAGCTAGGCCAATTTCCAAGAGAGATGTAGATGGTAGGACGTCTATGATCTCTAAAGGGCTCATGTTTGATACCTTCTTGGAATTGAAGATATGGTTGAATGAGTTCTCGATTAAGCATCATCATCCTTACATCGTTGTGCAGTCGGACTTGAAGAAGCGGTACACGCTAAAATGTGCAGATAAAAGGTGTCCATGGGTTGTCCGTGCAAGATCTTTCAAAAAAGGGCCCGCTTGGAACATAACAAGTTGTGTAGCCACCCACATGTGACGGGGGCCGAAGCTTGATGGCAAGGATGCGCAGCCGGACCACCGTCAACTCACATCTATGTTCATTGCATACAAGCTCTCGGCGGAGATATCATCACTTCCAACCATGAGCATTAGGTCCGTGCAAGATACGGTGAAATCCCGGTTTGACTACGACGTCAAGTATGGGAAGGCATGGAAGGGCAAACAAGCCGCATTCAAGATGTTGTACGGTGATTGGGAGGAAGCATACAACCGAATCCCTAGGTTGTTGTTAGTGATGGGCGCTACTAACCCGGGCATGGTGCATGTGGTGGAGCCTTCTAGTACCAAAATGACATTGCGTGATGGTAAAAGAGTGAGGGTATTTCACCGTGCATTTTGGTCATTCGAGCAATGCACGACGGCATTCGAACATTGTAGGCCGGTCATCGCCGTCGATGGTACCTTTTTGACCGGGCAGTACAAGGGTACACTATTGGTGGAAATAAGGTGGAAATAACAAATGATGCGAGCAACCGCTTAGTGCCATTGGCTTTTGCATTGGTAGAGGTTGAGAATAATGATAATTGGCAATGGTTTTTCCATATATTGAGGACGAGGGTCATACCACCCTCAAATGAAGTGTGTGTCATCTCGGATCGTCATCAAGGAATTCTCAATGTGGTGGAGCTTGACATTCCAGAGCATGCTCGCTTGCACCACCGATGGTGCATGAGGAATTTTGTGCAAACTTCTACCGGGCATGCAAAAACAAAGAGGTGTCTGACCTTCTTCAAGATTGTTGCATCGCTTACTCCGAGCGCCGCTTCGCAAACCTATACAATGGCTTGCTCAAGCACAAAGACCTCACCCCGGGTGGTTTAGAGTTTCTTCAGAGGCACCTTATATTTAACTCAAAGTGGGCACGAGCTTATGATGAGGATGGGAGGAGATATGGCCAAATGACAAGCAACATGGCTGAGTGCTTCAACAATGTGCTGAAGGGTGTTCATGCATTTCCCGTGACGGCAATCATTCAATACACATTCGAGAAGTTGAATGTCTATTTCCAGAACTACACCGAAGAAACGGAGAAGGAAATTGCTAGGAACTGCGAGTTCCCAACGAAGGTTGAAGAGTTCATGGAATTTCAGGCGAGGAAGGCGGACTCCCAAACGTCTACATGTTATGACAATGTTGACTGGGTTTACCAAGTGAATGAGCCGGGAGGCACCACACAAGGTGGTGTCCAACACGGAGGCCGGGCTTTCCGTGTGTCCCTAAAGACATGTGAATGCACATGTAGGAGGCCCTCTTTGCTTCATTTGGCTTTTTCCCAGTTGCTAACAGCGGCACGCACTAGACATGTCGACTAACCCGCTCACCGTTCGGGAGGCTGAGTTCTCCATCGAAGCCACAAAGAGGACATGGGCTCCAAGGTTTTCTCCCTACTTGGACCAATCACGATGGCCGGAGTATCATGGAGTGCAAGTTTGTCCAGATCCGGAATGGAAGGTTGTGAAACATGGAAGAAGAAAGACAAAGAGGTATCACGGAGATATGGATAGATGGGGTCATTCGGGAAACAAGTTATTCCAAGAGGCTGCGAGCCAACTAATTGTGGATCATGCAATAGTAAGGGGCACAATAAAAGGAAATGTACATCCGGCAAAAAATCAAAGGGCAATGATGCTAGCACAAGCCAAGCATCAAGTAGCCAACAAGCTTCAAACCAACCTCCAAGCCAACAAACTCCAAGCCAACAAGCTCCAAGCCAACAAACCCCACGACAACAAGCTCCAAGGCAACAAGCTCCTTCGCAACAAGGTCCAAGCCAACAAGCTCCAAGGCAACAAGCTCGTTCACAACAAGCTTCAAGGCAACAAGCCCCACGACAACAAGCCCCAAGCCATCAATCACAATGGCGACAAGCTCCAAGGCAACCATGGATTCATGTAGGGCTTAGTAGAGGTCGCCATGGTGGACGTCGGGGTACTAGTATGCTAGGATACCTAGCGGGGCCTTATTCGTATGTGTCTCCAATATATTAATTGTATTGTACTTTCTATTTTCCTATTCCATGACTAACTTTGGTTTTTCAATTTTGTTTTCAGGTATGGCAACTCAACCCACCAAGGGGAAGGGGGCGTGGGAGGGCAATGAGAAGGACGAGTCCGTTTGGGAGGAGGCTATGAGGAAGGTGCGGAGGAGGGACACGGAAGAACTTGCGAGGAAGGAGAAGGAGGAGCACGAGAACAAGATGGCCGAGCGTGCCCGTATGCAAAGGGAGTATCAGGAATACATATTGCGCGAGAAGAAGAGGAATGAGAAGATCAAGGCCGAACGGGACCGTCTATGGAGGGGAAAATTTCAGAAGAACTGGCAACTTGCTCAAATAGCAAGGGAGAGGACCAATAGGATGCACCTAGAGGAGGTAGCTAGGGAGGCTGAGCGCATCAAGGAGGAAAGAGCTCAAGAGGAAGATTCAAAGACGGATGAGCGCCACCATTTCTTCGACTCGGTGGTTCAGTTGGCTCGTGACATAAGGGAGAAGGAAGAACTGGCTGAAAAATCTAAGAAGAAGAAGAAGACGAGGGGGGAGGGAGCCTTTGCCACGCAGTGATGTCCCGTTGGCTATGTTCTTGTTGTCGAACATTTATGTTGTCGAACCATGATGTTGTGTGAACCTTGATCTTCTCGAACCTTCATGTCGTTGAACCCTATTGTAATTGGAACCTTGATGTGGTCGAATCTTATGTGTTATTTGAACCACTATGTTGTGTCCTACATGTTCTGTGCAATGTTGTTTTCAAAACTGTTGGGATATGGTAGAAGTTTTCATGGTTTAGCACAAGTCAATGTGTGGCGCTCATTTCATAGGCGCCACACTGCACTCATGGCTTCGGCGCCACACATGTCAACTTATATCAACTTACATGTCGAAAACATCCAGGGGCTCCGGACGCTTAGTCCTTAGCCGCCAAAACGGCTAAGTCCCTAGAGAATTGTCTTACAGTATGTTTTGTGCAAACATAACAGGATGTGTGGCGCCCTTGCCATGGGCGCCACACTGTGTGGCGCCGGTGTGCGCGGCGCCACTCATTGTGACATGTCAGCGTCGAGCACACCTCAGCGTGGGGGGCGCCACGCCGGATGGCTGAGTGGCGCCGGCCGCTCGGACGCCACACAGTGAGGTGTGGAGCCCATGAGAGGGCGCCACAAAAAGGGATTAGCTTACTGAAATAGTTTGCCCGGAGGATCAGTCTGTGCTATAGTTTCAGAACATGGTAGGGCTCCAAAATTCTTTTTAAATGTACTTCGCTCTTTTTTTTTGCATGGATGCGAAGATCATAAAATTTATGAAGAGCGTTGCAAAAAAGAAGCAGAAGCCTCAAAAGCCATGTGATAATGTGAAGGGAAAGAGGCCGGTAAGGAAAGATGGAAAATTTCTTAAACAGAAATTACGAAAAAAAGTTGGGGCGAGAGAGGCTCGAACTCTCGACCTCAGGATCACTCAAATTAGCTATGAGACCTACGCGCTAGCCAACTGCGCCACCGCCCCTTGATATCAATATCATTACTGGACGCTACCTAACCTTTGTAAATGTCATGGTAATACAGTTTATAGTAGTATAGCAAGACGGAGAGAAAAATGGTCCTTTCTGATTTTTGTACAGGCGATGTAGCTGGTAGGTGGGATGTCTTGAGCAGCAAAGAACCTTCGGAGGCGTTGGGGATTCTACATGAGTACTGATGGTATGTTTGGTTGGTGCCCAAATATTCCCTAACAATTTTTTGGCAGCCTACAATATTTTGGTTTTACTTAGTTGGTTGCAATGGAATCTTGCCAACTCTTCTCACATTGCCTTCACAAATGTTGCCAACTTTTTGGCCAACATGGGGTCAAGGAATCTCTAGCCAATATTTTGGTAAGGCAAGATGTGGCATCAACCAAACAGACCCTGAGTACATGACCAAACACCAACAGCACATATGTACAACTAAATTACAAGATCACGTTCCTGTTAACTGTTGTTTTATTGTTTAGAAGAAAGAGATAGCAGCAGCTTTGGATCGAAGAGGCGTTATCTTCAGTATATTAGCACAGCTGCACTTCAGCGTTGCTTGGTCCATGGTCAGTTAACTAGTCGGATGGTGTGGATGATTCTTCAGTATCTTCACTTCACATGTGGCAACTGTGTTCCGTCGCTGCCATTCTCTATGCAACTCGTGCCGTAACTGGAAGAAGAAAATCTCTCCGTGGAGATGGAGAGTGATAGATAGATACAGGCAGCGAGCCGCGAAAGATCATCGGTCCAGCCATAGCTCTGACACTAGTGTCTGCGTGTGCAGCCGTGAATGGCCCACATGGATCATCCATCTCCACTTTTGCTCTTGCCCATCTCGCGACCAGCTTGTCTCCCTCAAAGAGAAGAAAAATAAAAATACTAGGTGTCCAGTTCAGTGAATGCACACGGCTTCACACCCCAACGGAACACGTGGCGCAACTTGCATCCCACAGCATAACCAAAGACATGTACAGTGAGACGCCAGAGTCGTGCTTCCCTTTCTCCCTTATCTCCAGCTACAGTAGAGAGGCGAAAAGGGCGGAGCTTCGTTTCCCCCCGTTCTCCGTCGCCGGCGAGGGCGCTGGATCCCTCTCTCTTCTCTCGTCGCTCCGGCGGTGGGGGGAGGGAGGGGGATCCCCAATTCCCTTGGCTCGGCATGTAGATAGGGTTAGGGTAGTTCTTTTGGGTGGCGGCGCTCGGCTGGAGTCGTCGTTGTCGCCGCAAATAAATTGTTACGGGCTTCCGCCTCGACGGAGCTCTATGGCGACGCCGAGGAGTCGCGGACATGGATCTCCGCCGCTCGCTCTGGTCGACGGAGGTTGGGTTCCCAGGCGAGTTCTTCGAGGCGCCGGCGAAGATCTTGTCAGGGGATTTTGTTCTTCAGCTTCTCCCGCGCTACGTCGGCGTCTCCTCCAGCGCCGCCGGGAAGCTAGAAGAAGGTGTACAGGAGTGATGAAGGCTGCTGGTGGCCGGTGCCTTGGTGGCGGTCTCGGCAGTTGGGAGAGGATGGCGGCTCGGGAGCGGGTTGCAGTCCCGATGGCGGCAGCTCTGCCGGTTTTCCCCGACTTGTTCGGTGCGGTCCGGCGGAGCTGGGTTCCGTTCTGCAGCACGAGGATGGTCCCCGGTCGACGCGCCCCAACGTCAACGGCTCCTCCGTGTGGGGAGCTTCTCCTTCGACCCGCAAAGCCAGTGACGGCGATGGTGCTGGCTCGGATCCGGCGAGATGCGGAGAAGATGGTGGTTGCAGGGACTTCCAGGGGCTTCTTTGTTTTTTCCTTTTTGTTCGGGGGTCTTTCTGCAAATGTTCCTAGACGCGTGTCCTTTCCCGTTTCTTCTGGTGGTTTCCGTGTGATGTGTAGTTGTGTTGTTTTAAGCTAATGAACATGTTTTACCTCTAAAAAAAAGACATGTACAGTATGTGATCTTTAGTTTTTTTTCTCTAAATTTCACCATAATCATAGATAGTAATACAAATAAGCTAAAAATAACAAAGATTGCAAATAGGTTTATAGACTACCCAGCAACAACTATAGACACGGGCACGAGCCGAAGGCACACCGTCATCCTCACCCTTCCATCACCAAAAAAGGGCAAAACTTGTCATATTATAACTTGTTGTACTAGGACAGACGAGAATTCATCGTGTTAAACCCTCAAAGGACCAATTGCACCCGAGCAACAACCATTGTCAAATATGAGACCATTAGATCGAAATAGACGCACCTAAAACTACACAACAAAAATCGACTGAATCCCAGAAGATCCACCAGATGCACAACTTCATTCGTCCTCTGCTTGAAGGCGGGATAAAGGCGACGAGAACGTTATTCTAGCTTCAAGATCTAGCGTCCTCTCCACATTTCAAATAATACACTGAATGAACCTAAATGAAGGATGGAAACCCTCCCGTCAATGAGGAGTCGTGGTCCGTCGCACCTCCAAGACCCCAAGGCCACTAGAGGCGGAGCGGACAGGCGGCAACGCCAATGAGGGGGACGATACGTACCCTGGATGGATTTTAGACTCGCCTCACGTTGCCCCTCTACTCTCTTTAGTCGTTGAGGATTCAAAATTGTGCGTATAGTGTGCAGAAAAAATTCCTATGCTCATGGTTCGCATATCTACGGTAAATAGTTTGAAATCGGAGGTCGTTCGAGTGCACAAATCAAATAGGGTCACTTTAGAACACATGGCGCAAGCTGCATCCCACATCATAACCAAAGTCAGCACGGTTGCGTTCGGATTACGCATTTAACATGTGCAATATGTGATCTTCAGTATTTTTTTTTGCGAAATTTCAATAATCATAGATAGTAGTACAAATAAGCTAAAAAATAATAAAGATTGCAAATGGTTTATAGACCACCCCACGACGATTATAGACACTGACACGAGCCGAAGGTGTGCCGTCATCCTCACTCCTACATCAACATTGTCGGGCAAAACTTATCATAATATAGCTTGTTGTAGTAGGACAATTGAGAAGTCGTTGTACTAAACCCCAAAGGACCAATTGCACCGGAGTAGCAACCATCGCCAAAGATGAGACCCTTATACCGAAATAGATGCACCTGAAACTACACAAACAAAAATCGACTGGATCCCAGAAGATCCGCTTGATGCACGACTCCACGCGTCATCTGCTGATGATTGAAGCACCATCAAAACAATAATAAGGTGAGGAGAAGCTTATTCTGAATTCAAGATCTAGCCGTCGCCTCCATATTTCAACGAAGATACTGAAAATAACATAAACGAAGGACAACAAACGCGCCGACGAGGGGTCGTGGTCCGCCGCACCTCCAAGGGCACTAGAGGTGGAGCGGACGGGCGGCAGCGCCGGTGTGGGTGACGATACCCGGGGTGGGATTTAGAAGTAGCCTCACATCGCCCCTCTCCTCTCTTCAGTTCGTTGAAGATTCAAAATTATGTGTATAGTGCAAAAAAAAACAAATTCCTAAACTCATGATTCGCATACCTACTGTACATAGTTTGGAATCGGAGGTCATTTCCAGTGCACAAATCAAACGGGTCACTCTGGCCGCCTGTGAGAACAAAATAGAGAATCAACATGTGGTGCGATGGTTAGGAGGACAGCGGCACCTCCGATCTAACAGAATTTAAACTCTAGGTTTGGCAGTTTGACGCCTTATAAAAGCAAAATATTCTTGAAGTAAAAGGCGACGGAACATAGCAAGATGTTTATGGTAATTTCTCAATCTCAAGACTTCATCAATTTCATATACTCAATCTCTCAAGGTGTTAGTAAAGGTCGGATATAGTGGACTGTATGTACGTGTATTTGTGATTGTGAACGTGCACATGAGATCCATGAAAAATTGTCAGGTCACTGCTGATGTAACACGCAGCATTAAGCAATAAATGATTTTGCGAGTACAACAGTACCAACTAGGCGTTGTGATTATCATAATCGTGGAGCCGTGCGGCACCGGTGACGATCGCCGTGACGAGAAGCGGAACCAGCACCACGTCTGAGGTCTGACGGGGAACCAGGCCGCGCGCGGATTTCCGATCCGATTCTTCTTCCCCACATAGAAATAGATCCGTCCATTCGTCCGTCCCTGATCAAACCTTAGCCGCCTCCCCACCCGCTCTGCTCCGAAGCCAAGGTGCGGCGGATTTCCCCTAGGTTTAATCATCGATTAAGACCGTATTCCCCGCCGCGAAAAATCTAGCCTTTTTCCTCGCTAATCCGCGCCGCCGTCCTTAGGGTTCCGGGAGCGCCGCCTACGGTCCAGCCCATGGCGAGGAAGATGCTCAAGGACGGCGAGGTGGCCGTCGCGGACGAGGGGAGCTACGACTACGATCTGTTCGTCATCGGCGCGGGCAGCGGCGGCGTCCGCGGCTCCCGCACCTCCGCGGGGTTCGGGGCCAAGGTCCGTTCTTTCTGTTTAGTCTTCCCCCCTCCCCAAAGTTTTCCTCTTTCCGTCAGTGTGTTATGGCTGCCCGCCGTATAATTCGACTGAAGTGTCGGTTCTTTGTGTGATTGCTTGTCCAGGTTGCGATCTGCGAGCTCCCGTTCCACCCCATCAGCTCGGAGTGGCTCGGAGGGCACGGCGGCACGTAAGCATAACAATCCCCATCATTACCTCTCTGCATTTTGCTAGTTCTTGATGCTTGGACGTCTAGCAGCTAACCTTTGTCTTGGACATTTTGTCATGTTCTGAACCCGCGTGCTCCTCGCCGTGATCTGACTGTCTCTCTGCTGCCCTAGGTGCGTGATACGTGGCTGCGTCCCCAAGAAGATCCTCGTCTATGGGGCATCGTTCCGGGGCGAATTTGAGGCAAGTGGCCTTACTGTCTTATTGTGCAAGAAATGGTCCTTCCTTAGTCTACCAAACTTCATAATCATTGCTGCGCAACCTTGACCCTTAATCTAGCCAACGACCATAGCTTTTATTTCGAACTGGGATTATTCCCCTTCCCATTTCCTAGAGCTTATGTGTACCTTTGCAAAACTACCGCTCCAAGCGATGCTCGCTCCGACACACTTGTTTTACATTGCTGGTGTCGCGAGTGCAGGATTCGAAGCAGTTTGGGTGGGAAATCAGTGGGGACATCAACTACAACTGGAAGAAGCTGCTGGAGAACAAGGTCGGTGACGTGACATTTTGGCTGAGCGCGTCGGTGTTTCGGCGAGTAGAGACCTGAATGATCGTGGTTCTTTTATCCTGCAGACTCAAGAAATTGTGAGGCTGAACGGTGTATACAAGAGGATCCTTGGGAATTCTGGTGTGACGATGATCGAAGGGGCAGGGAGTATAGTCGATGCTCATACCGTTGAGGTTACCCAGCCGGATGGTTCGAAGCAGAGGCACACCACCAAGCACATACTGATTGCTACTGGCAGCCGGGCAACGCGGGTCAACATCCCTGGAAAGGTTTGTCAAGTTCCCCATGAGATATTTTTTTAAGTTATGCTTCTATTACTGGGTGATGGTTGTATTGCTAACATGTTCCCTTAGCTCCTTTGTGTTGCCCATGCCTCTTTGGTTTAAGAATGTTCATATTTCTGCCATCTGATTTACTCATTTTGATCCTCTTGACTTAGTGCCTGCACATGGACAACTTTTTTGATATTTCCATGAATTCCAGACGTGTTAAAATTTTGAAAGCCACTTAGTTTCGCATCTTTCATTCTCTGGGTTATCAAGGAAACAGAAAATTACATTCATTATTTTCTGTATTCTTCTGAGGAAATATCATCTAACACCACATGTTGTTGAATTTTTTGCAAGGAACCACAACATGCGTTTATTTTTGCATAGAACACCATATTATGTTGTGATCATTTGCATAAAACACATAGCCAATAACTAAAAGCTTTAATAGCCACTTAGCCAGTCTGGCCCGCTGTCACAAAGTGTAATATGGTATTTTCTCTCCTTATTCAACTGAATTGGTATGTACATATCAACTCGTCCCGATACCAGGAGGCAGCCAGCCTCACCAAGTTCACGGCAACCTGAAGACCGTCAGCCTTGTTCGCACATTGGTCGAGGCGAGAGAGCGCTCACGGATCGCCTGTCGCGTTGTCCTTCGGCGAGCCTTGCCAGCACACGTGTCGACCCAAATGCTGCCATGTTGGCCCGTGGAGGCAGAGGGTGAATTGGCATGGTCCTTAGGCGCACCACCCGTGGCGGGAGCGAGCTTGTCATGCTCTACCGGCTTCATCTGTGTCGCGCCGAGGTGTGTCAGTTGTGCTGCGTTGTCCTCGACTCACCCATCCCTATCAAAGGGATCTCCATCTTGAGGTCATTGATGTTATGTATTGTTAGGATGCAGACAAGCACGACAAGGCAGCTCCCCGCGCCTTGCCGCCTCGGCGGTACTGTAGTCGATCAGTAAGGCGGACATGTCGTGCTTTGACTGCTCGAGGCATCCTCTCATAGTCCTACTACGACCTAGACAGGAAGAAACCTGTTGACAGCACGGCATGGTTTGGCGCGCTACATCGGCGCCTGACCGGACATGGTCTCTCGTTCATCGAGTTCGTGGGAAGGGTGAGCATCTACTCCACCACCGCGGACGAGCAACCGCTGCACATGATGGTGGCACGACAGTAGAGCACCAGGACGCCGACCATGGATTCCCATGGTGCCGCTGTCGGTCTCATCTCCATCGCTAGCACAACACCGCATGTGCTGATGTTGTTGATCACACCGGGGACCATGGTGAAGGGTAGCCGCCTTCGCTTCGTTGGTGGACGAACCGGTCCGAACATACTCGTTCAGACGTCAATGGAGATTAATTGTCCATTAAAACTTTTAATAAGGGATTATGTGTTTTGTGCAAGTGATTACAACAAAATGTGGTGTTCTTTGCAAAAACAAACATATGTTGTGGTTCTGACGTTCTGTGCAAAAATGTCACCAACATGTGGTGCTATCTGCTATTTCCTCTATTCTTCTGGATTGTTCTGACCTGCACCAACGGGTACATTCACTTGCAGGAGCTTGCTATTACCTCAGATGAGGCTTTGAGTTTGGAGGAGCTGCCGAAACGTGCTGTGATTCTTGGTGGCGGGTATGGTTCTAGATACCCCCTGTACCATAATATTATTACATTGTAATCTTTCTAGCATTTTTCTCATGTGGCATGTCATTGCAGATATATTGCTGTTGAATTTGCTTCTATCTGGAGAGGGTTGGGTGCTGAAGTAGACTTGTTCTATAGAAAAGAACTTCCTCTAAGGTATGCTCTTTAATCTGCTGTCAGCACCCTGTGGATAATGCACACAGTTTCTGGTCCCTTGCCCAAATAAGATACTGCATAAATTCAGAAGAATATTCATGTAGTTTGTGCAGTTGGAGATGTTGTGTCACGCTACCATGTACCTGAAGCTGATAGGATAATTTTTTCTACTTAAGTGTTACTTGTTTCTTACAATACTCAGTTAGTTTCATTGACCATCACGATCTTCCACTTGCTCATGCAAAATCCACCCCAGCAATGTATTTTTGTGGTTTTGCAGTATACTGAAAAGTGGATGGTATGACTTTTAGCTTAGCATTTCCAGTAAGTTGTGATTGCGATGATTCATAAAGTTTGGAGCCTGTTATGTGCATGATAGCATTAGGAAATATCCAAATAGAAATGGAATATTGTTTAAATAGGATTTCGAATTGTTTAAATAGAAGAAGATTAGATTTAGAGATTGGATTGATATCCAAGTCAAGATAGCATCAGGAAGTATCCAAATAGAAATGGAATATTGTTTAAATAGGATTTCGAATTGTTTAAATAGAAGAAGATTAGATTTAGAGATCGGATTGATATCCTTTATGTTAATGCTCAGGTCACAAGTAAGTCCTACTTAAGGGACAACATACATATCCATAATCAATCAAGCAGTAAGAGTAGAGTTTATCAATGCATTATCTCCTTCTTTCCTCCTCACAAACCTGTGATTTACCCGCAGTTCTCTGCGCCATATGCTGTTTCGGCCATCTTCGTTGTGGTGGTAGTTAGCCAGTTTTTTTCAGACCCCAGAGCCTGACCTGTGGCTCTGATTATAATTTTACAACACGTCTGATAAAAAACAGAACTACTGTCATTGGCATTTAGTATTCCAAAGTTTCTACGTTTTTCAAGTTGTTGGTTTCTCAAAACATTTGTGTCGTAGAAAGGTAAACATAACAGTACACTGCCACTTGCAGAGGTTTCGATGATGAGATGAGAACAATTGTTGCAAGTAACCTCGAGGGAAGGGGAATCAGATTGCATCCAGGGACAAATTTAACTGAGGTGATTTGCACTAAATTCATAAAGTTAATTTCACTTTCCTCACATTCAGCCTGCAGTTTGTTTTGACCAACCCTATTTATGTAAACCAGTTGAGTAAAACGGCGGATGGCATTAAAGTTGTGACGGATAAAGGAGATGAGCTCATTGCAGATGTTGTTCTGTTTGCTACAGGTATTTAACATATTTATTTGTTTGTTTTGATACTTCTTATCTGTTCCGTTTAACCATTTGTTCACATTATCCAACCAATTATGGGACAACATGGGCATCTCTTGGTTTGCTTGTATGGAGTAAAAGTGTATTGTATTCTGTATTCTGGAATACTGATTTTTATTTAAACAGATAACCAACTACTTTTTTTTTACAATACCAACTAATTATATGTTATCACGTTTTAATCTCTTGCGGTTCTTTGCTGAAGAATCAGATACTTCTTCTGGTTTCCTTATTCTATTCAGAATGTATTGTTCATTTGAGTTTTGTTTTACATTGGATGTGCATGTTTACACACTATTCTTGTGCCTGGTTTTTATTTGTACAGGTCGCGCCCCGAACTCCAATAGGCTGAACTTGGAAGCTGTTGGTGTTGAGGTTGATCAAGTAGGATCCATCAAGGTTTATCTTCTCTCCTTGTCCTTTCTGTACCTGTTAATTGAATTATCATTTTTATGTCTGGAATTTACATCTCACATTTCTGTTTCTACCTGACAAACTCTTTGTGTACATATTATGCACTGGATTCACTATTAGTTTCTTGGTTATGTACTTTTGACTCTCTGAATAATATAATTTGTTAATTTCGACTTCATGTCTGTTCAGGTTGATGAGTACTCCCGTACATCAGTTCCCAATATATGGGCTGTGGGTGATGTAACAAATCGGATTAACCTTACACCTGTTGCTCTCATGGAGGCTACTTGCTTTTCTGTAAGTGGCGTGGCTGTAGTTTGTAATCCCTTAACCATAACTGGTTCTGGTCATTCTGCTAATAATCTTTGTGTTTAATCACCACTATTTGTCCTTCCTTATCTTTTCATCACAGAAAACTGTGTTTGGTGGCCAGCCTATTAAGCCTGATTACAAAGATGTACCTTGTGCTGTTTTCTGGTAAGTAGTTATCTTGATTTCAGTAAAATGACTTAGTTTGTGCTTAAAATATCAGCAATTCGTTTCAAGCTTTTTTGTGAGAAACCAGTGGCTCCGGACCTTGTTAATGTCACTAGAGTTAGAGAATAGATTGAAAACATGTTTCCTTCTGCTCTATACCCTGAACCCCTGCCAGACTGTCACTAACTTCTTTGTTTTTTTTTCGATTGCATTATTTTATTGTGCTAGCATTCCCCTCACTATTATGTTTTGTTGAGTTAGCATTCCGCCACTATCCGTCGTGGGTCTCAGTGAACAAGAGGCTTTGGCAGAAGCCAAGAATGATATTCTTGTTTACACATCTAGTTTCAATCCAATGAAGAACAGCATATCCAAGTAAGTATCGTGGGATCAACTCTTACAGTTGTAGTTTAACCTTTCACATTGTGTGCTCATCAAGAGATATTTCAGCGTTTTTTACTAGTTGTGTATCACTGCACTATATCAACACTCTGTTTGCTATTAAGTACTTGTTCTGATGGGGAAGATTTCCATTTTTCAAATTTTGAAGACGGCAGGAGAAGTCTGTCATGAAACTGGTGGTTGATGCTGAGACTGATAAGGTACTTGGTGCAGCCATGTCTGGACCAGATGCAGCTGAAATTATGCAGGTACACATACGTGAAGTTTGTGTTTTTTTTTTCAGTTAGTCATTCGTGGTATTCTATGCCTGAGCTTCTACGCACAAAAATGCAGGGCATTGCTGTTGCACTCAAGGCTGGAGCTACCAAAGCCACCTTTGACAACACCGTAAGTCGAAAGACATCACCCTCTCTTTTGTGCCCAGACCTCGTGTTTTTTGGGTTCTAATCGTACCTATTTGCTTTGTAGGTCGGAATCCACCCTTCTGCCGCAGAAGAGTTTGTGACGATGCGGACCTTGACCAGGCGTGTGAGCCCAGCATCTAAGCCGAAGACGAACTTGTAAACAAGATACGCAATGCTTTGGACTGAAAAATATAGCATCTGGTTGGAACCGATATGGCAAAGGGTAGATGCAGACTTTAGTCTCAGTTGGGTAGCCCGACGCCTGGCATTTGAAGGGTAAAAAGGGTATACTGTGTATTTGATGAAATAAAGGTTTCTGCGGAACATTGTACAGAAATCGTGGGATTGCCATTATTTCCGATTGAAATAAGTTCTTCAAATATTTTCTCATTTTGCCACGTCAGTCGTTGAATATTCTTGTCTGCTTCTATTCCTTCAAGTTTCTGTATCCTAGCTTGTATGGAGGTTGTTTGTTGCAGTCAGCTTTGCGCTTTGGGTACAGGTCTGGGGACTGCAAATGTTGGCAAGGTAATAATAACAATCACTCCCACTCGGAGTCCCTATTTAGAAAATTAGAGCATCTCACAAATTTAACGTGAAGCTGTTCAAAATTTCAGTTTCTTTAGGCACCATGTCCCAAATATTGCTTATCTTATTACTTGTTGAAACAAAGACAGTATATATTGCATCATCTTGTCGCGCCACCGTTTCATGGTTCTTCATGCTTTCTTGAAGAAAGTAAACTTTTCGTCCTTCGACTTTTGAGAGAGTCTACTTTTCATCCTCAATTAATGATCGGGTCAAAACAAACTGAGGAGAAGGGCAACGTAAACACAGAAAATCCTGACGCTGACTTGTGCCGGCGCTTTCAGGCTGGTCTCTATGGGCTGGATCCGGCTAGGCAGTGTCAAACGAAGTTTTAAACCAGCTAAGAGCATCTTCACTTGTCTCCCTAATACGGCATATTGCGAAGCTGCTGTTTTTTTGGTCCATATGGCTGGTCTCTATGGGTTGGATCCGGCTAGGCAGTGTCAAACGAAGTTTTAAACATGCTAAGAACGTCTCCACTCGTCTTCCCAATACGGCATATGGCGAAGCTGTTTTTTTTTGTCCATATGGAGGAGCACAGCACGGATACGATTATGGGGAGGTGCCGGTGTCCAGTCCTTCACCCCACTAGATTTAGATGTGCGCCTTGGCGCACGATCCCGTGGAGCTCGTGCCAATATTCAATTCATATAATAGTTATAAAAGTATCAGCCAATATGATAATACTTTTCTTAGATTTTAAGCATGCCTTGGCGCACAGTTCCCTGATTTTCGTATTGAAATTCCAAATAAGTCAAACTGATTAGATTCCAGGCGTAATATTATGATTATTAGATCGCGTAATAATATGATGCAATGGTGTAATGAGGAAACGGTCGATACAAAGGACTACGAACACTACAGAATCCGACATCAATTTATACATATCCCTCGACACATTTCAAAATGATAAACACCTTTCAATTGGTATCGCCTTGGCGTCCCGTGAAATTCACACAGATTTACACTTTGTATAACGTAGAAAAAAAGGTGTTGACATGATTCTTGGGTTCTACAAAATGAAGTCGATATGATAAAATTAGAATAAAGCATGCAAAATAACGAATCTTTTGCAACACTCGATGGTTCTATCAAGAGCAACATCAGTGCGAAAGAAACAACAAAAGCAACTCTACATAAGCTGCCTATGGGACAATATTAAGCATAGGCCAAACCATGTCACTTCAATAGTTTCTTCGGATTTCAGAGTCTAAAACTCTTTATGTTCACCTGTGTGATGCAAACATGGCTACAGATCTATAAATCGCCAATTGGGCTACAAATTGAATGGTGTGCTGCTTGGACAGCCTTTCGTGATGAAGCAGAAAATAGGGACACAACCTGAATCCTTTCATCCTTTCAAAGGGTTACAACTTGAATCAGCTCTTTCGTTAGTCCACCAATTTATGCCTCTAATTAAACAGTTGATTAGATCCTATTCATTGATTTGCGGAAGTACGGATACCCGACCATAAAAGAATAGAGATGAGGTGCACATTGACAATTTCAAGCGAACCTTAATTCGGGATATCAGCTAAACTGTTTGCAATATTGCTGACAACATTGCCCATACACACATGAAGAACTACCAATCTGGAATAAAACAATGAGTGAGAAAACTTTCATGGATATTACAGACTCATGAATGGAGTCAAGAGTTTATCCAGGTTTGTACCACCTTGGGATCAGCAACAGCTCCCAGGACATAAACATCACCGTCCACCTTGGGCATAGGTAGGAATGAGATGGCAAATGACACTATGAAGCAGCCAACCGCAACAAATGAATACAGGAAGAGTAGACAGATAATACCATGTGGTATGGCAGGAATAAAATGAAAACAACCAAACCAACACAACATGAAAAATACCCACAGGGCACACCCTTATTAGAAACAGAACATGCAAACATCTAGGTAAACAAAAAGAACAGGGTGGGGGAAAGGCAAACACCTGACTTCAGTGGCAACTCCATCTGGAACACACAAAGGCGGAGCTGAATTTCTAACGCCAATGTACACAAGGGCATGGCGAAAAAATTACTGCTTAGGAGAAGAGAGCATATGCAAACGATGTGAAATAAAAATTATTTCGAGTTATAAAGAAAAGGCTCAAGTCTAACAGTTGTAGTAATAGCCATGATTAAACAGTCTTCCACACTTTAAGAGGTTGGCATCAACTATTCAAAAGCAAGTGAAAACCTATCATAAGCAAAAACAGGTGCATCATGTGCATATCTGTCAGAAAGATAGAACTCATTGATTAAAAGACATTTGTAGACTAAACAGTACTTGCTCTCTACGGTAGATTTAGTTCTTACCAGCTACTGCTATAGATACTAACTGTGCCCAATTGATAATGCTACATTGATTTTAGTGCTTTATCTGCAACAATATTCAAAAGCAAGCCAGTACCTATAAACAGATGCATCATATTTATATAGGTTAGTAATTAATATTTACTATAAAACACACCAAAAAAACTCACATGGTTAATTTTCTTGCTGCTTGATCTAGAAAAAGCTCATCTGTGTCATACATAATTTCATCGTCGAGCACTCTTTCACTGATATTAAGGTTCAGACCGATAATAAGCGGGGAAACGATCATCTTCACTAAGTCAGATTTTGACCTGCAATTAAACCACCATATGGAAAATGATTGCAAATTGATGCATTTACTGATATGCAAGATAAGAGAAAAAAATTCCTTAAATATATGGTGTATCAAAGTGTTTAAATATGCAGCAATTTGAACTTTATCAAGTTGCTACTATCAAATCTACAGTTTCATATCAAGAAATTATGTTTGCATGATTCTTCAAAGGTAATAACATGTTTCTTATGGACATGATCCGACAATGTATCATGGAGTGATATTATCAAGCATAAGATAGAATATTCATTAGTATGATACTCTGGTAGTCTCATTATTATGATAAATTTAAATTTCCCTCGTCACCGCATCTAAAAAGATATCTAAAAAAATATAAACTCTTGTCCGAGCCCATGGCAATGAACGACAAATGAGGTAGCATTTCAAATCGGAGCACTGTAACAGCATTTGTAGAAGTACGTGATAGCAAGCATTACCTCTGGAATGTCAACATGAAAGGAGGCCAGAGGAAGAATGGAGAGCTGAGATAGATGTTCCCCACCGATCATGAACCTCTATAAAATGTGCCTAGAAGAAGCCTGAATGATTAAAAGTGGGTAGTAAAATTACTGATGATAGACCCCACAGGAAATATTCGCAAAGAGATTTCTCATAAAATCAATCAGTAGCAAAGCTTACTTTACAGTATTTACACACCATGGTCTAGAAATAACTATTTAAATACCATTTTCGTCTCTTAGATTTTGTTTTGAACAATTAAAAGTGGGTAGTAAAATTAGTAGGACAGCTGAGTCATTTAAGAACATTCATGGCGTGTATCTCGGAACCTACCTAGAAATCCAACATATATTGGAAACAGTGACCACAAACTTTTTACATAAACTACCTTAAGCTCTGATCCATTGTTCTTTCACCCGCAACATAAATCCAATGATGTCCGGAACTAAGAATGTAAATACATGTTGCAGAGAACTATTTAAGGATTTATACATTGTATATGAAAGGAATATACTAAACATGCAGATGGTAAAAAATGGGACCATAATGTTGTGTTCTAAGAAAAATACTATTTACGGTGTGGAAATAATAAGTATTAATTAAAAGGGGTAACATGTACATCTGTTTATGTGAAAGAAATCAAACAATATTAGAAGCAACTGAAAATTATTGCAGAAACCAAAATGTATGATTACTGTACTATATTTCATAAAAGGAGAAACGCCTCAAGTGTGATATACCTAAATTATGTTTACCTTGTATTGTATAGATCAGACCTTTAATATACCCCTCTTTCCTCTCAGCCATGAATCGCCAAGTTCCCCTCCCCCCAATTCAAGAATTTTTTATACTGAAACTAAATGACTTCAACCCCAGAAATTAAAGGACACATGATGTTCCTGGCCAAGGTAGCCCATTTCAGTCATGAGCTAACCAGCTAATGACATGTATTGATCATCTTGCATTGTTCAAGATGGAAATAACAAACAACCAGATTATCTATACAAATAACACATTGGTATGGATGTGCCTAAACTGGAAAACCACCAAAACAGAGGTGAAGAACTGCAGCGAAACGGGATTTCATAAGGCTATGCCTAAACGAAAACATCACCTAATCCTACACTGATATTGACAAAGGCAAAAATAAAAGGCCTGAATATATATAGGAATTGGTAAAAAAAATTAACAATTCAGTTGCAGTGTAAATCCATATGTAAGACCACATTTTATCATCTTCTTACTCTTTTACCCTAAACCCTTCCGTGATGAACAAATCAGCAGACAAACATGCAACTGAACCTGCAGAGCGGAAAATAAAGGAAATAGATGAGAGAAAATGGATGCAGCCGATAATGTTTCCCTTCTACAATACCTGCAGAAGTCGAGGTACTTAAACATAGAGTTTCTTCTGGCAGTACCACAACAGTCAAGTAGTTGGGTTTTGCATCTATGGGCAGTATCCTCATAATTGATTATTCTCTCCCAGAATTACAATTCGATATTCATATCTCAGTTACATCAGTGTCTTCCCATTTAAAGGTTTCATGTTATCTGACCATATAAGTGGTCAAATACGCAACTTCATACAGACATTTGAGTTAAGGGCTTTTTCATTATACTTGCAAGAAATTCATGTGAGCTAATCAGACTGAAGAATCACTAACAGTTCGAACAAGCTGACATAACAGGGCGTTCTAAAAGGAAAGTAGATGATCAGATTCTCCTGCAATCGCCTAGTGTCTATGACATGACACAAAAGCCTTGTTAGATTAACTACAACAGACAAAATAGAGTAATTTTTGACAGAACAAACAAGCAGAGTAAAAAGTTAACTCTCACTTCTCTTATCACTTAGCGTCTCAATTCTCAGGAACTGTGACCTATTATACACTTGAATCACAAACACAAAGTAAGGCCAGATAACCGCATTAACACCCAGTGTTAACTATAGTACCAACATTTATTGTTTCAAGAATCAAGAAACGGATGAATACCTGGATCTTCAAAAGTCGACCGATCTACAGTTTTGGATCCTGCAAAGGAAATCAATTCTCTCTGTTCCTAACAAAAAAAAAACTCTCACCATTATACAATTGAAGCCCTAACCAGACAATTTACAGCACCACAATCAGATCCTAGTGTCGTGGTTCACCAGCGCAAACTGGGAGAGGATTAACTCGAATCGAGGACTGAGGGGAGACGGGAGAGGGCCTTATGGGCAGTATGACTTGGAGAAGATCACGACGTCGCGTGCTTTGACGGTGGATTTGACGAAGGAGGCCGGCCTGGACGCCGACGCCGATGCGATGGCCGCGAAGGCGATGAACGCGGCGGCCGCCGCTGCCATCCCGAACCTCCGGACCGTCGACATCGTGTTCCGCCGCCATCCCGAACCTCCGGACCGTCGACATCGTGTTCCCTCGCCACACACAAGTTCCTGCCCAGCCGAGCCGCTCCTCCCATAGCGCGGCGGCGTGCTGCGACGGGGACAAGGGCGGGCGAGGAGACTGACGGCGGGGAGCGGGAGCGACGGGCGCGGGAGCGGGAGAGGCGGCGGCTGCTGGATTGGGGAGGATTGGGATAGGGCACGACACGCCAACGCCGGGCCGGATGGGCTTCATCGACCCGTGGATAAAAAGCGGGTCGCGCGAGGGCCTCGCGTCCAGGACTACTCCACCAGTGAAAAATGGACGGACAAGATTGCCAGATGGGAAGATCCAACGACTACGAGCAGCTAATCTCTGTGAGGCCCCCTATGGGGAGCATCATATACAACGTTAGATACGCCCCCTCCACTCATACACTCTTTTTTGCCCAGCCGTTCATGTCATACGTCCCCATACACTTTTTTTATATGATTTAAATTTAAAATAACAAATGAACTACAATAATTTATTATAAGTTTAACAAATCAAAGATATAATTCAACAAGTTCATCATAGTAAGCAAATAATTTAAGTTCAAAAAAACACACAAATAATTTAACAAGTTTGAATCCAATGGACAGGAGGGCGACTGAAAGTGCATGGAGCCCCCATGTGTGGTTTTGGTAATTAATGACAATCCCTATGGACTAATGTTTGCATTGAGTTATATTTGTAGGAGTTGTCCATAGGAAATTCTTGAACCATATGTTGGCTTCAAGGTTGCAATAAGAAGAAATTGATGAAGGATATCAAGTGTCAAGTATGTTTTGAAGATGAAGATGAAGTGAGCCCTCAAGTTACTTCAAGACATCAACATGATGAAGAATGAAGAAATGATGTGCAAGTTCAAGATGAGCCATCTCGAAGAGATCCTTTGCTTGAGTCTTGCCATCCATATGGTGATCATGGATATGTGAAGATGCGCCGAAGAAGAAGCTCTCCCATGGTGGATTATGGGGGAGCAATCCACATGGTGGTCATGTTTATGTGAAGATGCGCCGAAGAAGAAGCTCTCCCATGGTGGTTTATGGGGAGCAATCTACAAGACTTCGTCAAGCAAGCACAAGCAAGAAAGGCGTTCCATCTTGTTGAGGTCAAGATCATCGTCATAAAGCTCAAGTGGAATGTGCAAGTATAAGGTTTGCTCTTGATAGGGTTTCTTTCTCATCGGTCTCATAGTGTAGTTGGAGACCGGTTTATAGTTTAGTTGCCGTACTATCAAGAGGGCTCTCGAGTGAGTAACTCGATCGTATCGTTCGGAGAGCTCAAACCTTTGCATCCTTGCATCATCTTTCTTGGTTATTATTTGGATCTTATCCATGTGATGATTTAGAGCTTGTGCTTATTCTCATGACAAGCTCTAGTTCATCAAGAATGGTTTTTGCACGGGCAACTTGTTGCATTTTCAAGATTGGAGGTTTTACCGGTATGTATTTTTTAGATAGGTCAAACCTTTCATCATTTGTTTCTATCCTCCCTTGTTGGACTCTGATGGTTTCCTGCATGATCTTGTAGAGCTTGTTCCTAGCTTTAAAACAAGCCCAGATCATCAAAATCGGAGTCCGGATGCTAAAGTTATGCCCGTTTTGCTTCTGCCAGTTTTGGGGCGGATATTCCGGCCCAAGTTTGGGGCGGATAATCCGGCCCCCGGAAAAATCTGGTTTTTGGAAAAATCCGGGCAAATATCCGGCCAAATGTCCGGCCCCCATCCCGAGAGCAGTTTTCTCATGTCCTTGCCCCGGATATTTTGCAAATATCCGGCCCGAAAATCCGGCCTGAGCTGATCCAAACGGTCATATTTCGATGGGAGGGGTATTTAAGCCCCCTTCTTCCTCCTTGGGCAGCTACCTCTTCCCCTTTGTGCTCTCCACCATTGTTGACCTTGAGAGCTTCCCCCTCTACTCCTCCTATGCTTCTTGAATCTTTTGAGGGAAAAGGAAGAGGAGATCTAGATCTACATTCCTACCAATCAAATCCCTCTCTTTGTGAGGGGAATCCACTAGATCTAGATCTTGGAGAAATTTGGTGTTCCTCCTCTTATTTGTTCTTCCTCTCTTATTCCCCCAATAGCTTTTGTAGCTTTGTTGGAATTTGAGAGAGAAGGACTTGAGCATCTTTGTGGTGTTCTTGCCATTGCATTTGGTGCATCGGTTTGAGTTCTCCACGGTGATTCGTGGAGGTGAAAGCAAGAAGGTTGTTACTCTTGGGTTCTTGGAACCCTAGACGGATTCTAGGCCTTTGTGGCACATTAGTGGTGTTCTTGGGGAATCCAATTAAGTTGTGGAGAATCTTCAAGGGCAAGGCCTTTGTGGCATCTTTGTGGTGTTCTTGGGGACTCCAATTAAGTTGTGGAGAATCTTCAAGGGCAAGGCCTTTGTGGCATCTTTGTGGTGTTCTTGGGGACTCCAATTAAGTTGTGGAGAATCTTCAAGGGCAAGGCCTTTGTGGCAATTTGTTGGGAGCCTCCAATTAAGTTGTGGAGATAGCCCCAAGCTTTGTGCGGGTTCGGTGACCTTCCTAAGGTCCCATAGTGGATCGAGGACATCCCTTTTGGTGGGAATTCTCGAGGAGAATACGGTGGCCCTCGTGCATTTGGAGTGACTTGTCCTCCACACCGCTCCAACGGAGAGTAGCACTCGCAAGAGTGTGAACTTCGGGCTACATCGTTGTCTCCTACTATACCCGAGCTCTTTACTTATGCACTTTACTTTGTGATAGCAATCGTGCTTGAAGTTATATATATATCGTGCTATCACATAAGTTGCTTGTCTTGCTTAGCATAAGTTGTTGGTACACATAGGTGAATGATGGCGTGTAACCCCAAGAGGAAGGTATGATGCGATGGCAGCAATTTTCCCTCGAAAAGAAACCAAGGTTTATCGAACCAGAGGAGCCAAGAAGCACGTTGAAGGTTGATGGCGGCGGATGTAGTGCGGCGCAACACCAGGGATTCCGGCGCCAATGTGGAACCTGCACAACACAACCAAAGTACTTTGCCCCAACGAAACAGTGAGGTTGTCAATCTCACCGGCTTGCTGTAACAAAGGATTAACCGTATTGTGTGGAAGATGATTGTTTGCAGAAAACAGTAGAACAAGTATTGCAGTAGATTGTATTTCAGTAAAGAAAATTGGACCGGGGTCCACAGTTCACTAGAGGTGTCTCTCCCATAAGACAAACAACATGTTGGGTGAACAAATTACAGTTGGGCAATTGACAAATAAAGAGGGCATGACCATGCACATACATATCATGATGAGTATAGTGAGATTTAATTGGGCATTACGACAAAGTACATAGACCGCCATCCAACCGCATCTATGCCTAAAAAGTCCACCTTCAGGTTATCATCCGAACCCTCCAGTATGTTGCAAAGCAACAGACAATTGCATTAAGTATGGTGCGTAATGTAATCAACAACTACATCCTTAGACATAGCATCAATGTTTTATCCCTAGTGGCAACAACACAACACAACCTTAGAACTTTGTCACTGTCCCAGGTGTCAATGCATGAACCCACTATCGAGCATAAGTACTCCTCTTGGAGTTACAAGCATCTACTTGGCCAGCATCTACTAGTAACGGAAAGCATGCAAGATCATAAACAACAAGTAGATATAACTTTGATAATCAACATAACAAGTATTCTCTATTCATCGGATCCCAACAAACGCAACATATAGAATTACAGATAGATGATCTTGATCATGTTAGGCAACTCACAAGATCCGACAATGATAGCACAATGGGGAGAAGACAACCATCTAGCTACAGCTATGGACCCATAGTCCAGGGGTAGACTACTCACACATCACTCCGGAGGCGACCATGGCGGTGTAGAGTCCTCCGAGATGATTCCCCTCTCCGGCAGGTGCCGGAGGCGATCTCTGGATCCCCGAGATGGGATCGGCGGTGGCGGCGTCTCGCAGGTTTTCCGTATCGTGGCTCTCACCGGGGTTTCGTCACGGAGGCTTTAAGTAGGCGGAAGGGCAAGAGGCGGCACGGGGGGCCAACCCACAGGCCGGCGCGGCTGGGGGGGCCGCCGCCCTAGGGTTTGGCCACCCGTGGCCCTCTTCGTTTCGTCTTCGTACTTCGGAAGCTTCGTGGAAAAATAGGCCCCGGGCGTTGATTTCGTCCAATTCCGAGAATATTTCGTAGGGATTGAAACCAAAAACAGCAGAAACAGGAACGGCACTTCGGCATCTTGTTAATAGGTTAGTTCCGAAAATGCACGAATATGACATAAAGTGTGCATAAAACATGTAGATAACATCAATAATGTGGCATGGAACATAAGAAATTATCGATACGTTGACATCCCCAGCTTAGTTCTGCTCGTCCAGCTGTAAACGATAACACGATAATTTCTGGAGTGACATGCCATCATAATCTTGATCATACTATTTGTAAAGTATATGTAGCGAATGCAGCGATCAAAACAATGTATATGACATGAGTAAACAAGTGAATCATATAGCAAAGACTTTTCATGAATAGCACTTCAAGACAAGCATCAATAAGTCTTGCATAAGAGTTAACTCATAAAGCAATAATTCAAAGTAAAGGCATTGAAGCAACACAAAAGAAGATTAAGTTTCAGCGGTTGCTTTCAACTTGTAACATGTATATCTCATGGATATTGTCAACATAGAGTAATATAATAAGTGCAATAAGCAAATATGTAGGAATCAATGCACAGTTCACACAAGTGTTTGCTTCTTGAGGTGGAGAGAAATAGGTGAACTGACTCAACATTGAAAGTAAAAGAATGGTCCTCCATAGAGGAAAAACATCGATTGCTATATTTGTGCTAGAGCTTTGATTTTGAAAACATGAAACAATTTTGTCAACGGTAGTAATAAAGCATATGCATCATGTAAATTATATCTTATAAGTTGCAAGCCTCATGCATAGTGTACTAATAGTGCCCGCACCTTGTCCTAATTAGCTTGGACTACCGGATCATCACAATGCAATGTTTAACCAAGTGTCACAAAGGTACCTCTATGCCGCTGTATAAAGGTCTAAGGAGAAAGCTCGCATTGGATTTCTCGCTATTGATTATTCTTGAACTTAGACATCCATACCGGGACAACATAGACAACAGATAATGGACTCCTCTTTTATGCATAAGCATGTAACAACAATTAATAATTTTCTCATTTGAGATTTGAGGATATATGTCCAAAACTGAAACTTCCACCATGGATCATGGCTTTAGTTAGCGGCCCAATGTTCTTCTCTAACAATATGCATGCTTAACCATAAGGTGGTAGATCTCTCTTACTCAGACAAGACGGACATGCATAGCAACTCACATGAAATTCAACAATGAATAGTTGATGGCGTCCCCAAAAACATGGTTATCGCACAACAAGCAACTTAATAAGAGATAAAGTGCATAATTACATATTCAATACCACAATAGCTTTTAAGCTATTTGTCCCATGAGCTATATATTGTAAAGGTGAATGATGGAATTTTAAAGGTAGCACTCAAGCAATTTACTTTGGAATGGCGGAAAATACCATGTAGTAGATAGGTATGGTGGACACAAATGGCATAGTGGTTGGCTCAAGTATTTTGGATGCATGAGAAGTATTCCCTCTCGATACAAGGTTTAGGCTAGCAAGGTTATTTGAAACAAACACAAGGATGAACCGGTGCAGCAAAACTCACATAAAAGACATATTGAAAACATTATAAGACTCTACACCATCTTCCTTGTTGTTCAAACTCAATACTAGAAATTATCTAGACCTTTGAGAAACCAAATATGCAAACCAAATTTTAGCATGCTCTATGTATTTCTTCATTAATGGGTGCAAAGCATATGATGCAAGAGCTTAATCATGAGCACAACAATTGCCAAGTATCACATTACCCAAGACATTTGTAGCAATTACTACATGTATCATTTTCCAATTCCAACCATATAACAATTTAACGAAGGAGAAACTTCGCCATGAATACTATGAGTAGAAACCAAGGACATACTTGTCCATATGCTACAGCGGAGCGTGTCTCTCTCCCATAAAGTGAATGCTAGGATCCATTTTATTCAAACAAAACAAAAAACAAAAACAAACCGACGCTCCAAGAAAAGCACATAAGATGTGATGGAATAAAAATATAGTTTCAGGGGAGGAACCTGATAATGTTGTCGATGAAGAAGGGATGCCTTGGGCATCCCAAGCTTAGATGCTTGAGTCTTCTTAATATATGCAGGGGTGAACCACCGGGGCATCCCCAAGCTTAGAGCTTTCACTCTCCTTGATCATGTTGCATCATACTCCTCTCTTGATCCTTGAAAACTTCCTCCACACCAAACTCGAAACAACTCATTAGAGGGTTAGTGCACAATATAAATTGACATATTCAGAGGTGACACAATCATTCTTAACACTTCTGGACATTGCATAATGCTACTGGACATTAGTGGATCAAAGAAATTCATCCAACATAGCAAAAGAGGCAATGCGAAATAAAAGGCAGAATCTGTCAAAACAGAACAGTTCGTATTGACGAATTTTAAAATGGCACCAGAATTGCTCAAATGAAAATGCTCAAATTTAATGAAAGTTGCGTACATATCTGAGGATCATGCACGTAAATTGGCTTAATTTTCTGAGCTATCTACAGGGAGGTAGACCCAGATTCGTGACAGCAAAGAAATCTGGAACTGCGCAGTAATCCAAATCTAGTACTTACTTTTCTATCAACGGCTTAACTTGGCACAACAAAACACAAAACTAAGATAAGGAGAGGTTGCTACAGTAGTAAACAACTTCCAAGACACAAAATAAAAACAAAGTACTGTAGGTAAAAACATGGGTTGTCTCCCATAAGCGCTTTTCTTTAACGCCTTTCAGGCGCAGAAAGTGTGTATCAAGTATTATCTAGAGACGAAGTGTCAACATCATAATTTGTTCTCATAATAGAATCAAAAGGTAACTTCATTATCTTTCTAGGGAAGTGTTCCATACCTTTCTTGAGAGGAAGTTGATATTTTATATTACCTTCCTTCATATCAATAATAGCACCAACAGTTCGAAGAAAAGGTCTTCCCAATATAATGGGACAAGATGCATTGCATTCAATATCCAAAACAACAAAATCAACGGGAACAAGGTTATTGTTAACGGTAATACGAACATTATCAACTTTACCCAAAGGTTTCTTTGTAGAATGATCAGCAAGATTAACATCCAAATAACAATTTTTCAGCGGTGGCAAGTCAAGCATATTATAAATTTTCTTAGGCATAACAGAAATACTTGCACCAAGATCACATAAAGCATTACAATAAATTTTTTTAACCTTCATCTTAATGATGGGCTCCCAACCATCCTCTAGCTTTTTAGGAATAGAGGCTTCGCTCTAGTTTCTCTTCTCTAGCTTTTATGAGAGCATTTGTAATATGATGCGTGAAAGCCAAATTTATAGCACTAGCATTAGGGTTTTTAGCAAGTTTTTGCAAGAACTTAATAACTTCAGAGATGTGGCAATCATCAAAATTCAAACCATTATAATCTAAAGCAATGGGATCATCATCCCCAATGTTGGAAAAATTTCAGCAGCTTTATCACAGCAGTTTCAGCAGTTTTAGCAGTTTCAGCTTTGCATTAGAAGTGGAAACATTGCTAACACCAATTCTTTTATTAGTATTAGTAGGAGGTGCAGCAACATGTGTAGTATTAACATTACTAGTGGTGGTAATAGTCCAAACTTTAGCTACATTCTTCTCTTTAGCTAGTTTTTCATTTTCTTCTCTATCCCACCTAGCACGCAGTTCAGCCATTAATCTTATATTCTCATTAATTCTAACTTGAATGGCATTTTCTGTAGTAACAATTTTATTATGATGATTCTCATTAGGCAAAACTTTTGATTTCAAAAGATCAACATCAGCAGCAAGACTATCGACTTTAGAAGCAAGTATATCAATTTTCCCAAGCTTTTCTTCAACAGATTTGTTAAAAGCAGTTTGTGTACTAATAAATTCTTTAAGCATGGCTTCAAGTCCAGGGGGTGTGTTCCTATTATTGTTGTAAGAATTCCCATAAGAATTACCATAGCCGTTGCCATTATTATAAGGATATGGCCTATAGTTGTTACTAGAATTGTTCCGGTAAGCATTGTTGTTGAAATTATTATTTTTAATGAAGTTCACATCAACATGTTCTTCTTGTGCAACCAATGACATATTATCAAGAAGCTTTGTTGCTTCACCAAGAGTGATGGACATAAAGGTACCTCCAGCAGCTGAATCCAATAAATTCCGTGAAGAAAATTTAGTCCTGCATAGAAGGTTTGGATGATCATCCAAGTAGTCAGTCCATGGGTTGGGCAATTTTTAACCAGAGATTTCATTCTTTCCCAAGCTTGAGCAACATGTTCAGTATCTAATTGTTTAAAATTCATTATACTACTCCTCAAAGATATAATTTTAGCAGGGGATAATATCTACCAATAAAAGCATCCTTGCATTTAGTCCATGAATCAATACTATTCTTAGGCAGATAGCAACCAATCTTTAGCTCTTCCTCTTAATGAGAAAGGGAACAATTTTAGTTTAATAATATCACCATCTACATCTTTATATTTTTGCATTTCACATAGTTCAACAAAATTATTGAGATGGGCAGCAGCATCATCAGAACTAACACCAGAAAATTGCTCTCGCATAACAAGATTCAGTAAAGCAGGTTTAATTTCAAAGAATTCTGCTGTAGTAGCAGGTGGAGCAATAGGTGTGCATAAGAAATCATTATTATTTGTGGTTGTGAAGTCACACAACTTAGTATTTTCAGCGTTGGCCATTTTAGCAACAGTAAATAAAGCAAACTAGATAAAGTAAATGCAAGTAAACTAATTTTTGTGTGTTTTTGATATAGCAAACAAGATAGCAAATAAAGTAAAACTAGCAACTAATTTTTTGTATTTTGATTTAGTGCAGCAAACAAAGTAGTAAATAAAACTAAGCAAGACAAAAACAAAGTAAAGAGATTGAGAAGTGGAGACTCCTTGCAGCGTGTCTTGATATCCCCGGCAACGGCGCCAGAAAATATGCTTGATGGCGTGTAACTCACACGCTCGTTGGGAACCCCAAGAGGAAGGTATGATGCGCACAGCAGCAAGTTTTTCCTCAGAAAGAAACCAAGGTTTATCGAACCAGAGGAGCCAAGAAGCATGTAGAAGGTTGATGGCGGCGGGATGTAGTGCGGCGCAACACCAGGGATTCCGGCGCCAACGTGGAACCTACAACACAACCAAAGTACTTTGCCCCAACGAAACAATGAGGTTGTCAATCTCACCGGCTTGCTGTAACAAAGGATTAACCGTATTGTGTGGAAGATGATTGTTTGTTAAAACAGAGAACAAGTATTGCAGAGATTGTATTTCAAGAAAGAGAATTGGACCGGGGTCCACAGCACTAGAGGTGTCTCTCCCATAAGACAAACAGCATGTTGGGTGAACAAATTACAGTTGGGCAATTGACAAATAAAGAGGGCATGACCATGCACATACATCTCATGATGAGTATAGTGAGATTTAATTGGGCATTACGACAAAGTACATAGACCGCCATCCAACTGCATCTATGCCTAAAAAGTCCACCTTCAGGTTATCATCCGAACCCCTCCAGTATTAAGTTGCAAAGCAATAGACAATTGCATTAAGTATGGTGCGTAATGTAATCAACAACTACATCCTTAGATATAGCATCAATGTTTTATCCCTAGTGGCAACAACACAACACAACCTTAGAACTTTCTGTCACTGTCCTGAATGCATGAACCCACTATCGAGCATAAGTACTCCCTCTTGGAGTTACAAGCATCTACTTGGCCAGAGCATCTACTAGTAACGGAAAGCATGCAAGATCATAAACAACACGTAGATATAACTTTGATAATCAACATAACAAGTATTCTCTATTCATCGGATCCCAACAAACGCAACATATAGAATTACGGATAGATGATCTTGATCATGTTAGGCAGCTCACAAGATCCGACAATGATAGCACAATGGGGAGAAGACAACCATCTAGCTACGCTATGGACCCATAGTCCAGGGGTAGACTACTCACACATCACTCCGGAGGCGACCATGGCGGTGTAGAGTCCTCCGGGAGATGATTCCCTCTCCGACAGGGTGCCGGAGGCGATCTCCTGATCCCCCGAGATGGGATTGGCGGCGGCGTCTCAAGGTTTTCCGTATCGTGGCTCTCTGTACCGGGGGTTCGTCACGGAGGCTTTGGCAGGCGGAAGGGCAAGTCAAGAGGCGGCACGGGGGGCCCAACCACAGGCCGCGCGCCAGGGTGGGCCGCGCCTAGGGTTTGGCCACCCCGTGGCCCCTCTTCGCTTCGTCTTCGGACTTCTGAAGCTTCGTGGAAAAATAGGCCCCGGCGTTGATTTCGTCCAATTCCGAGAATATTTCGTTACTAGGATTTCTGAAACCAAAACAGCAAAAACAGAACTGGCACTTCGCATCTTGTTAATAGGTTAGTTAAAATGCACGACACATAAAGTGTGCATAAAACATGTAGATAACATCAATAATGTGGCATGGAACATAAGAAACTATCGATACGTTGGAGACGTATCAGTGAACCATTGCTTAGAATAAGTTGTTGGTGCACATAGGTGAACCATAGTTTATAGGCTTTGGGCTTGATAAAGTAAACGCTAGTTTTATTCCACATTTGTTAAGCCCATCTCGTAAAAGTTTTAAATCGCCTATTCACCCCCCTCTAGGCGACATCCGTGTCCTTTCAATTGGTATCAGAGCAAGGTCTCTCATTCTTAGGCTTCACCGCCTTGAGAGTAAAGATGTCGGCTAGAGGATTAGTGCACGATAACACTCTTATATTAGATGGCACAAATTATGATGTTTGGAAAATTTGCATGCTTAGTCATTTTCGGGACATTGACCCTCATATGGAGAAAATTGTAGATATAGGTTTTTCTCCTCCTATGGATTCACAAAATCTATCGTTAGAGGATGAGAAAAATTTATATCTCAATTCTCAAGCTTCTTATGTTCTTATGAATGCTTTGAGAGATGTAGGTCTTTTTCCATACTTGCCTTTTTGGAGCGCTCATGAATTATGGACAAAGATTCAAGATAAATATGATGTGTCCAATATTATTAAGGATGGTTGTATTGCTTCCACTTCCGGCCGTGATGAGGTCTCATCTTCTTCCACTTCACCAATGTGTGGCAAGACACAAGGTAATGATATGGTGAGTGGTGATGAAAATTGCGATGTTGATATTGAGCTTAATATTGATGATTCTTCATCTCTATCTCATTGCAATGCTTCATCTATGGACATAAACACATATAGCAATATAAATCATCTACATGCTTGTGTTAATAGTCCTTGCATATCATGTGTAAGTTTGTTGAATAAATCTCAAGATGATATGCTTTCTTTGTCTTGTGACCATGATAAAAATGCTTCTATTTCCTCTAGTTGTTATGTGACTAACAATGTAGAGGAAACCAACAATTCTATTGGTCAAGACAAGATCTTGAAAGAAGCCTCAAGTAACTCCTCATCTTTATCTCACGGTCCTCATATATGCCTTATGGCCAAGGGTTCCACGGTACCTCCTACCATGGAACCTAATATTTCTCGTGGTGATAAGGATGAGGATGAATATGAAGAAGAGGATTGGGTTGTCTCTCTACGCGATAAGGGTAAGAGTGTATTCAAGGTTCTTTACAAAGATAAAATTGCTAGCTCTCACTTCTTTGAAATCTTGACTACCGCTATTGAGAGCCAAAAACTTATTTGGATGCATGAGAACACCATTGATAAAAGGGTGCTCTTGAACGAGAGTATGCCGATGATGTAGCATCATTAAAGAATGAACTTGAAGAAGAACAAACCATTAAGGAAGCTCTTGAGGAGACCTTTGCTCTAGAATTGTCTAGAGAAAAGGAAAACCATGATAGAGCTCTTGAGATGGCAAATGAACTAAAGCTAAAAAATGATAAGCTTGTGTTTGTTAATGCTAAACTCCTTGAGGATTTTGAGCAACTCAAAAAGGGCTCAAGGGTCATTGAGAGTGCGCTCACCAAACTCACCGAGTCGCATGAGCAACTTAAAGCTTATTATCTAAAAGAGCATGCCAACTTGCCTTCTCCTATTGCTATTGATAATGATGCTTGTGCTACTAACTCTACTTCTTGTGAAGCATTTATCTTGAAGGAGAATGTTGAGCTAAGGGCTCAACTTGAGTTGCTAACTAGAAATTATGGGAAATTGGAAGAAAATCATGGAAAGCTTTCTAGCTCCCATGAGGATCTTCTAGCTTCTCATGATAGGCTAAAGTTAGCTCATGAGGCTATCATATCAAAGGCAACACCTTGTGATCCTCATGTGGATACTAGCACTACTACCCAAAATGCTATATTGCCATGTGCTAGTCCTAGTAATTCATCCACTCATAATATTGCTAAATCTTGTGATGAATTATCCTCCTTGCCTTGTTGCTCTAACAATGAAGGTTCTACCTCCTCTAGTACTTGTGTTGTTACTAACCATGTAGAGGAAATCAAAGAGCTCAAGGCCCAAGTCACTTCTTTGAAGACCGACTTGGTAAAGAGTCATGAAGGGAAATGCAAACTTGACACGATCTTAAGTGTGCAACAATCCCCCAATGACAAGAGTGGACTTGGATTCAAATCCAACAACAAGAAAAAGTCCAACAACAACAACAACAACAAGGGCCAAGTACAAGTCAAAGACCCGGCCAAGATTGTTTGCTTCAAGTGCAAAATTGAAGGGCACCATGTTAGATCTTGCCCTTTGAAGAAGAAGCAAAAAGGGAAGCGGCCTCAAGCTCAAACTCATATTCAACCTCAAGTTGAAGAAATGTCACTTCCCAAGAAGAATCAAGCCAATGCTCCCATTGTGGAGAAATCTAGTGAGAAGAAGGAGAAGAAAAGAACTTGCTACATATGCCGCGAGAAGGGCCACATCTCCTCCTTTTGCACTATTGGTACCTCATCCAACTCTATCACCGTTGATGATGTTTATTCTCTTCGTAAGGATGAGGGTGGCAATGTGTTTGCCAAATTTGTTGGTGCTCAAAGTGGTGTCAAGAAAAGAACCATTTGGGTTGCCAAGCCTATTGTGACTAACCTCTTAGGACCCAACTTAGTTGGGGACCAACAATCCAAAACTTGATCAATAGGTGCTTGTTGGAGGGCATTGGAGACTTGGCTACATCATGAAGAATTAAGGGATCTTCATCATTTATATTATCTCAAGCCAAGTCTTTTGGTTATCTTACTTCTATCATACACCCAATGTTCCTCCTTGCGGTAACATGTGCTCAACTCATTTATATTGAAAGTTACTCGCCCCTTTGCATGTGTTAGTTTTGTTCCTAACATGTGTTTGTATATGTTGTGCATCCTACTTGTTTTTCTTGAGAAATCAAGTCTATGTATGTTAGGTTGCACACCATGTATTTGTGCTTGTGTTGGAGCCTCTTTGCATCTTGTTGTATCTTATATGGCTCTTATGAGAGATTAATGGACTATAACATTTTGGGGGAGTGATATGCCTTTAGGAATTTCACAATCCTAAAAATGTGTGTTGATGGCGTGTAACTCACACGTTCGTTGGGAACCCCAAGAGGAAGGTATGATGCCCACAGCAGCAAGTTTTCCCTCAGAAAGAAACCAAGGTTTATCGAACCAGGAGGAGCCAAGAAGCACGTTGAAGGTTGATGGCGGGATGTAGTGCGCGCAACACCAGAGATTCCGGCCAACGTGGAACCTGCACAACACAACCAAAGTACTTTGCCCCAACGAAACAGTGAGGTTGTCAATCTCACCGGCTTGCTGTAACAAAGGATTAACCGTATTGTGTGGAAGATGATTGTTTGCAGAGAACAAGTATTGCAGTAGATTGTATTTCAAGATAGAGAATTGGACCGGGGTCCACAGTTCACTAGAGGTGTCTCTCCCATAAGATAAATAGCATGTTGGGTGAACAAATTACAGTTGGGCAATTGACAAATAAAGAGGGCATGACCATGCACATACATATTATGATGAGTATAGTGAGATTTAATTGGGCATTACGACAAAGTACATAGACCGCCATCCAACCGCATCTATGCCTAAAAGTCCACCTTCAGTTATCATCCGAACCCCCTCCAGTATTAAGTTGCTAACAACAGACAATTGCATTAAGTATTGCGCATAATGTAACTAGTAACTATATCCTTGAACATAGCACTAATGTTTTATCCCTAGTGGCAACAGACATCCACAACCTTAGAACTTTCTGTCACTGTCCCAGATATCAATGGAGGCATGAACCCACTATCGAGCATAAATTCCTCTTGGAGTTACAAGCATCTACTTGGCCGAGCATCTACTAGTAACGGAGAGCATGCAAGATCATAAACAACACATAGACATAACTTTGATAATCAACATAACAAGTATTCTCTATTCATCGGATCACAACAAACGCAACATATAGAATTACGTATAGATGATCTTGATCATGTTAGGCAGCTCACAAGATCCGACAATGAAGCACAATGGGGAGAAGACAACCATCTAGCTACTGCTATGGACCCATAGTCCAGGGGTAGACTACTCACACATCACTCCGGAGGCGACCATGGTGGCGTAGAGTCCT
Organism: Lolium multiflorum; assembly: GCA_030979885.1. Taxonomy (NCBI): domain Eukaryota; kingdom Viridiplantae; phylum Streptophyta; class Magnoliopsida; order Poales; family Poaceae; genus Lolium; species Lolium multiflorum. The sequence goes on along the minus strand of CM061752.1, from coordinate 250,321,987 downwards.
CCGGGAGATGAATCCCCTCTCCGGCAGGTGCCGGAGGCGATCTCCTGATCCCCCGAGATGGGATCGGCGGCGGCGGCGCTCGATGGTTTTCCGTATCGTGGCTCGGTACCGGGGGTTTCGCAACGGAGGCTTTAAGTAGGCGGAAGGGCAGTCAGAGGCGGCACGAGGGCCCCACACCACAGGCCGCGCGGCCAAGGGGGCCGCGCCGCCCTAGGGTGTGGCCCCCTCGTGGCCCCTCTTCGTCTCCTCTTCGGACTTCTGGAAGCTTCGTGGCAAATAGGACTCGGGCGTTGATTTCGTCCAATTCCGAGAATATTTCGTTACTAGGATTTCGAAACCAAAAACAAAGAAAAAGAATCGCACTTCGCATCTTGTTAATAGGTTAGTTCCAAAAATGCACGAATATGACATAAAGTGTGCATAAAACATGTAGATAACATCAATAATGTGGCATGGAACATAAGAAATTATCGATACGTTGGAGACGATCAGCATCCCTGCTTAGTTCTGCTCGTCCCGAGCAGGTAAAATGATAACACAGATAATTTCTGGAGTGACATGCCATCATAACCTTGATCATACTATTTGTAAAGCATATGTAGTGAATGCAGCGATCAAAACAATGTATATGACATGAGTAAACAAGTGAATCATAAAGCAAACACTTTTCATGAATAGCACTTCAAGACAAGCATCAATAAGTCTTGCATAAGAGTTAACTCATAAAGCAATAATTCAAAGTAAAGGCATTGAAGCAACACAAAGGAAGATTAAGTTTCAGCGTTGCTTTCAACTTGTAACATGTATATCTCATGGATATTGTCAACATAGAGTAATATAATAAGTGCAATAAGCAAATATGTAGGAATCAATGCACAGTTCACACAAGTGTTTGCTTCTTGAGGTGGAGAGAAATAGGTGAACTGACTCAACATTGAAAGTAAAAGAATGGTCCTCCATAGAGGAAAAGCATCGATTGCTATATTTGTGCTAGAGCTTTGATTTTGAAAACATGAAATTTTTTTGTCAACGGTAGTAATAAAGCATATGAATTATGTAAATTATATCTTACAAGTTGCAAGCCTCATGCATAGTATACTAATAGTGCCCGCACCTTGTCCTAATTAGCTTGGACTACCGGATCATCGCAATGCACATGTTTTAACCAAGTGTCACAAAGGGGTACCTCTATGCCGCCTAAAAGGTCTAAGGAGAAAGCTCGCATTGGATTTCGCTATTGATTATTCTCAACTTAGACATCCATACCGGACAACATAGACAACAGATAATGGACTCCTCTTTATGCATAAGCATGTAACAACAATTAATAATTTTATCATATGAGATTGAGGATATTTGTCCAAAACTGAAACTTCCACCATGGATCATGGCTTTAGTTAGCGGCCCAATGTTCTTCTCTAACAATATGCATGCTTAACCATAAGGTGGTAGATCGCTCTTACTTCAAGACAAGACGAACATGCATAGCAACTCACATGAAATTCAACAAAGAATAGTTGATGGCGTCCCCAGAACATGGTTATCGCACAACAAGCAACTTAATAAGAGATAAAGTGCATAAGTACATATTCAATACCACAATAGTTTTTAAGCTATTTGTCCCATGAGCTATATATTGCAAAGGCGAATGATGGAATTTTAAAGGTAGCACTCAAGCAATTTACTTTGGAATGGCGGAGAAATACCATGTAGTAGGTAGGTATGGTGGACACAAATGGCATAGTGGTTGGCTCAAGTATTTTGATGCATGAGAAGTATTCCTCTCGATACAAGGTTTAGGCTAGCAAGGTTATTTGAAACAAACACAAGGATGAACCGGTGCAGCAAAACTCACATAAAAGACATATTGTAAACATTATAAGAATCTACATCGTCTTCCTTGTTGTTCAAAACTCAATACTAGAAATTATCTAGACCTTAGAGAGACCAAATATGCAAACCAAATTTTAGCATGCTCTATGTATTTCTTCATTAATGGGTGCAAAGCATATGATGCAAGAGCTTAAACATGAGCACAACAATTGCCAAGTATCACATTACCCAACACATTAATAGCAATTACTACATGTATCATTTTCCAATTCCAACCATATAACAATTTAACGAAGAAGAAACTTCGCCATGAATACTATGAGTAGAAACTAAGGACATACTTATCCATATGCTACAGCGGAGCGTGTCTCTCTCCCATAAAGTGAATGCTAGGATCCATTTTATTCAAACAAAACAAAAACAAAAACAAACCGACGCTCCAAGCAAAGCACATAAGATGTGATGGAATAAAAATATAGTTTCAGGGGAGGAACCTGATAATGTTGTCGATGAAGAAGGGGATGCCTTGGCATCCCCAAGCTTAGACGCTTGAGTCTTCTTGATATATGCAGGGGTGAACTACCGGCATCCCCAAGCTTAGAGCTTTCACTCTCCTTGATCATGTTGCATCATACTCTCTCTTGATCCTTGAAAACTTCCTCCACACCAAACTTAGAACAACTCATTAGAGGGTTAGCGACAATAAAAATTAACATGTTAAGAGGTGACACAATCATTCTTAACACTTCTAGACATTGCATAAAGCTACTGGACATTAATGGATCAAAGAAATTCATCCAACATAGCAAAAGAGGCAATGCGAAATAAAAGGCAGAATCTGTCAAAACAGAACAGTTCGTATTGACGAATTTTATCAAGGCACCAGACTTGCTCAAATGAAAATGCTCAAATTGAATGAAAGTTGCGTATATATCTGAGGATCACTCACATAAATTGGAATAATTTTCTGAGTTACCTACAGAGAAAACAGCCCAGATTCGTGACAGCAAAGAAATCTGTTTCTGCGCAGTAATCCAAATCTAGTATGAGCTTTTCTATCAACGACTTTACTTGGCACAACAAAACACTAAACTAAGATAAGGAGAGGTTGCTACAGTAGTAAACAACTTCCAAGACTCAAATATAAAACAAAGTACTGTAGTAAAATAAACACATGGGTTATCTCCCAAGAAGTTCTTTCTTTATAGCCATTAAGATGGGCTCAGCAATTTTGATGATGCACTCGCAAGAAATGGTATTTGAAGCAAAAGAGAGCTTCAAGAAGCAAATTCAAAACACATTTAAGTCTAACGTGCTTCCTATGCATAGGAATCTTGTAAATAAACAAGTTCATGAAGCATAATGCAACAAGCATAGAAAGATAAAACAAGTGTAGCTTCAAAAATTTCAGCATATAGAGAGGCATTTTAGTAACATGAAAATTTCTACAACCATATTTTCCTCTCTCATAATAACTTTCAGTAGTATCATGAGCAAACTCAACAATATATACTATCACATAAAGCATTCTTATCATGAGTCTCATGCATAAAATTATTACTCTCACATAAGCATAATCAATTTTATTAGTTGTAGTGGGAGCAAATTCAACAAAGTGGCTATCATCATATATAGGAGGCATATTGTAATCATAAAAGAAAATTTTCTCCTCAATGCTTGGGGGACTAAAAAGATCATGCTCATCAAAGCCAGCTTCCCCAAGCTTAGAATTTTCCATAGCATTAGCAACAATGGTGTTCAAAGCATTCATAGTAATAACATTCCCATTAGCATGCATATAAAGTTCCATGGGTTTTTTAATTCCCTCTTCAAACACATCATGTCCTAATTCAAGATAAAGTTCATAAAGGTCTCTCATATTTTTGTTGTTTTCCATTACGCTTAACTAGTGAAATAAAAACATGCATGATATTAAGTAAAGTAAATGCAAGTAACTAATTTTTTTGTGTTTTTGATATAGAGTGCAAACAAGATAGTAAATAAAGTAAAGCTAGCAACTAATTTTTTTGTTTTGATTTAGTGCAGCAAACAAAGTAGTAAATAAAAGAAAGCAAGACAAAAACAAAGTAAAGAGATTGGGAAGTGGAGACTCCCCTTGTAGCGTGTCTTGATCTCCCCAACGGCGCCGAAAAAGAGCTTGATGGCGTGTAACTCACACGTTCGTTGGGAACCCCAAGAGGAAGGTATGATGCGCACACAGCAGCAAGTTTTCCCTCGAAAGAAACCAAGGTTTATCGAACCAGAGGAGCCAAGAAGCACGTTGAAGGTTGATGGCGGCGGGATGTAGTGCGGCGCAACACCGAGATTCCGGCGCTAACGTGGAACCCGCACAACACAACCAAAGTACTTTGCCCCAACGAAACAGTGAGGTTGTCAATCTCACCGACTTGCTGTAACAAAGGATTAACCGTATTGTGTGGAAGATGATTGTTTGCAGTAAGACAACAGATTAGATTGATTTCACAGACCCCCATGTCAGGAGGGGTCCATTTGGGGTGAACAAATTACAGGGCAGGGGGGAATGATTACATATTGGGCAGTATAGTGAGATTTAATTGGGTTTACGACAAAGTACATAGACCGCCATCCAACCGCATCTATGCCTAAAAAGTCCACCTTCAGTTATCATCCGAACCCCTCCAGTATTAAGTTGCTAACAATAGACAATTGCATTAAGTATTGCGCGTAATGTAACTAGTAACTATATCCTTGAACATAGCACTAATGTTTTATCCCTAGTGGCAACAGACATCCACAACCTTAGAACTTTCGTCACTGTCCCATATCAATGGAGGCATGAACCAGATTTGCATAAATACTTCTTGGAGTTACAAGCATCTACTTGGCCAGAGCATCTACTAGTAACGGAGAGCATGCAAGATCATAAACAACACATAGACATAACTTTGATAATCAACATAACAAGTATTCTCTATTCATCGGATCCCAACAAACGCAACATATAGAATTACAGATAGATGATCTTGATCATGTTAGGCAGCTCACAAGATCCACAATGAAGCACAATGGGGAGAAGACAACCATCTAGCTACTGCTATGGACCCATAGTCCAGGGTAGACTACTCACACATCACTCCGGAGGCGACCATGGTGGCGTAGAGTCCTCCGGGAGATGAATCCCTCTCCGGCAGGTGCCGGAGGCGATCTCCGGATCCCCCGAGATGGGATCGCGGCGGCGCGTCTCGCATGGTTTTCCGTATCGTGGCTCTCAGATCGTTTCGCAACGGAGGCTTTAAGTAGGCGGAAGGGCAGTCGAGGTGGCACGAGGGCCCCACACCACAGGGCCACGCGGCCAAGGGGGGGGGCCGCGCCGCCCTAGGGTGTGGCCCCCGTGGCCCTCTCTTCCTCCTCTGGACTGAAGCTTCGTGGCAAAATAGGACCCTGGCGATTTCGTCCAATTCCGAGAATATTTCGTTACTAGGATTTCTGAAACCAAAACAGCAGAAAACAGAACTGGCACTTCGACATCTTGTTAATAGGTTAGTTCCAGAAAATGCACGAATATGACATAAAGTGTGCATAAAACATGTAGATAACATCAATAATGTGGCATGGAACATAAGAAATTATCGATATGTTGGAGACGTATCATGTGTACATGAGGAATATCACTCAGAATTGATATTGCAAGATTATCTAGTCTCTATGTGGTATGTCATCTTCATGAGAAATTCAAATTCTAATGTCCATTAATATCTCTAGTTGGATCTTATTTGCCTCTTGTGAAAATAAATTCCTTATCACATTATGGGGGAGTAATAAGCTTTGTGCATATTACAAGCCTAGGAAATGTGAACATTTGAGGTTGTGTCACATAGAATTGATATTGTAAATTGTCTCTCATATGTGACATGTTTTCTCAAACAAGTTCCAATTTGCTTAAATGGCTTCATTGCTAATATCTTTGTGGATCTTATTTGTGAAAGTTTTTCTTGGCATGGTTTTTCACAATGTGTCCCTCAATACATTTTTGGAAAACCATGTGCTTCAAGTCATACTATTAATTGCTTTGCATGTTGGTATGAATGCTATTAATTGCTTTGCATGTTGGTATGAATACTATTAATTGCTTTGCATGTTGGTATGAATACTATTAATTGCTTTGCATGTTGGTATGACTAATTGAAGCTATCAAGAAACTCTCTTTGCATGTTGGTTAACTCTTATCTTTTACCATATGCTTTATTTGGTGTAAAAATGATCTTACATATACTTACAAACTACCACCGGAAAATATTTCCTAATACCTCTTGTCCTAGGACAATTGGCAATCTATTATTGGGTAGAAATTTATTGATCATATTTACATTGGCTCTTGTGTTTAAATTGTCTTATTTATTGCCATGAATGTGTTGTGCTTTGACTCCCATGTGTCTTCCTTGCATCTTATGGATCTAATTTGTCTATTCAAACTTTCTTAGCATTTTAGTAGATTTAGGTAGCGTGATGATCCTAGTTTTGTGCATTTAGTATTCATATGCAAAATCCTAGATAATGCACTAATCTTGGGGGAGCTCTCCTATATTTGTTAGAATGCTTAACATCTCTTGATCTTTATCAAAAATTTGGTTTTGGGAGTCATAAATTTTTTTTTGGTACTTTGTGCCATCATAAAAAGTGTCGAGGGTTTGGTTTATTTGTTGGAACCTTTCTCTCTTGGGAGTTGGTTATCTCATTCCTTTGTGCTTAGGTTTAATTAGCTTCTTATAATGAGATAAGTCTTTGGAGTCAATCTTGTGTTGATTTGATTCTTTGATATAATTTGGACAACCATTGTCTCTTGGTTTATTTGGTGTTTTGTCCAAATTGTATCTTCCTTTGGTTCTTGAAAGTATTGTGCATGCATATTTAATATATGTATATCTTATGGCATGTGTCACTTTCTTTGATCCAATATATAGGGTAAACTCCATCAAATCCTAATTTGACTAAGATGTGCATGAAATTCAATTTCATATCTATATGCACATAGAATTGTGGAGTTTGTCCTATATGTTGTAGTGTGTCTAACTACTTCGGACCCAATTAGTTTGGGGACCATTTTGTACTTACCTTTGTGTTAGGTACAATGGATATGCATTGAATGCTTGTCTCACTCTTGGAAAGAAGTGGTGACTCAATGGTAACGTGAGGCAAGCTAGGATGATCAACGAACACATATCTACTACATCCACACCAATGCTATCTTGGTAACAAGTATCTTCTCATGCATACTTTTCTTGTATCCAACCTTATGGTTGCATCTTGGCATGAATCTCTTGATTTGCAAATGTTGTGCTTCTTGCAAAAGTCTTAATGAAACCTCTTTATTGTGAATGTGAGTAATTTGAGATGAGTGCATTTGTTGGGAAGTATTTTAAATCATGCTCATGATTCATCCATCCCAACTATGCCTATCTAGCAATTTTGTTGCATATCAATTCCTCAAGGCTCTCACATGTGCAATATAGATGAAAGTGCAAATTTAGTTACTTCTTTTGGTATCCCCGTTTGTGATACTTGTTGCCTTTCTCAAATGCATCCCAACTATCTTCTATCCCTTGTTGATATTTGTGATGTATTTTAGTTGTTTGTGGTTGAAGTTCATGAATGTACAATAAGATAAAATTGAGCCTTTGGCCATGCTATTAAGCAAAAATTCTTATTGGTATATTGCATGACTTCGTCTTGGATATCATACTATTTTTCTTGCGTATCTATTTTATGTGTGCATGTTTCTTTGTGGATAAATATCTTTGTGATATTGCCCACTTAGAGAAACTTATACACATAAGAGATGATACATCTCCTTTTGATATCTTATTTATTTATTGCGTGTTGATTGGTCATGCTAAGCAATATAATTCATTGAAGACTATGATGATGCTTTTTGCTCATCCTTGTAATAGTCTTATAATATGCTTTATCATGCCTTTCACATATCCTCTTGGTTGAGCCTTTTTATTATGGTGCCTCTTACTTGTTGCTCAACTATTTGTTTGTTGCAAGTGTTAAGCTTATTTCTCTATCTATGATCTATTCCAAATGTTTGTGTTTTAAATGGTAATGAGGGAGTGAGGATTCCATGTTATGCATATTGTATTCAAATACAACATTTTAATTTATGCATGTACCTTGGGGAGCTTCCTCATTTAATTTAGAGCACTATCTTTTGGTGATCATTAGAGTTTGATTCACTTGGTATATTTTGTTTTTGAATGATATTATGGGAGTGATGATTCCATGTTTGTGCACTTTATACTCCAATGCAAATTGTCTTGTTTTGTGCACAAACCTTGGGGAGCTTCCTCATATTATTTAGAGCAATCTTCTTGATCTTATCATAATATCTATCTTTCTTTTGGTATCTTATTTGTGGTTCATTTGGTTGCTTGCTTCATTTGTTGAAGCTTCTTGACTTTGTTATCTTTTTGCAATCTTTGATCCTATCTATGGTGTGATTCCTTCCGAATATTCGTAATTGGATATGTGCATTTGATTCCACTCAAATTATGAGAAATGCACACGCTATGGAGGAACTCTCACTATATTGGCCTTCTAAATTTTTCACCCATTTCGGCAATTGGTGCCAATGGGGGAGAAGTTTGGAGGGTTTAAGGGAATTTGGTTATGTCTTTGCTTTGTGCTTAAGCATGTGCCTTTATTGCATTGCATCTTGTTGCTTTGCATAGTTGAATATTTAGAGGAAACTCCACTAGGCTTTGAATGCCAATATATGCAATGAAAGTCAAGATCATTCACACATGCATATATTATGGGGGAGTTTGCTCTATAGATTCAACTTATTTGTTACTTAAATTCCTTATATAAACCCTCTCAAAGAGATTGTCATCAATTACCAAAATGGGGGAGATTGAAAGTGCATGGAGCCCCCATGTGTGGTTTTGGTAATTAATGACAATCCCTATGGACTAATGTTTGCATTGAGTTATATTTGTAGGAGTTGTCCATAGGAAATTCTTGAACCATATGTTGGCTTCAAGGTTGCAATAAGAAGAAATTGATGAAGGATATCAAGTGTCAAGTATGTCTTGAAGATGAAGATGAAGTGAGCCCTCAAGTTACTTCAAGACATCAACATGATGAAGAATGAAGAAATGATGTGCAAGTTCAAGATGAGCCATCTCGAAGAGATCCTTTGCTTGAGTCTTGCCATCCATATGGTGATCATGGATATGTGAAGATGCGCCGAAGAAGAAGCTCTCCCATGGTGGATTATGGGGGAGCAATCCACATGGTGGTCATGTTTATGTGAAGATGCGCCGAAGAAGAAGCTCTCCCATGGTGGTTTATGGGGGAGCAATCTACAAGACTTCGTCAAGCAAGCACAAGCAAGAAAGGCGTTCCATCTTGTTGAGGTCAAGATCGTCGTCATCAAGCTCAAGTGGAATGCGCAAGTATAAGGTTTGCTCTTGATAGGGTTTCTTTCTCACCGGTCTCATAGTGTAGTTGGAGACCGGTTTATAGTTTAGTTGCCGTACTATCAAGAGGGCTCTCGAGTGAGTAACTCGATCGTATCGTTCGGAGAGAGCTCAAACCTTTGCATCCTTGCATCATCTTTCTTGGTTATTATTTGGATCTTATCCATGTGATGATTTAGAGCTTGTGCTTATTCTCATGACAAGCTCTAGTTCATCAAGAATGGTTTTTGCACGGGCAACTTGTTGCATTTTCAAGATTGGAGGTTTTACCGGTATGTCTTTTTTAGATAGGTCAAACCTTTCATCATTTGTTTCTATCCTCCCTTGTTGGACTATGATGGTTTCCTGCATGATCTTGTAGAGCTTGTTCCTAGCTTTAAAACAAGCCCAAGATCATCAAAATCGGAGTCCGGATGCTAAAGTTATGCCCGTTTCAGTTTGATGTTTCTGCCAGTTTTCATGGGGGCGGATATTCCGGCCCAAGTTTGGGGCGGATAATCCGGCCCCCCGAAAAATCCGGTTTTTGGACAAATCCGGGCAAATATCCGGCCAAATGTCCGGCCCCCATCCTGAGAGCAGTTTTCTCATGTCCTTAGCCATTTTTCGGGGCCCGGATATTTTGCAAATATCCGGCCCGGAAAATCCGGCCTGAGCTGACCCAAACGGTCATATTTCGATGGGAGGGGGTATTTAAGCCCCCCTTCTTCCTCCTTGGGCAGCTACCTCTTCCCCTTTGTGCTCTCCACCATTGTTGACCTTGAGAGCTTCCCTTTCCCTCTACTCCTCCTATGCTTCTTGAATCTTTTTGAGGGAAAAGGAAGAGGAGATCTAGATCTACATTCCTACCAATCAAATCCCTCTCTTTGTGAGGGGAATCCACTAGATCTAGATCTTGGAGAAATTTGGTGTTCCTCCTCTTATTTGTTCTTCCTCTCTTATTCCCCCAATAGCTTTTGTAGCTTTGTTGGAATTTGAGAGAGAAGGACTTGAGCATCTTTGTGGTGTTCTTGCCATTGCATTTGGTGCATCGGTTTGAGTTCTCCACGGTGATTCGTGGAGGTGAAAGCAAGAAGGTTGTTACTCTTGGGTTCTTGGAACCCTAGACGGATTCTAGGCCTTTGTGGCATTAGTGGTGTTCTTGGGGACTCCAATTAAGTTGTGGAGAATCTTCAAGGGCAAGGCCTTTGTGGCATCTTTGTGGTGTTCTTGGGGACTCCAATTAAGTTGTGGAGAATCTTCAAGGGCAAGGCCTTTGTGGCATCTTTGTGGTGTTCTTGGGGACTCCAATTAAGTTGTGGAGAATCTTCAAGGGCAAGGCCTTTGTGGCAATTTGTTGGGAGCCTCCAATTAAGTTGTGGAGATAGCCCCAAGCTTTGTGCGGGTTCGGTGACCTTCCTAAGGTCCCATAGTGGATCGAGGACATCCCTTTTGGTGGGAATTCTCGAGGAGAATACGGTGGCCCTCGTGCATTTGGAGTGACTTGTCCTCCACACCGCTCCAACGGAGAGTAGCACTCGCAAGAGTGTGAACTTCGGGCTACATCGTTGTCTCCGCGTCACTTCGGTTATTCCTATACCCGAGCTCTTTACTTATGCACTTTACTTTGTGATAGCCATCGTGCTTGAAGTTATATATATCGTGCTATCACATAAGTTGCTTGTCTTGCTTAGCATAAGTTGTTGGTACACATAGGTGAACCATTGCTTAGAATAAGTTGTTGGTGCACATAGGTGAACCATAGTTTATAGGCTTTGGGCTTGACAAAGTAAACGCTAGTTTTATTCCGCATTTGTTAAGCCCATCTCGTAAAAGTTTTAAATCGCCTATTCACCCCCCTCTAGGCGACATCCGTGTCCTTTCAACGACGAGGATCGTCAGATGCTCCTCGCTGCTGATGGTTTTCCTTGTTGCAGTGGTGACAACGACTTTTTAGTCCATCAGAGCGGTTGTCAGAGTTCATCGCCTTGACAAACCGCTGAATACCTAGCGTGCAAGGTGGACGCGAGGTGGGAACAGAGTATGTAAAGCGGTCTGGCGGTGGAGTGACGACGACGCATTGGGGCGGCGCAGTAGCGTAGGTAGTGGAAAAGTATATATGAGGGTGGAGTGATTTCTACCGAAGACTGTCGGCCACCGCCGGCGAGGGGTAGTTGCGGTGCCGATCTGGGTCGCGGGAGGACGTCGTGAGGTGGGAAGGGCGAGATTGGGAGGGATTTCTGCTAGTCTCGCCGACAGGACTGGCGGCGGCAGATGTCATTCATCCGGTATCCCCGCCACCTCCCCCTTCCTCGTGGATTGGGTTCGGCCTGGGGCCGCCGGATGATAACGTGGGCCTCCTCCCCGCCACCTCCCCGCCAGCGCAAAAAGTAAATATTGGGGACGATAGCTGGAAGCAATTTTTGTCGCATGTTTTTGGGACTTTGGGGTGGGGGTGGGGGAGGGAGTCGAGATGCTCTAACTGCTGATAGCGATTTGGGATGCTGGGTGGAAGCTACACTATGCGAAAACGCCGGTGGGATGTTTTTAACACCTTCGGACATTCATGCCGTTCAAGAGGTCCTACATTCCTGGATGGATGTCAGTAGGACTAGTATATCACATGTTCCAAAAAAAACTTGCAGATTGATCGCGGGATCCGTGCAATCCTGGTTTGGGGATTTTTTTTTGAACACAGAGAGGGGTCTAGAAGACCCCAGAGAAACATCCATTAAATGTGGCAGGTACAGGATTTTACAGAAAGCCCCTTATACATCACTCGCCCAAAGAACCTAAAAATTGAAAAAAGGGGCTCGCACTTTACAAAAAACACCCTGCAAAGATGAACAAGAAAGCAATCAGGGACCAGGGTGCCTCCTCCACCAACCGCCGGCGTTCTCCGGGCGTCACCGCCGAAGAACTGGAGCAAGAAGCTCAAAAGCTCCCTTCCGGTGCAGATCTTCTGCCAACGGCCGTCGTCAAGCCACCGGGGACGAAACCACTTGGTCGCCAGACACCGTCGAGCCTCCGCCGCAGAAGAGAGAGAGGCCTCCATGTTGGAGGTTGAGATTGGGCCGCCGCATCGGCCAAAGATCACAGCGTCAAACCTGGACGCTATGTGTTCCGCTCGAAGGATCCACGATGCATAGCACCCTGTAGGCAAGAGCTGCGGCAGATCCAACTGAGCAACCGCTGAACCATCGACGTCCTCACCACCACCATGGCAGCTCAAGACAGACGGCAAGCAGGGGCCACTCGAATTGGAGCAGCAACCGCAAGAGAGGCTGGCCTCCACTCCGAGATCCAAAATCGGCTCCCTCTCCTCCGGCACCTCCTCGCCACCACGGCCGGCCAGGGGGGAAGAAAACAGGAACCTTGCTGCAGATGGACTCCGCTCTCCCCCGCCACCGTGGCCGGCCAAGAGCTTACCAATCTTGCAGCGAGATCTAGGAAGAAAAGAACCAGCTGCCACCACTTTATTGTTGAAGACGGTGATGTTGCTTCTCCCACCAAGCTCCGACCAGAGGAGCATCAGCACGAGCAGCAGCATCCCTAAGAACGCCATGGATCTGGGGCAGAGATCCAACGCCTCCGTCTTCCTACGGGCAGACCGCCCAAACGCCGGCAGAGGCCGGAACTCCAACAGAAAACTACAGATCTAAACCTAGACTACTCCGGTGCCCAACCTAAGCCTACTCCGGCCAGCTATTCTGGCGGAGCGGCCGTCGGCGGCCCGGTCAGCGGTGGAGGCTTCTCAAGAGTACTGTAGCGAGGGGAGAGCGATACGGGGGAGAATGTCGACCTAAATCCCTTCGGTTTGGGGATTCAACCGACTTAATGGGCAACCATGGACAATGTAGAAGACTATTGGCATTACCTTGTCTTACACTCTGGACATAGACGCAAGGCAATGGCATCCCAACAAAAAAAAAGGCAATGACATTCCTTGCTTTGTTGGCGGCATGGGAAATTTGGAACAAGAGAAATGCTAGGGTTTTTTTTTTTGCCACATCTCAACTTTGCCTTCCATTGTTCTAGCTAAAATTAAGGCGGAAGTAGGTTACTGCATGCAGGGCAAAACATTTGAGAAATAAAGTTGCGAAGAGCGTCCTCAGCTCTAGTTTAATTTGTCCAAGATGGACACGGTGAAACTTTGCGAAGTAAGACTAACTGCTGACTATATTACATTACTGTATCTTTTGGTTCATACAATCTCGGTGCAGTAGTTCATAGAAGCCAGGAAACAGGATGCGCCGATCAAATTAAGAGAGCGAGCTAATTTTTTTTTTTTGAGAAACACAGTACAAACGCAGACGCTCACATACACGCGTATACACTCACCCCTATGAACGCACACACGCACACCCTACCCCTATGAGCATCTCCGGAAGACTGAGCCGGCGGATTGGATCTTGAAATTGACGAAGTCACCACAGCGCCTCGCTGTCGACGGGAACGTCGCCTCCCACTGAATGAATATTCCGCCTTTATAAAGGCCTCTTCCGTCCACCCCCATTAGTCCCGGAAATATTCGAACCGCGACTAAAGGGGGCTTTAGTCGCGGTTCGGGAGGCGACCCGCGACTAATGCTCCATCCGCGACGAAAGGGTACCCCTTTAGTCGCGGTTCGGGAGGCGGCCGGCGTTTAGTCGCGGTTGGGGACACCAACCGCGACTAAAGTACCTTTAGTCGCGGTTGGTGTCCCCAACCGCGACTAAAGGTTTTTCCGAGTTTTTTTACTCCCACGCACCCTGCACCCCCCCCTGGATCGCCTTTTTTGGTTTGTAAAATACAAAAGAAAATGATAGAAAATTCAAAAAAAAAATTGTTTTCAGATTCTTGTATGTTATGCAACCTACTATTCGGAGAAATTAAGAAATTCGAATTTTCACTTTTTTTGCAAAAAAAGTTTAAAAAATGGTAAAACCGCAATAACTTTTGCATACGACGTCGGAAAACGTATAATATATCAAAAAAATCCTGGGAAAAAGTTACATCCGAATTCACCAGGGTTTACCCGGTTAGCCAATTTTTAGATTCTCAAAATTCCAAATGGAAATACAAAAGCAGGAAGATTTTAGTTTTTTCTATAAATTATGGATTTTATATTTTTTTAATTTTTTAAAACCTAAAATTAATAATTTCATTCTGCATAAAGATTACTATCATTTTACCCAATTTTTAGATTTTCAAATTTTTAGATTTTAGGTTTGGCAAAAAAAATATTTAATTAATTAATAAAATTAAAAATAATACAAATTAAAAAGTTAATGTTTATTTATTTATTCAATATTATTATTACATCATTACTTTTATTTATTAAAAGAATTATTTGAAATTCAAACAATAAAGAAATGTGACATCGATCAACATGTTAATAGGATTGATATGATACTACTATCACATATATGCGCGCGAAGCACTTGGATGCGGAACGGAATGGAACTCGGAAGTTAAGCGTGCTAGAGGTGGAGTAGTGGGAGGATGGGTGACCGAGCGGGAAGTTTGACCACGAGTAAGTAATTTGACTAGAGATAAGTGTAGTTCGAGATAGAGACTAAGCTATGCAAATAACTGAAATAAGAGAAATTCTGAAAAAAAAAAAAAACGGAGTGAAAAAAAATTAGAAATCCAAATGAATTAATTTTTTTTAACGAAATAGCCTTTAGTCCCGGTTGGGGACACCAACCGCGACTAAAGGTCCTTCGCCCAGCACGGTAGCCGCCCACGTGGACGGGCCTTTAGTCGCGGTTCGTAAGCAACCACGACTAAAGGGGGGCCTTTAGTCGCGCTTAATTACGCGACTAATGGCTTGCGAACCGCGACTAAAGGCCATTTTTCTACCAAGATGAGACACACGCACAATCCGGATTAACTCTGGTGGGCTGGGGGTACAACCACCCTCCTAACCACCCAACCTCAGATTGGTTCTCAAGAGCGAGCTAATCTTGTTCAGTAAGCATCGAAACATAGATCACTTGCAAAACATAACTGACGTATACATTCATAATCAATCAAGCAATAAGAGAACAGTTTGTCAATGCATTATCTCCTCCTTTCCTCCTCCCAAACCTATACTTCACCCCCAGTTCCCTGCGCCATATGTTGTCCGGCCATCTTCGTCGGTATAAGACAACTTGAACAGCTGTACCACTCAATGAAGACACAACGGATCATCCTTTAGCGATGTGGTATGTTTGCCAGCAATGACCTCAGAATCTTGACGACAACACTCGGCCGATTGTTCGCCTCGTGCCATAAACAAGGTCTTCACGATTTGAGCCATCTGGTTACCAATATACGACAGGAATCAGGACAGTAACAGTTGATTGTGACGAAAAAAGTACTAGAGTAGTACCGTGAGAACCGAGAGGACTGTTCTTTTAGGACAAAAGGCGAAATATGGCATGTTCGACATTCGAGAACATGTATACAATGCTGAAGAATCAACTATATGGTACACACAAGGTCTGGATACAGTAGCACGAATCAACTGTGGTGATTTCCTGATCTTTTTGTAACCCAAGAATCACATGATCATATACTATTAGTAGTTTAGTACATACATATGAGGTGTGTTCTTTAGTGTTGCAATCAGGTTGGTGGTAGTGTCTTACTTCTAAGCTCAATGATCCAAACATAAACCATGGTCATTTGCGGTTCTTCCGTTAGGCTGATGAACACATCGGTGCCACCCACACCTTGGTTGTTTTGAAACTCACCCAACTCTACCTCCATCCATCCGTCAACCCTTTCACGAGGGAAATGAACGTTATCTTCGAGAGGAGAAATCACATGACTATCAGGACAATAGCCGATTAAGATGTGTTTCTGAGGCGGGTCATCGACCCCATTAGAGCATCTCCAGCCGCGTCCCCCAAACCGTTCCCCAAACCGCGCCGGATTGAGCGTGACGGTTTTCAGCCGCTGGTGACGTCGCTCCCCATCGCGTCCCCCAAACAAAATTTCGCAAATTTTAAACTTAACGAGATTCGATTAGATTCGTCCAAACTTACATAGATTCAAACGAAATTTGACTAAATTTAAACTAAACCTAATCTAGAACCACTTGCGGCGGCCGGAGGCGTCGTAGTACTGGAAGTTGTACATGTCGTCGGTGACGACCTCCTGCTTGACGCGCTCGTCGACGGGCTCATCGACGGGCTCGTCCTTCACCAAGCCGCTTGGTCCTGCCTCGCCGTCGTCGGTGAGGTCCACCAGCGGCTTGCCGGCGTCGCGGATGGACATGGCGATCGCCGCGTCCAGGTCGCCCCTCTAGGCGTCCTTGTCGTTCATGGACGCCAAGAACGCCGCCCGCAGCCCTGGGCAGTCCTCGGGGTCGTCGCTGCTGGCGATGAGCCGCTGCTGCCGCTCGTACTCCGCCAGCAGCGCCGCCTGCGACGCTTCCTCCGGCTCCTCCTTCACCTCCGGCTTCGGGATGAGGAGGGCGCCGCCGCGCCTCCCTTGCTGCCGCCGCCGCTGCCGCTGCCGCCACGCCTCGTGTTGACGGGCGTCGCCGGCTCCTCCTTGACCTCCCGTTTGGGGACGGTGTAGGGCGCCGACCGGTACGACGAGGACGGCGTCGATCGCGCCGGTCCCGAGGAAGAAGAGTGCGAGGAGGACGAGTACGTCGTCCTCCTCGGCTGCCATTGAGGAGACGGCGGCGGCGACGACGGCATCTCCAACCTTGGAGCGCCGTTGCGGATGCCGCGGATGACGTTGTCGAGGGTGCGCCCCGGAACGCCCCAGAACAGGGCGCGGCCGTCCCTGTTCCAGCTGTTGGGGCCGCCGACGAGGTTGTCGGTGTTGTGCATCTCGACGTCGTACTTCGCCTTGAAGTACGTCGTCCACCAGGCGTCGTTGTTGTTGACCGCCCACGTTGGATCCAACCGCTCCTCGGCGGTGAGTTGAGCCCGCCGGGCCTTGATGGCGTCCCTCCATTGGTCCGTGCCCGGCTTCGGCGGCGGCGGGACGCCAATGCCGTTCACGGCCATCTTCCAGCCGCCGCTGCTTGGCAGCCGCATGTCCGGCGGGACTGGATACCGGGCGTGGTACAGCGCCCACGCCTCCGCCACGGTGAGGCTGCCGCGGCCGAAGCCGTTCGCCGCGGCGATCTTGCGGGAGGACGAGCTCGACATTTTTGGAGCGGCGAGGAGAAGATCTGGGAGGGGGGAGGCGGCGGCGACGAGAAGGATTGTGAGCGGCGAGAACTGCAGGGCGTCTTAAAACAGCGGCGGCAGCGGGTGGTTGCACGCAATAACTCCGGCGCGGACGGCCACGCGGCCATGCACGACGAGACGCGTCCCTGCGTCGCCTGGGAAAATAGGGACGCCATTAACGTCGCTTGACCAAAGGTAGGCGACGGGGTTTTAGCCTTCCGTGCCGCTGACGGGTCGGGCCCGCGTCGTTCGTCGCGGTGTCCGGCGTCCCCGGTGCGTCCCCTATGGGACGGGGACGGGCTCGGGGCGCCGGACACCGTATCGGGCCACGCCGGACAAAAATGGGTTTTGGGAGACGCGACTGGAACGCATTTTTTGTCCGGCGCGCCCCAAATCCCTTTGAGGGACGGTTTGGGGGACGCGACTGGAGATGCTCTTAGCATCTTGGACGTAGCCTTGCAGGCAATCGATGACTCCTCGATCTGAATATCATGCTTGTAATATGGAAGGTTTAGCTTGAACACCATGTATACCGCGCGCGTAGGTTGTGTTCTGTCTTCTGTGGCAATATCTTCCTCTGTATCTTGGCCCGGATCACCAGCCGAGAGAACTAAAACACGGCCTCTAGTAACAGTTTGGAAACGGGTTCCACGTTCTGTCTCTTTTGCTGTAGTTAGAGCATCTCTAACAGAGCCCGTAAAAACGCGAATCGAAAAACACGAGTTCAGTGCACCGAACTCGTGTTTACGGGCCGTAAAATGGCAGTCGCAGAACAGAGCCCGTAACGAAAACTGAAAAACAGAATATCAGCAATTCATTACGGGCTCTATTCTGCGCCTGTGGGTTCCGAACCCGTAAAAGGCAGGGTTTTTCATATGCAACACATACAACAATGTATCTTAATTAATCAAATAATCATCCAAATTATTACAACACATAAATAATTGTCTGAACCAAATTATTACAACAGTTTTGGGAAAATTGAACAAATGTAAAATGTCTCAACCAAATTACAACAACTTCGGGAAAATTGGACAAATGCACAAATGTCTCAACAATGATACATGTGACAAGCAAATGAATGGAATGGTAGGATCAAAGGCGACGGCCATGTCGCTGCCAGTGGTGCATCTTCAGATCATAGACGAGCTGGGCATGGGTATCTGCCGATGTGCCTCAAGGAAAGCTTCAATGCGATCCGGATTGCGTTGGGGTTCCACTCGGGTGCCAACATTGTCATAGAAGCAGGGCAAGCTCAAGTCTCTTTCATCCTCGATGATCATGTTGTGAAGAATCACACAACATGTCATGATGTTGACAAGGGTTTTCTTGTCCCAAAATCTGGCTGGGCCACGAACAATAGCAAACCTTGCTTGCAAAACACCAAAAGCTCTCTCAATGTCCTTGCGAGCTGCTTCTTGAGCCTTGGCAAATTCAGCTTCTATTCTATCTTGGGGATCCTTGCAGGTTAACACAAGTTGAAATAACACAAGTGAAACACCGTTCCACTCATATTACATCCCAGAGTGGTACAACAGAAACATATGCGAGTCCAAGGTATGTCTATAGAAGGATACACAAGCTGTTTACAGAAGATCAACACAGCCTCCTACTTTACAGTGAGGTAAAAGTTCAAATAAAGCTCCAGAAGAACGACTCGTAGTCTAACTTATTGCTAATTCTAGCTTAAGAGCTACTTGGCTTGCTATAGACATCTAGCTACTTAGGTGCTAGGATTAGGGAAAGATTCCCTTCTATTACTAGTCTAAGTTTCCACTCTAGCTGATGCAGAAGTTGACTCCATTGACTTCTTTGATTGGATTCTTCATCTTGTTGTAGTTGACTCCTTTGTCTTCGAGTTCCACGGTAGTTTCTCCTTCGGTGCCTTGATCTAAGAAGGGGGTTCAAATGGGATAGAATGAGTACGAGCGTACTCAGCAAGTTCATATTAGGAAATAGGTGTATCATGCACTAGCTACAGCCATAGACCAGAAAGTCATAGGCCAATGCAAGTTTTCATAAACATTTCTTCAAAAGGTTTATTTTATTCTGAAAACTATGCCCGTCGTCTTCACAGGTTGACTAGAACTTCGGAGTTCCTTTCCTGCCGCGTCGCAGCTCCCTTCCCGAACAGGGAGTAACAACCACAATTTGATACACTCTGCAGAGGTGCGTTACTTTTCCCACAAGAGATCTCACCCTTTTTGCCATCCGCAGGGACTTGCCCCCGTTCACACTTCCTTTGGTGTGAGGCCAGTGTAATAACCCAGAACATAGGAACAACGAAGGGTAGATTTAGAAACGGGATGTGCATTTCATCGCAAAACGGGGGAAATTTTCGCGCCTTATTGCAACTAAACCTAAGAGGGATCGAGGTTCTCTCTCATTTTGCACTTAGGGTTAGGCAATGTGAGTTAGGGCAATTTCGACATGATCTCTTTTGTATCTTGTTGATTTGGGGAATTGATTTCATTTGACAAGTGTCAATACATTTAACAATAAGTATTGAACAATATGAAAATGGAATGAATTCATAATTTAAAACACAACTCATGAAATCAAACAACTTTGAATTTCAAAGTGAATAATAAATACAATATTTATTCCAGAATATATATATTATATAAAGTAAAAGCTCATAAACAAAAACCTTGGGCTTTATTGATATCACAACACAAATTACATTGTCTTTACAAAATTCTTGATACAAGAATCAATGAATAATAAACAGAAATAAAAAGGAAGATTACAATTTGATTCCTAAACTAAAACCTAGACTAAATGACTTGAAGTATATCTTCTGGCCATGTCCATCTTCACAAACCTGCAATAGTAAAACACCAACACTAGCCAGAATACAAGTGTTAACACAATATTCAGTTTGGACAGTTAGCAAGTGACACAATATTCAGTTTGGACAGAACCAAGTCACAGCACACTTGTGCTTGTCCAAAACCAGGGACAGCACAAGATAAGGGCAGCAGCAGACCAAACCTGAGCACACACCAGGGCTCAAGTTTCAGCATATGAGAGCACACAGCTCAAGTGTGCTGGGCAGCAACAGCAAGGCCATGCAAAAGCATAGTCACCAAGCATGCCAGGCTTGTGTGTCAATGCAGAGAGAGAAGTAGGGATCATATAAAAGGAGCACAAACCCTAGAACCAGTGACCAGTCGACCAGATAAGATCACCAGGTAAGGGTGAAGCAAAAACAAGCATAGTTCATCTGTTCTTGAGCAAGAACAGAGCCAACACACACAACTCCTTGATGGCGTGTATTTCACACGTTCGTTGGGCAACCCCAAGAGGAAGGTATGATGCGCACAGCAGCAAGTTTTCCCTCAGAAAGAAACCAAGGTTTATCGAACCAGGAGGAGCCAAGAAGCACGTTGAAGGTTGATGGCGGCGGGATGTAGCGGCGCAACACCGAGATTCCGAACGTGGAACCTGCACAACACAACCAAAGTACTTTGCCCCAACGAAACAGTGAGGTTGTCAATCTCACCGGCTTGCTGTAACAAAGGATTAACCGTATTGTGTGGAAGATGATTGTTTGCAGAAAACAGAGAAGATTGCAGAGATTGTATTTCAGAAAGAGAATTGGACCGGGTCCACAGTCACTAGAGGTGTCTCTCCCATAAGACGAACAGCATGTTGGGTGAACAAATTACAGTTGGGCAATTGACAAATAAAGAGAGCATGACCATGCACATACATATCATGATGAGTATAGTGAGATTTAATTGGGCATTACGACAAAGTACATAGACCGTCATCCAACTGCATCTATGCCTAAAAAGTCCACCTTCAGGTTATCATCCGAACCCTCCAAATATTAAGTTGCTAACAACAGACAATTGCATTAAGTATTGCGCGTAATGTAACTAGTGACTACATCCTTGAACATAGCACTAATGTTTTATCCCTAGTGGCAACAGCACATCCATAACCTTAGTGGTTCTTGTCACTCCTCCAGATTCACAGAGGCATGAACCCACTATCGAGCATAAATACTCCCTCTTGGAGTTACTAGCATCAACTTGGCCAGAGCATCTACTAATAACGGAGAGCATGCAAGATCATAAACAACACATAAGCATAGCTTTGATAATCAACATAACAAGTATTCTCTATTCATCGGATCCCAACAAACGCAACATATAGGATAGATGATCTTGATCATGTTAGGCAGCTCACAAGATCCGACAATGATAGCACAATGGGGAGAAGACAACCATCTAGCTACTGCTATGGACCCATAGTCCAGGGGTAGACTACTCACACATCACACCGGAGGCGACCATGGCGGCGTAGAGTCCTCCGGAGATGATTCCCCTCTCCGCAGGGTGCCGGAGGCGATCTCCTGGATCCCCCGATGGGATCGGCGGCGGCGGCGTCTCCGGAAGGTTTTCCGTATCGTGGTTCTCGGGGTTTTCGTCACGGAGACTTTTTATAGGCGAAAGGGCAGGTCAAGAGGCGGCACGGGGGCCCCACACCACAGGGCCGCGCGGCCAAGGGGGGCCGCGCCGCCCTAGGGTGTGGCCCCTCCGTGGCCCCTCTTCGTCTCTCCTTCGGACTTCGGAAGCTTCGTGAGAAAATAGGCCCCTGGGCTTTGATTTCGTCCAATTCCGAGAATATTTCCTTACTAGGATTTCTGAAACCAAAAACAGAAAACAGGAACTGGCACTTCGGCATCTTGTTAATAGGTTAGTTCCAAAAATGCACGAATATGACATAAAGTGTGCATAAAACATGTAGATAACATCAATAATGTGGCATGGAACATAAGAAATTATCGATACGTGAGACGTATCAGCATCCCCAAGCTTAGTTCTGCTCGTCCCGAGCAGGTAAAACGATAACAAAGATAATTTCTGAGTGACATGCCATCATAATCTTGATCATACTATTTGTAAAGCATATGTAGTGAATGCAGCGATCAAAACAATGTATATGACATGAGTAAACAAGCGAATCATAAAGCAAAGACTTTTCATGAATAGCACTTCAAGACAAGCATCAATAAGTCTTGCATAAGAGTTAACTCATAAAGCAATAATTCAAAGTAAAGGTATTGAAGCAACACAAAGAAGATTAAGTTTCAGCGGTTGCTTTCAACTTGTAACATGTATATCTCATGGATATTGTCAACATAGAGTAATATAATAAGTGCAATAAGCAAATATGTAGGAATCAATGCATAGTTCACACAAGTGTTTGCTTCTTGAGGTGGAGAGAAATAGGTGAACTGACTCAACATTGAAAGTAAAAGAATGGTCCTCCATAGAGGAAAAGCATCGATTGCTATATTTGTGCTAGAGCTTTGATTTTGAAAACATGAAACAATTTTGTCAACGGTAGTAATAAAGCATATGTATCATGTAAATTATATCTTACAAGTTGCAAGCCTCATGCATAGTATACTAATAGTGCCCGCACCTTGTCCTAATTAGCTTGGACTACCGGATCATCACAATGCATTGTTTTTACCAAGTGTCACAAAGGGGTACCTCTATGCCGCCTGTACAAAGGTCTAAGGAGAAAGCTCGCATTGGATTTCTCGCTATTGATTATTCTTCAACTTAGACATCCATACCGGGACAACATAGACAACAGATAATGGACTCCTCTTTTATGCATAAGCATATAACAACAATTAATAATTTTCTCATTTGAGATTTGAGGATTGTTGTCCAAAACTGAAACTTCCACCATGGAACATGGCTTTAGTTAGCGGCCCAATGTTCTTCTCTAACATATGCATGCTTAACCATATGGTGGTAGATCTCTCTTACTTCAGACAAGACGAACATGCATAGCAACTCACATGATATTCAACAAAGAGTAGTTGATGGCGTCCCCAGAAACATGGTTATCGCACAACAAGCAACTTAATAAGAGATAAAGTGCATAATTACATATTCAATACCACAATAGTTTAAAGCTATTTGTCCCATGAGCTATATATTGCAAAGGTGAATGATGGAATTTTAAAGGTAGCACTCAAGCAATTTACTTTGGAATGGCGGAAAATACCATGTAGTAGGTAGGTATGGTGGACACAAATGGCATAGTGGTTGGCTCAAGTATTTTGGATGCATGAGAAGTATTCCCTCTCGATACA
This sequence comes from Lolium multiflorum, assembly GCA_030979885.1. Lineage (NCBI taxonomy): Eukaryota > Viridiplantae > Streptophyta > Magnoliopsida > Poales > Poaceae > Lolium > Lolium multiflorum. Next base: position 250,298,432 of record CM061752.1, on the reverse strand, counting down.
AGGTTTAGGCTAGCAAGGCTTATTTGAAACAAACACAAGGATGAACCGGTGCAGCAAAACTCACATAAAAGACATATTGAAAACATTATAAGACTCTACACCGTCTTCCTTGTTGTTCAAACTCAATACTAGAAATTATCTAGACCTTAGAGAAACCAAATATGCAAACCAAATTTTAGCATGCTCTATGTATTTCTTCATTAATGGGTGCAAAGCATATGATGCAAGAGCTTAATCATGAGCACAACAATTGCCAAGTATCACATTACCCAAGACATTTATAGCAATTACTACATGTATCATTTTCCAATTCCAACCATATAACAATTTAACGAAGGAGAAACTTCGCCATGAATACTATGAGTAGAAACCAAGGACATACTTGTCCATATGCTACAGCGGAGCGTGTATCTCTCCCATAAAGTGAATGCTAGGATCCATTTTATTCAAACAAAACAAAAACAAAAACAAAAACAAACCGACGCTCCAAGAAAAAGCACATAAGATGTGATGGAATAAAAATATAGTTTCAGGGGAGGAACCTGATAATGTTGTCGATGAAGAAGGGGATGCCTTGGGCATCCCCAAGCTTAGACGCTTGAGTCTTCTTGATATATGCAGGGGTGAACCACCGGGTGCATCCCCAAGCTTAGAGCTTTCACTCTCCTTGATCATGTTGCATCATACTCCTCTCTTGATCCTTGAAAACTTCCTCCACACCAAACTCGAAACAACTCATTAGAGGGTTAGTGCACATTATAAATTGACATATTCAGAGGTGACACAATCATTCTTAACACTTCTGGACATTGCATAATGCTACTGGACATTAGTGGATCAAAGAAATTCATCCAACATAGCGAAAGAGGCAATGCGAAATAAAAGGCAGAATCTGTCAAAACAGAACAGTTCGTATTGACGAATTTTAAAATGGCACCAGACTTGCTCAAATGAAAATTCTCAAATTGAATGAAAGTTGCGTACATATCTGAGGATCATGCACGTAAATTGGCTTAATTTTCTGAGTTACCTACAGGGAGGTGGACCCAGATTCGTGACAGCAAAGAAATCTGGAACTGTGCAGTAATCCAAATCTAGTACTTACTTTTCTATCAACGGCTTAACTTGGCACAACAAAACACAAAACTAAGATAAGGAGAGGTTGCTACAGTAGTAAACAACTTCCAAGACACAAAATAAAAACAAAGTACTGTAGGTAAAAACATGGGTTGTCTCCCATAAGCGCTTTTCTTTAACGCCTTTCAGCTAGAAAGTGTGTATCAAGTATTATCAAGAGATGAAGTGTCAATATCATAATTTGTTCTCATAATAGAATCAAAAGGTACCTTCATTCTCTTTCTAGGGAAGTGTTCCATACCTTTCTTGAAAGGAAATTGATATTTTATATTACCTTCCTTCATATCAATGATAGCACCAACAGTTCGAAGAAAAGGTCTTCCCAATATAATGGGGCAAGATGCATTGTATTCAATATCCAAGACAACAAAATCAACGGGAACCAGGTTATTGTTAATGGTAATGTGAACATTATCAACTTTACCCAAAGGTTTCTTTGTAGAATGATCAGCAAGATTAACATCCAAATAACAATTTTTCAGCGGTGGCAAGTCAAGCATATTATAAATTTTCTTAGGCATAACAGAGATACTTGCACCAAGATCACATAAAGCATTACAATCAAAATCTTTAATCTTCATCTTAATGATGGGCTCCCATCCATCCTCTAACTTTTTAGGAATAGAGGCTTCACGCTCTAGTTTCTCTTCTCTAGCTTTTATGAGAGCATTTGTAATATGATGCGTGAAAGCCAAATTTATAGCACTAGCATTAGGACTTTTAGCAAGTTTTTGCAAAAACTTTATAACTTCAGAGATGTGGCAATCATCAAAATTCAAACCATTATAATCTAAAGCAATGGGATCATCATCCCCAATGTTGGAAAAAATTTCAGCAGCTTTATCACAGGCAGTTTCAGCAGTTTTAGCAGTTTCAGGCAGTTTTTCGCGCTTTGCATTCGAAGTGGAAACATTGCTAACACCAATTCTTTTATTAGTATGAGTAGGAGGTGCAGCAACATGTGTAGCATTAGCATTACTAGTGGTGGTAATAGTCCAAACTTTAGCTATATTCTTCTCTTTAGCTAGTTTTTCATTTTCTTCTCTATCCCACCTAGCACGCAGTTCAGCCATTAATCTTATATTCTCATTAATTCTAACTTGAATGGCATTTGCTGTAGTAGTAATTTTATTATGATGATTCTCATTAGGCAAAACTTTTGATTTCAAAAGATCAACATCAGCAGCAAGACTATCAACTTTAGAAGCAAGTATATCAATTTTCCCAAGCTTTTCTTCAACAGATTTGTTAAAAGCAGTTTGTGTACTAATAAATTCCTTAAGCATGGCTTCAAGTCCAGGGGGTGAACTCCTATTATTGTTGTAAGAATTCCCATAAGAATTACCATAGCCGTTGCCATTATTATAAGGATATGGCCTATAGTTGTTACTAGAATTGTTCCGTAAGCATTGTTGTTGAAATTATTATTTTTAATGAAGTTTACATCAACATGTTCTTCTTGTGCAACCAATGAAGCTAATGGAACATTATTAGGATCAATATTAGTCCTATCATTCACAAGCATAGACATAATAGCATCAATCTTATCACTCAAGGAAGAGGTTTCTTCGACAGAATTTACCTTCTTACCTTGTGGAGCTCTTTCCGTGTGCCATTCAGAGTAGTTGATCATCATATTATCAAGAAGCTTTGTTGCTTCACCAAGAGTGATGGACATAAAGGTACCTCCAGCAGCTGAATCCAATAAATTCCGTGAAGAAAAATTTAGTCCTGCATAGAAGGTTTGGATGATCATCCAAGTAGTCAGTCCATGGGTTGGGCAATTTTTAACCAGAGATTTCATTCTTTCCCAAGCTTGAGCAACATGTTCAGTATCTAATTGTTTAAAATTCATTATGCTACTCCTCAAAGATATAATTTTAGCAGGGGGATAATATCTACCAATAAAAGCATCCTTGCATTTAGTCCATGAATCGATACTATTCTTAGGCAGAGATAGCAACCAATCTTTAGCTCTTCCTCTTAATGAGAAAGGGAACAATTTTAGTTTAATAATATCACCATCTACATCTTTATATTTTTGCATTTCACATAGTTCAACAAAATTATTAAGATGGGCAGCAGCATCATCAGAACTAACACCAGAAAATTGCTCTCGCATAACAAGATTCAGTAAAGCAGGTTTAATTTCAAAGAATTCTGCTGTAGTAGCAGGTGGAGCAATAGGTGTGCATAAGAAATCATTATTATTTGTGGTTGTGAAGTCACACAACTTAGTGTTTTCAGCGTTGGCCATTTTAGCAACAGTAAATAAAGCAAACTAGATAAAGTAAATGCAAGTAAACTAATTTTTTTGTGTTTTTGATATAGCAAACAAGATAGCAAGTAAAGTAAAACTAGCAACTAATTTTTTGTATTTTGATTTAGTGCAGCAAACAAAGTAGTAAATAAAACTAAGCAAGACAAAAACAAAGTAAAGATATTGAGAAGTGGAGACTCCCCTTGCAGCGTGTCTTGATCTCCCGGCAACGGCGCCAGAAATATGCTTGATGGCGTGTATTTCACACGTTCGTTGGGCAACCCCAAGAGGAAGGTATGATGCGCACAGTAGCAAGTTTTCCCTCAGAAAGAAACCAAGGTTTATCGAACCAGGAGGAGCCAAGAAGCACGTTGAAGGTTGATGGCGGCGGGATGTAGTGCGGCGCAACAGAGATTCCGGCGCCAACGTGGAACCTGCACAACACAACCAAAGTACTTTGCCCCAACGAAACAGTGAGGTTGTCAATCTCACCAGCTTGCTGTAACAAAGGATTAACCGTATTGTGTGGAAGATGATTGTTTGCAGAAAACAGAACAAGTATTGCAGTAGATTGTATTTCAGAAAGAGAATTGGACCGGGGTCCACATTCACTAGAGGTGTCTCTCCCATAAGACGAACAGCATGTTGGGTGAACAAATTACAGTTGGGCAATTGACAAATAAAGAGAGCATGACCATGCACATACATATCATGATGAGTATAGTGAGATTTAATTGGGCATTACGACAAAGTACATAGACCGTCATCCAACGCATCTATGCCTAAAAAGTCCACCTTCAGGTTATCATCCGAACCCCTCCGTATTAAGTTGCTAACAACAGACAATTGCATTAAGTATTGCGCGTAATGTAACTAGTGACTACATCCTTGAACATAGCACTAATGTTTTATCCCTAGTGGCAACAGCACATCCATAACCTTAGTGGTTCTTGTCACTCCTCCAGATTCACAGAGGCATGAACCCACTATCGAGCATAAATACTCCCTCTTGGAGTTACTAGCATCAACTTGGCCAGAGCATCTACTAATAACGGAGAGCATGCAAGATCATAAACAACACATAAGCATAGCTTTGATAATCAACATAACAAGTATTCTCTATTCATCGGATCCCAACAAACGCAACATATAGAATTACAGATAGATGATCTTGATCATGTTAGGCAGCTCACAAGATCCGACAATGATAGCACAATGGGGAGAAGACAACCATCTAGCTACTGCTATGGACCCATAGTCCAGGGGTAGACTACTCACACATCACACCGGAGGCGACCATGGCGGCGTAGAGTCCTCCGGGAGATGATTCCCCTCTCCCAGGGTGCCGGAGGCGATCTCCTGGATCCCCCGAGATGGGATCGGTGGCGGCGGCGTCTCGGGAAGGTTTTCCGTATCGTGGTTCTCGGTATGGGGTTTTCGTCACGGAGACTTTTATAGGCGAAAGGGCAGGTCAAGAGGCGGCACGGGGGCCCCACACCACAGGGCCGCGCGGCCAAGGGGGGCCGCGCCGCCCTAGGGTGTGGCCCCTCCGTGGCCCCTCTTCGTCTCTCCTTCGGACTTCGGAAGCTTCGTGAGAAAATAGGCCCCCGGGCTTTGATTTCGTCCAATTCCGAGAATATTTCCTTACTAGGATTTCTAAACCAAAAACAGCAGAAATGGCACTTCGGCATCTTGTTAATAGGTTAGTTCCGGAAAATGCACGAATATGACATAAAGTGTGCATAAAACATGTAGATAACATCAATAGTGTGGCATGGAACATAAGAAATTATCGATACGTCGGAGACGTATCACTCCTCAAGCCACCAGAGATCATGGTGACCTAGAAGATCATCCAAGCTCTGGAGGTGAAGGGCTGTGAACAAACCCAAGTCTGCATCAACAAAGCATTACTTTCTAGGAGCTGGAACAAGGTATACCTAGTTCCTGGAAGAGATCCAATGGATCTAATCCATCATATGCATAAGCATGGGATGAGCAGATGCTCATATGGGTAGATCATCACTTGGTTTTCACCAAGGATTACTGCCAGTCAAAAGCTACTAAGACAGAAACCATCCAGATACAAATCATGTGCACAGAAGCTAGAAAGCATGCACAGATGCACACTAGCAAGATCATGCACAGATAGCACCAGTAGATAGCATAGATTAGCAGCTAAGACTACACAGAAGATCCTAAGCAAGCAACCATCAGAAACCCTAGATTTCTTCACAGGCAAGCATATTGGCATTCATACTTACTATGATTCCCTAATATGCAAGCAAAGTTGAGTAGCCAACAAGATCCAACCAAACATGTGAGCAACCAGTCAGTAGCAAGGCTACTGAGGTCACATCACACTTAGCACCAATTAAGAGAAAGCCAAATAGATCACATCACTATCCAGAAATGGATTCAGATTTTAATTGCTTGTAAAAGAATCATGAACAGCAAACTCATATACAAGCAAGACATTTAAATCATCACTGCATAAGCAGTTCATCATAATTAAGTAATCCAAGCATGAATTTATCACAGATCCATGCTAAGCATGACAGCAGCATACTGTTAAGCCATACAAATTAATTCATAGCCACTAGAGCAAGTCTAGATAGCTAGAAATAAGCAACAGCACAAGTAAGCAACAGCACAGTGATGCTTGAGCATCAGCATCACCAGATAAGTGAATCATATAGCCACAGTGTTAGCCAGTAAACAATCACTGACAATCAATTGATCAAATTAATCAATCATAGCAAGCCAAGCTACACAGAGAGAGTTGCCAACAAGCAAGAAATGGTCCAATGGATCATTGGCTTGCAGAATTAGTACTGAATCATATCACAGGCACCTCTGGCACACACACAAGTGTCACAGATGCAACACAAGTACACCTAGACAAGCAAGTATGATAAACCAGTAAGCATAGCAAGCCCATAAGCATGAACAGCAGGGTATATCAAGCCATAAGCAAGCACAGTAGAGCCTGGCAAGTGTAGAGCAAGCTAGGAGTAGCAGAGAAGCAAGCATAGCATGAACAGCAAGCAAATCGACATGTGCCAGTACCAGTAACTGGTAATCTGACCATAAGCTTGCAGTAAACCGAAGCACAGTAAGATTGCGCAGCAGTAGCATGACTCTAGATGATCACAAGATCACCAGAGAGTGACATAGCATGAGGAGGAAGAAGCACAGTAACAAGGGGAGGCGCACAGAAGAGAAGGAGGAGGAGCATAGGACCTTACCCGCGCCTGGAGGCAGAAGCTATGGCATGGCGAGGCAGTGCCCGCGCGGCCATAGCAGCTGCAAAGCCAGGGAAGTCGCCGGCGTTACGCCGACGAACACCACCACAGCAGCACAGCATGGAGACGACGGCACAGGCGCTGCAAGCAGCACCCGCGCCAGGTCGGTCTCGGAAGCGCACACGTCGTCGGCGAGGACGAGATCTCGCCGGAGTTCGTCGAGGCGATTCTCCAGTGGATCCAGATCGAGGCGATTCGCCAGGAGAGGACGAGAGGGGAAAAACGGCGCGGACAGATCGATAGATCTGCTCGCGGCGGTTCAGGAGAGGTAGATGGCTACGGCGGAGGAGGCCGGCGATGGCCGGAGCAGGGCGGCGGCCATGGCGGCGACGCCATCGCCACGGGGTCGCCAGAGATTAGGGTTAGACGAGTAAGAAGAGGGCCGAGTGAGAGTGAGTGAGGTGGGCCGCTTCGGCGCCACCGAACCCAAAAGGGGGCCAGCCTATTTGGGCCGTCCCTGGGTTTAAGTGATTGGGCTGGGCCCAATAGGGGTCCAGTGGGGTATTTTGGTCTTTTTATAATTAATAAAAGATCAAAACTTTACCAAATTTTAATAAATCATAAACAACTCTAAAAATCCAATAAAAATTGGATTTATAAATGAAAAATAAATCTTAACCAAAATAAAATATGAAATGGAATTTATGAAACAAATTCAAAATCATGAATTTTCAGAATTTAAGTAATAACTTGGAATTTTAAATTATTATTTCCTTGTATTTAAAATTCAAGGAAAAATCTCAAATAAGTTCAAATACTTATTTTCAAACATTTCAAAATGAGATTCTATTATTCCAAGTCATTTCTTTTGAACAAGGGAATTTTTCCCAGAAAACTACTATATTCTCTTTTATTCCAAAAATTATAGAGGTAACTCTATAATTTCAAATTATTTTGGAATGACTAAGGCAATTATCAAATAAAATCATGTTACTTTGAATTGTTGTACTTTGTGTGAATTACAATGATTAATACTTTTAAATCAATTGTAAATTACCGTCAAAGACATAAATCTTAAATACAACCCTAAATTGTAATAACTCAATGGGGTAAAGGGATTCAACATAAAATAATACATCCATGATTGCATTATTTGGATTTTTATAACATTGTCCTTACCGGACAATGATGCTTCTTACAGAACCCGAGGTCCAGGTTCCATCAACTGCATTGAACTGCACTATCTCGCAGTCCACAGGCAAGTTCAACCCTTGCTCATGTCAACTTGATTATTTTCTACTACTTTAATGCAAAGCTATATACTTATCATTCCTGCATCGCAAATAAAATGTTATTTTCCAACTATGAATATGACTATGTGGCTGGCAATGGAACCATGGTATGTGTTGATATGGTGGAGGTTCCATTGCAATGGGTTATATCACCCTAGGATTAAATTACCAATGCCGTCCAGTGATTCTAGCGCCGTACAAACCGCGTTGACCATGAGATCTATAATGGCTCTGGAAAAGCCAGCTGTATCTTTTCCCTTCTGCACGCCAACGGATTGGTAGAGCCGGCGGGGTGTTGGAGGCACTGCCGTAGGTTGGGATAGCCTTTTAAATCCCCATCCATTAGTGATGATGGCTCTACGATCTATGAAGGATTGTCCAAAGTACATCATGAGTAAAGCCGTATTATCGGGGGAAGTCTACTGGAGGTGTACGGGTGGACAAAAGGGTGGGTTTGCAGTCGCGGAGAAGGCGGTGTGGGCTTGGATCTTTATACCTGGCCTCACACCAAAGGAAGTGTGAACGGGGGCAAGTCCCTGCGGATGGCAAAAAGGGTGAGATCTCTTGTGGGAAAAGTAACGCACCTCTGCAGAGTGTAACAAATTGTGGCTGTCACTCCTTGTTCCGGGAAGGGAACTGCGAACGCGGCAGGAAAGGAACTCCACGAAGTTCTGGTCAACCTGTGAAGACTGACGGGCATAGTTTTCATAATAAAAGCAACCTTTTGAAGAAATGTTTTCAAAACATGCATTGACCTGCGATTTCCTGATCAATGGTCGTAGCTAGTGCATCAAACACCTTTTATTCTTTTAGAACTTGCTGAGTACCTCTGTACTCACTTTCTTTCGACACCCTTGCTAGACTGTGATCCGGAAGTGGAGGCTATCAACGATGGAGCACCAGAAGGAAGCTACGAGCTGGTCTACGAAGAACCCGATCTTAGCGGCGGAGTGGAAGGCGTAGACTATGGGATAGTCTACGGACCAGATGACACGGAGGTGGAGGAGTAGTGACATACCCTAGTATCTTAGAGCCGAGCAACGTAGAACTTACCTAAATAAGTTGTTGAGCTCTTTATATTTGTTATGAGTTGTAATCGTACTTAAGTAGTATCTTAGGGTGTTCTCATAGGACCTGTGAGAATACCAACTTGTTAAGACAATGTTTGTAATAAAGTATGGAGTGTTATGACCTGCAATGTTTCTGTTGTACCACTCTGAGGGATATGGCAATTTGTGAGGAAGCCCCTTCACAAAGATCATATCAACGACTTGTATACTACAACATGCAGTGGTATGCTGGGTCACCGCAGCTGGTATCAGAGCAAATGTTGCGACCTTAGGTTGGAAAAACCTAGTATAGGGAAGAAACCTGTAGGAGTCTAGTAGAAATAGTAAAGGATTCTCTAGAAATATGGTGATTATTCACTTGAGAATAGCAAAACCATATATTTTAGTGCGATAATTCTTTATTATAGCTATTATGATGCATTATCATTACTAATATTCTGCTTTTGTATACAGCCATAATGGCGAACACTTTTCCTAAGAGGACTTTGAGGAAAGTTGAGGGTTGGCTCGGTGATTATGATGGACCAATAACAGCTCTCCTGTGTGGGATGCTGAAGGAACTTCATTGCGATCCACGGATACCTGTTATCAAGTATACTTACTATGATGGGGAAATCCTAGCCAAGTGCAGAGTATCGGTCCAACTACCGGAAAAACTGCTGATGAGTCGTATAATGCCATACGGAGAAGCCAAAACTATCACCACAGCCTACCATATGGGCCTATTCAAGGCAATCCTTGAGATAAGGCAGCACAAGTCAGTAGAACTGCTATGTTCAGAGTTTTCTCATATACCTCATGCCGAGGAAGATGAGGATCCCACTCTGAATCATTTGGTGTTAGCACACAGAAGTCCTGAAGCTGCAGCACAGCACATGGATAGCTGTAAGTCTTTATTGACCACGATGTACCTTTTACACATGAAGATGAGAGGTGAGATTGACCACATGCTAGCTGAGTTCACGGACCCTGACAAAGTCCAAACTCGGATGCGTGATTTGAGGGCACAACCACAACATACTACACCCTTCTTTAACCCAGACAGTGATGTAGATTTGAGTGACCAGTGGTTCAAAAGAAATCTACCTACAAGAGATCCACTTACATCTAACTTTGTCCCGCACTATCCACATGTGTCAGCATCGTATGATACTGGATATGGGGGAGACCATTCATGGAACATAAACTGCTCGGAGTCACCGATTGAAAACTCGACGGGTTGGCGTTTCGGGGAACCTTTCGGTGATGAGGAGGAGCCAATTCCATGTGATACAGGAGATGAGAGTGATGCGGTTAACCAGAATGTTAACCAAAGCTTTGAGCAGAAAGAGAAAGACACCAACTCCATTTCTTTAGATTTGGAGATGGGATTACCCAAAACATCCCAGTACGTCGTAGGTGAGAGTTCTGGAACCAAGAAAAAGAAGAAGAAGAAGATGAGGGGTCAAGTGAATAGGAATCCTCCATGGATGACTGGAGAAGAGGAGCTGTATTCCACTGGGGATATGTATGAGTCTTTATCTAGTTACTTTGGAATGACAGATCTCTGTCTCGGCACTTCGTCCGATTCAGACTACATACCTACGGGAAGAACTTTCATTCCGGACGGTCTTCGGAGGACAGACCGCTGTACCGGATGGACCCCAGGGATGTATGCGGAGGCGAATGAAGACGATGAGGAGTAGAGCTCCAATGAAGAATAAAGTAATCTAGGTGGTATTGTAATAGAACGTATTTTAAATTCCCGTTGGCTTGGGCTTGGAGCCAAATAAGTGGTTTATATATACCACATGTAATATAAGTTTGTGAGTGTGTTATGTATTATACGGTGTATATACATAATAAATGTTTGTTTTGGATTTGCTTCTTGATTTCATTGTGTGACTAGTTCTGGGCATTGAGTTGAGCTCAGAAAGCATTCGCATGGTGTAATTATGAGTAATCGCTCTTTGTTACAGGACTAGGGGAAATGGCGTTAGTAGAAACCGAAGAGGCTCGCAGAGAGCGGGAAGCAAGAGAGAAAGAGGAGGCAGATGCAGCAGCTAGAGCAGAAAACGCACCACCACCACCACACCCAATGTTGCACCCAGACTTCCAACAGTATATGAGGTCAATGGAGGAAGATAGGAGGCGTTACCAGGAAAGCCAGAGCAAGAATATGCAGGATTTCTTTACCCATGTCATTAATGATAGGGGTAATGAAGGCAAGGGAGTAACACTATCGGACTTCCAAAATGCAAGACCACTACCATTCACATCAGCTCCAGAACCAATGGACGCTGAAGATTGGCTTATGGATACTGAACGGAAATTGAAGACCGTTGGTTGCAACGATGAGGAGAAGATCAGATATACCACTTATCTGTTGTCAGGACCAGCAGCATCATGGTGGGAGAACCTTGTAGCAGTACACCCTCCAGATAAAGTATTCACCTGGGAGGAGTTCAAGAAGAAGTTTCGGGATGCTCATGTTCCGGACAGCGTGGTGGAGCTGAAGAAGAGGGAATTTGAAGAACTGAGACAGAATACTGCACCAATCATGCAGTATGTTCGGGATTTCAATAGGTTAGCCAGGTATGCACCTGAGGATGTAGATACAGAGGAGAAGCGGAAGAAGCGGTTCATGAAAGGCATGAATCCATACATGAAGATGCAACTGAGGTTGGCACGGACTGCCGAATTCCAGGAACTGATTGACTCGGCAATCACTTTCGAGGATGACTACAGGCAAGTCCAGGAGGACAGGAGGAAGAGGGCTCGTATAGAGCCAAGGAAGTACCCAATCAGTAAACCATTACCTGATCGGAGTTTCAAACCCCGATATCGACCTACTTCTGGTAATCAATACAACCGGGGAGGTCAGAGTCAGAACCCAATTAACCAGATCATCTGCAACAGTTGTGGCCAAAGGGGTCATTTGCAGAAGGACTGTCAGAAACCCAGAATCATCTGCTATGGTTGTGGAAAGGAAGGACACATCAAGCCGGAGTGTCCGAACAAGGCATCTTGGAGCGGACAGAGCTCTGGAGGACGAGGTGGAAACAACAACAACAACAACCGCAACAACAACAACAACAACCGCAATTACAACTACAACAACAAGAAGGGAAAGCCTTATGGAAAGCTGAATTGCACATCTTTGGAACAAGCGGAAGAGTCGGATCAAACAGTCTTAGGTACGCTAAGCATTCTTACTCATCCTGGCAAAGTATTATTTGATACTGGAGCAACCACATCATTTCTTGCATTGGAATTTGTGGAAAAATTCGGGCTTAGATGTTCTAAGTTAGAAACCCCTATAACTGTCCTATCCGCGGGGGGAACGATTTTAGTAACCCACGTGAAAGAAGCACAAGTCCTAACCATATGTGACTGTGTGTATTTCGCGGACCTATTCATCATACCCATGAAGGACATATCAGTCATCTTAGGGATGGATTGGTTGACAGAAAATGGAGCGGTGATTAACTGTGGAGACAAAACAGTATCACTTCGCAACTCCATAGGAGGTCGAATAGTGTTCCAAGGAGATAGGTACAGTGAGTTGGAGATCGGATTGGAACTCAATAGCTTGAAGGAAGTGTAGATCACCAATTTGTTGGTTTGAAACCGGAGAAAACAAGGAGTTTACACCGGACTACATCAAGGAGAGACAAGACGTCATCGAGGTGATCCGGGATAGACTCAAGATAGCTCAGAGTCGTCAGAAGAGTTACGCCGACTTAAAGAGAAGAGATTGGGAACCGAAAGTGGGAGACATGGTTTATCTAAAGGTTAGCCCAATGAAAGGACTTAAGAGGTTCGGAGTAAAAGGAAAGTTAAGTCCTCGATATATCGGACCATTTAAGATACTCAGTCAGAATCGAGGAACAACTTTTGAGTTGGAGTTACCAGCACAATTAAGTCAAGTTCATAATGTATTTCATATATCACAACTCAGAAAATGTTTGAAGGCACCGGATGATCCTATCACATATGAAGAAATAGAATTGCAATCTGACCTAACTTATGTGGAAAGGCCTGAAAAGATCTTAGAAGTTCAATGGAAGAAGTTAAGAAACAGGGCAATCAAATATTGTAAAGTGCAATGGCAACATCATCCTGAGCGAGAAGCAACTTGGGAGACGGAAGAAGAATTGAGGAAGTCTTACCCCGAGATGTTCAGGTACCAATCTTAACTTCGGGACGAAGTTTCTGTTAAGGGGGAGAGGCTGTAATAACCCAGAACATAGGAACAACGAAGGGTAGATTTAGAAACGGGATGTGCATTTCATCGCAAAACGGGGGAAATTTTCGCGCCTTATTGCAACTAAACCTAAGAGGGATCGAGGTTCTCTCTCATTTTGCACTTAGGGTTAGGCAATGTGAGTTAGGGCAATTTCGACATGATCTCTTTTGTATCTTGTTGATTTGGGGAATTGATTTCATTTGACAAGTGTCAATACATTTAACAATAAGTATTGAACAATATGAAAATGGAATTCATAATTTAAAACACAACTCATGAAATCAAACAACTTTGAATTTCAAAGTGAATAATAAATACAATATTTATTCCAGAATATATATATTATATAAAGTAAAAGCTCATAAACAAAAACCTTGGGCTTTATTGATATCACAACACAAGTTACATTGTCTTTACAAAATTCTTGATACAAGAATCAATGAATAATAAACAGAAATAAAAAGGAAGATTACAATTTGATTCCTAAACTAAAACCTAGACTAAATGACTTGAAGTATATCTTCTGGCCATGTCCATCTTCACAAACCTGCAATAGTAAAACACCAACACTAGCCAGAATACAAGTGTTAACACAATATTCAGTTTGGACAGTTAGCAAGTGACACAATATTCAGTTTGGACAGAACCAAGTCACAGCACACTTGTGCTTGTCCAAAACCAGGGACAGCACAAGATAAGGGCAGCAGCAGACCAAACCTGAGCACACACCAGGGGCTCAAGTTTCAGCATATGAGAGCACACAGCTCAAGTGTGCTGGGCAGCAACAGCAAGGCCATGCAAAAGCATAGTCACCAAGCATGCCAGGCTTGTGTGTCAATGCAGAGAGAGAAGTAGGGATCATATAAAAGGAGCACAAACCCTAGAACCAGTGACCAGTCGACCAGATAAGATCACCAGGTAAGGGTGAAGCAAAAACAAGCATAGTTCATCTGTTCTTGAGCAAGAACAGAGCCAACACACACAACTCCTCAAGCCACCAGAGATCATGGTGACCTAGAAGATCATCCAAGCTCTGGAGGTGAAGGGCTGTGAACAAACCCAAGTCTGCATCAACAAAGCATTACTTTCTAGGAGCTGGAACAAGGTATACCTAGTTCCTGGAAGAGATCCAATGGATCTAATCCATCATATGCATAAGCATGGGATGAGCAGATGCTCATATGGGTAGATCATCACTTGGTTTTCACCAAGGATTACTGCCAGTCAAAAGCTACTAAGACAGAAACCATCCAGATACAAATCATGTGCACAGAAGCTAGAAAGCATGCACAGATGCACACTAGCAAGATCATGCACAGATAGCACCAGTAGATAGCATAGATTAGCAGCTAAGACTACACAGAAGATCCTAAGCAAGCAACCATCAGAAACCCTAGATTTCTTCACAGGCAAGCATATTGGCATTCATACTTACTATGATTCCCTAATATGCAAGCAAAGTTGAGTAGCCAACAAGATCCAACCAAACATGTGAGCAACCAGTCAGTAGCAAGGCTACTGAGGTCACATCACACTTAGCACCAATTAACAGAAAGCCAAATAGATCACATCACTATCCAGAAATGGATTCAGATTTTAATTGCTTGTAAAAGAATCATGAACAGCAAACTCATATTCAAGCAAGACATTTAAATCATCACTGCATAAGCAGTTCATCATAATTAAGTAATCCAAGCATGAATTTATCACAGATCCATGCTAAGCATGACAGCAGCATACTGTTAAGCCATACAAATTAATTCATAGCCACTAGAGCAAGTCTAGATAGCTAGAAATAAGCAACAGCACAAGTAAGCAATAGCACAGTGATGCTTGAGCATCGGCATCACCAGATAAGTGAATCATATAGCCACAGTGTTAGCCAGTAAACAATCACTGACAATCAATTGATCAAATTAATCAATCATAGCAAGCCAAGCTACACAGAGAGAGTTGCCAACAAGCAAGAAATGGTCCAATGGATCATTGGCTTGCAGAATTAGTACTGAATCATATCACAGGCACCTCTGGCACACACACAAGTGTCACAGATGCAACACAAGTACACCTAGACAAGCAAGTATGATAAACCAGTAAGCATAGCAAGCCCATAAGCATGAACAACAGGGTATATCAAGCCATAAGCAAGCACAGTAGAGCCTGGCAAGTGTAGAGCAAGCTAGGAGTAGCAGAGAAGCAAGCATAGCATGAACAGCAAGCAAATCGACATGTGCCAGTACCAATAACTGGTAATCTGACCATAAGCTTGCAGTAAACCGAAGCACAGTAAGATTGCGCAGCAGTAGCATGACTCTAGATGATCACAAGATCACCAGAGAGTGACATAGCATGAGGAGGAAGAAGCACAGTAACAAGGGGAGGCGCACAGAAGAGAAGGAGGAGGAGCATAGGACCTTACCCGCGCCTGGAGGCAGAAGCTATGGCATGGCGAGGCAGTGCCCGCGCGGCCATAGCAGCTGCAAAGCCAGGGAAGTCGCCGGCGTTACGCCGACGAACACCACCACAGCAGCACAGCATGGAGACGACGGCACAGGCGCTGCAAGCAGCACCCGCGCCAGGTCGGTCTCGGAAGCGCACACGTCGTCGGCGAGGACGAGATCTCGCCGGAGTTCGTCGAGGCGATTCTCCAGTGGATCCAGATCGAGGCGATTCGCCAGGAGAGGACGAGAGGGGAAAAACGGCGCGGACAGATCGATAGATCTGCTCGCGGCGGTTCAGGAGAGGTAGATGGCTACGGCGGAGGAGGCCGGCGATGGCCGGAGCAGGGCGGCGGCCATGGCGGCGACGCCATCGCCACGGGGTCGCCAGAGATTAGGGTTAGACGAGTAAGAAGAGGGCCGAGTGAGAGTGAGTGAGGTGGGCCGCTTCGGCGCCACCGAACCCAAAAGGGGGCCAGCCTATTTGGGCCGTCCCTGGGTTTAAGTGATTGGGCTGGGCCCAATAGGGGTCCAGTGGGGTATTTTGGTCTTTTTATAATTAATAAAAGATCAAAACTTTACCAAATTTTAATAAATTATAAACAACTCTAAAAATCCAATAAAAATTGGATTTATGAATGAAAAATAAATCTTAACCAAAATAAAATATGAAATGGAATTTATGAAACAAATTCAAAATTATGAATTTTCAGAATTTAAATAATAACTTGGAATTTTAAATTATAATTTCCTTGTATTTAAAATTCAAGGAAAAATCTCAAATAAGTTCAAATACTTATTTTCAAACATTTCAAAATGAGATTCTATTATTCCAAGTCATTTCTTTTGAACAAGGGAATTTTTCCCAGAAAACTACTATATTCTCTTTTATTCCAAAAATTATAGAGGTAACTCTATAATTTCAAATTATTTTGGAATGACTAAGGCAATTATCAAATAAAATCATGTTACTTTGAATTGTTGTACTTTGTGTGAATTACAATGATTAATACTTTTAAATCAATTGTAAATTACCGTCAAAGACATAAATCTTAAATACAACCCTAAATTGTAATAACTCAATGGGGTAAAGGGATTCAACATAAAATAATACATCCATGATTGCATTATTTGGATTTTTATAACATTGTCCTTACCGGACAATGATGCTTCTTACAGAACCCGAGGTCCAGGTTCCATCAACTGCATTGAACTGCACTATCTCGCAGTCCACAGGCAAGTTCAACCCTTGCTCATGTCAACTTGATTATTTTCTACTACTTTAATGCAAAGCTATATACTTATCATTCCTGCATCGCAAATAAAATGTTATTTTCCAACTATGAATATGACTATGTGGCTGGCAATGGAACCATGGTATGTGTTGATATGGTGGAGGTTCCATTGCAATGGGTTATATCACCCTAGGATTAAATTACCAATGCCGTCCAGTGATTCTAGCGCCGTACAAACCGCGTTGACCATGAGATCTATAATGGCTCTGGAAAAGCCAGCTGTATCTTTTCCCTTCTGCACGCCAACGGATTGGTAGAGCCGGCGGGGTGTTGGAGGCACTGCCGTAGGTTGGGATAGCCTTTTAAATCCCCATCCATTAGTGATGATGGCTCTACGATCTATGAAGGATTGTCCAAAGTACATCATGAGTAAAGCCGTATTATCGGGGGAAGTCTACTGGAGGTGTACGGGTGGACAAAAGGGTGGGTTTGCAGTCGCGGAGAAGGCGGTGTGGGCTTGGATCTTTATACCTGGCCTCACACCAAAGGAAGTGTGAACGGGGGCAAGTCCCTGCGGATGGCAAAAAGGGTGAGATCTCTTGTGGGAAAAGTAACGCACCTCTGCAGAGTGTATCAAATTGTGGCTGTCACTCCTTGTTCCGGAAGGAACTGAACGCGGCAGGAAAGGAACTCCACGAAGTTCTGGTCAACCCGAAGACTGACGGGCATAGTTTTCATAATAAAAGCAACCTTTTGAAGAAATGTTTTCAAAACATGCATTGACCTGCGATTTCCTGATCAATGGTCGTAGCTAGTGCATCAAACACCTTTTATTCTTTTAGAACTTGCTGAGTACCTCTGTACTCACTTTCTTTCGACACCCTTGCTAGACTGTGATCCGGAAGTGGAGGCTATCAACGATGGAGCACCAGAAGGAAGCTACGAGCTGGTCTACGAAGAACCCGATCTTACCGGCGGAGTGGAAGGCGTAGACTATGGGATAGTCTACGGACCAGATGACACGGAGGTGGAGGAGTAGTGACATACCCTAGTATCTTAGAGCCGAGCAACGTAGAACTTACCTAAATAAGTTGTTGAGCTCTTTATATTTGTTATGAGTTGTAATCGTACTTAAGTAGTATCTTAGGGTGTTCTCATAGGACCTGTGAGAATACCAACTTGTTAAGACAATGTTTGTAATAAAGTATGGAGTGTTATGACCTGCAATGTTTCTGTTGTACCACTCTGAGGGATATGGCAATTTGTGAGGAAGCCCCTTCACAAAGATCATATCAACGACTTGTATACTACAACATGCAGTGGTATGCTGGGTCACCGCAGCCAGGTATAAAGATCCAAGCCCACACCGCCTTCTCCGCGACTGCAAACCCACCCTTTTGTCCAACCGTACACCCCCAGTAGACTTCCCCCGATAATACGGCTTTACTCACGGTGTACTCCGGACAATCCTTCATAGATCGTAGAGCCATCATCACTAATGGATGGGGATTTAAAAGGCTATCCCAACCTACGGCAGTGCCTCCAACACCCCACCGGCTCTACCAATCCGTTGGCGTGCAGAAGGGAAAAGATACGGCTGGCTTCCCCAGAGCCATTATAGATCTCATGGTCAACGCGGTTTGTACGGCGCTAGAATCACTGGACGACATTGGTAATTTAATCCTAGGGTGATATAACCCATGCAATGGAACCTCCACCATATCAACACATACCATGGTTCCATTGCCCACCACATAGTCATATTCATAATTGTAAAATAATACTTTTCTTTTCAATGCATGAGTGATAAGTATAGTACTTTGCATATAGTTTGATACAAATAATCAAATGACATGAGCAAGCGATGAACTTGCCTTTCTTGACTGCAAGATTATGCAGGCAAAAGCTTCAATACGTGAGAACTCCAAATGCTGAAATACCATCATCGTCCGGTAAGGACAATGTTTAAAGAACTGGCAAAGATGCTATAATGCATAGTATGAGATGCAATCGTCCCGGGCGTAATCTAACCTCGATGATTTAGGATGTATGAGTTGTAAAGATTTCTTTAGGGTTGGTTGCACTTTTAGAATGATTCTCAAACAAGGTTCTTATTAGGGTTTGGTTATATTAGCATCATATCCAAGTGATATCATAACAATCATACACATAAAGAATAGTGGTGGAATAATATATGAAGAACAGTTGTCAATTTTAGGTTCTACAGAACATGGTTGATGATTATTTATACTATACTTCAAAAGAATAACTTTTGAAGAACATGTTGATTTAGAAATAGTAAGTACTTTAAATAGGAACTAGGACTTCTATGGTTTAATTAACATTTGTACTACAAAAGAATAACTTTTGAAGAACAGGTTAATAAGAACAAGAACTACTTTAAATAGGAGCTAAGTGCTATTAGGGTTTACTAATAGGGCTAGTTGGTGCTTAAGTAGAAGTGATCTACATGTAGCAAGTATTAGTAGGTTTATTACTATGGTTTCTCCTAAGCATCATATCAAAGGATGGTTATCAAGATGGTTCTATAAGTTAGCTATTAGGGTCTACTATGGTTTCACATTTTCTTCACTAAGTAACCTCTAATAACTTCTAAACTAGGTGGCTTACCATTTCCTAAGTAGGGTTTAGTTGAATAGGAGCATGTGATGTGATTTGCTACACAAGGTTGGTACTAGGGTTTATCATTATGGTTCTACTAGGGTTTGATGCTTGAGGTTAATCCTAATGGTGTGGTATAATGGATTGGTGATCAATGGCACTACTCTAATTATCAAGCTAGGGTTTGCATCTAGGTGGCATTAGTGGATCATACAAGGTTTGAATAGGGACATGAAATTATAATCTCATGTGACTTGGTTTTATGCTAGTGGATCATAAGCATGCATTCATTTGTTTCTTACTAGGGTTTTATAGGTATAGGTGAAGTGGATATGATCACATGGGCTAAACCCCTAGGGTTTTAGGATTGCAACTATTAAGGATGAACACATAAAATAATGGGATCAAGGTCTTACTTAAATTAAAACTAGGGTTTCTAAATTATGGTACAACTCTTGAACTAATAATTAACAATGGAGGTGTGATCACTAATTACTTTTAAACACAATTAATAATGATATTAGAATTTTATTAATTTTAAAGATTCACTAATTCAGATAATCACTATTTAGGGTTTAATTAAAAACTAGGGTTTAATAATTGTTATTAGATTTTTAAAATACTTAACTTGGTAACTAAAGATGTTTAAATAAACAAGTTTTGAATTACTAAAACAATATTAGCCTTTAGTATTTTCTTACTTAATTATCAATTAAAGCAAATGGAAGATAGTAATTTGCAAATTAGGGTTTATGAAATACCACTAATATTCAAGTGGATGCAATTATGATAAAGAAAATTAATCTTAACATTTTACTTAGTTACTGAATAGTTAAAATTTAATTTTTAAACTTCACTAATTATTTAATTTAAATTGTGTTTTAAATAAATTGAAAAGACATAATTATCAAAGTTAAAGATAAGTGAATTTTTATTTTGACACACATTTTTGTTTTATATTTTATTTGAATAGAGTTTATTTTTGTGAGCATTTTGATATATTATTCATATTTTTCTGAGTTAAAATGAATTTTATATGGTTTTACAAAGTTTCAGTAATTTACTGGTTTTTGAATTAAATGGAAAATACTATTTGTACCGATTCGGATTTAGCCACAGAGACAGACATGTGGGCCTGTTGACTGAGTCAATTGCCACGCGGGCAACGACCAGTCAACAGAGCCGAGGTGGCGATGCCACGTCAACCTCGCCGGAGAGAACGCCGGTGACGCTCCGGCGAGCGACGGAACGGCTGCTAGAGACCTCCAGGGACATCCTAACTAGGTGCGTTCGAACCAGTACTCGATGCTGAGCAAACGAGCGTGAACGCCACCACCCAATGGTCACCGGAGCATCGCCGGTGAACACGTCTGCGGCGGCGGGCTCCGGCCAACTATCGATTGCGAGCTACAGACGGATCTAGGAAGCGAAACTATGCTCTACAGACGCGCAAGCTCACCGTGAGGTTGATGGTGTGGTCGGCGACGACGATGGCTGCCGGAGTTGATCGGAAAATCACCGATTCCGGCGAGGTACTGAGAAAGGGATTCTTCAAATTCGCCCTGCATCTTGCTCCCCTTGATGATTGCTTGCACCCAGAGGCTCCTCTCGACGATGCGCTTCTCCACGACCAAACGGCAGCCTCCGGGGTGACTCCAGTCGACGGCACCGTGGTGGTCACCGGCGACCAGTAGAGAAAGAACACGAGGAATTGAGGGCGTCTGAGAGAGATTGGATGGGCGGTGATGAACAAGGACTACACGGTGACGCTCTCCACCTATTTATAGGCCAAGGGAAGCCTCGAGGACTCGACACGACGACGGCGACGGTGAAGAGGTGGCGGTCTCTGGAGACTTTGATTTGGCGAAGATCTTTTCGCCCGTGGATAGGCTCGGACGCGAGAGACATAGGGAGGAGTTCTGGAAGCTTCTACGCGTCCGGGACGTCCTTATCGTCGACGAGGATCGTGGCCTACTGGCTCAAGCTCGCTGTCGACGCCGGGGAAGACGACGGTCGCGTTTTTCCTCTCGCACGATTCTTAAAGCAGGCGAAACGGTAAGTGGCTTTGGGCTGGGCTGATGCTGGGCTTGGTTGATGGGCTGCGTTGTTGGGCTCGGCCGAACAGGTAAGCCAGGTAAGCCCCTCTTTCTCCTCTTTTCTTTTCCATTTTCTTTTCTGTTTTTATTTCCTGATTTCTATTTGTTATTTATATTCAAATTTGAATTCTGTTATGTTTTGCAGGTTCTAGAATATTTGAATATCAAAACAATTTGATAATGCTACCTACTGTATGGTTTTGTTTATAAATAACCATATTATAATTGATTTATTTTGGGTTCTTATGAGACATAATTCAAAATTCAAATAGATATGATTTTAGGGTTTATCTCAATTGCTTTTTAATTAAGGAATTAAACCTGTTTTTAATTGATTTGAAATTTAAAACATGTGCATGGTGAACACATTCTATTTTTTTTCTAGTGCTTAACCATAGTGATCATTCACATATAATTTAATTAAGGTTGGAGTTTAAAATGAATGTTAATGAGAATGGGGTTAGTTCATGATTTTATGTGTATAGTTATTTCTAAGTTTTTTAGAAATATGGTTGGTTAAACTCTGTTTGTTTAATAATCTTAATTAGACTCTTCTAGATTAACTTATTTAGACTATATTCTACACTCCTCATAGTCAATTCACTTTCTAAGGTGATGATTCAATTATGACACAATATTCCATTTGGGCAACTAAGCAAGGTAATTGGAATGCAAATTGAATATGGGATATGGGTCTTACTCTACTCACCAAATGACATTTAGTCCAAAATACATATGGCTTAGTTTATACTTGTGATCCATGATGCACAAGTTAGAACATATTATTTTATGTGGGTGGGATCCTATGTGAAAAGGTTTAGGGTTTTGGTAATCCGATGATGCTTCACTAATTTAAGTATAAATAGGCATGAGGCATGGCAGGGTTCTACTTATGATCCAAAGTAATCCATGGGTTGGAATTCAAATGTGGTTTAGGTTTTGGGTTATGTTTCACTAATAGAACATGGCTTTCACCACCAAGATTAAAGGTTGATTTGAACAAGTAAGATTTAATATTACTCTAGTATTCTCTAGGGTAGACATGGCTATGGTTATCATCTATAATCTCTCTCACTTATCAATGTCTTGGAATATCCTAAGGTCCTACTTAAGAGATGATGATATGATCCTCTAAATATATGGTTTTCCTAGGAATTCTACCTTGGTATCTTCTGTAGCTTGTTCTTCAGGAAATCTAATAAACCTGCTTGTGGTATGCCTCCACCTCCTAGCGTCTTCATCTTGATCCTAGCTAATTCATATGGAGTGGCTCTATGTGTTTGTTCACATGTATCATGCTACAAGATGATCAAAAGGGATGAAGGAGTGTGGCTCTATTTATAGGCTTGGGCAAGCTCTAGTATCATGACACATAGGTGGTGACTCTTGTGTTGGTTAGATGAGTAAGGTGCTTGGTTGTCATGCCCTCATCCATAGCAATCCTTTGAGCATGAGGTGGCAAAGCTTGGGATGCAAGTCATGTAGATATTTTCATCCCATGTGGCAAGATCATTATCCTCTCATATGATTTGTTTTTGGATAGCCAAGTGGCATTTGCTACTAAATATCTTGTGGATGGTTTTATTATTATGGATGAGTCATCATACCATCTTTGATTTATATTATAATATTGGTCAAAAGGTCAAGGTTGAAGTTATTCCTCAATTTTGAATAGTTGGGTTTGATTTCACCAAGGCATGATCATATGAGTTTCAAAATACTCATAGTTAGTTTTATTCAATAGTTTGGACTATAATTCGTAATGTAAATGGATTTAGTTTTATGATATTCTATGTATTTAATAAGTTATGATTTAAATAAGAAAGTGTGGCTTTTATGCACTTTAGACCCTGTGGTTTAACTTATTTATAAGTGAATTAAATTACACACAAAAGTAGTTGCTAACTTTTAAGTATTAATAAGTTGGGGTTTGATTCTTAAAGAATGTGTTGTTGTAAATCTAATTCCATTTGATCTAATCCATAGATCAAATCATCTCTACCCAAAACAAGTTTTTAGAAAAGATCACAGTGAAGTTTATAGCGCTTGACTTGATGATCTACCTCAATTCCAGCAAGTCAAGTGAAACTTCAGTTACTGTGGTAAGTTTTATTTGAAAGCGCGAAAATCCCCGGATTTTCTATGCATGAATGCAATGCACACTTTGGTGTTCTCTCATTTTGTAGCCTCTAAACCTGGGATATTACAGCCTCTCCCCCTTAAACTGAACTTCGTCCCGAAGTTCGTACGCTCTCATGTTTCAGAGTATGGAACTGGCTTGAATAGATCACAATCCTTTCAAACTCCCTAGTGATCTCATTAGATATAGTTGAATATATCCCTTGTCTAGATCCTTCCTGGAATCTTCTGATGTCTGGCACTGATACTATCTTAAATTCTATGATTTCTTCCAACACTCTAAGCTTATAGGTTTGCTTTCCAAAAATTCTTCGATTAGGACATCTTCTTATGCTAATGGACTTTACTAATGGTTGTGGTGGTAGCTTCCGATCTGGATACCCAAAACTTGGTTCTACCAGCTACGGTGTAATATGGCACTACGGTGTTCTAGCTGCGGTGCCCAAACCTTAATTATAAAAGATTTATTTAAGGTAGGGTATTGTTTTCCCTTACTACCATAACGAAAGTAATGGTACTTAGTAAGGTATTTACAATAGGCATGGTCCTGGTGGTTTATTCCTACGAATGGATTAGACTCATTTAGTCCATCCAATCATGGCTTCTAGTCTATACTAATTATCTTCCTTTTGGTTTCTTTAGGTTCCATGAAAGGAATCTTTCTAATAATCATCAGTTTTGGTATGGTCAAACCCTTCGGTCTTTTGTCTTCTTAAGCTTTGATTGTCCTCCGGTATCTTCTTCCTCCAATTTCATTATCTAAGACTTACTTAAGTTCTCTAGGTCTCGAGTAATTACAATTACTCACTCAAGTTAAGGTTTAACCCTTACTTCCTCGAGATATGAACCTCGGCTTCTGGTCTGACAACCTCCTGAGAGTACTATTATATGGATACTTCCACCAATCTTATGAAAATAGGATCGGACTTCCTCTCAGTTCAGACCTTCTTCTTGGTCCATCATACTCCAAATATTATATCTTAATACTTCTCATTCAGCCTTCCTCTCCCCCTTGGAGTTTACTAATGATCTTCCAACTTCCTTTCTTCTAATCATTAAACTCCAAGGTTAGGTAGTTGGTTTAAGTCTGGTTTATATTTTGGTACCTTTCTAAAATCTCACGAAGAATTCTTTGCGGTGTATCCACACAGTTGTGGGTATCCATTATGAATCCTCCGACTAAATATTTACCAACCACGAGATACTAGCTGTGAAATACTAGCTGCGGAATCCCCCTTTCTCTTAGGGTGAAGAAATGTTCAGGCTGTGGCTATTTTCTGGTTCTAGTCAATATCTACTTACCAGCTGTGGCTACTTACATAGTTTTAGTTAAGATATACCTCACTTTACATTCTTTCTCTTCATGATTATCCTATATCAGCTGCGGTCTTATTATACCAGCTACGACTTCACTTGTCTTATTTCCTTCTTCCAGGGTTTTGTTTTGCAAGAAAACCACTTGTTGACACTATGAAAATAGTATTGTAAGTGACTTCACTTGCATCCTTCTTCCATAATGAATATGACTCCACTTCTACTGCTCCATATTCACTATTTTTCTCACTTTCATGGTACTTCCATGTTGAAGTACTCCTTGATTAAGGATAGAAATGAGTTTTAATTGGTACTTCCTTCAGATTGTTGTGGTTGCTTCTCACAACTTTACTTCCTTCTTCTAATGAACCTTCATCGTGTCTTCAAAATCTTCAGAATTCGTCACTTCCTCACACGAATACCTTTACCCTCTAGACCTATAACATCAAGTAAGAGCTTGATATTGCAACATGCATTTGCATATCAAAATCAAACTTCATGTATGGATCTAGTCAAACAATGAAAATCCAATAAAATCCAAGAAAATCCAGCTTTGTGCTTATAATACACATCCTTATATGCCTGAATATAAAAGTTGGGTAAGACATCCCTAAACATCAGGCTCAGATGTGTAGTATATAACACCACATAAGATAGGTTTAGGTTGTGATACTTAGCACAAATACGTGAATTTCTACTATTTGTCTCAACATTTATCTTAATTGCACATTTGCAATGAGACAAACTTGAAACAAAATGGCCTGGGATAGTTGAAGTTAACCTAGTTTTCTTTGGAAGTACTAACAAAATAGTATACCATATATATGTGCTATTGAGGACTACTTCCTATAATACCATTAGTTCTAACATGTCTACTCTAAACACATGATTGTTTAGAATATACCACCTATAACTCCCGGATTTCTCTACGTGATATGCTCTAAATAAGCCTTCTTTAAATTAAGGACTATGGTTCTAACATACTTGGTACAATTATTAGGATTTTAAGGCCTAAGCTTTCGAACTATTCCTTAAATCCTACTCCTCATCATACTCCCGTTGCCTCAATCATGATGTTCTACTCTATCACATCATGACTCTCAAGTGAATCATATATGATTACCAACTCTACCATGAAAAGTAGACTTAAATACTCCTATCACTCTTCCTTACCTCCTATGATTGACTCATCATAGGTATATACTACCTTATATAACTTATCTCCCTTACTTACCATCAGTCATTTGACATTTTGAATGACTCTTACTTAACCATACTTGTATTGGTATACTTCTTCCAATAGGATATCTTCCTTATGGTTGTATCCTCTCTTTGGACTACCATGTGTTGTATACCAACTGTGGTCTACTACCACCCTTTATCTTAAGCTTCAATGGTGTTCTAATTATTTGGAATGAAGCAAGATAACTAACTAACTTTACTTAAGAAAGATAGATAAGAAAGATTGACTCAAGTGTGTCAGGATTATTCTCAAGTGAATACCCATCTCAAGTCAAAAGAATAGTTGGTTTAGCATAGTTGGCTTAGCTAAGATACTTCCTATAGACACTACCAAAATCCTATAGGTCTCCTTTAAAGGGTTTTAATCCTAGGGTCAAAGCATTTGCTCTGATACCAGTGTGGTGACCCAGCGTACCACTGCATGGTGTAGTACACAAGTCGTTGACATAACACAAGTGAAACACCGTTCCACTCATATTACATCTCTCAGAGTGGTACAACAGAAACATATGCGAGTCCAAGGTATGTCTATAGAAGGATACACAAGCTGTTTACAGAAGATCAACACAGCCTCCTACTTTACAGTGAGGTAAAAGTTCAAATAAAGCTCCAGAAGAACGACTCGTAGTCTAACTTATTACTAATTCTAGCTTAAGAGCTACTTGGCTTGCTATAGACATCTAGCTACTTAGGTGCTAGGATTAGGGAAAGATTCCCTTCTATTACTAGTCTAAGTTTCCACTCTAGCTGATGCAGAAGTTGACTCCATTGACTTCTTTGATTGGATTCTTCATCTTGTTGTAGTTGACTCCTTTGTCTTCGAGTTCCACGGTAGTTTCTCCTTCGGTGCCTTGATCTAAGAAGGGGTTCAAATGGGATAGAATGAGTACGAGCGTACTCAGCAAGTTCATATTAGGAAATAGGTGTATCATGCACTAGCTACAGCCATAGACCAGAAAGTCATAGGCCAATGCAAGTTTTCATAAACATTTCTTCAAAAGGTTTATTTTATTCTGAAAACTATGCCCGTCACACACAGTTGACTAGAACTGGAGTTCCTTTCTGCCGTCGTAGTTCCCTTCCAACAGAGTGACAGCACAATTTGATACACTCTGCAGAGGTGCGTTACTTTTCCCACAAGAGATCTCACCCTTTTTGCATCCGCAGGGACTTGCCCCGTTCACACTTCCTTTGGTGTGAGGCCAGGTATAAAGATCCAAGCCCACACCGCCTTCTCCACGACTGCAAACCCACCCTTTTGTCCAACCGTACACCCCAGTAGACTTCCCCGATAATACGGCTTTACTCACGGTGTACTCCGGACAATCCTTCATAGATCGTAGAGCCATCATCACTAATGGATGGGGATTTAAAAGGCTATCCCAACCTACGGCAGTGCCTCCAACACCCCGCCGGCTCTACCAATCCGTTGGCGTGCAGAAGGGAAAAGATACGGCTGGCTTCCCAGAGCCATTATAGATCTCATGGTCAACGCGGTTTGTACGGCGCTAGAATCACTGGACGGCATTGGTAATTTAATCCTAGGGTGATATAACCCATGCAATGGAACCTCCACCATATCAACACATACCATGGTTCCATTGCCCACCACATAGTCATATTCATAATTGTAAAATAATACTTTTCTTTTCAATGCATGAGTGATAAGTATAGTACTTTGCATATAGTTTGATACAAATAATCAAATGACATGAGCAAGCGATGAACTTGCCTTTCTTGACTGCAAGATTATGCAGGCAAAAGCTTCAATACGTGAGAACTCCAAATGCTGAAATACCATCATCGTCCGGTAAGGACAATGTTTAAAGAACGGCAAAGATGCTATAATGCATAGTATGAGATGCAATCGTCCCGGCGTAATCTAACCTCGATGATTTAGGATGTATGAGTTGTAAAGATTTCTTTAGGGTTGGTTGCACTTTTAGAATGATTCTCAAACAAGGTTCTTATTAGGGTTTGGTTATATTAGCATCATATCCAAGTGATATCATAACAATCATACACATAAAGAATAGTGGTGGAATAATATATGAAGAACAGTTGTCAATTTTAGGTTCTACAGAACATGGTTGATGATTATTTATACTATACTTCAAAAGAATAACTTTTGAAGAACATGTTGATTTAGAAATAGTAAGTACTTTAAATAGGAACTAGGACTTCTATGGTTTAATTAACATTTGTACTACAAAAGAATAACTTTTGAAGAACATGTTAATAAGAACAAGAACTACTTTAAATAGGAGCTAAGTGCTATTAGGGTTTACTAATAGGGCTAGTTGGTGCTTAAGTAGAAGTGATCTACATGTAGCAAGTATTAGTAGGTTTATTACTATGGTTTCTCCTAAGCATCATATCAAAGGATGGTTATCAAGATGGTTCTATAAGTTAGCTATTAGGGTCTACTATGGTTTCACATTTTCTTCACTAAGTAACCTCTAATAACTTCTAAACTAGGTGGCTTACCATTTCCTAAGTAGGGTTTAGTTGAATAGGAGCATGTGATGTGATTTGCTACACAAGGTTGGTACTAGGGTTTATCATTATGGTTCTACTAGGGTTTGATGCTTGAGGTTAATCCTAATGGTGTGGTATAATGGATTGGTGATCAATGGCACTACTCTAATTATCAAGCTAGGGTTTGCATCTAGGTGGCATTAGTGGATCATACAAGGTTTGAATAGGGACATGAAATTATAATCTCATGTGACTTGGTTTTATGCTAGTGGATCATAAGCATGCATTCATTTGTTTCTTACTAGGGTTTTATAGGTATAGGTGAAGTGGATATGATCACATGGGCTAAACCCCTAGGGTTTTAGGATTGCAACTATTAAGGATGAACACATAAAATAATGGGATCAAGGTCTTACTTAAATTAAAACTAGGGTTTCTAAATTATGGTACAACTCTTGAACTAATAATTAACAATGGAGGTGTGATCACTAATTACTTTTAAACACAATTAATAATGATATTAGAATTTTATTAATTTTAAAGATTCACTAATTCAGATAATCACTATTTAGGGTTTAATTAAAAACTAGGGTTTAATAATTGTTATTAGATTTTTAAAATACTTAACTTGGTAACTAAAGATGTTTAAATAAACAAGTTTTGAATTACTAAAACAATATTAGCCTTTAGTATTTTCTTACTTAATTATCAATTAAAGCAAATGGAAGATAGTAATTTGCAAATTAGGGTTTATGAAATACCACTAATATTTAAGCGGATGCAATTATGATAAAGAAAATTAATCTTAACATTTTACTTAGTTACTGAATAGTTAAAATTTAATTTTTAAACTTCACTAATTATTTAATTTAAATTGTGTTTTAAATAAATTGAAAAGACATAATTATCAAAGTTAAAGATAAGTGAATTTTTATTTTGACACACATTTTTGTTTTATATTTTATTTGAATAGAGTTTATTTTTGTGAGCATTTTGATATATTATTCATATTTTTCTGAGTTAAAATGAATTTTATATGGTTTTACAAAGTTTCAGTAATTTACTGGTTTTTGAATTAAATGGAAAATACTATTTGTACCGATTCGGATTTAGCCACAGAGACAGACATGTGGGCCTGTTGACTGAGTCAATTGCCACGCGGGCAACGACCAGTCAACAGAGCTGAGGTGGCGATGCCACGTCAACCTCGTCGGAGAGAACGCCGGTGACGCTCCGGCGAGCGACGGAACGGCTGCTAGAGACCTCCAGGGACATCCTAACTAGGTGCGTTCGAACCAGTACTCGATGCTGAGCAAACGAGCGTGAACGCCACCACCCAATGGTCACCGGAGCATCGCCGGTGAACACGTCTGCGACGGCGGGCTCCGGCCAACTATCGATTGCGAGCTACAGACGGATCTAGGAAGCGAAACTATGCTCTACAGACGCGCAAGCTCACCGTGAGGTTGATGGTGTGGTCGGCGACGACGATGGCTGCCGGAGTTGATCGGAAAATCACCGATTCCGGCGAGGTACTGAGAAAGGGATTCTTCAAATTCGCCCTGCATCTTGCTCCCCTTGATGATTGCTTGCACCCAGAGGCTCCTCTCGACGATGCGCTTCTCCACGACCAAACGGCAGCCTCCGGGGTGACTCCAGTCGACGGCACCGTGGTGGTCACCGGCGACCAGTAGAGAAAGAACACGACGAATTGAGGGCGTCTGAGAGAGATTGGATGGGCGGTGATGAACAAGGACTACACGGTGACGCTATCCACCTATTTATAGGCCAAGGGAAGCCTCGAGGACTCGACACGACGACGGCGACGGTGAAGAGGTGGCGGTCTCTGGAGACTTTGATTCGGCGAAGATCTTTTCTCCCGTGGATAGGCTCGGACGCGAGAGATATAGGGAGGAGTTCTGGAAGCTTCTACGCGTCCGGGACGTCCTTATCGTCGACGAGGATCGTGGCCTACTGGCTCAAGCTCGCTGTCGACGCCGGGGAAGACGACGGTCGCGTTTTTCCTCTCGCACGATTCTTAAAGCAGGCGAAACGGTAAGTGGCTTTGGGCTGGGCTGATGCTGGGCTTGGTTGATGGGCTGCGTTGTTGGGCTCGGCCGAACAGGTAAGCCAGGTAAGCCCCTCTTTCTCCTCTTTTCTTTTCCATTTTCTTTTCTGTTTTTATTTCCTGATTTCTATTTGTTATTTATATTCAAATTTGAATTCTGTTATGTTTTGCAGGTTCTAGAATATTTGAATATCAAAACAATTTGATAATGCTACCTACTGTATGGTTTTGTTTATAAATAACCATATTATAATTGATTTATTTTGGGTTCTTATGAGACATAATTCAAAATTCAAATAGATATGATTTTAGGGTTTATCTCAATTGCTTTTTAATTAAGGAATTAAACCTGTTTTTAATTGATTTGAAATTTAAAACATGTGCATGGTGAACACATTCTATTTTTTTCTAGTGCTTAACCATAGTGATCATTCACATATAATTTAATTAAGGTTGGAGTTTAAAATGAATGTTAATGAGAATGGGGTTAGTTCATGATTTTATGTGTATAGTTATTTCTAAGTTTTTTAGAAATATGGTTGGTTAAACTCTGTTTGTTTAATAATCTTAATTAGACTCTTCTAGATTAACTTATTTAGACTATATTCTACACTCCTCATAGTCAATTCACTTTCTAAGGTGATGATTCAATTATGACACAATATTCCATTTGGGCAACTAAGCAAGGTAATTGGAATGCAAATTGAATATGGGATATGGGTCTTACTCTACTCACCAAATGACATTTAGTCCAAAATACATATGGCTTAGTTTATACTTGTGATCCATGATGCACAAGTTAGAACATATTATTTTATGTGGGTGGGATCCTATGTGAAAAGGTTTAGGGTTTTGGTAATCCGATGATGCTTCACTAATTTAAGTATAAATAGGCATGAGGCATGGCAGGGTTCTACTTATGATCCAAAGTAATCCATGGGTTGGAATTCAAATGTGGTTTAGGTTTTGGGTTATGTTTCACTAATAGAACATGGCTTTCACCACCAAGATTAAAGGTTGATTTGAACAAGTAAGATTTAATATTACTCTAGTATTCTCTAGGGTAGACATGGCTATGGTTATCATCTATAATCTCTCTCACTTCTCAATGTCTTGGAATATCCTAAGGTCCTACTTAAGAGATGATGATATGATCCTCTAAATATATGGTTTTCCTAGGAATTCTACCTTGGTATCTTCTGTAGCTTGTTCTTCAGGAAATCTGATAAACCGCATCTTGTGGTATGCCTCCACCTCCTAGCGTCTTCATCTTGATCCTAGCTAATTCATATGGAGTGGCTCTATGTGTTTGTTCACATGTATCATGCTACAAGATGAGCAAAAGGGATGAAGGAGTGTGGCTCTATTTATAGGCTTGGGCAAGCTCTAGTATCATGACACATAGGTGGTGACTCTTGTGTTGGTTAGATGAGTAAGGTGCTTGGTTGTCATGCCCTCATCCATAGCAATCCTTTGAGCATGAGGTGGCAAAGCTTGGGATGCAAGTCATGTAGATATTTTCATCCCATGTGGCAAGATCATTATCCTCTCATATGATTTGTTTTTGGATAGCCAAGTGGCATTTGCTACTAAATATCTTGTGGATGGTTTTATTATTATGGATGAGTCATCATACCATCTTTGATTTATATTATAATATTGGTCAAAAGGTCAAGGTTGAAGTTATTCCTCAATTTTGAATAGTTGGGTTTGATTTCACCAAGGCATGATCATATGAGTTTCAAAATACTCATAGTTAGTTTTATTCAATAGTTTGGACTATAATTTGTAATGTAAATGGATTTAGTTTTATGATATTCTATGTATTTAATAAGTTATGATTTAAATAAGAAAGTGTGGCTTTTATGCACTTTAGACCCTGTGGTTTAACTTATTTATAAGTGAATTAAATTACACACAAAAGTAGTTGCTAACTTTTAAGTATTAATAAGTTGGGGTTTGATTCTTAAAGAATGTGTTGTTGTAAATCTAATTCCATTTGATCTAATCCATAGATCAAATCATCTCTACCCAAAACAAGTTTTTAGAAAAGATCACAGTGAAGTTTATAGCGCTTGACTTGATGATCTACCTCAATTCCAGCAAGTCAAGTGAAACTTCAGTTACTGTGGTAAGTTTTATTTGAAAGCGCGAAAATCCCCGGATTTTCTATGCATGAATGCAATGCACACTTTGGTGTTCTCTCATTTTGTAGCCTCTAAACCTGGGATATTACAGCCTCTCCCCCTTAAACTGAACTTCGTCCCGAAGTTCGTACGCTCTCATGTTTCGGAGTATGGAACTGGCTTGAATAGATCACAATCCTTTCAAACTCCCTAGTGATCTCATTAGATATAGTTGAATATATCCCTTGTCTAGATCCTTCCTGGAATCTTCTGATGTCTGGCACTGATACTATCTTAAATTCTATGATTTCTTCCAACACTCTAAGCTTATAGGTTTGCTTTCCAAAAATTCTTCGATTAGGACATCTTCTTATGCTAATGGACTTTACTAATGGTTGTGGTGGTAGCTTCCGATCTGGATACCCAAAACTTGGTTCTACCAGCTACGGTGTAATATGGCACTACGGTGTTCTAGCTGCGGTGCCCAAACCTTAATTATAAAAGATTTATTTAAGGTAGGGTATTGTTTTCCCTTACTACCATAACGAAAGTAATGGTACTTAGTAAGGTATTTACAATAGGCATGGTCCTGGTGGTTTATTCCTACGAATGGATTAGACTCATTTAGTCCATCCAATCATGGCTTCTAGTCTATACTAATTATCTTCCTTTTGGTTTCTTTAGGTTCCATGAAAGGAATCTTTCTAATAATCATCAGTTTTGGTATGGTCAAACCCTTCGGTCTTTTGTCTTCTTAAGCTTTGATTGTCCTCCGGTATCTTCTTCCTCCAATTTCATTATCTAAGACTTACTTAAGTTCTCTAGGTCTCGAGTAATTACAATTACTCACTCAAGTTAAGGTTTAACCCTTACTTCCTCGAGATATGAACCTCGGCTTCTGGTCTGACAACCTCCTGAGAGTACTATTATATGGATACTTCCACCAATCTTATGAAAATAGGATCGGACTTCCTCTCAGTTCAGACATTCTTCTTGGTCCATCATACTCCAAATATTATATCTTAATACTTCTCATTCAGCCTTCCTCTCCCCCTTGGAGTTTACTAATGATCTTCCAACTTCCTTTCTTCTAATCATTAAACTCCAAGGTTAGGTAGTTGGTTTAAGTCTGGTTTATATTTTGGTACCTTTCTAAAATCTCACGAAGAATTCTTTGCGGTGTATCCACACAGTTGTGGGTATCCATTATGAATCCTCCGACTAAATATTTACCAACCACGAGATACTAGCTGTGAAATACTAGCTGCGGAATCCCCCTTTCTCTTAGGGTGAAGAAATGTTCAGGCTGTGGCTATTTTCTGGTTCTAGTCAATATCTACTTACCAGCTGTGGCTACTTACATAGTTTTAGTTAAGATATACCTCACTTTACATTCTTTCTCTTCATGATTATCCTATATCAGCTGCGGTCTTATTATACCAGCTACGACTTCACTTGTCTTATTTCCTTCTTCCAGGGTTTGTTTTGCAAGAAAACCACTTGTTGACACTATGAAAATAGTATTGTAAGTGACTTCACTTGCATCCTTCTTCCATAATGAATATGACTCCACTTCTACTGCTCCATATTCACTATTTTTCTCACTTTCATGGTACTTCCATGTTGAAGTACTCCTTGATTAAGGATAGAAATGAGTTTTAATTGGTACTTCCTTCAGATTGTTGTGGTTGCTTCTCACAACTTTACTTCCTTCTTCTAATGAACCTTCATCGTGTCTTCAAAATCTTCAGAATTCGTCACTTCCTCACACGAATACCTTTACCCTCTAGACCTATAACATCAAGTAAGAGCTTGATATTGCAACATGCATTTGCATATCAAAATCAAACTTCATGTATGGATCTAGTCAAACAATGAAAATCCAATAAAATCCAAGAAAATCCAGCTTTGTGCTTATAATACACATCCTTATCTGCCTGAATATAAAAGTTGGGTAAGACATCCCTAAACATCAGGCTCATATGTGTAGTATATAACACCACATAAGATAGGTTTAGGTTGTGATACTTAGCACAAATACGTGAATTTCTACTATTTGTCTCAACATTTATCTTAATTGCACATTTGCAAAGAGACAAACTTGAAACAAAATGGCCTGGGATAGTTGAAGTTAACCTAGTTTTCTACGGAAGTACTAACAAAATAGTATACCATATATATGTGCTATTGAGGACTACTTCCTATAATACCATTAGTTCTAACATGTCTACTCTAAACACATGATTGTTTAGAATATACCACCTATAACTCCCGGATTTCTCTATGTGATATGCTCTAAATAAGCCTTCTTTAAATTAAGGACTATGGTTCTAACATACTTGGTACAATTATTAGGATTTTAAGGCCTAAGCTTTCGAACTATTCCTTAAATCCTACTCCTCATCATACTCCCGTTGCCTCAATCATGATGTTCTACTCTATCACATCATGACTCTCAAGTGAATCATATATGATTACCAACTCTACCATGAAAAGTAGACTTAAATACTCCTATCACTCTTCCTTACCTCCTATGATTGACTCATCATAGGTATATACTACCTTATATAACTTATCTCCCTTACTTACCATCAGTCATTTGACATTTTGAATGACTCTTACTTAACCATACTTGTATTGGTATACTTCTTCCAATAGGATATCTTCCTTATGGTTGTATCCTCTCTTTGGACTACCATGTGTTGTATACCAACTGTGGTCTACTACCACCCTTTATCTTAAGCTTCAATGGTGTTCTAATTATTTGGAATGAAGCCAGATAACTAACTAACTTTACTTAAGAAAGATAGATAAGAAAGATTGACTCAAGTGTGTCAGGATTATTCTCAAGTGAATACCCATCTCAAGTCAAAAGAATAGTTGGTTTAGCATAGTTGGCTTAGCTAAGATACTTCCTATAGACACTACCAAAATCCTATAGGTCTCCTTTAAAGGGTTTTAATCCTAGGGTCAAAGCATTTGCTCTGATACCAGCTGACCCAGCGTACCACTGCATGGTGTAGTACACAAGTCGTTGACATAACACAAGTGAAACACCGTTCCACTCATATTACATCTCTCAGAGTGGTACAACAGAAACATATGCGAGTCCAAGGTATGTCTATAGAAGGATACACAAGTTACAGAAGATCAACACAGCCTCCTACTTTACAGTGAGGTAAAAGTTCAAATAAAGCTCCAGAAGAACGACTCGTAGTCTAACTTATTACTAATTCTAGCTTAAGAGCTACTTGGCTTGCTATAGACATCTAGCTACTTAGGTGCTAGGATTAGGGAAAGATTCCCTTCTATTACTAGTCTAAGTTTCCACTCTAGCTGATGCAGAAGTTGACTCCATTGACTTCTTTGATTGGATTCTTCATCTTGTTGTAGTTGACTCCTTTGTCTTCGAGTTCCACGGTAGTTTCTCCTTCGGTGCCTTGATCTAAGAAGGGGTTCAAATGGGATAGAATGAGTACGAGCGTACTCAGCAAGTTCATATTAGGAAATAGGTGTATCATGCACTAGCTACAGCCATAGACCAGAAAGTCATAGGCCAATGCAAGTTTTCATAAACATTTCTTCAAAAGGTTTATTTTATTCTGAAAACTATGCCCGTCTTCACAGTTGACTAGAACTTCGTGGAGTTCCTTTCTGCCGTCAGCTCCCTTCCCGAACAGGGAGTGACAGCCACAATTTGATACACTCTAGAGAGCGTTACTTTTCCCACAAGAGATCTCACCCTTTTTGCCATCCGCAGGGACTTGCCCCGTTCACACTTCCTTTGGTGTGAGGCCAGGTATAAAGATCCAAGCCCACACCGCCTTCTCCGCGCAAACCCACCCTTTTGTCCAACCGTACACCCCCAGTAGACTTCCCCGATAATACGGCTTTACTCACGGTGTACTCCGGACAATCCTTCATAGATCGTAGAGCCATCATCACTAATGGATGGGGATTTAAAAGGCTATCCCAACCTACGGCAGTGCCTCCAACACCCCGGGCTCTACCAATCCGTTGGCGTGCAGAAGGGAAAAGATACGGCTGGCTTCCCCAGAGCCATTATAGATCTCATGGTCAACGCGGTTTGTACGGCGCTAGAATCACTGGACGGCATTGGTAATTTAATCCTAGGGTGATATAACCCATGCAATGGAACCTCCACCATATCAACACATACCATGGTTCCATTGCCCACCACATAGTCATATTCATAATTGTAAAATAATACTTTTCTTTTCAATGCATGAGTGATAAGTATAGTACTTTGCATATAGTTTGATACAAATAATCAAATGACATGAGCAAGCGATGAACTTGCCTTTCTTGACTGCAAGATTATGCAGGCAAAAGCTTCAATACGTGAGAACTCCAAATGCTGAAATACCATCATCGTCCGGTAAGGACAATGTTTAAAGAACTGGCAAAGATGCTATAATGCATAGTATGAGATGCAATCGTCCCGGGCGTAATCTAACCTCGATGATTTAGGATGTATGAGTTGTAAAGATTTCTTTAGGGTTGGTTGCACTTTTAGAATGATTCTCAAACAAGGTTCTTATTAGGGTTTGGTTATATTAGCATCATATCCAAGTGATATCATAACAATCATACACATAAAGAATAGTGGTGGAATAATATATGAAGAACAGTTGTCAATTTTAGGTTCTACAGAACATGGTTGATGATTATTTATACTATACTTCAAAAGAATAACTTTTGAAGAACATGTTGATTTAGAAATAGTAAGTACTTTAAATAGGAACTAGGACTTCTATGGTTTAATTAACATTTGTACTACAAAAGAATAACTTTTGAAGAACATGTTAATAAGAACAAGAACTACTTTAAATAGGAGCTAAGTGCTATTAGGGTTTACTAATAGGGCTAGTTGGTGCTTAAGTAGAAGTGATCTACATGTAGCAAGTATTAGTAGGTTTATTACTATGGTTTCTCCTAAGCATCATATCAAGGGATGGTTATCAAGATGGTTCTATAAGTTAGCTATTAGGGTCTACTATGGTTTCACATTTTCTTCACTAAGTAACCTCTAATAACTTCTAAACTAGGTGGCTTACCATTTCCTAAGTAGGGTTTAGTTGAATAGGAGCATGTGATGTGATTTGCTACACAAGGTTGGTACTAGGGTTTATCATTATGGTTCTACTAGGGTTTGATGCTTGAGGTTAATCCTAATGGTGTGGTATAATGGATTGGTGATCAATGGCACTACTCTAATTATCAAGCTAGGGTTTGCATCTAGGTGGCATTAGTGGATCATACAAGGTTTGAATAGGGACATGAAATTATAATCTCATGTGACTTGGTTTTATGCTAGTGGATCATAAGCATGCATTCATTTGTTTCTTACTAGGGTTTTATAGGTATAGGTGAAGTGGATATGATCACATGGGCTAAACCCCTAGGGTTTTAGGATTGCAACTATTAAGGATGAACACATAAAATAATGGGATCAAGGTCTTACTTAAATTAAAACTAGGGTTTCTAAATTATGGTACAACTCTTGAACTAATAATTAACAATGGAGGTGTGATCACTAATTACTTTTAAACACAATTAATAATGATATTAGAATTTTATTAATTTTAAAGATTCACTAATTCAGATAATCACTATTTAGGGTTTAATTAAAAACTAGGGTTTAATAATTGTTATTAGATTTTTAAAATACTTAACTTGGTAACTAAAGATGTTTAAATAAACAAGTTTTGAATTACTAAAACAATATTAGCCTTTAGTATTTTCTTACTTAATTATCAATTAAAGCAAATGGAAGATAGTAATTTGCAAATTAGGGTTTATGAAATACCACTAATATTTAAGCGGATGCAATTATGATAAAGAAAATTAATCTTAACATTTTACTTAGTTACTGAATAGTTAAAATTTAATTTTTAAACTTCACTAATTATTTAATTTAAATTGTGTTTTAAATAAATTGAAAAGACATAATTATCAAAGTTAAAGATAAGTGAATTTTTATTTTGACACAAATTTTTGTTTTATATTTTATTTGAATAGAGTTTATTTTTGTGAGCATTTTGATATATTATTCATATTTTTCTGAGTTAAAATGAATTTTATATGGTTTTACAAAGTTTCAGTAATTTACTGGTTTTTGAATTAAATGGAAAATACTATTTGTACCGATTCGGATTTAGCCACAGAGACAGACATGTGGGCCTGTTGACTGAGTCAATTGCCACGCGGGCAACGACCAGTCAACAGAGCTGAGGTGGCGATGCCACGTCAACCTCGTCGGAGAGAACGCCGGTGACGCTCCGGCGAGCGACGGAACGGCTGCTAGAGACCTCCAGGGACATCCTAACTAGGTGCGTTCGAACCAGTACTCGATGCTGAGCAAACGAGCGTGAACGCCACCACCCAATGGTCACCGGAGCATCGCCGGTGAACACGTCTGCGACGGCGGGCTCCGGCCAACTATCGATTGCGAGCTACAGACGGATCTAGGAAGCGAAACTATGCTCTACAGACGCGCAAGCTCACCGTGAGGTTGATGGTGTGGTCGGCGACGACGATGGCTGCCGGAGTTGATCGGAAAATCACCGATTCCGGCGAGGTACTGAGAAAGGGATTCTTCAAATTCGCCC
Organism: Lolium multiflorum; assembly: GCA_030979885.1. NCBI lineage: Eukaryota > Viridiplantae > Streptophyta > Magnoliopsida > Poales > Poaceae > Lolium > Lolium multiflorum. Next base: position 250,258,810 of record CM061752.1, on the reverse strand, counting down.
TGCATCTTGCTCCCCTTGATGATTGCTTGCACCCAGAGGCTCCTCTCGACGATGCGCTTCTCCACGACCAAACGGCAGCCTCCGGGGTGACTCCAGTCGACGGCACCGTGGTGGTCACCGGCGACCAGTAGAGAAAGAACACGAGGAATTGAGGGCGTCTGAGAGAGATTGGATGGGCGGTGATGAACAAGGACTACACGGTGACGCTATCCACCTATTTATAGGCCAAGGGAAGCCTCGAGGACTCGACACGACGACGGCGACGGTGAAGAGGTGGCGGTCTCTGGAGACTTTGATTCGGCGAAGATCTTTTCTCCCGTGGATAGGCTCGGACGCGAGAGATATAGGGAGGAGTTCTGGAAGCTTCTACGCGTCCGGGACGTCCTTATCGTCGACGAGGATCGTGGCCTACTGGCTCAAGCTCGCTGTCGACGCCGGGGAAGATGACGGTCGCGTTTTTCCTCTCGCACGATTCTTAAAGCAGGCGAAACGGTAAGTGGCTTTGGGCTGGGCTGATGCTGGGCTTGGTTGATGGGCTGCGTTGTTGGGCTCGGCCGAACAGGTAAGCCAGGTAAGCCCCTCTTTCTCCTCTTTTCTTTTCCATTTTCTTTTCTGTTTTTATTTCCTGATTTCTATTTGTTATTTATATTCAAATTTGAATTCTGTTATGTTTTGCAGGTTCTAGAATATTTGAATTTCAAAACAATTTGATAATGCTACCTACTGTATGGTTTTGTTTATAAATAACCATATTATAATTGATTTATTTTGGGTTCTTATGAGACATAATTCAAAATTCAAATAGATATGATTTTAGGGTTTATCTCAATTGCTTTTTAATTAAGGAATTAAACCTGTTTTTAATTGATTTGAAATTTAAAACATGTGCATGGTGAACACATTCTATTTTTTTCTAGTGCTTAACCATAGTGATCATTCACATATAATTTAATTAAGGTTGGAGTTTAAAATGAATGTTAATGAGAATGGGGTTAGTTCATGATTTTATGTGTATAGTTATTTCTAAGTTTTTTAGAAATATGGTTGGTTAAACTCTGTTTGTTTAATAATCTTAATTAGACTCTTCTAGATTAACTTATTTAGACTATATTCTACACTCCTCATAGTCAATTCACTTTCTAAGGTGATGATTCAATTATGACACAATATTCCATTTGGGCAACTAAGCAAGGTAATTGGAATGCAAATTGAATATGGGATATGGGTCTTACTCTACTCACCAAATGACATTTAGTCCAAAATACATATGGCTTAGTTTATACTTGTGATCCATGATGCACAAGTTAGAACATATTATTTTATGTGGGTGGGATCCTATGTGAAAAGGTTTAGGGTTTTGGTAATCCGATGATGCTTCACTAATTTAAGTATAAATAGGCATGAGGCATGGTAGGGTTCTACTTATGATCCAAAGTAATCCATGGGTTGGAATTCAAATGTGGTTTAGGTTTTGGGTTATGTTTCACTAATAGAACATGGCTTTCACCACCAAGATTAAAGGTTGATTTGAACAAGTAAGATTTAATATTACTCTAGTATTCTCTAGGGTAGACATGGCTATGGTTATCATCTATAATCTCTCTCACTTCTCAATGTCTTGGAATATCCTAAGGTCCTACTTAAGAGATGATGATATGATCCTCTAAATATATGGTTTTCCTAGGAATTCTACCTTGGTATCTTCTGTAGCTTGTTCTTCAGGAAATCTGATAAACCGCATCTTGTGGTATGCCTCCACCTCCTAGCTTCTTCATCTTGATCCTAGCTAATTCATATGGAGTGGCTCTATGTGTTTGTTCACATGTATCATGCTACAAGATGAGCAAAAGGGATGAAGGAGTGTGGCTCTATTTATAGGCTTGGGCAAGCTCTAGTATCATGACACATAGGTGGTGACTCTTGTGTTGGTTAGATGAGTAAGGTGCTTGGTTGTCATGCCCTCATCCATAGCAATCCTTTGAGCATGAGGTGGCAAAGCTTGGGATGCAAGTCATGTAGATATTTTCATCCCATGTGGCAAGATCATTATCCTCTCATATGATTTGTTTTTGGATAGCCAAGTGGCATTTGCTACTAAATATCTTGTGGATGGTTTTATTATTATGGATGAGTCATCATACCATCTTTGATTTATATTATAATATTGGTCAAAAGGTCAAGGTTGAAGTTATTCCTCAATTTTGAATAGTTGGGTTTGATTTCACCAAGGCATGATCATATGAGTTTCAAAATACTCATAGTTAGTTTTATTCAATAGTTTGGACTATAATTCGTAATGTAAATGGATTTAGTTTTATGATATTCTATGTATTTAATAAGTTATGATTTAAATAAGAAAGTGTGGCTTTTATGCACTTTAGACCCTGTGGTTTAACTTATTTATAAGTGAATTAAATTACACACAAAAGTAGTTGCTAACTTTTAAGTATTAATAAGTTGGGGTTTGATTCTTAAAGAATGTGTTGTTGTAAATCTAATTCCATTTGATCTAATCCATAGATCAAATCATCTCTACCCAAAACAAGTTTTTAGAAAAGATCACAGTGAAGTTTATAGCGCTTGACTTGATGATCTACCTCAATTCCAGCAAGTCAAGTGAAACTTCAGTTATCGTGGTAAGTTTTATTTGAAAGCGCGAAAATCCCCGGATTTTCTATGCATGAATGCAATGCACACTTTGGTGTTCTCTCATTTTGTAGCCTCTAAACCTGGGATATTACAGCCTCTCCCCCTTAAACTGAACTTCGTCCCGAAGTTCGTACGCTCTCATGTTTCGGAGTATGGAACTGGCTTGAATAGATCACAATCCTTTCAAACTCCCTAGTGATCTCATTAGATATAGTTGAATATATCCCTTGTCTAGATCCTTCCTGGAATCTTCTGATGTCTGGCACTGATACTATCTTAAATTCTATGATTTCTTCCAACACTCTAAGCTTATAGGTTTGCTTTCCAAAAATTCTTCGATTAGGACATCTTCTTATGCTAATGGACTTTACTAATGGTTGTGGTGGTAGCTTCCGATCTGGATACCCAAAACTTGGTTCTACCAGCTACGGTGTAATATGGCACTACGGTGTTCTAGCTGCGGTGCCCAAACCTTAATTATAAAAGATTTATTTAAGGTAGGGTATTGTTTTCCCTTACTACCATAACGAAAGTAATGGTACTTAGTAAGGTATTTACAATAGGCATGGTCCTGGTGGTTTATTCCTACGAATGGATTAGACTCATTTAGTCCATCCAATCATGGCTTCTAGTCTATACTAATTATCTTCCTTTTGGTTTCTTTAGGTTCCATGAAAGGAATCTTTCTAATAATCATCAGTTTTGGTATGGTCAAACCCTTCGGTCTTTTGTCTTCTTAAGCTTTGATTGTCCTCCGGTATCTTCTTCCTCCAATTTCATTATCTAAGACTTACTTAAGTTCTCTAGGTCTCGAGTAATTACAATTACTCACTCAAGTTAAGGTTTAACCCTTACTTCCTCGAGATATGAACCTCGGCTTCTGGTCTGACAACCTCCTGAGAGTACTATTATATGGATACTTCCACCAATCTTATGAAAATAGGATCAGACTTCCTCTCAGTTCAGACATTCTTCTTGGTCCATCATACTCCAAATATTATATCTTAATACTTCTCATTCAGCCTTCCTCTCCCCCTTGGAGTTTACTAATGATCTTCCAACTTCCTTTCTTCTAATCATTAAACTCCAAGGTTAGGTAGTTGGTTTAAGTCTGGTTTATATTTTGGTACCTTTCTAAAATCTCACGAAGAATTCTTTGCGGTGTATCCACACAGTTGTGGGTATCCATTATGAATCCTCCGACTAAATATTTACCAACCACGAGATACTAGCTGTGAAATACTAGCTGCGGAATCCCCCTTTCTCTTAGGGTGAAGAAATGTTCAGGCTGTGGCTATTTTCTGGTTCTAGTCAATATCTACTTACCAGCTGTGGCTACTTACATAGTTTTAGTTAAGATATACCTCACTTTACATTCTTTCTCTTCATGATTATCCTATATCAGCTGCGGTCTTATTATACCAGCTACGACTTCACTTGTCTTATTTCCTTCTTCCAGGGTTTGTTTTGCAAGAAAACCACTTGTTGACACTATGAAAATAGTATTGTAAGTGACTTCACTTGCATCCTTCTTCCATAATGAATATGACTCCACTTCTACTGCTCCATATTCACTATTTTTCTCACTTTCATGGTACTTCCATGTTGAAGTACTCCTTGATTAAGGATAGAAATGAGTTTTAATTGGTACTTCCTTCAGATTGTTGTGGTTGCTTCTCACAACTTTACTTCCTTCTTCTAATGAACCTTCATCGTGTCTTCAAAATCTTCAGAATTCGTCACTTCACACGAATACCTTTACCCTCTAGACCTATAACATCAAGTAAGAGCTTGATATTGCAACATGCATTTGCATATCAAAATCAAACTTCATGTATGGATCTAGTCAAACAATGAAAATCCAATAAAATCCAAGAAAATCCAGCTTTGTGCTTATAATACACATCCTTATCTGCCTGAATATAAAAGTTGGGTAAGACATCCCTAAACATCAGGCTCATATGTGTAGTATATAACACCACATAAGATAGGTTTAGGTTGTGATACTTAGCACAAATACGTGAATTTCTACTATTTGTCTCAACATTTATCTTAATTGCACATTTGCAAAGAGACAAACTTGAAACAAAATGGCCTGGGATAGTTGAAGTTAACCTAGTTTTCTACGGAAGTACTAACAAAATAGTATACCATATATATGTGCTATTGAGGACTACTTCCTATAATACCATTAGTTCTAACATGTCTACTCTAAACACATGATTGTTTAGAATATACCACCTATAACTCCCGGATTTCTCTACGTGATATGCTCTAAATAAGCCTTCTTTAAATTAAGGACTATGGTTCTAACATACTTGGTACAATTATTAGGATTTTAAGGCCTAAGCTTTCGAACTATTCCTTAAATCCTACTCCTCATCATACTCCCGTTGCCTCAATCATGATGTTCTACTCTATCACATCATGACTCTCAAGTGAATCATATATGATTACCAACTCTACCATGAAAAGTAGACTTAAATACTCCTATCACTCTTCCTTACCTCCTATGATTGACTCATCATAGGTATATACTACCTTATATAACTTATCTCCCTTACTTACCATCAGTCATTTGACATTTTGAATGACTCTTACTTAACCATACTTGTATTGGTATACTTCTTCCAATAGGATATCTTCCTTATGGTTGTATCCTCTCTTTGGACTACCATGTGTTGTATACCAACTGTGGTCTACTACCACCCTTTATCTTAAGCTTCAATGGTGTTCTAATTATTTGGAATGAAGCAAGATAACTAACTAACTTTACTTAAGAAAGATAGATAAGAAAGATTGACTCAAGTGTGTCAGGATTATTCTCAAGTGAATACCCATCTCAAGTCAAAAGAATAGTTGGTTTAGCATAGTTGGCTTAGCTAAGATACTTCCTATAGACACTACCAAAATCCTATAGGTCTCCTTTAAAGGGTTTTAATCCTAGGGTCAAAGCATTTGCTCTGATACCAGCTGTGGTGACCCAGCGTACCACTGCATGGTGTAGTACACAAGTCGTTGACATAACACAAGTGAAACACCGTTCCACTCATATTACATCTCTCAGAGTGGTACAACAGAAACATATGCGAGTCCAAGGTATGTCTATAGAAGGATACACAAGCTGTTTACAGAAGATCAACACAGCCTCCTACTTTACAGTGAGGTAAAAGTTCAAATAAAGCTCCAGAAGAACGACTCGTAGTCTAACTTATTACTAATTCTAGCTTAAGAGCTACTTGGCTTGCTATAGACATCTAGCTACTTAGGTGCTAGGATTAGGGAAAGATTCCCTTCTATTACTAGTCTAAGTTTCCACTCTAGCTGATGCAGAAGTTGACTCCATTGACTTCTTTGATTGGATTCTTCATCTTGTTGTAGTTGACTCCTTTGTCTTCGAGTTCCACGGTAGTTTCTCCTTCGGTGCCTTGATCTAAGAAGGGGGTTCAAATGGGATAGAATGAGTACGAGCGGCAAGTTCATATTAGGAAATAGGTGTATCATGCACTAGCTACAGCCATAGACCAGAAAGTCATAGGCCAATGCAAGTTTTCATAAACATTTCTTCAAAAGGTTTATTTTATTCTGAAAACTATGCCCGTCGGTCTTCACAGGTTGACTAGAACTTCGTGGAGTTCCTTTCTTGCCGCAGTTCCCTTCCGGAACAGGAGTGACAGCCACAATTTGATACACTCTGCAGAGTGCGTTACTTTTCCCACAAGAGATCTCACCCTTTTGCCATCCGCAGGACTTGCCCCGTTCACACTTCCTTTGGTGTGAGGCCAGGTATAAAGATCCAAGCCCACACCGCCTTCTCCGCAAACCCACCCTTTTGTCCAACCGTACACCCCCAGTAGACTTCCCCCGATAATACGGCTTTACTCACGGTGTACTCCGGACAATCCTTCATAGATCGTAGAGCCATCATCACTAATGGATGGGGATTTAAAAGGCTATCCCAACCTACGGCAGTGCCTCCAACACCCCGCCGGCTCTACCAATCCGTTGGCGTGCAGAAGGGAAAAGATACGGCTGGCTTCCCAGAGCCATTATAGATCTCATGGTCAACGCGGTTTGTATGGCGCTAGAATCACTGGACGGCATTGGTAATTTAATCCTAGGGTGATATAACCCATGCAATGGAACCTCCACCATATCAACACATACCATGGTTCCATTGCCCACCACATAGTCATATTCATAATTGTAAAATAATACTTTTCTTTTCAATGCATGAGTGATAAGTATAGTACTTTGCATATAGTTTGATACAAATAATCAAATGACATGAGCAAGCGATGAACTTGCCTTTCTTGACTGCAAGATTATGCAGGCAAAAGCTTCAATACGTGAGAACTCCAAATGCTGAAATACCATCATCGTCCGGTAAGGACAATGTTTAAAGAACTGGCAAAGATGCTATAATGCATAGTATGAGATGCAATCGTCCCGGGCGTAATCTAACCTCGATGATTTAGGATGTATGAGTTGTAAAGATTTCTTTAGGGTTGGTTGCACTTTTAGAATGATTCTCAAACAAGGTTCTTATTAGGGTTTGGTTATATTAGCATCATATCCAAGTGATATCATAACAATCATACACATAAAGAATAGTGGTGGAATAATATATGAAGAACAGTTGTCAATTTTAGGTTCTACAGAACATGGTTGATGATTATTTATACTATACTTCAAAAGAATAACTTTTGAAGAACATGTTGATTTAGAAATAGTAAGTACTTTAAATAGGAACTAGGACTTCTATGGTTTAATTAACATTTGTACTACAAAAGAATAACTTTTGAAGAACATGTTAATAAGAACAAGAACTACTTTAAATAGGAGCTAAGTGCTATTAGGGTTTACTAATAGGGCTAGTTGGTGCTTAAGTAGAAGTGATCTACATGTAGCAAGTATTAGTAGGTTTATTACTATGGTTTCTCCTAAGCATCATATCAAGGGATGGTTATCAAGATGGTTCTATAAGTTAGCTATTAGGGTCTACTATGGTTTCACATTTTCTTCACTAAGTAACCTCTAATAACTTCTAAACTAGGTGGCTTACCATTTCCTAAGTAGGGTTTAGTTGAATAGGAGCATGTGATGTGATTTGCTACACAAGGTTGGTACTAGGGTTTATCATTATGGTTCTACTAGGGTTTGATGCTTGAGGTTAATCCTAATGGTGTGGTATAATGGATTGGTGATCAATGGCACTACTCTAATTATCAAGCTAGGGTTTGCATCTAGGTGGCATTAGTGGATCATACAAGGTTTGAATAGGGACATGAAATTATAATCTCATGTGACTTGGTTTTATGCTAGTGGATCATAAGCATGCATTCATTTGTTTCTTACTAGGGTTTTATAGGTATAGGTGAAGTGGATATGATCACATGGGCTAAACCCCTAGGGTTTTAGGATTGCAACTATTAAGGATGAACACATAAAATAATGGGATCAAGGTCTTACTTAAATTAAAACTAGGGTTTCTAAATTATGGTACAACTCTTGAACTAATAATTAACAATGGAGGTGTGATCACTAATTACTTTTAAACACAATTAATAATGATATTAGAATTTTATTAATTTTAAAGATTCACTAATTCAGATAATCACTATTTAGGGTTTAATTAAAAACTAGGGTTTAATAATTGTTATTAGATTTTTAAAATACTTAACTTGGTAACTAAAGATGTTTAAATAAACAAGTTTTGAATTACTAAAACAATATTAGCCTTTAGTATTTTCTTACTTAATTATCAATTAAAGCAAATGGAAGATAGTAATTTGCAAATTAGGGTTTATGAAATACCACTAATATTTAAGCGGATGCAATTATGATAAAGAAAATTAATCTTAACATTTTACTTAGTTACTGAATAGTTAAAATTTAATTTTTAAACTTCACTAATTATTTAATTTAAATTGTGTTTTAAATAAATTGAAAAGACATAATTATCAAAGTTAAAGATAAGTGAATTTTTATTTTGACACAAATTTTTGTTTTATATTTTATTTGAATAGAGTTTATTTTTGTGAGCATTTTGATATATTATTCATATTTTTCTGAGTTAAAATGAATTTTATATGGTTTTACAAAGTTTCAGTAATTTACTGGTTTTTGAATTAAATGGAAAATACTATTTGTACCGATTCGGATTTAGCCACAGAGACAGACATGTGGGCCTGTTGACTGAGTCAATTGCCACGCGGGCAACGACCAGTCAACAGAGCTGAGGTGGCGATGCCACGTCAACCTCGTCGGAGAGAACGCCGGTGACGCTCCGGCGAGCGACGGAACGGCTGCTAGAGACCTCCAGGGACATCCTAACTAGGTGCGTTCGAACCAGTACTCGATGCTGAGCAAACGAGCGTGAACGCCACCACCCAATGGTCACCGGAGCATCGCCGGTGAACACGTCTGCGACGGCGGGCTCCGGCCAACTATCGATTGCGAGCTACAGACGGATCTAGGAAGCGAAACTATGCTCTACAGACGCGCAAGCTCACCGTGAGGTTGATGGTGTGGTCGGCAACGACGATGGCTGCCGGAGTTGATCGGAAAATCACCGATTCCGGCGAGGTACTGAGAAAGGGATTCTTCAAATTCGCCCTGCATCTTGCTCCCCTTGATGATTGCTTGCACCCAGAGGCTCCTCTCGACGATGCGCTTCTCCATGACCAAACGGCAGCCTCCGGGGTGACTCCAGTCGACGGCACCGTGGTGGTCACCGGCGACCAGTAGAGAAAGAACACGACGAATTGAGGGCGTCTGAGAGAGATTGGATGGGCGGTGATGAACAAGGACTACACGGTGACGCTATCCACCTATTTATAGGCCAAGGGAAGCCTCGAGGACTCGACACGACGACGGCGACGGTGAAGAGGTGGCGGTCTCTGGAGACTTTGATTCGGCGAAGATCTTTTCTCCCGTGGATAGGCTCGGACGCGAGAGATATAGGGAGGAGTTCTGGAAGCTTCTACGCGTCCGGGACGTCCTTATCGTCGACGAGGATCGTGGCCTACTGGCTCAAGCTCGCTGTCGACGCCGGGGAAGATGACGGTCGCGTTTTTCCTCTCGCACGATTCTTAAAGCAGGCGAAACGGTAAGTGGCTTTGGGCTGGGCTGATGCTGGGCTTGGTTGATGGGCTGCGTTGTTGGGCTCGGCCGAACAGGTAAGCCAGGTAAGCCCCTCTTTCTCCTCTTTTCTTTTCCATTTTCTTTTCTGTTTTTATTTCCTAATTTCTATTTGTTATTTATATTCAAATTTGAATTCTGTTATGTTTTGCAGGTTCTAGAATATTTGAATTTCAAAACAATTTGATAATGCTACCTACTGTATGGTTTTGTTTATAAATAACCATATTATAATTGATTTATTTTGGGTTCTTATGAGACATAATTCAAAATTCAAATAGATATGATTTTAGGGTTTATCTCAATTGCTTTTTAATTAAGGAATTAAACCTGTTTTTAATTGATTTGAAATTTAAAACATGTGCATGGTGAACACATTCTATTTTTTTCTAGTGCTTAACCATAGTGATCATTCACATATAATTTAATTAAGGTTGGAGTTTAAAATGAATGTTAATGAGAATGGGGTTAGTTCATGATTTTATGTGTATAGTTATTTCTAAGTTTTTTAGAAATATGGTTGGTTAAACTCTGTTTGTTTAATAATCTTAATTAGACTCTTCTAGATTAACTTATTTAGACTATATTCTACACTCCTCATAGTCAATTCACTTTCTAAGGTGATGATTCAATTATGACACAATATTCCATTTGGGCAACTAAGCAAGGTAATTGGAATGCAAATTGAATATGGGATATGGGTCTTACTCTACTCACCAAATGACATTTAGTCCAAAATACATATGGCTTAGTTTATACTTGTGATCCATGATGCACAAGTTAGAACATATTATTTTATGTGGGTGGGATCCTATGTGAAAAGGTTTAGGGTTTTGGTAATCCGATGATGCTTCACTAATTTAAGTATAAATAGGCATGAGGCATGGTAGGGTTCTACTTATGATCCAAAGTAATCCATGGGTTGGAATTCAAATGTGGTTTAGGTTTTGGGTTATGTTTCACTAATAGAACATGGCTTTCACCACCAAGATTAAAGGTTGATTTGAACAAGTAAGATTTAATATTACTCTAGTATTCTCTAGGGTAGACATGGCTATGGTTATCATCTATAATCTCTCTCACTTCTCAATGTCTTGGAATATCCTAAGGTCCTACTTAAGAGATGATGATATGATCCTCTAAATATATGGTTTTCCTAGGAATTCTACCTTGGTATCTTCTGTAGCTTGTTCTTCAGGAAATCTAATAAACCTGCATCTTGTGGTATGCCTCCACCTCCTAGCGTCTTCATCTTGATCCTAGCTAATTCATATGGAGTGGCTCTATGTGTTTGTTCACATGTATCATGCTACAAGATGAGCAAAAGGGATGAAGGAGTGTGGCTCTATTTATAGGCTTGGGCAAGCTCTAGTATCATGACACATAGGTGGTGACTCTTGTGTTGGTTAGATGAGTAAGGTGCTTGGTTGTCATGCCCTCATCCATAGCAATCCTTTGAGCATGAGGTGGCAAAGCTTGGGATGCAAGTCATGTAGATATTTTCATCCCATGTGGCAAGATCATTATCCTCTCATATGATTTGTTTTTGGATAGCCAAGTGGCATTTTCTACTAAATATCTTGTGGATGGTTTTATTATTATGGATGAGTCATCATACCATCTTTGATTTATATTATAATATTGGTCAAAAGGTCAAGGTTGAAGTTATTCCTCAATTTTGAATAGTTGGGTTTGATTTCACCAAGGCATGATCATATGAGTTTCAAAATACTCATAGTTAGTTTTATTCAATAGTTTGGACTATAATTCGTAATGTAAATGGATTTAGTTTTATGATATTCTATGTATTTAATAAGTTATGATTTAAATAAGAAAGTGTGGCTTTTATGCACTTTAGACCCTGTGGTTTAACTTATTTATAAGTGAATTAAATTACACACAAAAGTAGTTGCTAACTTTTAAGTATTAATAAGTTGGGGTTTGATTCTTAAAGAATGTGTTGTTGTAAATCTAATTCCATTTGATCTAATCCATAGATCAAATCATCTCTACCCAAAACAAGTTTTTAGAAAAGATCACAGTGAAGTTTATAGCGCTTGACTTGATGATCTACCTCAATTCCAGCAAGTCAAGTGAAACTTCAGTTACTGTGGTAAGTTTTATTTGAAAGCGCGAAAATCCCCGGATTTTCTATGCATGAATGCAATGCACACTTTGGTGTTCTCTCATTTTGTAGCCTCTAAACCTGGGATATTACAGCCTCTCCCCCTTAAACTGAACTTCGTCCCGAAGTTCGTACGCTCTCATGTTTCGGAGTATGGAACTGGCTTGAATAGATCACAATCCTTTCAAACTCCCTAGTGATCTCATTAGATATAGTTGAATATATCCCTTGTCTAGATCCTTCCTGGAATCTTCTGATGTCTGGCACTGATACTATCTTAAATTCTATGATTTCTTCCAACACTCTAAGCTTATAGGTTTGCTTTCCAAAAATTCTTCGATTAGGACATCTTCTTATGCTAATGGACTTTACTAATGGTTGTGGTGGTAGCTTCCGATCTGGATACCCAAAACTTGGTTCTACCAGCTACGGTGTAATATGGCACTACGGTGTTCTAGCTGCGGTGCCCAAACCTTAATTATAAAAGATTTATTTAAGGTAGGGTATTGTTTTCCCTTACTACCATAACGAAAGTAATGGTACTTAGTAAGGTATTTACAATAGGCATGGTCCTGGTGGTTTATTCCTACGAATGGATTAGACTCATTTAGTCCATCCAATCATGGCTTCTAGTCTATACTAATTATCTTCCTTTTGGTTTCTTTAGGTTCCATGAAAGGAATCTTTCTAATAATCATCAGTTTTGGTATGGTCAAACCCTTCGGTCTTTTGTCTTCTTAAGCTTTGATTGTCCTCCGGTATCTTCTTCCTCCAATTTCATTATCTAAGACTTACTTAAGTTCTCTAGGTCTCGAGTAATTACAATTACTCACTCAAGTTAAGGTTTAACCCTTACTTCCTCGAGATATGAACCTCGGCTTCTGGTCTGACAACCTCCTGAGAGTACTATTATATGGATACTTCCACCAATCTTATGAAAATAGGATCAGACTTCCTCTCAGTTCAGACATTCTTCTTGGTCCATCATACTCCAAATATTATATCTTAATACTTCTCATTCAGCCTTCCTCTCCCCCTTGGAGTTTACTAATGATCTTCCAACTTCCTTTCTTCTAATCATTAAACTCCAAGGTTAGGTAGTTGGTTTAAGTTTGGTTTATATTTTGGTACCTTTCTAAAATCTCACGAAGAATTCTTTGCGGTGTATCCACACAGTTGTGGGTATCCATTATGAATCCTCCGACTAAATATTTACCAACCACGAGATACTAGCTGTGAAATACTAGCTGCGGAATCCCCCTTTCTCTTAGGGTGAAGAAATGTTCAGGCTGTGGCTATTTTCTGGTTCTAGTCAATATCTACTTACCAGCTGTGGCTACTTACATAGTTTTAGTTAAGATATACCTCACTTTACATTCTTTCTCTTCATGATTATCCTATATCAGCTGCGGTCTTATTATACCAGCTACGACTTCACTTGTCTTATTTCCTTCTTCCAGGGTTTTGTTTTGCAAGAAAACCACTTGTTGACACTATGAAAATAGTATTGTAAGTGACTTCACTTGCATCCTTCTTCCATAATGAATATGACTCCACTTCTACTGCTCCATATTCACTATTTTTCTCACTTTCATGGTACTTCCATGTTGAAGTACTCCTTGATTAAGGATAGAAATGAGTTTTAATTGGTACTTCCTTCAGATTGTTGTGGTTGCTTCTCACAACTTTACTTCCTTCTTCTAATGAACCTTCATCGTGTCTTCAAAATCTTCAGAATTCGTCACTTCCTCACACGAATACCTTTACCCTCTAGACCTATAACATCAAGTAAGAGCTTGATATTGCAACATGCATTTGCATATCAAAATCAAACTTCATGTATGGATCTAGTCAAACAATGAAAATCCAATAAAATCCAAGAAAATCCAGCTTTGTGCTTATAATACACATCCTTATCTGCCTGAATATAAAAGTTGGGTAAGACATCCCTAAACATCAGGCTCAGATGTGTAGTATATAACACCACATAAGATAGGTTTAGGTTGTGATACTTAGCACAAATACGTGAATTTCTACTATTTGTCTCAACATTTATCTTAATTGCACATTTGCAATGAGACAAACTTGAAACAAAATGGCCTGGGATAGTTGAAGTTAACCTAGTTTTCTACGGAAGTACTAACAAAATAGTATACCATATATATGTGCTATTGAGGACTACTTCCTATAATACCATTAGTTCTAACATGTCTACTCTAAACACATGATTGTTTAGAATATACCACCTATAACTCCCGGATTTCTCTACGTGATATGCTCTAAATAAGCCTTCTTTAAATTAAGGACTATGGTTCTAACATACTTGGTACAGTTATTAGGATTTTAAGGCCTAAGCTTTTGAACTATTCCTTAAATCCTACTCCTCATCATACTCCCGTTGCCTCAATCATGATGTTCTACTCTATCACATCATGACTCTCAAGTGAATCATATATGATTACCAACTCTACCATGAAAAGTAGACTTAAATACTCCTATCACTCTTCCTTACCTCCTATGATTGACTCATCATAGGTATATACTACCTTATATAACTTATCTCCCTTACTTACCATCAGTCATTTGACATTTTGAATGACTCTTACTTAACCATACTTGTATTGGTATACTTCTTCCAATAGGATATCTTCCTTATGGTTGTATCCTCTCTTTGGACTACCATGTGTTGTATACCAACTGTGGTCTACTACCACCCTTTATCTTAAGCTTCAATGGTGTTCTAATTATTTGGAATGAAGCCAGATAACTAACTAACTTTACTTAAGAAAGATAGATAAGAAAGATTGACTCAAGTGTGTCAGGATTATTCTCAAGTGAATACCCATCTCAAGTCAAAAGAATAGTTGGTTTAGCATAGTTGGCTTAGCTAAGATACTTCCTATAGACACTACCAAAATCCTATAGGTCTCCTTTAAAGGGTTTTAATCCTAGGGTCAAAGCATTTGCTCTGATACCAACTGTGGTGACCCAGCGTACCACTGCATGGTGTAGTACACAAGTCGTTGACATAACACAAGTGAAACACCGTTCCACTCATATTACATCTCTCGAGTGGTACAACAGAAACATATGCGAGTCCAAGGTATGTCTATAGAAGGATACACAAGCTGTTTACAGAAGATCAACACAGCCTCCTACTTTACAGTGAGGTAAAAGTTCAAATAAAGCTCCAGAAGAACGACTCGTAGTCTAACTTATTACTAATTCTAGCTTAAGAGCTACTTGGCTTGCTATAGACATCTAGCTACTTAGGTGCTAGGATTAGGGAAAGATTCCCTTCTATTACTAGTCTAAGTTTCCACTCTAGCTGATGCAGAAGTTGACTCCATTGACTTCTTTGATTGGATTCTTCATCTTGTTGTAGTTGACTCCTTTGTCTTCGAGTTCCACGGTAGTTTCTCCTTCGGTGCCTTGATCTAAGAAGGGGTTCAAATGGGATAGAATGAGTACGAGCGTACTCGCAAGTTCATATTAGGAAATAGGTGTATCATGCACTAGCTACAGCCATAGACCAGAAAGTCATAGGCCAATGCAAGTTTTCATAAACATTTCTTCAAAAGGTTTATTTTATTCTGAAAACTATGCCCGTCAGTCTTCACAGGTTGACTAGAACTTCGTGGAGTTCCTTTCGCCGCGTTCACAGTTCCCTTCCAACAGGAGGACAGCACAATTTGATACACTCTGCAGAGGTGTTACTTTTCCCACAAGAGATCTCACCCTTTTTGCCATCCGCAGACTTGCCCCGTTCACACTTCCTTTGGTGTGAGGCCAGGTATAAAGATCCAAGCCCACACCGCCTTCTCCGCGACTGCAAACCCACCCTTTTGTCCAACCGTACACCCCCAGTAGACTTCCCCGATAATACGGCTTTACTCACGGTGTACTCCGGACAATCCTTCATAGATCGTAGAGCCATCATCACTAATGGATGGGGATTTAAAAGGCTATCCCAACCTACGGCAGTGCCTCCAACACCCCACCGCTCTACCAATCCATGGCATGGGAAAAGATACGGCTGGCTTCCCCAGCCATTATAGATCTCATGGTCAACGCGGTTTGTACGGGCTAGAATCACTGGACGGCATTGGTAATTTAATCCTAGGGTGATATAACCCATGCAATGGAACCTCCACCATATCAACACATACCATGGTTCCATTGCCCACCACATAGTCATATTCATAATTGTAAAATAATACTTTTCTTTTCAATGCATGAGTGATAAGTATAGTACTTTGCATATAGTTTGATACAAATAATCAAATGACATGAGCAAGCGATGAACTTGCCTTTCTGCAAGATTATGCAGGAAAAGCTTCATACGTGAGAACTCCAAATGCTGAAATACCATCATCGTCCGGTAAGGACAATGTTTAAAGAACTGGCAAAGATGCTATAATGCATAGTATGAGATGCAATCGTCCCGAGCGTAATCTAACCTCGATGATTTAGGATGTATGAGTTGTAAAGATTTCTTTAGGGTTGGTTGCACTTTTAGAATGATTCTCAAACAAGGTTCTTATTAGGGTTTGGTTATATTAGCATCATATCCAAGTGATATCATAACAATCATACACATAAAGAATAGTGGTGGA
Source organism: Lolium multiflorum (assembly GCA_030979885.1). Classification (NCBI taxonomy): domain Eukaryota; kingdom Viridiplantae; phylum Streptophyta; class Magnoliopsida; order Poales; family Poaceae; genus Lolium; species Lolium multiflorum. The sequence continues at coordinate 250,242,277 of CM061752.1, read as the reverse complement.
ATAATATATGAAGAACAGTTGTCAATTTTAGGTTCTACAGAACATGGTTGATGATTATTTATACTATACTTCAAAAGAATAACTTTTGAAGAACATGTTGATTTAGAAATAGTAAGTACTTTAAATAGGAACTAGGACTTCTATGGTTTAATTAACATTTGTACTACAAAAGAATAACTTTTGAAGAACAGGTTAATAAGAACAAGAACTACTTTAAATAGGAGCTAAGTGCTATTAGGGTTTACTAATAGGGCTAGTTGGTGCTTAAGTAGAAGTGATCTACATGTAGCAAGTATTAGTAGGTTTATTACTATGGTTTCTCCTAAGCATCATATCAAAGGATGGTTATCAAGATGGTTCTATAAGTTAGCTATTAGGGTCTACTATGGTTTCACATTTTCTTCACTAAGTAACCTCTAATAACTTCTAAACTAGGTGGCTTACCATTTCCTAAGTAGGGTTTAGTTGAATAGGAGCATGTGATGTGATTTGCTACACAAGGTTGGTACTAGGGTTTATCATTATGGTTCTACTAGGGTTTGATGCTTGAGGTTAATCCTAATGGTGTGGTATAATGGATTGGTGATCAATGGCACTACTCTAATTATCAAGCTAGGGTTTGCATCTAGGTGGCATTAGTGGATCATACAAGGTTTGAATAGGGACATGAAATTATAATCTCATGTGACTTGGTTTTATGCTAGTGGATCATAAGCATGCATTCATTTGTTTCTTACTAGGGTTTTATAGGTATAGGTGAAGTGGATATGATCACATGGGCTAAACCCCTAGGGTTTTAGGATTGCAACTATTAAGGATGAACACATAAAATAATGGGATCAAGGTCTTACTTAAATTAAAACTAGGGTTTCTAAATTATGGTACAACTCTTGAACTAATAATTAACAATGGAGGTGTGATCACTAATTACTTTTAAACACAATTAATAATGATATTAGAATTTTATTAATTTTAAAGATTCACTAATTCAGATAATCACTATTTAGGGTTTAATTAAAAACTAGGGTTTAATAATTGTTATTAGATTTTTAAAATACTTAACTTGGTAACTAAAGATGTTTAAATAAACAAGTTTTGAATTACTAAAACAATATTAGCCTTTAGTATTTTCTTACTTAATTATCAATTAAAGCAAATGGAAGATAGTAATTTGCAAATTAGGGTTTATGAAATACCACTAATATTTAAGCGGATGCAATTATGATAAAGAAAATTAATCTTAACATTTTACTTAGTTACTGAATAGTTAAAATTTAATTTTTAAACTTCACTAATTATTTAATTTAAATTGTGTTTTAAATAAATTGAAAAGACATAATTATCAAAGTTAAAGATAAGTGAATTTTTATTTTGACACACATTTTTGTTTTATATTTTATTTGAATAGAGTTTATTTTTGTGAGCATTTTGATATATTATTCATATTTTTCTGAGTTAAAATGAATTTTATATGGTTTTACAAAGTTTCAGTAATTTACTGGTTTTTGAATTAAATGGAAAATACTATTTGTACCGATTCGGATTTAGCCACAGAGACAGACATGTGGGCCTGTTGACTGAGTCAATTGCCACGCGGGCAACGACCAGTCAACAGAGCCGAGGTGGCGATGCCACGTCAACCTCGCCGGAGAGAACGCCGGTGACGCTCCGGCGAGCGACGGAACGGCTGCTAGAGACCTCCAGGGACATCCTAACTAGGTGCGTTCGAACCAGTACTCGATGCTGAGCAAACGAGCGTGAACGCCACCACCCAATGGTCACCGGAGCATCGCCGGTGAACACGTCTGCGGCGGCGGGCTCCGGCCAACTATCGATTGCGAGCTACAGACGGATCTAGGAAGCGAAACTATGCTCTACAGACGCGCAAGCTCACCGTGAGGTTGATGGTGTGGTCGGCGACGACGATGGCTGCCGGAGTTGATCGGAAAATCACCGATTCCGGCGAGGTACTGAGAAAGGGATTCTTCAAATTCGCCCTGCATCTTGCTCCCCTTGATGATTGCTTGCACCCAGAGGCTCCTCTCGACGATGCGCTTCTCCACGACCAAACGGCAGCCTCCGGGGTGACTCCAGTCGACGGCACCGTGGTGGTCACCGGCGACCAGTAGAGAAAGAACACGACGAATTGAGGGCGTCTGAGAGAGATTGGATGGGCGGTGATGAACAAGGACTACACGGTGACGCTCTCCACCTATTTATAGGCCAAGGGAAGCCTCGAGGACTCGACACGACGACGGCGACGGTGAAGAGGTGGCGGTCTCTGGAGTCTTTGATTCGGCGAAGATCTTTTCTCCCGTGGATAGGCTCGGACGCGAGAGATATAGGGAGGAGTTCTGGAAGCTTCTACGCGTCCGGGACGTCCTTATCGTCGACGAGGATCGTGGCCTACTGGCTCAAGCTCGCTGTCGACGCCGGGGAAGACGACGGTCGCGTTTTTCCTCTCGCACGATTCTTAAAGCAGGCGAAACGGTAAGTGGCTTTGGGCTGGGCTGATGCTGGGCTTGGTTGATGGGCTGCGTTGTTGGGCTCGGCCGAACAGGTAAGCCAGGTAAGCCCCTCTTTCTCCTCTTTTCTTTTCCATTTTCTTTTCTATTTTTATTTCCTGATTTCTATTTGTTATTTATATTCAAATTTGAATTCTGTTATGTTTTGCAGGTTCTAGAATATTTGAATATCAAAACAATTTGATAATGCTACCTACTGTATGGTTTTGTTTATAAATAACCATATTATAATTGATTTATTTTGGGTTCTTATGAGACATAATTCAAAATTCAAATAGATATGATTTTAGGGTTTATCTCAATTGCTTTTTAATTAAGGAATTAAACCTGTTTTTAATTGATTTGAAATTTAAAACATGTGCATGGTGAACACATTCTATTTTTTTCTAGTGCTTAACCATAGTGATCATTCACATATAATTTAATTAAGGTTGGAGTTTAAAATGAATGTTAATGAGAATGGGGTTAGTTCATGATTTTATGTGTATAGTTATTTCTAAGTTTTTTAGAAATATGGTTGGTTAAACTCTGTTTGTTTAATAATCTTAATTAGACTCTTCTAGATTAACTTATTTAGACTATATTCTACACTCCTCATAGTCAATTCACTTTCTAAGGTGATGATTCAATTATGACACAATATTCCATTTGGGCAACTAAGCAAGGTAATTGGAATGCAAATTGAATATGGGATATGGGTCTTACTCTACTCACCAAATGACATTTAGTCCAAAATACATATGGCTTAGTTTATACTTGTGATCCATGATGCACAAGTTAGAACATATTATTTTATGTGGGTGGGATCCTATGTGAAAAGGTTTAGGGTTTTGGTAATCCGATGATGCTTCACTAATTTAAGTATAAATAGGCATGAGGCATGGCAGGGTTCTACTTATGATCCAAAGTAATCCATGGGTTGGAATTCAAATGTGGTTTAGGTTTTGGGTTATGTTTCACTAATAGAACATGGCTTTCACCACCAAGATTAAAGGTTGATTTGAACAAGTAAGATTTAATATTACTCTAGTATTCTCTAGGGTAGACATGTCTATGGTTATCATCTATAATCTCTCTCACTTCTCAATGTCTTGGAATATCCTAAGGTCCTACTGAGATGATGATATGATCCTCTAAATATATGGTTTTCCTAGGAATTCTACCTTGGTATCTTCTGTAGCTTGTTCTTCAGGAAATCTGATAAACCGCATCTTGTGGTATGCCTCCACCTCCTAGCTTCTTCATCTTGATCCTAGCTAATTCATATGGAGTGGCTCTATGTGTTTGTTCACATGTATCATGCTACAAGATGAGCAAAAGGGATGAAGGAGTGTGGCTCTATTTATAGGCTTGGGCAAGCTCTAGTATCATGACACATAGGTGGTGACTCTTGTGTTGGTTAGATGAGTAAGGTGCTTGGTTGTCATGCCCTCATCCATAGCAATCCTTTGAGCATGAGGTGGCAAAGCTTGGGATGCAAGTCATGTAGATATTTTCATCCCATGTGGCAAGATCATTATCCTCTCATATGATTTGTTTTTGGATAGCCAAGTGGCATTTGCTACTAAATATCTTGTGGATGGTTTTATTATTATGGATGAGTCATCATACCATCTTTGATTTATATTATAATATTGGTCAAAAGGTCAAGGTTGAAGTTATTCCTCAATTTTGAATAGTTGGGTTTGATTTCACCAAGGCATGATCATATGAGTTTCAAAATACTCATAGTTAGTTTTATTCAATAGTTTGGACTATAATTCGTAATGTAAATGGATTTAGTTTTATGATATTCTATGTATTTAATAAGTTATGATTTAAATAAGAAAGTGTGGCTTTTATGCACTTTAGACCCTGTGGTTTAACTTATTTATAAGTGAATTAAATTACACACAAAAGTAGTTGCTAACTTTTAAGTATTAATAAGTTGGGGTTTGATTCTTAAAGAATGTGTTGTTGTAAATCTAATTCCATTTGATCTAATCCATAGATCAAATCATCTCTACCCAAAACAAGTTTTTAGAAAAGATCACAGTGAAGTTTATAGCGCTTGACTTGATGATCTACCTCAATTCCAGCAAGTCAAGTGAAACTTCAGTTACTGTGGTAAGTTTTATTTGAAAGCGCGAAAATCCCCCGGATTTTCTATGCATGAATGCAATGCACACTTTGGTGTTCTCTCATTTTGTAGCCTCTAAACCTGGGATATTACAGCTTCTATTCTATCTTGGGGATCCTTGACAGAATTAACAAAAGTTGCCAATCCGGATAGATGCCACCGGCTAGGTAATATCCCATTGTGTACTTATTGTTCATGACCTTGTAGTTGCAAGTGGGTGCTTCCCCATTTGCTAATTTAGCAAACAAAGGAGACCTTTGCAGGACGTTGATGTCATTGAGTGTCCCGGGCAAACCAAAAAACAGTGCCAAATCCACAAATCTTGTGATGCTACGGCCTCAAGGACAATGGTGCATCTTTGCTCTTGCCACAGTACTGTCCATGCCATGCTTTTGGACAATTCTTCCATGTCCAATGCATACAATCAAGACTACCAAGCATGCCAGGCCAACCTCTTTTCTCATTTATCTCCATCAACCGTTTGGTGTCATCCTCGTTGGGAGCTCAGAGATACATAGGCCCGTACAACTTGATAATCATGCGAGCAAACCTGCGGACTGACTCCGTGGTAGTATCTTCGCCAATTCGAAGATACTCGTCGGTGTAATCCGCAGGGATGCCATACTCAATGACCCTCATGGCAGCAGAGATCTTTTGGAAAGCGCTGAAACCCATCACCCCGGCGACATTCCTACGCTGCTTGAAGTAATTCGAATGCAATTCGCAGTCCTTGACAATTCAGACGAACAAGCTACGACGCATGCGATACCTCCTACGGAACAGATGGGCAGGATAGGTAGGTACCTCGGTGAAATAGTCCTCCATCAGCTGCTCGTGGCCGAGGAGGCGATTCCGCTGGATGTGGTTCCGGCCGAACACGGAGCCACGCCTCCGATTCAGCAGCTCCGCGCGATCCTCCAGGTCCTTGACGGCGAGGAGGAGCATGGTGGCCTCCAAGTCGTCATCCTGGAGCAGCTATTCGAGGTCGGAATCGTCGGAGCTCGACGAATCCGACAGATCGAAATCGTCGCCCGAGCTCATCCTCGATTCCGACGGAGCGGCGGCGGCGGTGGGGGCGGCAGCTGGAGTTGGGAGAGGAACAACAGACGGGGTGCGGGGCGACTGGCGCTACCTCCGGGTTGCGGGGCTCGGGCGAATCGGGCGGCGGCGGCGAGCGGAGTGTGGTGGCGGCGCGGGGAGCGTGGGGAAGGAGCGAGCGAGCGGTTGCGTCAAAACTTCAGCGCGCCTAGATAGGGATCGAGCGTTCGGTTCGCTCGATCGACCCCTACAAATACAGGCCGTTTTGAGTTTTCGTCTCGGCCCGAAAAAATATTTTCGGTTTTGGCCGTTTTCGGTCACTGATCTGCGCCGGTTTTCGCCCCGAACCCGTAAAACGGCGGTTATTTTTCGGTTTTGGCCCGTTTACGGGCTGTGTTAGAGATGCTCTTAGAAACTGAATCTATATGGGCTTGACGCCAGCCACCGTCTCTTTTGTTGTAGTGAGAAACTGAATCTACGGAACGGACCCGGAGCCAGCCACTGTTGCGGTGTTGCCTGGGCGGCGGGTCTGCAGCGCCCTCGACGAAAGCGTGAGGCGCTCGGCATCGGTAGCCCTGTCTAGCTGCATGCCCTGTGTGAAGTAACAAAATGGAGAGTTATCAGCTGGTTGAACTGAGAAGATGAAGAAAATTAAGTTTTCCGAAGTAGCTGGTTTGAAATGCAGCGCGTACAATGATTTTGTGTGGGAGAAGGGCGGGTTGGCCGGACGGAGAGGCATCGGAATAGCTCCTTCTTAGACATGTGCTTGCGAGGGAGCTCGCCTTTGGCGAACTGCGGGAGGTTCCGGGGCAGGAAGCTGGACCAGACCGCGTCCGAGTCAGCGGCGGCGTGGATTCCCAGCAGGCGGCGATCGGCGACGTGAGCGACACCACGTTCCGAGGAGCTAGCTCTCTTGTCGCCCAGCGTTCTCGACTTATGGTGATCGGTCATTTGGGCGTTGTTGCTGCCTACCTAGGAGCCGAGTGTGGTACGTACGTACATCAGACCGAGACCATGGAAGAGTCGGAAAATGAATAAAGGCTATCCATACAGAGAATCACTTGGGCCTTGTTTCTAGGCCAGCGTTTAGGCCTTACATCACCGACGTGGGAGTTCTAATAAATGATGAAAATGTTTAAATATAGATCAGGTAGGAGTCCAAACATCTTCATACATTGTGTTACCCAAAATGCTGGCAAGCCGTGTGTAACACTGTAACTACGTGCAGCTCAGAAAGGTAGCAGTAGCCGGATCCATTTGGATTAGTGTGGGTCAGCCTCAGACTTTTATACATTTGACTATTATTATTAGTTCAAAAAGAATTATCAACATTAATATTAAGTTAATACCACCTCCGTTCCAATGAATACAGGTTATATATATTAAAAAACTATATACACATTGACAAACTTTTTAGAATTTTTTTACTAACATGTATAAAATAAAATCAATGTCATTAGATACGTCATAAAGTATGTTCGTATGTGATATCTATACAATGTTATAGTCGTTGATAGTTTTTCCAAAAGTTTGCTTAAAGCTTACAATAGTTGACTTTTTGTCAAAAAAATAAAAGCCTTATTCATTGGAACGAAGAGAGTACTACAGGTAAAGTCCATCATAACATACTACTTCATTATTTCTGTTCTCCTTTGTTTGAAATTTAAATAGATCATATTCAGAAAAAACAATTGTTAAAGTATCATTTCGTGTCGTCTCAGACAAAAAAGAAAGACCATATCGTCCCATATAGCTTTCGGAACGAGTTTAATTTTCATAGAGCTCGCCCAGGAGGACCTGTATATGACTGATGAAAGTTGCAGCCCGCTCATTAGTTCTGAACTCTACACCTCATTGTTTTTTCAATCTACCTTCTATAACTTTTAAGACAACTTAGCAAATTATTTAATACTGGAGTACTACAATTTTGATATGTAAAAATCTAATTCAAACTATTAAAATTAATGACAACCAATGGAGAAAGTAGAACTGCTTCGTTTTCTATGCCATAAGGGCTGAATGTAGAACAACATAAACCATAATATTAGTCTAGGATGTAGATTAAAAGAGAGCGGAGAGAGTAAGAGCATCTCCAGTCGCGTCCCCCAAACCGTCTCCAAAGGTATTTGGGGGACAAAAAACATGCCCCAGTCACAATCTTGTTTCGGTCCGGCGCGTCTCCAAATCGTGTCCGGTGTCCTGGGAGCATCCCCGGTCCATAGGGACTCATGCATGGACGCTACACACAACTTCACGCACGTCTCCGCCCGTCCTAGACCACCAAATAGTGATTCCTCTGTCTTTTTTTTTTGTCTCTCTCCTTCCACCTAGCCTCGTCATATCCTCGATTTCTCCACGACATGGACAACGTGACGCACAACCAGCAACAACGTGCGGACTACGTCGGCCAAAAATGATCTTGTGGCGTGCTCATACAACAATGATGAGCGGACGGCGTGAGGTGCAAGGACATGCATGCGAGTGGAGAACGCGAGGAGCCCAAGCTCGTGGCATTCTCGTCCATGGCGGATGTCGCCCGAGAGCGGTCAAAACAGCGGCAAGGAAGCGAGAGGAAGACGGGGACGATGGGGAGGACCGGCGAGCGCGACCAAAACTCGAGGTGGTGCTCGAAGCACAACAGACGAGCTCTTGCTCGAAGCCGGCGAGCATGGGCATGCTCCTTCCCGATTCTAAATTGATGAGGCCGTTCCCAAAATCTAACATAGGGAATGAGATTGGTGGTAGATCTAGGCTTCCAAATTGCAGGTCCTCTGGATTTGATACAGAAATTGGTGTTTAATTTGAGATTTTTTGGGATATTGAATGACTCGAAATAAATGATTTGGAGAAAAAATTGGAAAAAACTGTTTGAGATGCGTTTGGGGCATGCAGCTGGGAACAAACACCTCCAACACGCGGCACCTCGTGGAAGCATCCCCAAATAATCGATCCAACTTCTTTTTTGGACACCGCTTACTTTTTGGGGGACGCGGATTGGCCCTAAAGTTTAACGGGTTAGGCATCCAAAAGGGCCATAGTTATATATATAGTGTCGCCCGGTAGGTAGGGCTGATCCACGTTAAGCTGAGTGGCCCCCACTCAATTTCATTTTTTTTTGAGATCTCAATTTCATTTTGTTGTTCTTTGAAGACTCAAATTTGTCTACTTGGGGCCCTTGTCAGCCAGGTCGCCAGTAGGTAGCATTTTTTTGGTGCTTGATTTGACACCTTCCATTAATTTTAAAATGTTATGATACAATAAACCAACTTTGAATTTATACTCTTCACCAGGGGCACGAAAAAAGGCAAAGCAGCTCCTAATCTAATATTTCCTCTGTTTCATTATTCTTGTTGTGATTGTACTTAACATTTAGACTAAAAACCACAACAACAATTATGGAACAGAGGGAGTACATTTTTTCGAAAAAGAATTAATTTTACGAATGAACCTACATATTCAACACAACATAATGAAGGAAAAGTGGAAACAAACCACATATAGCCAAAACTAGCGTAATCAAATCATTTTTTCAGTTCTGAAATGCTATTTACTTCTGTCCCGCCGGCATTTGTTGCTTACTTCTCAACTCAATGCCCCATACAATCAGGCCAGACTTGCCGTGTGCCGGCTGGATTAAGCTGATGGAGATTTCACCGTCCCCTTCCTCAGTGTGGAACTCACCCAGCTCCACCTCCATCCAACCATGAGTCTTCTTACGAGGGAATTGAACGTCATCCACGGGAGGGATTGTGTCACGCCTAGATTGATAACCTTGCAAGATGTGTTTCCGAGGCGGATCATCAGCCGCGTCCCCATCCTCGACGTAGCCCTGTAGGCAAACTTGCCGTCTGGACTCTCTCCCAGCAACGCTAAACGATGCTTCCTGGAACGGGAAATCGAGCCCGTAGAACCGATCGCCTAGCATGAACACCATGTATGCCATGTACGTTGTGTTTTGGGAGAGCATCTTGGGCTGTACCTTTGCGCGGATATCCAACCCTTGCCAACAACGGACTCTAGCGGCCTCCAAGAACCTATTCGGAAACATAGAGACATGCATGCATGCATGATCAAATAGTGTAAGCGAGAAGGCGCAAGGGAACTGCTAGCTCTTTTTTGTTTCACAATTCTTGTCGTTGTTTTAGTTTAAGTTCGAACTAAAATAGTGTCGAGTGTACGATGGAAACGGTGGAAGTGCAAATAAAATTTGTTACGAAAATAAAGTACTAGGAAACTGGTCGAACCTTTTGGCGATTTTTTTTTTAAATAATACGAATTTTTTATTTAATTTTAGGAATAGCGCGCGATTTCAAAAAATTGCGAAAGTGTGACCTGGTCGGTCAGCTACTGACCGATCGGTCCCCAGCAAAAGTAATTGGTCGATAGCTGACCAATTGGTCAGCTACAGACCAATTGGCCAGCTACCGACCGATCGGCTGCCTACAGACCCACCCCTGCATGGATTTAGTTTAGGTTTATTACGAGGATATCTGCTGGCACTTCTCCCCATTATTTTCCCGCCATATCTTCTCCCGCTCCCATTCACACCGACGTATTTCCCTCCCGCCCTTTGCCGCCACCCTTCCCGCCACCATCTCCCGCCAAATTTATCCCGCCACCCTTCCCGCCACTTCTTCCCGCCACCATCTCCCGCCAAATTTATCCCGCCACCATCTCCCGCTATATTTTCCCGCCACGCTCTCGGATTTCTGTTGGCTCACCCTTAGCCATCATGAGTGTGCCGTGCTCTGACCAGGAGTTAAGGCCGGTGAAGGCGAAGGCTGCAAGTTTGCCCCAGGGTGTGACTGCAGAGCGGTGTTGGTGCGGCCGTCTTGCTAAGGTTAAGCAGGTGGAGGATTTCTCCGAAATGAAATTTTCATGTGTGCGAGCTATGAGCATGATCCACCCCGTAGTTCAGCTTCGTCGTCCACCAGGCCGCCGGTATGTTTCGACATAATTTTATGTAGGCATAAATTTATTTATGAATGTGATTTAATGTTATTGTTTGTGTTGCAGTCTCCCCCACCCCTATGCAAATGGTTTCACTGGATAGACACGGAGCAGCCAGATTGGGCGCGCCAGGAGGTTGAGGAGAAACACCGGCGTGCGTGGGCAACGTTCTTTGAGGAGGAGCGTAGGGAAAAGGTTCGTGCAAATGAAATCTGCCGCCACTTTTTCCCGCCCAATTTTTCCCGCTCACATCTTCCCGCCGAACGTCATCCCTTCTAGCCTATAAATACCCCCCACCGTTTCTTTGTGTTTCAGTGTATTCTCTCAACAAGATGGATCCCCCATATAAGAATCCCCCCCATCTTTTCAACGAATTCATGGCCGACGCTTTTCTAGACAATGCCCGCTATGTGATGAGGGAGAGTAAGGTGGAGACATTCGAGGAGTTCATTAGTAGCGACGCCTTGCTCCGTAAGGTGGGTAGGAAATTTGAGAGTTGGTCTTATGGATATCCAGTCAAGAAGATGCCTGCTCGCAGCCCACGGGAAATAAGGTGTGAGCTTATCAGGTTGAATGAGAAGTGGAAGTCACTAACATGGAAGAATGAAGAAGATAGGGATAGAGATTTGAAATATTCAGAACGGTGGGCAGCTGAGAGTGAAGACGACGATGATATCTTTGAGCCTAGCACCAAGGCGAAGACAGCTGCATCGTCGAAGGGCAAGAGTTCCAAGTCCTCGAAGGGCAAGAGTGCTGCACCGCCAGTCGTCGACTCGGACGACGACTTCGAGCCTAGCAGCAAGGCGAAGACAGCTGCATCGTCGAAGGGCAAGAGTGTCAAGTCCTCGAAGGGCAAAAGTGCTGCACCGCCAGTCGTCGACTCGGACGACGACTTCGAGCCTAGCAGCAAGGCCATGAAAGCTGCATCGTCGAAGGGCAAGGGAAAGGGTGTGTTGCGTTCTTAGTTTAAGTTTTAGTTTTTTGATGTATCTTAAATTCTGTTGTAGTGATAAGCCGTATTTAAATTTCATCTCTATTGTATCTTAATTTCGTACGCTATTTTAATAAAGTAGTATTGATTTAGCACGAAACGGAAGATGTGAGCGGGAGATAAGTGGCGGGAAATATCTCATACAGAAGTCATGCATACATAAATGTCTCATACGTAGGTCATGCATACATAAATGTCTCATACACGAGTAATGCATACATAAATGTCTCATACATAGGTGATACATCAGCCGGGGGGACGACGTAGTCTGGGCTGTCGTGGGGGTGGGGTAGCACGGGGTGTCCAACCGAACCTGTCCGGGGCCCTGACGTTGCGAGCAGGGATCCAGGACCCGGACTCGGGGTCGTACTGTGTCTCATGTGTGGGCTCTGGTGGAGGAGTCTGCATACCGACATAGTTCTGCTGCGTGCTGTAATACTCCATGTGCTCAGCATCCTGATCACTAGCTTCCCATGAAGGATTAGACGCAGTGTGTTGTGTGTATCCTAACCCTAACCCATCTGTAGATCGGGCTTCCCTCAACTAATACCAGCAAAATGGTGAAGTTTTATTGGCTAAATCACTAGGGATCTGCGAAAAACGCAGAGTTCTTCAAGCTATTTTCGTGTGCTGCAGGAGCAAGGAAGAAGATAGGAGGAAGGAAGAAGAGAAAACAGTGCAGCTGCGAGCGTCTGCGGCGCATAAAATAAAAGGAGACGGACACGGGAGGCGAGCGTCCACGGCGTGGAAAGGCGTGCGCCATGCACGGTCGGCCGGCTACCGGCCGATCGGCCTGCTAGTAGCCGACAAGGCTGGTCGGCCTGCCCCCGCCTGCGCTCGGCCTGCAATCGGTCAGCTGCTGGCCGATCGGCCCGCTGCTGTCCGATCGGTCGGCTGCTGACCGACCAGGTCACAGTTTCGGATTTTTTTCAAATCGCGCGCTATTTCTAGAATTAAATAAAAAATTCGTATTATTTAAAAAAAATTCGCAACCTTTTGCCTCTTTTGCTGTTGTCGAAATCTGAACCCACAGGGATCCAGTTCCCCGCATGGGAGAAGTGCTTAATCTGTAGCGTGCTCGCCGAGAGGGTGAAGCACTTGGCGCCGGTAGCCTTGTCCAGCTGCATTCGCTGCAGTAGTACGATATTGGAGACGCGTATAATTAAAACTGCGGCTTTAAGTAGCAATTCAGATAAGGGTGTGTACCACAAATTTGTGTGGCAGAAGCACGGGCTCGTCGGAGAGGCGCCGGAACAGCCCCTTCTTGGTCGACGGCGGCTTGCGGGTGAGCTCATTCTTGGCGAACCGCGGCAGGTCGCACGGCAGGAAGCGGGACCAGACAGTCTCGGATTCGGCGGCGGCGTGGAAGGCCCGGGAGACGGCGGAGGCTCGGAAGGCGTCCGCTGGTGACGTGAGAGAGATGACGTGCACCAGGAGGTCCTCTGGCAGGCGCTCGATCCCGCAGGCCACCGGCGTCTCCATGGGACTCTGATCGATCTCTCGCGTGGTATGCAAGGAACAGGGCAGGTGAATTAGACGGTCTGGACGTTGTGATGTGATGTGGAGTTACCTGCCTGGACCGAAATAGGGAGATGTGCGTATATGTAAGGAGGCAGGTGAAGGCGGTGCTACCAACCGGGCGTGCTACGTAAACCGAATTAAACCAGGAGAGGTATGTGCGTGCATGCTACGTAAACCGAATTAAGCAGAAAAAATAAAAAGAAAAAATGTGGAGATTGGCAACCATGGGATCTACTACACGTATAAAAATGTGGTATTAGACAATGTAATAGGGCTTTGCTTCTTTCTCTTTATACACGTATACGGTAATACCATTCTCATTTTGTATTGGATATGCACTCTATAGGTTGTAGCACGGGCATACGCCAAAGGCCATGAGCTATGTCGACGGCCAAATGTCAGGGTCGTCGGTGTAGCAAGTGTGCGCCGATGGCCAAAAAAATACCGTTGGCACAAATAAACCGTCGGCATACTTGAGCTTGTACCGATGGTGGCCGACGGCATAGGTACCCTTCTTTTGAACCAGGAAAACAAGTCTATGTTTTGGTAGTTAATCCATGTTTTCTTTTCGAAGTCGGTTTCACGTAGTGTTCACTAAAATAGGCACAATTTTCTCATATGAAGTCCGTTTTCAACATATATGCACTTAAAATGTTCAGAAAAATAACATATATGTGAATATATTTACAAAACATTAAGGTAGGATGACTGCCCTACCTTGTTTTAATGGAGCTTCGCCCCTGCATGCGAGGGAGCTCCCCTTTGGCCAACCGCAGGAGGTTCCGGGGCAAACTGCAGGAGGTTCCGGGGCAGGAAGCCAGACCAAACCTCGTCCGAGTCTGCGGTGGCGCGGAATGCCCAGGAGACAGCTGCCGCGTGGCAGGCGTCCATCAGCGAGAGCCAGACCACGTTCACGAGGAGCTCCTCCGACAGACGGTCTATCTCGCAGGCGGCCGGCGTCTCCATGGCATTCCTCGCGCTCCGCTCTCGCTCGATATCTCGTCGTGTTTGGACCCTGTGGAAGGGCGGTGTAGTAGCCCAGCTCGCCTTGGGAGACGATGGCAGAATCGAAAGCGGAAACAGAGTCGGAGAAGCCTTGTTCTCACGGCCGGTATTTGGGCCTTACACCATGGTGGGCCGCTGGCCATTGACATGTGCTGAAAGTGAATGCTAAGTAATGGAAACCAATTCCACTGAGGTGGGTTTCGTGTGAATTTGTTTTTTATAATTGGTGCATATTCATTTTTTGAGGGTCCGATTTGGTTCTTCATTCACGAATCTCTGCGCACTCAGTCAGCCGCCTAATCTCATATCTCTTGGCCGAGTCAACGAAGCAATGCCTTGATCTAGTCGTCTGGGTGAATGAAACGACGGATCCATCCACTGCAATATCGCAAATGCCGCATGCATGAATATACGCGTGATAATTCCCCGTGTCACCCGTGACAACCTGCCAGAAGTGGTGTATGTGGCCACAATGAAGAAGCTGGTGAAGACCTAATATAAGGTTAATAGGAAACTTCGTGTGGTTTCCATGGAAATTAATGCATGAGCTGGGAAAGTCTCCCAACATGAGACAACAAGCTAGCGCTTCTACTTATCCTTTGATATTTGTAGTTTTACATGCATGTCTTTTAGACATGGAAAATGATTAGATTCCCCCGGGGGATCGCAGCGTCCGAACCCCCGCCTTGCGTGCGTGCCGCGTGTCCATGTCGTAGGTCCCACCAAAACTAGCCTTTCTTCCTCCTCCACTCATTTTCCCGTGAGTCCTTATTTTTCTCTCCCCAACTCATCTCTGCCTACAACCACCTCGCCGGAGATTCTGTCGTCGATGCCGGCTGCCGCCGCACTTCGTGACCCACGGCGACGCTGCTGCGGGTGCTACCGACGTCGGGGCCGGCCGCCGCTGCGCGGCGAGGCGGGCGAAACCACACCGCCATGGGCATCCTTGATGGGAGATCGGGCGCCGGAGATCCTGTCGCCGCTGGCCGGCTGCCTCCGCGCTTCGCGGCTCACGACGACGCTGCTGCGGGTGCCCACTCCCGTGCTGCTCCTCCGCCGACACGCCCAACCCCCGAGCTTCTCCTCTGCCGGCGCGCCCCATCGCCGAGTTGGTCCTTCACCGGCGCTTCCGTCCGGGAGCTGCTCCACCGTCAGCGCGGCCCGCTCCTGAGAAGGTCCTCCGCAAGCGCGACCGTGTGGAAGTTGCTCTCGGGCACGGCCCTGCCCCTGCATCAACGACCGAAGTGGAGGCTCCTCCCCGGCCAGCGCTCATGCTCACATCCACCGCCTCGCTAGTGCTGTGTTCTGCGACCGCCGTGGTTGAGGGTGTCCTGATTTGGGAACTTTGCTCCACTAGCTACATAGCTATATATTTCTTTTTGCTTTTTTTTGCTGTGCTGCGAAGCCGCGATGCTAGAATAGTGTATTTTTCCGCTACAATTGTTATAATATTTTGCTACTTTTAGTATATATTCTGCTTCTAAGTATTTTTCGGTGCCTTATTGGGCGAAGTCTGTTTTGATACAATAGCAATGACCTTGCCATAGACATTTAAAAAATGTTGTGATGCTACTTTTTTTGCTATAATTATTTTGTTTTTTTGCTACTTCAGTATAGGAATTTTGCTACAAGATCTCCGGCGAGATCTTCGTCAATTTTTTCGACGTATATTCTGCTTCTAAGTATTTTTCGGTGCCTTATTGGGCGAAGTCTGTTTTGATACAATAGCAATGACCTTGCCATAGACATTTAAAAAATGTTGTGATGCTACTTTTTTTGCTATAATTATTTTGTTTTTTTGCTACTTCAGTATAGGAATTTTGCTACAAGATCTCCGGCGAGATCTTCGTCAATTTTTTCGACGATGTTGGGTTTTGCTACATTAGCATTTTTTTGCTACAATAGTATTTTTTTTGCTACGAGCTCTCCGGCGAGGTCTCCGGCGAGCTAGCCTTTTTATTTGATTCCTTGACTGAACCTTTTTTGCTACAATGTAGCAAAAGCGGGTTATTTTTTTGCTGCCGGTAGGTGATTTTTTGCTACATTTGGTAAAACCAGATCTGGCCGTCCAAGATAGTCGATCCGACGGCTGGCGACCCGGGGGCTGGGAAATCAGATCCCCCGGGGGACGCCCAGCAGTTTCCTTTAGACATTTGGCGCCTTTAGCTTCTCCTAACTTATGGAAGAGGAGTTGGGGTGAAATATGGTCCAGAAAATCCTATGGAGCAAGGCGCCGGCTCAGGTATCCAAGGAATTAATCGTTCCGGCTCAGCTAAGAAGTAAATGCTGAGATGTCATGTCAGCCGCCCGAATAGCCCAAGAAGCGTAAGAGCATCTCCACCGGCACTTTCAATAGAGCTTCCAATAACTCTATTGAGATTCTAGTGTAGAAAGCGCCCGCACCGGCGCTCCCCAAAAACGCCGGCATGTTTTAGAGCTCCATAAAAGAGCCAGCATATTTTGGAGCCCCAATATGTTTCTAAGTTTAAAATTTTTTGTTCCTCGACTTGATCCATTTTGATTTGATTGATGTACTTATATATACCCAACAATTTGTGTCACGTGTTTTCCAATGGTCCTTTATTTTGAGCCAATGACAATTCCATCTCTGATATCATCCAAGGCAGCACAATGATATCATGACGATATCTTTGCAAGGACACCAGACTATTGTCGACACACATGAATTGGAGAATATCTTGCAATGCCTAACTTCCTTTTAACCAGCTTTTCATCAGGCACTAACCCAATAAAGCATGTTCTCTTTTCTTTCCATGTCAATAATTCTGAACACTTTTTTCGGTCTATATATACATGAAAAACAAACTTGTTAGGAAGATGTTTGGAATTAGAACTTCGACGGCATGATCCTTATCGTAGAGAGCTCAGCGGCGTCATTTAGTTGTCGGGGTCGTGAGGCAGGAAGGGGGACTAGGTGACGTCGAAGTCGGTGAGCACATGTAAGGTCTGGGAGAAGGGGTCGTTGGGCGATGTGAGAATGTACTGAGACAACAACTGTCTGAACATTCTGAAGTTAACCCCACCACGGAATGTTATGTGAATAGACTCGTCCTTAGGATGTATGTAGTTTGGTTGACGAATCCATACCTTTCTTTCGAAAAATCTTGTGGAAGATATAACTAGTTTTCCTACTAAATATAGCCTACAAAAACTATCTTTTTTTCTGCGAAAATCAATAAATAAGAACAACACACATGCAACAAGCTTTTATTGTATCACAATTTCCGAAACTAAATTTTGTCCATGCTAAGAGCAAATCAAGTCATATTGTGAATACCCACCATCTGGATAATTGTCCTTTTATTTGGTGATTTTTTCCTCGGACTAGATGTTTTGTTGTTTAATTCTAAACTCGATGCTCCGCACAATAAGACCTCCCTTGGAGTATAGACGTTTCGTCTCATTCAATGCCACCCGCACCTCGCCATCGTCATCTTCGTGGTTGTAAAACCCATCCGCTAGCTCGAGCTCCAACCAACCATCCGCTCTTCTCTGGGGAAGAGTCACATCATCTTCGACGAGAACCGTGTGAGAGGAGCTCGTACGGGGCCAATAAGTATGGGTACTATCCACGACGTACTTCCGCGGCACCACACCGCCCGCACCATCTTCGTCGTAACCATGGAGGCAAGCTCGTCGGGTTGATACACTTCCTCCGACGTTGATCAACCCCTCCTGGAATGGGAAGCCTAGCCCGTGGGTTTTAGGGTCCAATCGGAACACCAGGTATACACCGTAGGCGGAGTTTGGCGAGAGCATCCTGCTGTCAATCTTGCCGCGGACTTCCAGCCAGGCAACGTGCAAGAGTTGAGCGGCTTCGCATGTGATCCTGTTGCAAACAATTATTTTGTTTTTCTGAATGGGAGCAGGAGTATAAAAAGCTTAACATTTTACAAAACAATTGAAATTGATGGAGCATGCATCCATAATTAAGAAGGTGTTGTAGGATGTGTGACCTTTTGCCGTGATGCAAGACGTCGAGATGTATCCAGCGCCAGTAGTTGGGCTCATCGCCCCACGAAATATTCAGCGCCCTTGCCGAGAGCATGTAGCACTTGCCGCCGGTAGCCTTGTCCAACCACATCCTCTGCATGATCCGTGAACGTACACATTGATTAATTGATCGAAGAAGAAGCAGGGAGGGAGACGGACTGCGGGAGCAAGATTGCTGCCTGCCATTTAGAGGGGAGGGCCGGACCGTAACATACCGTGACTCTGCCTAAGAGGAGGGCGGGGTCGTCGGAGAGACGCAGGAACCGCGCCTTGCACGACGGCAGCGCCATGAGAAAGCTTTCGTAGGCGTCGACGAACCGTGGGAGATCGCCGGGCAGGAAGCGGGACCAGACGTCATCGGAGTCCGCGGCGGCGAGGAAAGCCCGGGAGACTGCAGCGACGCGGCAGGCGTCGGGAGGCGACGTGAGGGAGATCACCGCCGCTAGGAGCTCCTCCGGCAGGCGCTCGATCCAGCAGGCGGCCGTCTCCATGGATAGATCCCTCTCTCGTTCTGCACGTACTTACACAGGGGCTTTGTGTTGGAAGTTGGGTACGGGTCGATCCAGCCTTTTATTTCAGGGAAAATTGGTTCTATGCCATTAAAAGATCCACACTTCAGAAAAATACCACTGAAAGATTTGACTTTAGAAAACTACCATCGAAAGGGGCAGCCCTAGCTGGCGCTCGCGCGCCAGGATTAAATCAAGCGATCGGTTTCGGACAACCCAATTTGGGAATAAAACCATAAAAACGCGTTTTCCCTTTCGTGGTAATTGTGGACCACAGAGGTTACGTGCCTTAATTGATTTGCCTTCCGCTCGTGACAATTCCCTTTCCGCTCGTGGCAATTCTCTTTCGTGGCAATTCCCTTTCCGCTCGTGACACAAGTTGGGTTGTCGTACGTTAATTTGCTTGCTACACGTGGGCAATTCCCTTTACATGTTCACGTAGTAAAATATTAACTATTCCCTTATTCTCTTTTTGGGCTAGTGAAATTTTAGGGTTAAAAAAGGGAGGGGAGCAGCATAATCCACTTGCAAATGAAATGAACTACGACTTGCAACATGACAATTCCCTTCTTCCGCAATTCCCTTCTTGGTAACATAATAATGTAGGTGTTGGTTAAGCTTCCATATACATGTTGATAAAGACTGAATGGGAGTGTTGGTAACATATGGACTAAGGTGTTGATGAAGAGTTAATGGGAGGGTTGATAAGTAGAGTTGATAAACAAAAAGGACCACCTTTGTATACAGGAAAAGAAAAAAAAAGAAGGAGGTAACAAGAGAGTAGATGGGTTGGTAAAACATTGAGCCACCTATTGATGAAGATTGCATGGGAGGGTTGATAAGTAGGTTCCCTTGTTCCCTTAAAAAACAAAAAGGACCACCTTTGTGTACAGAAAAAGAAAAAGAAGAAGGAGGTAACAAGAGAGTAGATGGGTTGGTAAAACATTGAGCCACCTATTGATGAAGAGTGCATCGGAGGGTTGATAAGTAGGTTCCCTTGTTCCTTAAAAAACAAAAAGGACCACCTTTGTGTACAGAAAAAGAAAAAAAGAAGGAGGTAACAAGAGAGTAGATGGGTTGGTAAAACATTGAGCCACCTATTGATGAAGAATGCATCGGATGGTTGATAAGTAGGTTCCCTTGTTCCCTTAAAAAACAAAAAGGACCACCTTTGTGTACAGAAAAAAAAAGGAGGTAACAAGAGAGTAGATGGGTTGGTAAAACATTGAGCCACCTATTGATGAAGATTGCATGGGAGGGTTGATAAGTAGGTTCCCTTGTTCCCTTAAAAAACAAAAAGGACCACCTTTGTGTACAGAAAAGAAAAAAGAAGGAGGTAACAAGAGAGTAGATGGGTTGGTAAAACATTGAGCCACCTATTGATGAAGAGTGCATCGGATGGTTGATAAGTAGGTTCCCTTGTTCCCTTAAAAAACAAAAAGGACCAGCTTTTGTCTACAGACACAAGAAAGAAAGAAGATGGTAACAAGAGAGTAGATGGGTTGGTAAAACATTGAGCCACCTATTGATGAAGAGTGCATGGGAGGGTTGATAAGTAGGTTCCCTTGTTCCCTTAAAAACAAAAAGGACCACCTTTGTGTACAGAAAAAAAAAAAAGAAGGAGGTAACAAGAGAGTAGATGGGTTGGTAAAACATTGAGCCACCTATTGATGAAGATTGCATGGGAGGGTTGATAAGTAGGTTCCCTTGTTCCCTTAAAAAACAAAAAGGACCACCTTTGTGTACATGAAAAGAAAAAAATAAGATGGTAACAAGAGAGTAGATGGGTTGGTAAAACATTGAGCCACCTATTGATGAAGAGTGCATCGGATGGTTGATAAGTAGGTTCCCTTGTTCCCTTAAAAAACAAAAAGGACCACCTTTGTGTACAGGAAAAGAAAAAAAGAAGGAGGTAACAAGAGAGTAGATGGGTTGGTAAAACATTGAGCCACCTAGTGATGAAGATTGCATGGGAGGGTTGATAAGTAGGTTCCCTTGATCCCTTAAAAAACAAAAAGGACCACCTTTGTGTACAGAAAAGAAAAAAGAAGGAGGTAACAAGAGAGTAGATGGGTTGGTAAAACATTGAGCCACCTATTGATGAAGATTGCATGGGAGGGTTGATAAGTAGGTTCCCTTGTTCCCTTAAAAACAAAAAGGACCACCTTTGTACAGAAAAGAAAAAAAGAAGGAGGTAACAAGAGAGTAGATGGGTTGGTAAAACATTGAGCCACCTATTGATGAAGAGTGCATCGGATGGTTGATAAGTAGGTTCCCTTGTTCCCTTAAAAACAAAAAGGACCACCTTTGTGTACAGGAAAAAAAAAAAGAAGGAGGTAACAAGAGAGTAGATGGGTTGGTAAAACATTGAGCCACCTAGTGATGAAGATTGCATGGGAGGGTTGATAAGTAGGTTCCCTTGTTCCCTTAAAAAACAAAAAGGACCACCTTTGTGTACAGGAAAAGAAAAAAAGAAGGAGGTAACAAGAGAGTAGATGGGTTGGTAAAACATTGAGCCACCTATTGATGAAGATTGCATCGGAGGGTTGATAAGTAGGTTCCCTAGTTCCCTTAAAAAACAAAAAGGACCACCTTTGTGTACAGAAAAAAAAAAAAAAGGAGGTAACAAGAGAGTAGATGGGTTGGTAAAACATTGAGCCACCTATTGATGAAGATTGCATGGGAGGCTTGATAAGTAGGTTCCCTTATTCCCTTAAAAAACCAAAAAGGACCACCTTTGTCTACAGGAAAAGAAAGAAAGAAGATGGTAACAAGAGAGTAGATGGGTTGATAAAAACATTGAGCCACCTATTGATGAAGATTGCATGGGAGGGTTGATAAGTAGGTTCCCTTGTTCCCTTAAAAAATCAAAAAGGACCACCTTTGTCTACAGAAAAAGAAAGAAAGAAGATGGTAACAAGAGAGTAGATAGGTTGATAAAACATTGAGCCACATATTGATGAAGAGTGCATGGGAGGGTTGATAAGTAGGTTCCCTTGTTCCCTTAAAAAACCAAAAAAAGGACCACCTTTGTGTACATGAAAAGAAAAAAATAAGATGGTAACAAGAGAGTAGATGGGTTGGTAAAACATTGAGCCACCTATTGATGAAGATTGCATGGGAGGCTTGATAAGTAGGTTCCCTTATTCCCTTAAAAAACCAAAAAGGACCACCTTTGTCTACAGAAAAAGAAAGAAAGGAGATGGTAACAAGAGAGTAGATGGGTTGATAAAAACATTGAGCCACCTATTGATGAAGATTGCATGGGAGGGTTGATAAGTAGGTTCCCTTGTTCCCTTAAAAAATCAAAAAGGACCACCTTTGTCTATAGAAAAAAAAAAGAAGGAGGTAACAAGAGAGTAGATGGGTTGATAAAACATTGAGCCACCTATTGATGAAGAGTGCATGGGAGGGTTGATAAGTAGGTTCCCTTGTTCCCTTAAAAACCAAAAAAGGACCACCTTTGTGTACATGAAAAGAAAAAAATAAGATGGTAACAAGAGAGTAGATGGGTTGGTAAAACATTGAGCCACCTATTGATGAAGATTGCATGGGAGGCTTGATAAGTAGGTTCCCTTATTCCCTTAAAAAACCAAAAGGACCACCTTTGTCTACAGAAAAAGAAAGAAAGGAGATGGTAACAAGAGAGTAGATGGGTTGATAAAACATTGAGCCAGATATTGATCAAGAGTGCATGGGAGGGTTGATAAGTAGGTTCCCTTGTTCCCTTAAAAAACCAAAAAAAGGACCACCTTTGTGTACAGAAAAAGAAAAGAAATAAGATGGTAACAAGAGAGTAGATGGGTTGATAAAAACATTGAGCCACCTATTGATCAAGAGAGCATGTGAGGGTTGATAAGTAGGTTCCCTTATTCCCTTAAAAAACCAAAAGGACCACCTTTGTCTACAGAAAAAGAAAGAAATAAGATGGTAACAAGAGAGTAGATGGGTTGGTAAAACATTGAGCCACCTAGTGATGAAGATTGCATGGGAGGGTTGATAAGTAGGTTCCCTTGATCCCTTAAAAAACAAAAAGGACCACCTTTGTGTACAGGAAAAGAAAAAAAGAAGGAGGTAACAAGAGAGTAGATGGGTTGGTAAAACATTGAGCCACCTATTGATGAAGATTGCATCGGAGGGTTGATAAGTTGTTCCCTTAAAAAACAAAAAGGACCACCTTTGTGTACATGAAAAGAAAAAAAAGAAGGAGGTAACAAGAGAGTAGATGGGTTGGTAAAACATTGAGCCACCTATTGATGAAGATTGCATGGGAGGCTTGATAAGTAGGTTCCCTTATTCCCTTAAAAAACCAAAAAGGACCACCTTTGTCTACAGAAAAAGAAAGAAAGGAGATGGTAACAAGAGAGTAGATGGGTTGATAAAACATTGAGCCAGATATTGATCAAGAGTGCATGGGAGGGTTGATAATTAGGTTCCCTTATTCCCTTAAAAAACCAAAAAGGACCACCTTTGTCTACAGAAAAAGAAAAGAAATAAGATGGTAACAAGAGAGTAGATGGGTTGATAAAAACATTGAGCCACCTATTGATCAAGAGAGCATGGGAGGGTTGATAAGTAGGTTCCCTTATTCCCTTAAAAAACCAAAAAGGACCACCTTTGTCTACATAAAAGGAAAGAAATAAGATGGTAACAAGAGAGTAGATGGGTTGATAAAACATTGAGCCACCTATTGATGAAGATTGCATGGGAGGGTTGATAAGTAGGTTCCCTTATTCCCTTAAAAAACCAAAAAGGACCACCTTTGTCTACAGAAAAAGAAAGAAAGAAGGAGGTAACAAGAGAGTAGATGGGTTGATAAAACATTGAGCCAGATATTGATCAAGAGTGCATGGGAGGGTTGATAATTAGGTTCCCTTATTCCCTTAAAAACCCAAAAAGGACCACCTTTGTCTACAGAAAAAGAAAAGAAATAAGATGGTAACAAGAGAGTAGATGGGTTGATAAAAACATTGAGCCACCTATTGATCAAGAGAGCATGGGAGGGTTGATAAGTAGGTTCCCTTATTCCCTTAAAAACCAAAAAGGACCACCTTTGTCTACAGAAAAAGAAAGAAATAAGGAGGTAACAAGAGAGTAGATGGGTTGATAAAACATTGAGCCACCTATCGATGAAGATTGCATGGGAGGGTTGATAAGTAGGTTCCCTTGTTGCCTTAAAAAACAAAAAACACCATCTTTGTGTCACAGAAAAAAAAGAAGGAGGTAACAAAAGAGTAGATGTGTTGGTAAAAACATTGAGCCACCTATTGATGAAGATTGCATGGGAGGGTTGATAAGTAGGTTCCCTTGTTGCCTTAAAAAACCAAAAAGGACCACCTTTGTCTATAGAAAAAGAAAGAAAGAAGAAGGTAACAAGAGAGTAGATGGGTTGGTAAAACATTGAGTCACCTATTGACGAAGAGTGCATGGGAGGGTTGATAAGTAGGTTCCCTTGTTCCCTTAAAAAAAAAAGGACCAGCTTTGTCTACAGACACAAGAAAGAAAGAAGATGGTAACAAGAGAGTAGATGGGTTGGTAAAACATTGAGCCACCTATTGATGAAGAGTGCATGGGAGGGTTGATAAGTAGGTTCCATTGTTCCCTTAAAAAACAAAAAGGACCACCTTTGTCTACAAAAAAAGAGAAATAAAAAGAATGAGGTAAAAAAAATAGTAGATGTGTTGGTAAAACATTGAGCCACCTATTGATGAAGAGTGCACGGGATGGTTGATAAGTAGGTTCCCTTGTTCCCTGAAGAAACCAAATAGGACCAGCTTTTGTCTACGGAAAAAGAAAGAAAGAAGATGGTAACAAGAGAGTAGATGGTTTGGTAAAACATTGAGCCACCTATTGATGAAGAGTGCATGGGAGGGTTGATAAGTAGGTTCACCCTATTCACGTGAGAAACAAAAAAGAAACCAAAAAGTTCATATATAAGAAAAAATAGATGCAGCTAAAAATAATGAAAATGGGTCGGTAACACGTGGACTCATGTGTTGATGAATACTGAATGCATGGGTAGATAATTATTTTTTCCCTTGGTCCCTTAAAAAACAAGAAGGACCACCTTTTGTCTACAACAACAAATAAAAGAAAAACTAAAAATAAAGAGGTAACAAAAAATTAAATGGGTTGGTAAAACATTAACTCAATTGTTGATAAAAAGTACATGTGAGGGTTGGTACATATTTGTTGATCATTTTTCATGATGAAGAGTAAACATCTCAGATACATACATAAAAACACAGTATGAACACGGGTATTAAAACGTTTAACATTTGTTCAGGTGTAGAGACAGGGTTTGCATTTGTAACAAAGGATCACACGTCCAAATAACATAGTAGCCCTTATTCAGCTACACACTCACACACTTGAATTTTCGACGTACACACAGCAAATTCCTTGAAGATGTTTTCAAGTGCAAAAACACACACTTTGCATTTTAGACAAGTAGTTCATCACATTTACACAAAAGCCTGGTATGAACATACACACTTTACTTAGCATAGAACAAGGGTGTGTCGGCAGGCGCATCACTCCAATCTATCTTCGGCTTCTTGTCCTCTGGCCAATCATCCCACTCGCCCTCAAGATAATGAGGAGGGCTTGTTTCATAATACATGGGAAATTTCCAGGACGCGGCACTCCAATATTCATGCCCATCAGTCATGCGAATTTGTGTCCACGCTTCATCCCCACTTGGTCGCTTCGTGCCAACCAATACTTGTTCTAGTTTGCAGATGCTCGATGAAGAAGCCTCTGCGCCACCCGTTGAACTGGGTTGCAATGCTGTTGCTGTTGCTTGCGGAGGTAGCCTGTGCCGCTGTCCATAGTTGCAGGCAAGAATTGTACGATACAGTTGATACGCAACATAAGCATCTCTGGCTGCATACTCAATATTAATATCATCAAGCGGACTCTTCTCCCAGAACTTGTGCTGAATAGATGGGAACTTCTGCTTCATTACTTTGTAGCTACTGTCTATGAGGCTGGCTGCCATGTCAGCCATACCAGTCCTGTCACGATCGAGCTTGAATAAGTCTTGAAGATCAATGTGGCACTCAGCTGGTATCTCAATATTCCAACTTCGCTCGATTGCTATTTTGTCATTCCTTATGTCAACACTAGCAAAATGTACGCCGCTGCGTAAGAAATCCATAAGTTTCGGACACCACTTCAGGCTACTGCAAAAACATAAAAACAGAAGGATATAAGATATGAAAAAATCTGCTTTCAACACTGATTAAAACACACAACAAAAAAAATAAAATGCAAGTTGAAATATCATACCTAGACCATTGGTATACCAATACATGATTGTTCATCGACAGTTGAACAACCGCAATACGATGGTCACCTTTATATTCTGGGTCACAATACTCAAAGTCAAGACCCACGAACTTGTATTTCTCCTTCATAAGCCATTGCTCGTACTTGTCGATAATCTCGGCTACTTTATGGGTGTCATCAGTATAGACAACCTCAATATCAGCCGTGTGTGCAAACATCTTACGGGTTTCAGTGATGTCAGTCCTAGCATACAACTCCTCATCCGTATCACTGTTTTGATTGCTAACCACTTCTTCCTGATCCTTGTCACTGCTGGGATTGCTAAACTTCCTTGTCCAACTCAAATGAATCAGCATTGAGAGGGATTCTACCACGCCCTTGAATGACAAACTCTCGGGAATGACTATCATACAAAGGAGCGAGCCAGCTTATCAATGGATTGTGAAGAACATGGCACTTGATGTCAAGCATTGAACCAAGATCCATATCCCCAATCGAGTTCTTCTGATCAGAACTTAGATGTTCATATAACCTGACAACAGGAAGAGGAGAGGCCCGATTCCTAGCGCGCTCACTAGCATTGGGCATTTTGCGAACACCTAGATGATCACCACCTTGTTTCTTGCTGCCCGCCATGGAAACAACAACGCTGCAATACAAAAACAGATGCCATGATAATGAGAAAAACTCTTAGTAAAATCAATTACCATAACAGGGAAAAAAAAGAGGTTGGTAACTTCAGAATGTATATATTGGTTAAACGTTGAGATACTAGTTGATGAAAAGTGAATAAGTGGGTTGATAAAACAAACCCCATAACAGGGATTTGTGAACACCTAAAAAACAAGTCGAATGATCTCTGCTTTGTCCTGCTACAATTACCATAGAAATTGTTGACAAAAAGCAGTGCAACAGGCCAAAAATCGGACTACAATGAACATTGAAATAGTGAAAACGCAATTTACAGCCGATCCCATAACAGAGATTTGTGAAAAAAACGAGGTACGAAGCAGGAACCTAGGCGAAGAACAAAACACACCCAAAAAAAAACCCTCGCCGGAACAATTCCTCGCCGGACAAAACCAAAAATCCCATCAGAAAAATAATCCAAGGTGGAACAATCCCTCGCAGCACAAAACAATACCGGCCGACGAGACCCAGATAACAGAGGTTTGTGAACCGAGGGACGGATCAGGAACCTAGGCGGAGAACAAAATCCACCCAAAAAGACAAACCCTCGCCGGAACAATCCATCGCCAGACAAACAAAAAACCCATCAGAAAATAAATCCACGGTGGAAAACAATCCCTCGTCGGACAAACAAACCGGCCGGCGAGACCTAGATCTCACCACTAGATCCAGTTGGAATACTAACCTTACAGCGCCGAACTCGACTGGAGCTTGCTAGTGAAGCGACGGCAGGACAAATCTAGGTCGCGCGCTAGCCACGAGGAATCGGAGCGTCGACTCCGCCGTCGCCGTCGCCGTCGCCCTCTCCGTCAGGGCTGAATGAGACGAGAACAGGGGAGAGAGGATAACGGGCGGAAGGAGGCGAACACCAAACCGATTCGAAATAATTCGAAAACGACGGGCCGAAAACGGAAAGTCGATCGGTTACCAAAAATAGAAATGAGCGTGGCCCACGTGACGCGGCGAAAAGGGAATTGCCTTCGCGCGTCCGCGCGAGCGCTCCGCGCCGACAAGATCCGCTCGCTCGAGCGATCGGTTGCCAAGAAGGGGATTTGCATCGAAAGGTTGCTCCGTTATCTATTTCTACCACCACCGTTAACTGAGCGTTTTGACTAGAACGATCCATTGTAATTTGGAAAACAAGTTCTGTACTGAACGCACGCACACACCTGATTGACAAAGCCAGCTGAACACATGCGATCTGAACACAACGCACGCACACAGAACTCCATTCACCACACGCGCACACCCTACCTAGCCCAGCCGACGGAGACCACATGGCCGAGCGGGCTCCCAACGGCGTATCTCCCGGCGGCGCGCCTCCCGCCTCCCCCGCGGTGTACCTCCCGGCGGCGCGCTTCCCCGGCAGCGCGCCCCCAGCGGTGGCGGCTCTTCTTCCGGAATGCCCTCATGGTAGGCACCATCTTTATCCTTTTTTCTCTTGTCGCCTCTTCTTCCCGTGCTCATGAATGGTCTGAACCCTAGTTTTTTTGGGAGATTTTGCAGTGCTGAGAAAAGGAATCGTGAAATTGGGGATGCATAACAGTTGTTCCATTTGTTTTTTTAGCTCCTGTTAACATCCAGTGGTGGTAGAAATAGACAACGGAGCAACCTTTGGATGGTAGTTTTCTAAAGCCAAAATTTTCAGTGGTATTTTTCTAAAGTATGGATCTTTTGATGGTATAGAACCAATTTTCCCTTTATTTCAGAGCTAGGTGCGTAGGATGAGTACGTTGTATATGAATCCGAGTCGATTTAAAGCAGCAGCAGGAGATCGGCAGTTGATTACGGATGATTTTTGGTCGTAATTAAGGATGGGAGAAAACGAGAGTGTTTTCTGTCATAGTATCTGTCAAATCACCCTATGGAGAATTGATGAAACCCAGAATGCCTGTGATTGAAATGAATAATTTACAGGTTGGCGGTGAAAAGGCCTCTGGAAGCTGAAGGTAGAGCCAAAAATTAAGATTTTTGTGGCGGAGATTGTTAAAATAAATTTACAATTGTTTTTGTGCTGGGGAATAGTTTTTCCCAAATTTTCCCTATGAGCTTGCATGGGAGAGGAGGGCCGGTTGATCGGAGGGGCATAGGAACATCGCCTTCTTGGTTGACGGCGACGTACTCGGGAGCTTACCTTGAGCGAACCATGGGAGCTCGATGGGCACGAAACACGACTAGACGGTGTCGGAGACGGCCACAGCGAAAAAGGCGCAGGAGACGGCGGGAGCATGGCAGGTGTCCGGCGGCGACGTGAGGGAGATGATCGTAGCAAGGAGTTCCTCGCATACGATCTCGCAGCTAGCTATCTCCATGGACACCTCTCCGCGTACGTAGTCGGCATTGATCTGATTGCTATATTAATATAGCGGGATGAAAGTTTATTTTAAGAAGGAGGAGACAACATGAACGAACGAAGAAGACACAGAAGTCAAGGAGAAGACAACATGAACGAAACGGTGGCAAGGAAACGACAGGAAGACGGGGATGAGGGGGAGGACCGGCGAGCGCGACAAAACTCGAGGTGGTGCTCGAAGCACAACAGACGAGCTCTTGCTCGAAGCCGGCGATTATGTGCATGGTCCTTCCTCATTCTAAATTGATGAGGCCGTTCCCAAAATCTTACATAGGGAATGGGATTGGTGGTTGGTAGATCTAGGTTTCCAAATTGCAGTTCCTATGGATTTGATACAGAAATTGGTCTTTAATTTGAGATTTTTGGGGAGATTGAATGAGTTGAAAGAAATTATTTGGAATTTTTTGGGAAAAAAAAACTGTTTGGGACGCGTTTGGGGCATGCAACTGGGAACAAACGCCTCCAACACGTGGCAACTCGTGGTAGCATCCCCAAATAATCGATCCAACGTTTTTTTCCAGGCTTACTTTTTGGGGGACGAGGATTGGACCTAAAGTTTAACCGGTTAGGTATCCAAAAGGGCCATAGTTATGTCTACTAATAAGTTACGGATCGGTAGTGTTGGTAGGTCAAAAAAATCGGAACAAAGTTTCGTCCGTAAAAAAACCGGGACTCCAACCGGGCCTCCCAGCGTTGGTAGGTAATAAAACCAGCTTAAATTGGTTTCCGTCGTTCGGTACGTCATCCTTCCATCGTCGATTGGCTTCGTCCGTTTCGTTTGGTCTGCAAAAAATCGGTTGTACGAAGTCTGGACTCCGTCCCCCTCTCGTAAGATAGCAAGTTATGGACCCCCTTGCCGTGGATTCTGTCCCTGGATGGCCTTTTTAGAGTAAGTACAACAAGGTATAGTCAGCTGGCTATAACAAATAAAATATTATATCTTTACTTAGTTGGAGGAGTGAGAATATGAGAGAGAAGGTAAGTGAGCTCTTATGCAAGAGCCAGCTCTAGCACGTGCTCCTAGGCACTTTGTGAGAGTAAAATGTGAACTATATTTTAATAAAATAGTACATTGTTAGAGTCCACTATTGTATATAATGGCTATAAGTTAGCTATAGATGACATGGCAAACCACTACAGTCAGCTGCTAGCTATACTATTGTTCTTGCTCTTAAAAACTCGAGCGTGATCAGCCGGTCAGCCCCTATCTCCTCTCCTCTCTTTCCCCAAAGACGCGCGGAGAGAATCAGCGGCTCTGGCCACGATGGCGGCCAAGGGAGACCGACATGAAGAACGGATATAAGCTAAAGAGAAGGGAATCAGCAAAATCGACCCTCGAGAGCAGACTAGAGCCTGACCAGCCTTGCTGTGATTCTGGGCGTGTCCAACGTGCACTATCATGTGCATGATGCGCTCGTCTCGGTCATGGAGGAAGGAAGATGCTTGGAACTTTCTGGCGCAGCTCGAGCTCAGTGGCGCTAGCGGGGTTTCTTTAGATGCCGGGGTCACCAGAGAATCAAGACTTTAGCGGCAAAGAATAAGACTTACGAGACGGAGGCGGAAAATATCGACAAAATGATCTTCCGTAAGGACTTCTCGCTGTACTCCGGCTGTTTCATATTTATTCTGCCTCTATCGCGGAAGAAACTGATCGTATTATTTCACAGCGTCTCTCGGATTCGAGTGGACCAAAGAGTCTTCCCTCAGCAGGACGGAGGCATATGAAGATGCACGGAATTCCATCGACGATCTTTTCGAAGCCTGTCGTGAAATCGCCAAGTCCTTGAACCTGAAGAGAGTCGGAACCACACTCATCGATAGAATGACCAAGCTCATGCGGATGGTGCCGGAACTCATCAAGGAATGGCAAGCGTCTTCCTCCCGCGGGGTCGCCTTCCTCACCTTGGCAATGTGCAAAGCTCATTTCCCTGCCATGGACTTCGCGAGCGTCGCGCGCGGAGTTCCGAAGGGTACCAACATCAAGGTCGCCCTCGCGGAAACCCAAGAATATGACAGGCTGTTAGCCGAACGAGTTAATCACTCGTTCTGGTATAACAAATATGATCTTCCCGAGGGCTGTTAGCAAACTCGGGATAGTTGGTAAGTGTGGCAAAATCTAGTATCTTTTTCAGTCATAATACTCATATCGATGTGAAGGTTGAGATGTGCAATGTTCTCAATATTAATATTGAGGCTCTCTCTGATAAGTATTTTGGACTGCCGGCAATTGTTGGAGCTGACAGGAGTGATTGTTTTATGCATTTTGTGGAGAGAATTTTGGAAAGAATCAAAGGTTGGAAAGAAAAATTGCTATCTATTGGTGGGAAGCAGATTTTAATCAAAGCTATTCTTCAGGCCATTCCAGTTTATGCTATGTCAGTATTCGTATTACCAAAGAATATATGCAAGAAAATCACTAATATATATTATATCTCAGTTCTGGTGGGGTGATGATGATCAAGGTCGGAAAATGCATTGGTATGCTTGGTGGAAGATGTGCTTCCCCAAGAAGGACGATGGTATGGGTTTTCGTGATTTACATTCTTTTAATTTGGCTATGCTTGCTTAACAGGTTTGGAGACTCATTGATGAACCTGATTCATTATGTGCCCGGGTGTTAAACGCAAAGTACTATCCTCATAGTGATATTCTCAAGGCTGGCCCGAAAGCAGGATCATCGTTTACTTTGCAAAGCATTGTTGCTGGAATTCGGAGTTTTAACAAAGGATGTATCTGGCGAGTAGGCAATGGCGATTCTATAAATATATGGCAAGATCCATGGATTCCGAACAGCCCAAGCCGTAAGATCATTACCCCCGAGGTGCCTGCCTCCTCACTAAGGTCTCGGAGCTCATTGATCCCATCTCAGGGGGTTGGGACCACGATTTAATCCACCAAAATCTCCATCCTATCGACGCCACCAGAATTTTACAAATTCCCCTTCATTATGATGCATTTGAGGACTTCATCTCTTGGCATGGAACTCGGTCTAGGTCCTTCTCATCCGCGTATCATGTTGAGTGGAGACATCAATTTAATGGGGTCACTTGCAGGTCCCTAATCTCTGGTACTTCTCTTAATAATCCGACCTGGAAAATTCTTTGGAAACTAAATGTCCCAGCTAAAGTCAAGATTTATTGTTGGAGGATTATGCATGGAGTTCTTCCTCTAAAAGCCATTCTATATGGGAGGCATATAGGTACGTTTGGGGCTTGTCCAATCTATGATCAAGAGGAGGAAGATGTACTGCATATGGTTTTTAAATGCGAAAATACATTTGTACACCCAAGCATGGGTGTGGGTGTTATCCCAGCCATCCGATTCTTTAAGATTCGGAACAGTTTGCACCTGAGAGAAATCATTTTGAATCATTTCTCTTATTTTACACAGCGTGTGGGTCTCACTAGAATAGTCCAAAGATCAAGATTCGCCGGACGACACAGGTCCCTTACCTCTGTTTCTTCTCCCGAAACTGCTTCTTCTTCTCTCCCGTCACTCACCCTGTGCGGCTATGGTTATTCTACACCATCCCCTCCTCCATTCCTTCCTCTCCTAGCAGCATCATGTCGCAGTCTTCTCTCCACAGATGCGACGCATTTGGCTACCGCTCCGACAGTGCATCTGGCGACTCGCTGGCGACGGCACATGGGGGCTGCTCCGGCGGGCGGAGCTGGCCAGACATGGAGTCACCACCGCAGCCCGGAGCCAGGAGGAAGACATGCTGCACCATGTCGGCAGCGACGACGGAGGTCGAGGAAGTCGATGAGCTTCTTGCGGACGCGGAAGCTGGAGCAGCTCGAGATGGCCATGGGGATGGACGGCGTCGGCGCCGGCGGCCCAGACGACGCCTTCACCAGGCCACAGAGACCGTGCACTTTACAACCCAGAATTTGGCTGCGACATATGCGTATGCATGGTTGACTTTCACGGCGCATACGGCGCCGTTGGCAGTGCCAAACGTGGTGCTTTCCTGTGTTTTTCGTTCCTTCATGAATCAGTTCTCTGCTGAGTATGCTTAGCTAGATTTTTTTGACAATGCTGCCCAGCATACTAGAAGGAAAGTTTGCAGTGAACTCACTTGGGACTGGAACGTTTTGCAAAGGTTTTTATGCCACTCCATGCTTCAGTGCCTATGGCCTCTGTTGTATGATCTTGCATAATAGAGGTCTTTTTTGCCACTATGATTCAGTGCCTGTGCTGCATGATCTTGCATAATCGAGGATGTCGTAATGAGATGATTCGTTAGACTTTAGACGGCTCATATACAGACATTCCATGAGTTGATTTACAAACTAAAAATACATCACAAGAACTTTGCATCAGCAAGAGACCAAGAGTGGGTTGATTAATTCATCATATTTACTTAGAAACTGACCGATTTGTTCGTTACATCACAAAAGAAGCAAATAAAAAAAAAAGCAAACTTCTAACACCATTCTAGACGCCCTCATCTGCAGGTTCTAAGAGCATCTCCACTCCCCCGAACAGGCCCCCGGCGAGCGTTTTTTCCATCCGGACGGCGTAATTCGGCCCGCGCGGTTCTCGTTTTCGTCCGGATTGGGCCTAAATCCATCCGGCGATCCCACGACATCCCCGGCCCCGGGGAGCTGGGACTCCGGACGAACGAAGCGCGCGTGGCCCCAACTTGTCGGCGACAATGGCCTCCGATCTACGGCAAAATCCTCGTCTTCCGATCTACGGCAAACCCTCGTCTTCCCGATCTACGGCAATACCCTCGTCGAACGAAAGCTTTGAACTCTCAAGTGGTGCAACATAGATAGATTATATATATATTTCGAATATAATTCGAATAAACATAAAAATTACATATAAAAACTTTAAAACTAAACTACTTCTTCTTCTTCTTCGAAGGCCCCGCCCATCGTCGTCGCGCGACGCTTCGCCACCTCCTCGTCGGAGGAAGTTGGTCCTCGTCCGATCAGCTTCTTCGTCCTCCTCCCTCCTCGCTCCTCTCCTCCTCGCTCCTCCGCCTCTTCCCCCCTCTTCCTCGGCTCGCCTCCGGCTCCTACGGTCGCTCGCTGGACGGCACGGTGGTTCCTCCATCGCGCTTCCCCCGTGCCATGGTATCGCCATGGTTGACGAGGATGGTGACGAGAGAAAGCGCCGGTCGCCGTCGACGTATATGTAGGTCTCGACGGCTGCTTTCCGGAGTTCGTGCTCCATTACGGCGGTTCTCGCATCGAGGCCACTTCGACCTTTCCCGACGAGTCGTTCCGCTCTCCCCCACTTCGCGACGGTTCAATGCGTCGAGGGAACTCCGACGATTGCCCTTCCCGGATCGCGCCGTCGCTTGCACGCGGGGTGCGCGTCCATGGGCTCGCGGAAAATGGGCCTCAAAAACTACATCCATCCGGCGCTAAATTCACCCGGATTTGGGCGTGGGGAGCCCAAACAAGTGGGGATGCTCTAACACATGGTCTGCCCCATATCATCTCATCGACCCAGCTCTCCTGGCCTCCTTGCACATTTTCTCCAACTTCCTCTGAGTTCATCCAATGAAAAAAATATGCAGCATCGGACGTTCCAAAATCCAATGAAAAAAATGATCTATTTGTACCTGCTAACGCATGGAGCATGGAAGAGAAAATTGATTTGCCTCCAATGCAAGCACACAGTGAAGACAAATTCATCACGGATCTGGGTTCCCTCCAGATACATGAACAGGCTAGATCCAACGAACACGAGCAAAAGTGGAAAAAATCTGGATCAGGGAAAGAAACCAAATCGCATCAGAAAATAAATGAGAAGAATAAATCGGCCTCCAGGCCGCCACCTCGTTTCCTACAGCTGGCAAGTTGTTCTCTTCTCTTCTCGAACCTACACATCAGGATCTCTTCCCACCTCGGCCAGAGGCTGTACCGGGACAGAGGTAGGTCTACAAGGGGAACGAGGTGCTGCAAACGGCAGCGTTGAGGCGAATGGAGGAAGGGGAGAGAGAAAATGACAAAGGCTGCAGAGAGAGGCCGAATCTGGGCGGAGGTGCTTGGGAAAGAGCTGCACCAATGGCATACGGGAGGCTGGTTCTGTTTTGGAAAAGGGGAGGCTGGCTGGCGAATCTTCTCCGGCGCCCGGCCGGCAACAACACAAGGAGAGGGAAGACTGGAAAGAGAAGGGGCAATGGAGGACCGGACCCCTATTAATTTTGGACAGAGTCACCGGCAGATTCCCCGACATGGAAAGAGCCTAGGCTCATGGACCGGGTCGTGGGGAGAAAAAGGCATAGAAAAAGGAGCGAGTGATGCGACCGGAAAATTGCTGATGCGAAAGGAAAATGTTCAACCCACTGTAGTTCGCACGAATCTCGAGCTGCAAATGAACGGCAGAGAGTACACCCACACTCATGCGTGGGTGTACAAAATCCGCACTCAAGGGGCTGTTAATATTTGGAGAGCCTTGGGGTTTGAGTATATGATATCTGATGCTATGGAGCCAGGTCGGTCGGGATCCCAAGTTCTTGAGGTACTTCTAAAATCCCCAGTCAATAGTGTAACGGGCTATGAATCTATTAAAGTTCAAGAGACGATTGCTACGGCTGCCTGGTACATATGGTGGCTTTGCCGCCGACAAACGCATGGCGAACAGGTTGCTCAAAATCGATCACAGCAATTGTTGCAAATGCTACAAAAGCAAAGCCCCAAGGCAGGGTGCACAAGAAAATGTGGCTTAAACCCCGAGCGGGATTTTTTAAACTAAATGTGGATGCTTCTTTTTTCTGCAGAGAATCATAGTGGTGCAACGGGGGCTATTATTAGAAACTGCCGAGGTGACTTCATTGCAGCCTCTTCGACCTTCATCTCCCATGTTGGCTCGGCCCCAATGGCTGAAGCCATAGTGATGCTCCATGGTCTACGCTTAGCCAATGACAAAGGGTGCAACAATATTGAAGCTGAGTCTGATTCTCTGGAAGTCATTCAATTGTGCTCGGGTGATGAACGTATATGGAATGAAGCGACGGCTGTCTATGCAGATATTTTGAATCAAGCCAGTATGATTGGTAATGTGGAGTTTACTCATTGTGGGAGAGATATTAATTCAGTAGCTCATGAAATAGCTAGGGAGTGTTTTACGTCTCAGGTTTCTTGTAATTGGGTCGATGAACCCCCTAATTTCCTTTTGCAAACTCTCCTAGATGATGTAACTATACTGTGATTCGCACTCTTTTTGTGCCTGGCCAAAACAAAACAATTCACTCTTATGAAAGTTAATCTTAAGACCTGATAAATGCTCAAACGCTGATAAGATTAATTTTAGGTTCGTAGCTTTTTCCAGATCGTGATCCATAAACAAAATTGTATCATCAGCGTACTGAAGAATAGACAACCCCCCATCCACAAGGTGGGGAACCACTCCTTCAATCTGGCCATCGACTTTAGCGCGGTCAATTAATATAGCAACCATATCCGCTACAATGTTGAATAACATTGGAGATAACGGATCACCTTGCCTCAACACTTTTTTAGTATCTATCAACGTCATCATTCACTTTGATGGCGACACTTCCTGCAAAAATAAAGTTATTAATCCACGCTCGCCATTCATCTGAGAATCCTTTCATCCTCTGAGTTTGTTGGAGAAAAAACTACTTGACTTTATCATAGGCTTTTTCAAAGTCGATTTTAAGGATAACCCCATTCAACTTCTTCCGGTGCATCTCGTGGATCGTTTCATGCAAGGTGACTACACCATCTAAGATATATCTACCTTGCATGAAAGCCTACTGAGTGGGATGCACTACATGATCAACCACTGAATTAAGTCTGATAGTATCAACCTTAGTAAAAATCTTGAAACAAACATTGAGAAGACATATAGGCCTATATTGTTGAATCTTTTCTGCATCATTAATCTTTGGTAACAAAATAATCTCCCCAAAGTTAATCCGGAATAATTCAAGTTGTCCAACGTGAAGCTCAGCAAATATGTCTAATAGGTCATTTTTTATTATGTCCCAAAAGGATTGATAGAACTCAGCTGGAAACCCATCAGGGCCTGGAGCCTTATTGTGTTCCATAAGAAAGACTGCCTTACGTACCTCCTCTTCTAAATAAGGGGCAGTAAGAATAGCATTTTCTTCCGAAGTAACTTGTGGAATGTCCTCTATCCTGGACTCGTCCAAGGATATGTCGGAGTCCTCCAGTGGATCAAACAAACCTTTATAATAAAAGTAATGTAAGTCTTGAGCTCCTCATGACCTTCGATCAATCCTTCTTTCTGTATAAGAGAATGAATGAGTTTCTTTCTATGTCTGCCATTGACAACACTATGAAAGTACCTCGTGTTTGAATCTCCTTCCAACAGGAATTGGGCTTTAGATCTCTGATACCACTTGAGTTTCTCCTCGTGTAGTAAACCCGCTAACTTAGCATTATATTGATTTTCCAGATAATTTCTTGCGTAGTCAGCGGTCTAACTTCAGAGATTGCCTCTAAATCATCAATATATGATGTAAGGCTGACTTTCTCTTACTTAAGTTTCCCAGTCATATGTCGTGCCCATCCTCCCACAGGTATCTTCGCGTGGAGCGCAGTTTATTATTCCACCTTTGGATGGGCGTTGACCCGGCGACAGGCTGCTCCCAAACTTTCTTAACCATATCTGAGAAACCTTCCTATGCAGCTATCCAAGTTCAAATTTGAACGGACGTCTGCGTTGGGGATTAGGTGTCCTAGTGTTTAATAAAATAGGGGCGTGATCAGACAAAGACTCTATGCGAGGTAAGACACGAACGATCACTAATAAGAATTTTTGTTCCCACTCTGAGTCCATCAGAACGCGATCTAACTTCTCATAAGTTGTCTCTGGAAGACAATTTGCCCATGTAAACTATCTTCCAACCATGGCAATCTCTCTTAGATCCAAGCTATCGATGACAACATTGAATAAGAAAGGCCAGCTATCAAATCTGCCTTTGCTCTTCTCATGAGGGTATCTCAAGAAATTAAAATCCCTTCCTATAATAATAGAGTGCGGATTATCCTTTGTCAGATTAACCACCTCGCGAAGAAATCCAGGTTTAAATTCATCTTGGGCAGCCCCGTAGATAGAGACCAAGCTCCATGTAAAATTATTAGATTAACCATGCATATGGTCTTTTTATGTCTGGAATTTACTTCTCATGTTTCTGTTTCTACCCTAACAAACACTTAGTGTCCATACTATGCGCATGATTCGCTATTAGTTTCCTCTGTCGTGTACTTTTGACTATGTAGATAATACAATTTGTTAATTTCAACTTCGCGTCTGTTTAGATACATCAGTTTCTGGTATATGGGCCGTGGGGGTTGTAACAAATTGAATTAACCTTACACCTGTAAGTGGTGGCTGAAGTTTGTAATCCCTTCAGCATAACTGGTTCTGGTTATTCTGCTAATAATGTTTCTTTGTGTTTAATCACCACTATTTATCCTTCCTTATCTTTTCATTGCAGAAATCTGTGTTTCGTGGCCAGCCAATTAAGCCTGATTACAAAGATGTACCTTGTGGTGTTTTCTGGTAAGCAACTACCTTGATTTCTGTAAAATGACTTGCTTTGTGCTTATAATATGGGCAATTGGTTTGAAGCTTTTCTCTGAGAATCCCGTGGTTCTGAACCTTGTGAATATCACTACAATTAGAGAATGGAATGAAAAGACGGCTCCTTCTGCATCATGGAAACCTGTTTTTTTTTTTCCTTAAACCCGTGCCAGACTGCAACCAACTGCTTATTTTTTCCGAATATATTATAATATTGCACTATCATTCCCTCACTGTGTTATAATACAAGATTATGTTTTGTCGAATAGCATTCCTCCACTACATTTCGTGGGTCTGAGCGAACAAGAGGCTTTGGAGGAAGTCACGAATGATATCCTTGTTTACACATCAAGTTTTAATCCAATGAAGAACAACATATCCAAGTAAGTATTGTGGGTTCATCTCCTACACTGGAGTTTAATCTTTCACTCTGTGTGCTCATCAAGAGATATTTCAGTGTATTCATTAGTTGTGTGCCAACTGCGCTCTATCAAAATTCTGTTTGCTATTAAGCTCTTTATTCTGATGGGAAGATTTCATTTTTGTTTAATTTAAAGATAGAAGGAGAAGTTTTTCATGAAATTGGTGGTTGGTGCTGCCCGTCTCCAGGATTTAGGGCCCCCGGTGCGAGTTACAAAATGGGGCTTTTTTTTTTTTTGGTTCAAACTCAATAGCAGTCACAAGAAATCGTATGTTTTAACTACTATATAACTTTAGAATGTGCTATTCCTTACAATGCTCAGTAAATATATCAAGTACTCATTTTAAAAGAATAAATTTAGCACTAAAATAACAAACGAACCTCATGTTCTACCGAAAAGCAGCATCGGTCTGGTATATTTCTTGCAATAAAATCTTCAATCGTACCTTCATAATTAATTTTCTCTAGCACCTGATTGATACTTCATTCTTCTCATAATTGATCCTGTTTCACAAATTAATAAATTAATTTAAACAAGGTAAACATGACTAATCCACGAGCTGCAACGATCTTGGTCTTACCTTTGCGCGTATCTAATCGATGATCGCCGATCGGTAGACTCGTCGGGACTCGGGCGAACGGCAAAGCGGGGGCTCGATCGATCTGCTGCAGCTGCTCCTAGGACTATCCTCGATGGATCTGCCGGACCAGTAGAGGGAAAAGAAATAGCGAACAGAAAAGGAAATCGGGGCCACGCAGGCCGATGCGACGCGATCGAATAGACAGGGCGGAAACTGCCGATGCTGAACAATCCGTCTCCCCAGCGCTGCGTCTCCCGGTTGTGATCAAAACGAGCTGCTAGCTGGGCCGGACAAGACCACAATATGTTAATGGGCTGGAGGTATTTGGGGGGCCCAGGGATTTGGGGGCCCTGTTCGGTCGAGCTGATCGAACATGGCCATCGACGGGACTGAGACCGATAAAGTACTTGGTGCAGCCATGTGTGGACCAGTTGCAGCTGAAATTATGCAGGTACTCACATGTGAAGTTCTTGTGTTCTTTTTAAAACAATATGATCTTTGTAAGTCATGCATTTGAGTCATATTCTTTACTTGACCTTCTACACACGAAAGTCTAGTAACTTACATGATTTTCGTGCGTAGACGGTCATGTAAGAAAATCGTTTGTCGAGTTTGTTCGATGAATGATGCATATAGTGTGTACAGAAGACACACATCAGGATTTCTGCTGCATTTGTAATGGCTTGGCAAGCAAAAAACGCATAATCAAACAAGCACAGCGGGCCATATGTACACGCTGGCGAAACCGTGCACAAAAAACCCTGTGTGTTCTTATCTTTTTTTTTTGGCATAAGATGCGAAGGACATAAGGTGTAATCCCAGGTTACATTGATCTCACATGAGCTGCAAGGTGCGAGCTGATGGATCCACCACAGAAGGGAAGGGGATGGAACCGACCGTGCAAAATGGTTGAAGTGTAAGAAATAATTTATATATTAATGAAATAAAAATCATTGTGATTCTCTTATGTATAAGACAACTTCAACAGCTACTCTATCAGACGATGAACACCCAACCGATCATCCTCTAACGGGTGGAGCGTCGCCGCAAGAAGTCAGCTCCAGCAGTGGCCTCAGAGCCTTGACGACAGTACTCATGTTTGGCCGATTGTTCGGGTCATAATCCCAACAGTCCCGCATGATTCGAGCCAACTGCTTACCCAAATACAACAAGAATCAGGACATCAACTATTGATTTGTGAAAAAAAAAGGGTACAAGAAACCAAGATGACTGTTTTTTTAATACAAAAATATATATAATATGTTGAACGTGGAAAATGTATAACATGTTGGAGAATCAACTATATGGCCCAGATGAGATTTGGATAACACGAATCAACTGTGGTGATTTCCTGATATTTACGTGTGCAGGACACCAAAGTTGCTCGGTAAGTCATGGCAGAGTTCAGGCTCAAAATATACCTTGGCAACAGCCTTGGGATTGCAATTTCCTTCAAGTCTTTGATCCATGCACTCTTCCACCTTGTCTTGATGAAGCCTTACTGAAGCCTGCATATCAATGTTATCAACAGTTTAACCAATGTATCTTCTCAAGACAATATATCCGTGAATGCACACGTAGGCATACCCATGCTGCGAGGTCTTTCTGTTGGCCAGACAGCCTTGTAGTGTTGACTGCCTCGCGGCCAGTTAACAGCTCCAGCAGCACAATCCCGAAGCTGTATACATCACTCTTTGTGCCCGACTCTTTAGTCAGAACATACCTAACAGAACCAATCACAAAGATAAGTACGAGATTATATAAATTTTTCCGAGCCTAGTGGAAGAATCTGAAGAAAAATTTGCGTGCATACTCAGGTGCATCATAAGCAGAGTGAATAGCTGCATAAGGGGAATCAAATGCAAGTTTTTCTCTGTAAGTAAGGGACCGTTTGGAGAAACCAGCATCGCCGATCTTTGCAACATCATCATCAAAAAGAAAAATGTTGCTGGAGCAAATTCTGCTATGGATGACAGGGGGTTCTGCCTTCTCGTGGAGAAACTCAAGCCCTTCTGCGGCACTCAAGGCAATCTTTATTCTCTGCTCCCATGACAAAACTGCTCCTGTCTGGGCTCCCTTGACACCCTTTTTACCTGTCACCGTAAACCAGAAGAATGTCAGCTTTTCTTGTCGAGTACTATATTAGTGCGCATACAGAAGCACTAAAAGACCAAACTAAACTACTCCATCCGTCCCATGAAACTTGTCTCAGCTTTATCCAAATTTAGGTGTATCTACATACTAAATATAGTAATGTACCAACATATACAATATCAAATTTTATCTGCATACCATATTTATATGAAAATAAACTTGTAGTTTTGTCAAATTCAAATAACTTATAGTTTTTAAAGGATGGACTACTTAAAGCAAAATATTCCACAGACCGTGAGTCCTTTTGGGCCCATTCCTTGTAGTTCAGACGTTTTATCATTTTTTTAATAGAAAAGGGGATAACCCCAGCCTATGCATCTGTTGATGCACACAACCACAGGGCACACATTTTATTGTGAAACATTTTTCCTCGTTAGTGAAAAAGGCATACATGAGCACTGAATGGTTTGTAATTTCTCACCATGAAGAATATTGTGCAAGGAGCCCCGAGATGCATACTCATAAGCAAGAACACGATCTTTTCCTTCGACACAATATCCGAGAAGTTGGACAACGTTCTCATGTTTCAATCTTAGTACAGATGGAACCTGCAACCGATGTATGGCAGTTAGAAGGCAAGCCCTTTCGTTACTGATAAACGAGGAGCATTAACAGAAATGGTGAGAAGGCAAGTAATGTAACCTTGACCTCGAAATGAATTCGGTTAGAAGGGTTGAGCTTCTTTAAGGCACATTGCTGCCCATCTTTCAGCACTGCAAAGAAAACCCTACCATATCCCCCCTCTCCTATGAAAGCATCATTACTGAAGTTTTGTGTTATTTCCCTCACTTCATCCATCGAAATTGTCGGCAATGGTACCACTGTTGGTGAAACTTCGCTAGAGGCGTTCCTTGGTATATCACTCAGTTCATCCATCCAAATTGTTGGCAACGGTACCACCGTTGTTAGAATTTTGTTAGAGGCATTCACATGAGCAGGTAAAGTATTGTTAGGGTGAGGTACATTCTTT
The DNA here is from genome assembly GCA_030979885.1 of Lolium multiflorum. Lineage (NCBI taxonomy): Eukaryota > Viridiplantae > Streptophyta > Magnoliopsida > Poales > Poaceae > Lolium > Lolium multiflorum. The sequence goes on along the minus strand of CM061752.1, from coordinate 250,199,612 downwards.
TCATATCCACTTATTGGAACACGAGCATTGCTACCTGCATCAATAAAAAATCAAATATGATAAGATGTAAGCGAGACTTCCATTTCTTTCGTTTTACTGTTTACCAAAACAAATATTTTTACAAAAATTCTTTGTGTCACACAGAATTTGTGTTCTATGTAGTCTACCCTATGGAGGTGAAAATCAGCAAGACACCTAGTAGCACAAAAGGAAGGATAATGATACAACATTATTACCCCCAAAGATTGATATTTGACGTATTTTACCCCCTTATATAAATAATTCCACTTCTTACCCCTAAGTTCTAATTTTGTGACTGATTTTAGCCCCTTTAAAAAATTATTTGTCTATATTACATGCCATTCTAACAAATAGTTCTATATTATTAAAGCACAAAAGCTCAGTATGACAAGTTCACTTCTTCTCCTTTTTCAGCGGCATCTTTATCTCTAGCAGCCGCATCATTATTTTCTTGAGGGGTTAAAATGCGTCACAAAATTCAAACTCAGTGGTGCGAAGTGTAAGATTTCTAATAAAGGAGTAAAATGTGTCACAAACTCAATCTTTAGAGGAAAAAGGTAAAATTTAATCTAAATAGAAAAACTAGTGATACTAGAGAGCCACACATTAGTTGCCGGACATAACAAAATCTTATAATGGTCATGCCAATCTGAAGAGGAAAATTTTAAGAACTTCCTGTTACCTGTAGTGCTTTCACTCTTTCGCTGGGGAAGAGCTTTTCTGATCATCCTAAGTCTATCTGCTACTTCAACCATTTCCGGACGCATTTTATTATCCATTCTCAGACATTTAGCTGCCAGCTTCGCAATATCCTCAAGCAACCTCATGTTCTTCTTGTCATTGGCAATTTCCACATCAAACAATTGTCTCAACTTCTTCCCTCGTCCTAGAGCCTCGGTGAAACATTGAGTAAGGTTAGTATTCCCGCCTGCCGCTTTCTTTCTGGTGATCATTTCCATTAAAACAACTCCAAAACTGTAAACATCGCTCTTTGGAGTTAGAATCCCACTCTGACAGAACAAAGGATCCACATAACCTATACAACCAATAACATTTTTGGTATGCTGGGCCTCATCAGTAGAAAGCAGTCTTGCTATTCCAAAATCAGATATCTTCGGCAAGTAGTTTTCATCTAACAATATGTTAGCAGGCTTGATGTCGCCATGAAGGACAGGACTATACATTGAATGCATGCATGAGAGCGCTTCAGCTGACTGAATAGCGATGTCCAACCGTTTATCCAAAGGAAAGGGGGCAGGGCCACTGGCATTGCTGCAGTGAAGGATGTTATAGAGGTTTCCATTACAGATAAACTCCATAACAATCATAAGAGCATTTTCCTCGGTGCAGAAACCTAACAGTCTGACAACATTCTTGTGGTTTATCTGGGAATGCACAATCACCTCCTTGGCAAACTCCTCTTTGTTGGCTCCGTTTTTGTATCTCTTTACTGCCACTGGACGTTGACCATCTAATGTTCCTTTGTAAACATCACCGAATGAGCCATTACCAAGTGGAGTGCTATAACTATCGGTGATGTGCTCTATCTCCTTTTCAGTGAAGGATCGCAGTTTATGATTGTTGTGCACTCTTTGAAGTACCAAATGCCCATTAGTTTCAAAGAAACCGCTAAGGTTGTTTCCTTGGAAATCCATGTGCAAGCACTATACGAATACAGGATTTGCAAAAACAGAGCGGTAGTTGACCTGCATCCGAATACCAACTAACATCGGTGTGCCTGAAATCAAAATTTATCGTTACTTATGTAAGAGGGAACTTTATCTGTGTAACTAAGTACATGGCCAGTGGATTTATCTTCCAAACACTTGCTTATATCAAACTGCGCAACTGAATGGTCATAATCAGTATAGTTATACAATCTACATGTACATGATAGTAAGTCTGTGAGTCTGTGTGTACCCTTAGTTATCTACCACATCAAGGGGCCAAACTGACCAAATCCATCTCCGGTTTTCCGGAAAAGCTAGTCAACTCCACAGCGGAAAAGGCGTGTGATGCACACCGCCATCCCAAACAATTTAGAAATAGTGATATCACTGATATGTAGTATACACAACCCATAAACTGAAGGAGCAAATAAGCAATCCTTACCCGTTCTTTGTTAGTAGAGGAGCTCGGCAAATTATACAACCTGCAATCAAGCTAGCTTGCTGATCCGAGACATTATTCAGCTAGACACAGAGTCGATTTATCACCTGTTTCTTCACAGCGAGGGATGCAAGTGCTCTTGGTGTACAATTGGTAGTTTGGAAGTCAACGGGGGGCAAGGGAAGAAGCATCAGGAAGCAAGCCATCTTCTTGTAGGTTGTTGAGTCAACAGTCTCCCCTCCCGGCTTCCACTAGTATTTCTTTTCTTTATATCACTGGCAATAGCAAGAAACGAAATGGGAGTTTTGTCTTCATCCATGCGGGTGGGTGTTGCAGACTCGCAGCCGTGGGTAACCCTACCCTTCCCGAGAAAAAAACAGCATATATAGGAGCCCCATACTTCATCCACCAACCGCAAATCACTTCCATCGGAACTCCCCTTTAATAACTAGAATTTGTGCGTGAAGAGGAGGAGGAAGCGCCAACATTTGGCGGCGAGACTCGCCGGCGGCTGGCGGATGGCAGGGTACCGTGCGTCCGTGCCCACCTCTATGGGGGAATGGGGGAGAGACAGATGTGCACGGCGCACGCGCCCGGCCTGAGATGAGCGGCCCGTAACCACTTGGACTGGGTGGTGGGCTGTCGACTGTAGCCCTGGTGGGCTGGTGGCTCATTTCAAGTCTTGGCGCTCGTGGATGCATTTTGGCAGGATCTTTCCTCAATGGTGAGCGCGCACGAAATTAGGGTGATCGTGCTGGCGAATTTTGGTGCTAGGGAGATCTTTCGCAACCATGTTGTGTGGTTGACAGATCTATATGTCTTATAAAGCAAAACTCTACTATGAGGTTATTTAATTTGTCTATCTCAACATGCCGCCTAGCCACATCATCAACAAAATCACAACCATCCGATTTTCATCTCTATCCGTCCAGTATGTCTAAGATGTACGTGTGAATCACCAGTTAGCTAGATTAAACATGCACGTCCTCTCAACTCTCAAGGAGGTGATGAGTCATCCCAATAGTACCGAGAAAAGAGTAAAGAAGGCAGTCAAATCATTTTCTATTCGTCTTCATTCCTTGATGGACATCCAGTTAAATACTCTAACCCAACGACGCTGCACGAATTTTTTTTTTTTTTTTGAGAAACACAGTACAAACGTAGACGCTCACATACACGCGTATACACTCACCCCTATGAACGCACACACGCACACCCTATCCCTATGAGCACCTTCGGAAAACTGAGCCGGCGGATTGGATCTTGAAATTGACGAAGTCACCACGGCGGTCGACGAGCGCTCCCACGAATGAATATTCCGCCTTTATGAGACACACAGATGTCAAACCTGGGGTTTGAACTCTGGTGGGTTGGGGGTACAACCACCCTCCTAACCACCCAACCTCAGGTTGGTTCTCGACGCTGCACGAATTGTGATTCATGGATCTGTGAAAATTAGAAGGTCATGCTTTGTCTTCCATCGACTACCCGAACCAGCAAAAGCACAATACAAGGGCTAAGCTTGATGTGTGCAGATCAAAAGGGATTCACTATGTATGCCTGGATTTATTTAGTATTATATTCTTATTCCAAGGTATCACTCTTCCTCATGTCAACACTTTCTCAACATTATTATTGAAAACTATTTTATTGATGTGAGTAGGAATAGAATTATAAAATCAACGAGAACTTTGGTTGTGCATGTTCGCGGAAAACATCTTGCAGACTATATTAGAGAATACACTATGAAATCTCTTAAACCGGGTATGCTTATCTTATTAGACTATATATACCAATTTATTTGATTTGATTTTGCAGTTACTAGAGAGGACACACCAGCAGTCCAACACAATAACATAGACCAAGGAAATTTTCACCCTCATGAACTCCAGCCTACCAAGAATTATTTCTTCGGTTTGTACTTAATTTTGTGAGATTTTGCTAGAAAAATGTCGCTCATCACTCATAGCAGACTAAATGGTATTTATAGATATCTCTTAGCATTTCCGCAACAACGCACGGGGTTATTTTCTAGTTTTTCAAACGATGTAACCCGTGCAGTGGCTGATGATATGGCCGAGTCCACAAGTTAATGAAATGCAAGGTGTTCCATGTCAAACAAAAAAAATCAACCACGGAGAATTTGCTCAAATAAGTCAAACATGGATAGTAGCAGTATAACATTTTGCGATATTACGTACACTTGAGCAATTTTAGACTAAATGTTGTGCACCCAAGTGTCGAAAATCCACACAGATACTACTTTATATCGAGCATGCATAATCATCCATTGCGTTTAACTTGCATCTCTATCTCTGGGAAACCCCCAGGTTGAGAATCGCTATCGCATGTGGGTTACTTTAAGCAATCTGAGATCTGAATCAAAATTTTCATGGCCACAATGAAGAAGTTGGTGTAGACCCAATATAAAGTTAACATGAAACTTTGTGTGGTTTCCATGGAAATGTATGAGCAGGGCAAGTCTCCCAAGATGAGACAACAAGCGCTTCTACTTATCCTTTGATATTTGTAGTTTTACATGTCTTGTAGACATTTGGCACTTTAGCTTCTCCTAACTTATGGAAGAGGAGTTGAGGTGAAATATGGTCCAGAAAATCCTATGGAGCAAGGCGCCGGTTCAGGTATCCAAGGAAAAAAAATCCTTCCGGCTTAGCTAAGAAGAAAATGCTGAGACATCATCTCAGCCGCCCGAATAGCCCAAGAAGCGTAAGGCTCCCCAAGCCTTGGTTGCGGCTCTTAAGAAAATCTTGCCTCCACTTCGCCATGACAAACTCTATAACCATACGCACCGAGTCTGTTGCTCCGAAAAATATGTTCTACATAATTGGACATGTAATCAGTAAATCAAGAGATATTGTTGAACATACTTGGTGTTTAGGTGTCTAGGGGAGCTGAGTGTAGTCCAGGGGGGCCACTGCCCCCACCCCTAGCTTGTTATCACTTAGAGTATGAAGCCTTATAATTTATCCCATTTGCCCGGTTGCTCAATTCATGCTGATGAGAGACGAGAGTCTCTATGAAGATAAGCTCTGGTTGCTCCACTATCCTGCCTTGGTGGTCGTTGAGCACCTGGCGGAGCAAACACTCCCCATATCTTCCTCAACTTGTCCCGATGAGTGCCCCGACATGTGGATCAGTTCACGGACGAGCATGTTCAGGCCGTCGACCTTGAAGAGCTTGCCAGGAATGGCGTGGCACACAAGGTCGGTTGTGAAGGATTGACTGAGCTCTCTCATGTGTCCATGGTCTCGCGTGTTGCGACAACCTGGGCGATCTTCGCTATGGTGAGCTCCCCTCCTCCTAACGGCCTGAGCAGTAGAATTGCACATTATCAACGGTGAGCAAGTGTGTTGTGAGTATCTTCTTGGCCGTGATGCCAACACATGGTCATGCGTGCGGAAACAACCTCTGCGGCCCACACCGAGGAAACCGTGAGCGTAGGTACGGACCGGAGGTGGAGGAGCATTTAATTAGTGCCATACTTCACTGAAAGTGTCTTTGACACATTGACACCAATGCTCCATGTACTTTCAGATTTTTTAAAATTTCAAAACCTCACATTTCTATGTGTCCAAAAATTATGACGTTAAACATATAGATGCATATGTAAATGAGGAGATTACACAAAAAAAGTCCCATTAAAAATACGCTGTATTTTAGGAAATATAAAAAGACAAATTTCTGACAGTAAATGGTAGTAAAACAACATTAAAATAGTATATATTTTTGTTAGAAATTTGTTTTTTGTATTTCTCGAAATTTAAAGTATTGTTTGCCAGAATTTATTTGTGTAGTCTCCTCCTTTACATATGTATTAACGCCATAATTTTTAGAGACATAGAAATGTGAGGTTTTGACTTTTCAACAATCTAGAAATGCATGTAGCTGGTGCCCATGTGCACCGAATCCCATCTCCATATACGAGCAGGAGGTGACTCGAAGGTGAGTGTAGTCCGGGGGGCGCCGCCCCCACCCCTAGCTTGCTGACATTTATCCCATGAAGATTTATAAATTAGCCTGGTTGCTCCATTCATATCTCTGTGGGCCAAACTCTTAGTCTCGGAATACACAATCAAACCTCCGTGGTTAATTTTTTTTATTGTTAGAATTTGTCAGGTCCTTTTTTCACCATCTTTATCGTTGAAAATGAAGGTATCTATCTGCATATTTATACATTTGCAATAAATTCACTATCTTATAAAAGTATTTCTACACCCCATGTTCCTTTTAATAGGTGTATCAAGTTTTTTTTTCTTTTTGCGGGAAATCAGGCTTGTATTAATTAAATAAGAGTATCGTTACAATCACAAATGATTTGGTACCAAATAACTTCTAGAGCCGAACTTAACCAAACTTGAGTCCTATTCTCTACCATGCCAAAGCTAGCTAACTGATGACTTACATCATTGCCTTTCCGACGGATCTTCCTAATGGAAATAGAAAGCTCGGACTGATCGAAGATCCCCAACTAAATGACCGAAACAAGATCCATCTCTAGTCTTGCACGTCGCCATCTGGACCGGCTCTATACCATCAGTCTCCACTAGGATCTTGTCCTCGCTCAGGTCAAGAGCAAACTTGAGCCCTTCTAAGCATGCTTGTAATTCTGACTTCCGTGCTGTACAACATAGCACAAGCGGTCTACAAGCTGAAAAGATAATCAGCTCCCTCATCACGTAAGATCATACCAGCGCCTCCTAAGCCCGTCTGGGCGAAAAAAGCCCCGTCCACATTGAGCTTTAGAATGCGGGTGAGGGCTTATGCCATACTTCATGCAGAACTGGTACTACTAAAGATTACTGCTCAAAACGTTGCCACCCCTTAATTTGTTTTCCTATGATAATATTCTGCAGATTTGCTCTACAAATGTTTGCCAAGGAATTGATATAACTGCAGAAAAACCTCTTGGAACCTTCACACCAGGCATGTCCTTGTTGTATGTAGCCTCATTCCTTGTGTGCCACACTCGCCGTGCAATCCTAAGAACACAACTGCATGTCTCTACTTTCATCTGCCCTGGCCAAATTTCAATCTAGTCATCTTCTCTCTCCAACTTCCGCAAAAAAAAACTTATCTCTCCAAAATCTTTGGAATAGCCCATACCTCCCCGAAGGCCTCCGTAATTAAAGCGCCGCAACGTGAGTGTAATGGATCAGTGCATGGTATGAGTCCCCCTCTCGTAACCACAAACATGACATGCTCCATATACATGTATATATATTAGGAAGTGAGCCTAGCTCAATTGGTTGAGGGAGTGGATGTACAAACCCAACACCTGAGTTTAAATCCTCACGAACACGAATTTAGGTTCCTATTTATACTTGAGGCCTAGGCTAGACCTCATACTCATGCAACTTATCTTGAGGACTATGCTTTAATCTTTTACAAAGATTAGAAATCTTAGAACTCATACATATGGCTGTGTGCACCCCTAGTTGGTGCAGAGGCGGCCCGCGACAAAACACACGAACCGTTTTTCCTCTCCGCTCGTGAGAGGCGGCGGCGGAGGGCGATCCAATCTTCCCAATCTCCGGCCAGGGCGCTGGGCCTGGTTTCCTCTCCCTCCGCTTGCCGCTTTGGCGGTGGCATGAGGGAGGGGGAACCTCGTTCCTCCGTTCTGGCCTAGTAGTTAGGGTTAGTTTTTGTCTCCTATGGTGCGTCGTTGGGGTGGTGGGAGCGGCGCCTGGGCAAATAAATCTGCCACAACTCCACTCCCACACCGGCGGCGACCTTCACGGCGGCATCTCGGAGTTGTTGGCAACGTGTGCTTGTCGATCTTTCAGGTCGGTGGCTTGGTCTTCTCGCCGTTCTCCAGATCTGGCGAGATCTGTTTCTCGACGTGTCAGCGTTTGTCGTTGTCCACGACGGCGCTGGGGGCCGGGCGAGGTGGTTCTTCTGGAGCGAAGATGATGGTCCGGAGGTGGTGGTTATGTCGTTCTTCTCCGACTTCGTCGATGGGAGGCGGCGTACTTGGTCCAAGACAGCACGGGGATCCCGGTCGACGTGCCACATCGACATGTGCCTCGCTGCTTGCAGGCATTCATCGACTCACAAAGCCTCGTTGGCGATGGTGCTTTTTTGGATCTTGCAATGGTGGAGGTTCGGCGTCTCTTCTTGCGTTTGTCTTGGCGGCGTTGAAATTGGACGGCGGCCGCTGGCAACGGTGGTTGCAGGGAATCCTAGAGATCGTTTTGTATTTCTCGATCTTTTAGGTTTTTATCTGCAAATTCAGGATAATCATTTTATCCCGATTTGTCTTTTAGTTTCCACATGTGTTGCTTCATGTAACTTGGTGTTCGATTAATGAAATATATGTGGTTGCTCTCAAAAAAAAAAAGAGGCTGGGAAGTGAAATTCTCCTTATTTTTAAAGGTTTCGCCCGCGTCCTTGCGTCGTTCGCCAGGGCAAAATCCTAGCGCCACCACCCCTCCCTTGCATCTCTCCCTCCGCCGCTGCCGTCGGCGCCGGCTACGGTGGCGGCGACCCCGGTGCCAAAGGTGCTCGGGGGTTGTGGTGGTGGCAGCTGCGGGGTAGGCACGTCCAGCATTCAGGGCGGGGGTCCCTGGATGTGCGGCGGCGGCTGATTCTTCCATAGCCTGCTCCGGCGATGGATGGTGGTGGTGGCTGCGGGTCTATTTCCCGCCTAGACCCGTCGTAAGTTTTTAGCTGACGGCGCAAGGAGGGGGCAGTGACCTTGCGAGGAGTGGATGGTGTGGTACCGGCGTCCACGACCGCGTGGCATGGCAGGCCTGTTCTGAGATCTGGGTCGCGTGGGTCTCGGAAGCTGCGTCCACCGATTCCTCCTTCGTTGTCACTGGCTAGCGGATGACGACCAGGGGGTCTGCTCGTCCGTGTCACATAATAAAGGTGGCGGTCCTAGGGTTCCTCTTTTGTGGAGATGGTGATCTTCCCGAGGCCTGTCCTTCTTGATCTTGCCGGAGTGTTGAGTTCCGGAAGGCGCCGCCGACGAATGTAACAGTGCTTTTACTGCCTGGAGTTTGCTGGATCGGTTGGTATTCGGTCGTGCGCACCCATGTTTTATTCCGACTGTTTGGTTGTAGAGGGAGCGGCGCGAAGCTCTGTTCTGTGTTGACATAAAGTGACATTTTGGTCCATAGTGAAGTTAGAAGAAGAGAATTTCATGAAGGCCGGATTGGAGGACTAGCTAAGGGAGGTTCAAGTCTCCGCGCTGTTGAGGGACTTGCTTGATGTTCCGGGTTTCGACGCAGTGGTATGAAAGTGGGGGTGGTAGCACAAGTAAAGTTCAGAATCTTACCTTTCAAGGTGAAAACTCAATGTCTGACCTTAATTAGTTGTGCCTGATAATGATCTTGTTGAAGACATTGTTTTGAGAGCGAGGACTATCTTCAGGGTGAAAACCTAAGATCTTTGATCGGGTGACGACGGCGTTGGTGCACTGTTCCCTTCTTGGAGGCGTTTCAGGTGTTGTCTTGGTGGGATGTATTGTTGTTTCTAGGGTTAGGATGGTGTAGCGGGACTTTTGTTTCTTAGTTTTCTTTTTTCTCTTTTTTGGTTGTGTGCATCCGTACTGCCATTAGGATATTGCGTTGTTGCAGAGGCTCGGTGTAATTGGTATCTTTTGATATTAATATATTCCCTTTATAAAAAAACAAGTATATGTATCAAGTTTTTAAAAGGTAGACATTTTAGCTTAGACCAAGTTGAAAAAATAATCAATATCTACAGTACCAAATAAGTTTAATTGTATATATCACGCAATATTCTTTCATATTTTTTGGATATAGCATTGTAGATGTAGATAGTTTTTTATAAACTTGGTCAAAGCAAGGAAATTAAGTGTGAACACTGAATGGCCTAATAGGTCTTATAAAAAGAAAGAGGGAATATATACTACTATGTGAAATTATAGACATGGTGTTTTGGCGCATGAGAGCATATGCTCCCTTTATTTTAAAATGCATGTTACACATATTTTTAATTTTTTTTAAAATTGAAAAAAAAAAATCGCACGTACATCTTCTCATGCTACGCGCTCACAAAGTCGTTTCATGAAAAAAAATCGACTTATCGTGTGGTATGTGTAAAAAAGATAAAATTTAATGCTTAAAATAAGGCTTTTCTGAAGACAAATTTTCCCTATTTTACATAGACCACAAAAAATATTGGTTCCTCACGAAACTTGACAAGCGCACATATATTTTAGAGATGTACATGTAAAACATTTTATCAAATTTTTTGACATTTTGAAGCATAATTTTTTGGTGTAGGGAGCATATGCATCCTGGTGTCGAATTGAATTTCCGCAGGTCTTGGGCGTACAAAGTTGGACTAGCCTTCCTAATAACATCCCCACAGAAACTTCAGTTAAAACTTAGAAACATTCTGATGCATTCCGGTTCCCGTACGTAGAAACAAGATATTTTTTTTAATTCCGTTGTTCCAGACAACTGTCATCTTACAGTACTAGTTGGTGGAGACGAAGCCGGTACATCCTGCAACATCTTGTCGTGCTATGGTCCTTGTTAATACAATGGTCCTTGCTGTTTTCTTGTTGGCCGATATGTGTGTGTAAAACAAAGGATACGAAAACCTTGAATTATCGCTGGACACACACGGATTTGCATCCATTCGGTGCTGCCTTCAATTCCATCTGCTACACAGTAGCAGCATTAGAGAGATTGCTGCTGACCATGGGTCTCTCTCCCTCCCGGCTGCGACGCTGGCAACCTGGAACGCATGAATGCGCGCCTGCCTCTGTGCCCTGTCTCATCAACTTGCCACGAGGGAAGTGAAACCAATGCCTCTGCATCTGCATTCAGCAAGAACATAGCCCGATCTTCATCTGCTCTGCACGGCTCTGCCGGTTACGCGCTGACCTTGAGAGTAAAACGTCACGCGGTTTCGGAGGATGGAAACTCTGCTCATCTGCTCCTTCCGTGGTACGTATGGTGCTCTTTTTTGGTTTCATGGTTTGTTGTTGTTGTCTTGTTCAATACGTTCCATGGATCAATGCGGAGTTTATGTATTTGATGACTTGGTCGCATCGATCGTGACTTGATCGGCACCCAAGTCAAAATATTCCGATTTCGCTTCAATCCGCTTGGTAGCACATCCATCAAATCAAAGTGACCGTTTACATCCGCGTAGAGGAAAATGGATCTACACCCCAGCCCAACAACCTGATGCAAAATATTCGGCATATCCGTAGGGATGCAAATGCTGAGTCAAAATGCGTCGACGTGGATGCTGCGTGGACAGCTCGCACGTCTGCTTGGCTGATATCCGAGCCCACGGGAAAGACACCCAGTTAAGCAAGCATTTTTTTATTATTTGTTGGCCAAAATGGACTACTTTTTATAGGGATGGTTAGACTAGTTAACCTAAACTACGACGGCCATGCCTACTCGTCGTCGCGCGGCATACTATGGCTGGGGTTTCCCGCACTCGCGTGGTCTAATGGCTGCCGGCAGGCCCTGACGGCCCGTCTCCTTCTGAACTCCTCTAAGGGCAGGCCGCCATGCGGGCGGCGAAGGCCTCCCAGTGGCTCATGGAGGCGGACGCCTCCTCCAGCCGGCGCCGTGCCTTTCCTTGGGCCAGAGCCTCGTCCCAGCGGGTTCAGGCCGCAGCTCCCCCCTCCGCTGCCACCTCTGCCGCCGCCTCCATCGGTTGGTAGCGGGCCATGTCCCTCGCCACCGTGGCCTCCGCCTCTAACACAACCAAGGCAGCATCCTCCAGCTCTCGGTCCACCCGTGGTTGCTCGCGCCGCCTCGCCGCCACCACCTCCTCGCGCGCAACACGGTGAACAACCTCATGGCGAGTGCTTGTGAACACGCTTGCTCCTCCACCGCCAGAGACTGACGATGATCGGCGTCATGCGGGACGGTCTCGAACGATGCGAGTAGCGCTCGCTGCTTGTCTGTCACGCCGATGGCCTCCTCGTCGCCGAGGTTGTCGACGAGTTCGGAGGTAGATGACTTCTGTGGGCTGGGGCCCAGGGGTTAGAAGAGATGAAGATATGAGGAGGTTAGGTGTTGGCCCATAGTATCCTAAGAGGATGCGACTCTGGAACATATACTGGACCACAACCACACACACTCCTCCAGTCCTCCCAATCTATCCATCCTTACGACTGATACGATGCCAGCAAACCCTAGCACGGTTAAGCGGCGACGTTGAGATGAAGGAGAAGAGAGGATTGAACCATGTCTAAAGTGACGAAAGGCACATCACCCACATAATAGAGTGGTGCACTAACAACACCACTCTACAGCGTACGTGATAATAAGTCCTAGTGGAACGACACGACTTGCCCTCCCGACCCCCCTTCTCCAGCAAGCTAGGGAGGATGTGGGCGACCACGACCTAGGGCCATGGAGGTGGTGAGCGCCTCCCACTTGATCATGAGCACAACCCGGTGCCTTGGGCGGCGACGTCCTCCATCGATCGCTAGTGCTTGGGCAGATGCGCCGGCGTGATTTGTATGGGAGTGGACGGAGAGAGAATGCGAGTGTGCTGTTGACGGGAAGGCCAGGTAAGACAAGAGATGGACGCTCGTGGACCCGGGTACTACCCGTGCAACCGTATTTTCATCCGAATTCAGGCTAGGAATGGGTTCTGGGCTTCTCACATACCGGTCCATGCCGTTCAATCTGTTTAGGTGGCAGTGGCACCACTGGACCGTATATCCTGTCTGCCCGGACATATTTGAACGGCCTCTGTCCGTATGGGCCATCTCAGAGGACTGAATCCATCCAGGGTGGCCCAGGCCTTGCATGTCTGGTCTCTTCTTCTTTTCTGGCTTCTGTGAGCAGCGAGGTGAAAGGTGATCGATCTTTTGGGCTTGCTTTTATAGGTTTACTAGGAAGTTTGCGGCGCGGCCCGTGCTATCTAGGGTGTGGGAGGTGTAGTTTGTGTTTGACAGCAACTGCATGAATGCTGGTGGGTTGTTGAATAGTTTGAGAGGGGAGGCTAGATGGGGCTGGTCGGTATAAGTGATTGTTTGACTACATGACATAAGACTTTAGGAGTCATAAATAATATCCGCTGATGGCATATTATACCTTATTGATCTTTCTGTGGAATCTACTTACTTCTTGTATGAGATAACCGATCAGGTTTCATAAAGCTTGCTGAAATTAATTTGGTGGAGTTCACTTGTCAATTTGGATATGCCGGTATTACCATCTGAGCTGAACTTCTGGCAGAGAAGACAAAACTAAGGTATATAGTGTATCAATACATGTTAGAATTTATTTTGAATGTAAAATATGTACCCACATAATAAATGGGAAATTAAGCAGAGAACATAACAAACTATTTTGTCGCCATGGTTAGGAAATTTGCGAAATCCATCGCAACATCAGTAAGGGATGCTGGCGCGATGTCGATTAAGACCGCCTGTCTAAGGGATGAACGCCTCGCCGGAAATGGCCTGGGCTCGGCAAAGGATTGGCTGAGTGGTGAGGAGTCCGTTGCCGGGAGGGCCGGGAGTGCGAATCTACATGAACTTTGCAAGGCCCATTTAGATTGTAATGTGGCACTGCTGATGGGCTGCTGGTGTTCGAAATAAGGAAGCCGGCGGAGGGGAGAGTCGGTGAGTGGCCTGTGCGTTGCTTCAGCGAAAAAAAGAGTGGATGAAGCTGCTGTCACCTACCACTGGCTTCTTCCTAGGAGGATGAATCTTTGCAATATGATCCACGCGAGCAGCGGGCAGAGTTGTGTTGGGGCTGGCAGAAGAATGCCGGGATTTGTAAGGGCATCCTCCTCGAGGTGTTGCTATTTAGCAAACTGAACTTGTGCCTTGTAGTGTTGTGGCATTGTTTCTTGCTTAGTCTATATATTTTGTATGGATCTGAAGAATATATGTAAGCCCAATCTTATTAATGACGGCTACTGTTGAACTGATGTCCGTGTAAAATTGAAGGTGTAAAAAGGAGATCCAAAATGATAGCAATAAATAGATGGACTTGGAGAATATGGAAAAGGAGACATACGGCCGAATTCAGTGGCACCGTCTGCTGTGTCATTGTGGCATCATCTGCTGTATCATTAGGCTGTTTTACTTTTGTTAACATGTACATCTGCTTTTGTAGATAATTTGCAAATTCAAATTCACAACGTATATGGTAGTACTATTAAGAGAAGATATTTCGAAGGAAAAAATATGAATGCCAAGAGTGAGCAAATGGGTGCTGTAGATTTTTTTTTTCAAAATTTGCTAAACAAACATGTGTAATCTATGGCTGGAACAGGTAAATGTTTTTTGTCTGTCAAAAAAAGGTAGAAGTTCTTTTTTTTCCAGAATTGTGCAATTAAGTATGTAATTCGAAGACATGAGACGGACCACTTTACGGCCCATCTAGGCCGTAACTTAGTACTAGCAAAAGATGGCGCGGCGGCACGCCGCGCCGATAACGTGGTTGTAAGTTGAGGAATGAAAGATGGTACTTTCCTGGAGTGCGTTTCATAGTTTCCTGAATGTCAGTTCATCATTTTCACTATTATTCAAACATGATTGTCAGGGAAATCATCTACCAGGCAAGGGTATACGCATGTGGTAAATGTATAGGTGATATGTCTCAAATTTCATTACACCCTTGAAAATAAACAAAATGATAAAAATCCTGGATTCAAGAGCTTGACACACACTTGGTAACCGGTGAACGTCTTGGATGAGTATATATGTCGCTTAGGAGCTGCACCATAGGAGACCTGACACCAAGAACTCCAAATAGCAATGACTCCAATTCAGCTCATATTCTTATTGGATCATCACACCAAATATGTAATGATTGAAATTTGTATAGAAAAAAAGGCGGTTCATCCTGTAGAAGTAATAATTGGAAGCAAACAACATTATTCTTCAAGTTAAATCCATTGGCTGCACCATCTCTTTACTAATGAACGATTAAACAACACAAAGTCAGTACATAGTTTTGTACTTGTACAAACAAAGCATGCCATTACAAAAGCCTTCGGTACAGAGTACAAACTGTGTGTGTTCCAAAGCTAGCTTCCAGCATATACCACTGATAATTCAACACCAACCACCGCTATAACAATAAGCCTCAGTGCAAGCCACAAATAAATAGCAAAAGAAGCCCTGAACCATCTGATGTCAGCAGTACAAAATGCACCCTAAAAAAAATTAAGCATAAATCATCAGTAACTAACTGGATGTACAACATACATATACTGGAAGCATGGGCATGACACTTAATATAACATACTTGAAAGTGTAAATTGCTGTATATATCTCTACAGGTAGTGCATAATTCCTAGTATATAATCCCGATGCCTACTTCGTCTATTTTTAGTCAGCTCAATCTGGATCTCCATCTCTGAAGAAGACGCCACCTGTGGCACTGTCAGGATTCTCCTCTAAGGCAGCACTTATGTGCAAGCACTAATAATACCTAGCTGGCTCATGATGACAAAGTAAACAAATATACTTAGTCGTAAAGTGAACAAATTTCACTTCAACTATGACTCAAATAAGGACTCTCTTCTCACCTATACACCTATGCCTAGTGTAGAAAACAAACCAAGCAATCGGAAATATTCATGGGACAGTGAACAAACTACACACTTATTTTCCTTACATTTTCCTTGTGTTCAAGTGAGACTGTAAGAGCAATCATTTAAGTTCGATGTTGTTGCATTTCCAGCAGCTGCTAATGGCACCAGATGATTGACGAAGATTCATCAGTAATATCCCACCTTTGATGTGAATGGACCATGTGGTAAGGAAAAAATGGACACCAAGTCAACAAACAAATTACATACGATGTGCAATGAGAGACATGATAACCTAAAGACCTATGTATAATGAATCTACGATTTGGTCCGAATGCATGCCCATTCACCTTTTGAGTAACTTATTTTCTTTTCTTTGAAGCACATAAACTTTCTTTTGAAATTTGAACAACTGTGCATAAAAGAAATTGCAAATTATGTTTGTCTACTCCATGTGCAGTTGGATGCATGTGTTATCTAGACAGCGGGATGATTGTTAAACATAGAACTCGCAAGAGGAGTGGCAGGTTGTCAGATTACTTGGTCAATTCAAAAGCAGAGTGGCAGGGTGCGAATTTATTGGCCAATGCAAAAAAAAATTTATTTTATGTGACAATATCAGCGAGAGAGACGTATCACTATGAGCATCAAGCAAAAGAACACATTTCTAAAAATTTAGAATAATAAGTTCAGTTGGAACTATATATACTTTAACTAAGAATGAAGCGATAGCATAGCCGGAAAACAAAGAATGCATACTTAATTAATTTTTTACTCCTGCAAATCAAAAGTTGAGGTTCCCAAAAGAATACAAAGAAACATGTGTAGAATGCAAAATGAATGTAACCACTCAATGACCACACGAATATGTAAAAATATTCATTCAGAGTTACATGTGAGTGATCAGGAATCAATTTAGATACATTGTGCATGAATATGAAATAAAATTTGTACTGCACAGACTAATAACTGTAAAATGATGCCGGCCATGAACTAAATATAAATATGATGATTCTCCTAATTTTCTCACCCAAAACACAGTAAAAAAGAAGTTCTACATTATTGTCTAGTAAAATTGAAGAGGTTTCAAGGCCCTGTACTTGATCATTTTATTCGCAAATGGTATCAACCTCCGGTCTGCATTCTGTTATTTGCATGTAAAGTATCTCTCAGTCATGAGCTTTTAAATATAATACAGAGAATGATATGTGAGCACGATGTACAGAAGGGTGTGGTCAAAGGGTCTATGATAATTAATATGTAGCATTATTTTTTTGTCACTAAATATTTAACACACAAGGTGCTCGAATTTTGCCGTATCAATAAGAATTCGAAAGCATATGCTTGCAGTTAAGAAGATAAGTCAAGCTATAAAGTGCAGCGGTCAAAAGAGAGATCAATAACAGTAACTGAATCTTGATGTGGGAAATGAGCGACCCAATTAAAAATAATGTTATGGACCACAAATAATATGTACAATACATCTAAGGACTAACTGCATATGTAAGAACTAACTATACCTTTGCTGCCACGCAATGGCAGAGTAAAAAGTAGTTGGCAAAGTGAACAATATCCACTACAATTGAAACTAAAATAGAGACTTCATCTCACCAAGATACCCATGCCTATTGTAAAAAAAACGAAGTCGTCTTACATTTACATAGTTCAATCAAGAAACTGCAATTATAATGTGAGAACAATTATGCCTGTTTGATATTGTTGCATTTCCATATGCTAATAATTATGGGCAATCCATGAGAGGGAGATCAAAATAAATTGCTCTACTTAGAGTCATATCCCTTAAGTAAAGCCAGTTTTCAAGTATGTAAGCTTTACTGGGAAGGCCAAGATTCATGAATCCTAAAGGAAAAGGTTACCCACTGAACCATGTGGACAGTCCTACCTATGCAGCTCGGGTTCCGGCGATTTACCAAATAGATTCTAATATCATCTCGCTGGTTGAGGACGACAAACTGAACCTCAACGGCAGCCCGAACACAATCTCGGGAGTGGTAGTATCCACGTACCGCATGACTCCACAAGTCTGAAATCACCATATTTTTTTTTTTGCATAGGTTAAATAAAAACACCCAAACAAAAATCTCAAGAAAACTCAAAAGATCAACCTGTACAATACCCGGATGCCGCATAAAGCAAGACAAAATAATAATCCATCCGCGAAAGCACACAGACCACCTCAGCCTCCTCTCTCCGCTCTCGAGCAGCCTTTTTTCCTGGAGGCAGCATCAACACTGCCGCGCCCTTCCTAGCCCACATCATCACCCGTGTGGCCAGACCTAATTTCACAATGTCCCACAAGTCAGAGGAATGTTGCTTAACCCATATACTAAAAGAAACCAAAGAAGAGAGGGAGATTTACAGAGAGAGCACACCAGGTACAGCAACATCATGCAAGCTCCACTCACACAGAAGAAAAATTCAGAGAACGACTATTTCCCGGGAGATATAAAATATAACTCGTATTGCAGCAAACACACATACATCTCGGTGGCATTAGTGTCAAAATCAATTTGGAAATGAGTAATTTGGTTGAAAATAGAGGAAAAAGTAACCACACAAAACTGAACCTTAGCACCTATCATGCATTCCATCGAACATGTTGAAGGCAGGTACACCGGCAAATCTATTGTATGATTAGTTTTGCACCTATATCATGCCGATGTCTCCTGGAGCTTGTACGAAGCTCTAAAAAATCACGATATAGCAAATTGGGAGCAAATATATTAGCATAGGTGGAGCTAGCAATAGCTATTAAACATACATAAGAGGCTTTCGTTAATAGCTTTATCCTGACTCGCGCCGCCCGCATACACTTTGGTAGTGTAAGGAGAAGGTGGAGGCCCAAGATAGAAGAAAATCTTTATTTCTTATCATATAGGACTGAATATTTGAATCTTTAGATACGTCCATGAACGTTCATACTACCCATACTCCCCAACCTGCATAGTGCTTGTACTCTACTCCTGCTAGAAAATATCCACTATTTAATCAATTGGACAAAATATCATCTAATGCAGCCAGGAAGTAATTAAGTAATAAATCATGGCACACACATTATCTTGCAAGAACTGACTATGTGTTGCCTTTGCTATTCCTTTTATTAACTAAATGGAATAGTTTAAGATCTTTTCAAGCATGTTGATTTCATACAGTGCAACTGTTATCATCTCAAATGGCAGATTGTCGATGCAGTTTCAGTTATTGTCATAACAGATCCATACAACAATGCTACCCCACATCCCATGAATTGCCAAGAAGTGTATTTATAGAAGCACACAACCATCTTAATGAAGAAGAAATAGTACAAAGGAGTGCTTGAGAGATTCAGATGAACGATGAAAACTGAATTGAATTTGTACTCCAAACAAAATCATAAACAAAATAGTACATGTCGGACATTTCATCATACATGTGAGGATCTGTAGCACAACCGTCATCACTCCTCCTTGTGCTACCTGGCTGCTCCTGCATGAGAAAGAAGAGAAATAAGCAGAGAGGGCGCATGAGCAGCAACTTACAAACTCGCACGGAGCACGGCTCAGTAGCCGCTCCCGTGTGAGCAAAAAATAGAAATAAATAGAGCGAGAGCAGGAGCAGAAACTTATGAACTCGCACGGACGGAGGACACGCATCGGCAAAACAGATGGTTTGACCCTCACCCAGGCGGTTGCGTTCCCGCGTGCGTTGTCGTTGACATAGACGTGGTGGCGGCGAAGGGTGGGCTTGTTGTTGCCCATGGAGGAGACACCGCCGGATTCTGCACTGGCCTCTACGCCATCGCGATTGGGGATGGGCCGCTGCTCCCCATGGAATCGAGGACATGCAGGTGAAGTTGGATCATCAGTGTGAGCCGGCCTCTCGCTCACCACGACCACTTGTTGGCCCTCGAACGCCCCCAGCCAGCTGCCGCCTCCAGCGACGAACACATCCGGCTCCCGCGTTTAACGCCTGCCACCTCCGTAGTCCGTTTCGTCACATCGACAGCCTGCAGGTGACCGGCGCACACATCCACCACCATGCCTAGCTCCGGCTGCCGGGAAGCCGAGGACGCGCCAGATGCCACGCATCAGAGGAGGCGCTGGCATCCGTGGACGCACTGGCCGCCGCGCATCGGAGAGTTCGCCAGCGTCTGGGGAGCAGAGGAGGCGGCCGCCGCGAAGCAAAAGCTGTGCCGGCTGCCGGGAAGCCAAGGAGGCGACGGCCGCCGCACATGAGAGGAAGCTCCGGCCGCCGGGAGCCGAGGACGCGCCGGATGCCACACATCAGAGGACGCGCTGCCCCGCCAGGTAGCCGAGGAGGTGGCGGCCTCCGCGGACGCGCTGGCTGCCGCGCATCAGAGAGCTCGCCAGCGTCCGGAGAGCCAAGGAGGCGGCCGCCGCAGAGCCGCGGTTGTGCCGGCTGCCGGGGAGGCAAGAACTCGCCGGCCGCAGCTGCTGCTCCATGTGTGCGCCCCGTATCCTTGCCGACGGTAGAGAGAGATTATGTGGAGAAGAGCAATGGGGAAAGAAAGGAGAGGAGGAGATAATTCTGGAAAGACCACGCGGCTCACAAACGGATCCAATAAATTTGGTCAAAGCGGTGTGGCAAATCAGGTGATAGTTCAGCTAGAACCACCCCAAAAACACCCCAGAAAATTATAAGGAAAGAGAAGGGCAGGAAGTAGACAGAACAATAGAATTCCTAGGGGGCATCCAAATCGCACACCAGCAAAAAGCAGACCACCAGATGACGACGTGTCAGCACGAGGTTAATCCAAAAAAAATTACCAAAATCTGAGAAAAATTGAAGTTGATCGCTCTTAGTATAGTAGTTATTACTGGTGGGCTGCTGTCCGATGTAAAGAGAACAACAGATAGGAGGCAGTGCTTCTAAATAAAAAAAAGGTGGTTTGCGTGGGTGAGTTGATCGGTGGAGAGTAGCTGTCAGGCTGTCACCTACATCTGTCTTCTTCTCCAGAAGATGCTTTTTTTTTTAAACATAAGGCCTTAGCCCTGCGTTAAATTAATAACGCCACAACGGCAGATACAACGTGCATATTACAAACAGCTTACAGCAAAAACACAAGCAAGCTAAGGATACACAAAAAACACACAGCTTGAGCCACCTAGCACTATCCGACGCTGAGAGAGACCAGAGGGCTGCATGGTCAAGAGAGAAGCAACCAGGGACGAGTCGTCGTCTACACTAACAGGCAACAGGCTCAAAACTTCATCGACTTTGCCTCCGGAAAGGACCCATGTCCCTCGCCCTGGATCGAAAGGACGTTGTACCGTCGGGAGGCAAAGAAGTTCCCCCAAGAACACAATGAAGCAGGGAGCAAAGTCACCTAGGCCAGCCATCATAGACACCCAGGGCCACCACAGGCACCACCGAAGCACCAGACGAAGCTGTCGGATGAAGACGCACCAACGAGAAGCGACCGGAGTCACCATGGCCACCTCCAAGCGTCACTGTTCGACCAACACCGCTGCAGGACCCCAGACGGCGCCTTCAGGAAGGAGAGCGACGTCGCAACGCCGCCGTCGTCCACACGGGGAACCAGGGGATTTCGCCCCATCAGAGGCATGGTGGTGCAGAGAGGTAGGTACCTCAACGAGGCCTTCAAGAAGGGGAACGACGCTGGCAGCGTCGTCCTCTTCGTGGCCAGCAACGACCAAGGGTTTCCCCCGATACCATGTCCCCAACACCAACCCGCCTGCCCATCCACAGGATCCGACGAGCAAGGCTGCCAAGCCCGAGATCGAGCAGGGGGATGAACAGATCAAGCAAGGAGAAGACTTCACCTTGGGATCTGGAGCAGGAGCCGGCGAGCAGCCCAGCGCCGCCGCGACCTTCAACCGCCGCCTCCGCGCCGCCCGCACGGCCGGGAGGAAGAAGATACCACGCCACGGCTGCCGCCCGCCGCAGGGCCGACACCGTCCATGCCACCCGGGGCCGCCGCCCCGGAGAACCTGGTCCCAACCAGGGCAGCCACTCACAGCGCCCCACCGCCTCCCACCACCACCCAACGCCGGCGAGGCCGAGCTGGAAAGGGGGCACGGCGGGCGGAGAGCCACCTGACAGCACCGGAGAGGACCAACCTCCCCGCGGCCGCCTGCCTCAATACGACCATGGAGAGGTTCCGCGCGCGGATCCCCGCCGCCCCCATCCTAGGCGCTGCTGGTCTTCGCCGGCAGCCGCCTCAGGGGACGGCGAGGGAGGGGGGAGCAAGACGGGGAGGCGGCGGCGGCGGGGGGTTAGGGTTTCGCCCCTCCCGTCGCCTTAGAGGAGACGACGCGAGGGGTACCGATTCATTTTTGCTTCTACCTCTTCTGCTCCCCTTGAGTTTATTGTTCTTTCTCCAGAAGATGCTTCGAAGGGGAAAAGTTAGCAAGGTTAGAGCTTGTGAAATGTTGAGCAAACTTGATCACGTCCGCTTGCAGTCAACATGGAAAGCAAGCAGATCGGTCCGGGAGGCTACGCCGGATTGGCGTTTCCAATCTTAGCCACCTGCGCTGCGCCACTGGATTTTGCTATTATGAGTTTTTTTTTGGCCGGGAGGGGAGAGGAGCTGGCAGCCGGAAGGGGTATGAAGGGACTGGGCGGGCAGAAGTGCGTCGCGGGGTCGCCGGTGACGCGGCGACATCGGGTCTGGCTTATCCTCTTCCCGGTCATCTCTGCATGCGTATCCCTGGCCGTGCTACACCCGTCCGCGTGGGACGCATCAGGCGGATGCGGTGAGCAAGGTCACGGACGCGGAGGACGTGTTGGTGCCAGGGCTGCCGGGGTGTTTGCAGTATGTCCGTCATTCCAGGGGCACTGATGTTCAATCTTATTCCTATGCGTTATCTAAATAGGTAAGCATGCTCTGAGTGCTCTGTCTTTAGATCTTGCAGCATGCTCAGATTTGTTCTTTTTGTTTGTTCAAATCAACTGAAGCTTCATTCTGCTGGAACATGCAGCGATAGGATTTTGTTTCTGATCAAGATCTATCTCTTTGGGAGCACTGATTTTGTCACTGAGCCTGTAAGAGGTAGAAAGGAGGTGCTCAGTGGAAAGCGATGGCATGGAATAAAAAGGCATGTAAGCTGATTTAAGCTAGTAGACCGTACACAAAAATAACTGGAAAACGAATTGAGGTGATGTGCTACGACCTGGTATGTTCCTCTTTTCTGAACCATTTGAACTAATTTTTTCATATTAGGCCTTTATTAGTTTCATGAAGTTCCTGCTTTCTTCAGTATTACTTTCTGGTTGCATAGCAGATCATGTTTTTCCTTTTCTGCCTGCCCAAATAAGTTGTAACCGAAGAAGCAAAACTAAAAAGAAAATAGATGGACGCTATAACCCTTTATCACATCGACTTATCACAGAAATTAGAGGTCATATAGAGATAGGGGAAACAAAAGATAGCCTTTAACATACTCATTAAATTTGTGAAGAGCTGTATAAATACACACAGAAAAGCTATTGACGGTGTCATCTCACAGAACCAGATGGCAATAGCAAGCATATACTAATATGATGTGCGCCAAATGAGCTGCATTCATGGCTGCAGCAGCCATAGGCGGTAGTTTGAACATCCAACAGCTACTGTTGTTATATGCATACACGTATGCTAAGTTGCGTCGATATCTGCAGCAACTGTGGATAGTAGTCTGAGCAGTCAACACTTGTTGTTGTTATATGTAGATACCTAAAGCTCAGCTCCCTGAGCACTGTGCTAACTTTCAGAGTTAGATTCCTGGTTGTATATCTCCTCCTGTAGTAAAATCTAAACAATTAGCTTCTATTAGTTCATACTAATAAAGAACAGAATGGTGAGAAATTTATAAAATTTACCACAGCAGAGCCTAGGTAGAAAGTACAATAAAGAAACCTGGCACTCTTTTTTCATAGCATGGCACTTGCATGAAGAACCGGTGATTCTTCTTTCTCTTTTACTCGAATAATCAGTTCCATCATTTATGACTATACATACATACTGCCGTCTGGTTGTTCTGAGGAACCATCAGGATTTGCACTCATTCATTGATATTCCCATTATTAGCTAATCAATAACACTGATCCGTTCTGAAAATAAAATAAAAAGACAGTGTGGTTTCTGAAAGGATGAAAAGGATAAAAGCACCTGAACTTCTGCCCAAGCGCTTCAACGGTCTAGTATTTTAAGTTAACCTGGTCACTACTCCAACGATATCTAAAATTGACAGTAAAGGAGAGAACTGAATGAGCATGAGAGGTAGGTAATACAGGTTGTAATAAGTAGTCTGTTTTTTATGGAAACCTGATAAGAGCACATTGTTTCCTGTGCGTGGCAGAATAGCATCAAATGACTTTGTGTCGTATGCATATAGAGGGAAGTTTTCAGGCTGCCGTGCAACCTCGATAACCTTTGTATTCTGAGTCAATACTGATTCTATGGGGTGGTTTGCTGTTATGTATTTTTTTCTAGGGACCAACAACCATGAAAGGTTGGAGCCTGTAGATCTCTTTTAGCTTCTCTCTGAATTGATCTATTTGGTTGGCTAGCAGGGAGCCTTTCTATTGCGTTGCCCTGCAATATCAACTAAGTCTAAGTACACGTTTATTGTAAATAATCACTGGCACAATAAACCGAAAAAGGAATATGTAATGTCAGCTAGTAAAAAGAAGATGAACATGTCTAATTTTAGGCGTTCCATATGAAGATGAACAGTGAAACTAAAAATCCGGATGCTCAGATGAAATATATTTTCATAGATTTCATCATCTGAAGGTTGAGTAAATATCGGCAGATAATTGAATGAGATGGGTAAGCTAACTGCATGAATCTCATGTGTAGGTCAGCATGGAGGATGAAGAAACTGAATGTTCAGGAGATACCAGTTGGTCAACGACAGTGAACCCCAATTCATACACATTATATTCGTGGTCCTTGTTCTCCAAGATCCGTGGAAGATGCAAAAGAGCATTCCGTTGAGATCGAGGTGAGACATCTTTTACTGGAGCAGCCTGCATTTCTATTTTCTTAAGTTTCATGCAAGATAAGTGTGGAGATCAAGTGTGAACTGATTGAGCAAACAAACCACCGCAACAATGATCAATTTAAACCAGTGCATAGGGTTATCTTTACTGTTCGCGCATGCCGTGAGGTCTTCAGTGTTCAAGAATCCACATCGTAGCATCGTAGCCATCATGACCAAGCAAATGAATCAAAAGCTCGTGTGGATAGGTCAGATCATTTTTTACCAAAACTTCAAACAAATTTATAATGCACTCGGAAAAGGTAATGAGAGAACATAAATTCTGAGCATATGGGAGTAACTTGCTAGCCTTCATCTTTAAAGCAAACATAATAGTTTGAATAACCGCAATGGTTTTAACTATCTGTCTCACTCCGCTGACCATTGGACTCTCAAAATGAAGATTCACGAAGTATGTCTTCAGAGAAAGTTGTGAGAACACACTCTTAAAGGAGAAATGATTCTCACAACACTGAACCTTTGTATGACGATAACCTTATAAAAATTATACTGAACTCATAAAAGAAAATTATCTATAAGCTAGCTGGTATCTTAACAAATGATTTGCACACCGCATATAAAGCAATAGGCCATAATACATGTCTATAAGTTATCCGAACCTAACAGCCTACATCAATCCACCTCAAGCAGAATCATTTCCATATGAGCCTATGTATGATGATAACCATATGAAACGTGCCGCCAACATATATCAAATAATAGTATGAATAGAATTTGCAGTTGCGAAACCTAAACAAAGACATTTCCAGCATGTCCAACCAAACATGTATTGGAAAAATAAATAATCTCGTGTCTTAATTGTGAGTTGTTGCAAAATCCACATCTATTATCTTCTAAAGAAATATTCTAACGCTGCAGCAGGCCTCATGTAAGCCTATCAATAAGTAAAAGCTAGAACAATAACGGTTTAGTTGACTATATGATTTTCATAGCAAATGAAAACTTATGGGAGAACTTTATAATACCTTCGGGATGCTAAAACCTGAAGTTTTCCGAGACGAAGGCTTTGTTGGAAATAGTAGAATAGGAGCATCACAGGCCTCCTCTAAAAGAGGAACATGGAAAATATCACAGGAGTTATCACAGTTGAAGACATGTTGGACTGAAAAAACATTAATCTTTCACAAAGTAAAATATGAAATCGCCGATCCAAATATCAAGACAGCTAATATTAGATTTCCCATTTCTTTCGGTGCAAGCAGAGCTTCCAAGATAATAATTGAATCCCTCTTTCGTAAGGAATAAGCGGCAGTGCTAGATTGTTGGCACCATGAAGCTCCCAGATCAGATTCACCAAAGGTAAGCCATGATGATAAAATAAAATGATGTTTCGCTTTTGATAGCACCAGCAGGACTATCAGCTGACTCACATTCCATGCAGAAGAGGAAAACAATCCACCAGAAAATGACCCAACAACTCTCCCATCAGAAGTACCAATGGAAGCAGCAGACATACATCTTCCAAGCGGAGATGGAGCATGCAAAGCAGAAGATGGAACCACTGAGGAATGCCTCCCGACCATGGCATCAACAGCAACATGGCAACCTACAACATCAATCAATCGGTAAACAACATGATATTGCTGGTATATTTCTATGAGCCTCCCGCTACACCGCCTTGGAAGCTTTCCCTCTTCATCCGACCATGGAGCATCCAGAGCCAGCGAGGTCCATCACCACCAATCCCATCACCGCACAGCTCGCAATCCAGAAGGATCTAGGGCAGCGCTGCGAGATCTGGTCGCGCATCACTGCAAACAGCTGGTCCTCCAGCGGAAGCCGAACGACGGTGAGAGGTCCGGCTCGCCGCTGCGTGCATCTACGGTGCCGAAGGCCGTTCTGGACATATTCGGACGACACCCTCCATTATTGTGACGGCGCCGCGCGGAGAGGGTGATCGATGCTACTCAGTGACGCTAGTCCCCTTGGGAAGGAGAGGAGGGGTCCGACCTTCTCCTCCATGGCGCCAGCGGCAGAGAGAAGGCCAGGCAGGGATAGGAGAGCGTCGGGAAGGATGTGGGCGGCGGCGTTGGAAAGGAGGAGAGCAGTCAATTCCTATTTTTTCTGGGCATGGTGAATTGAAGCGGTGGAGACGTGTAGATCGATGGCTGCTCGATGTGGGCTCCTCCGCACCGCTTTGACCGTCCCACGTTGTAAACCGGAAAACCGGAGATCGTGAGGATAGAAGAGAGAGAAACGTGTAAAGAAGGGAGGGATAACCGGAAATTATAAGTAGTAATACTGGAAGAAGCCGGTCAGATCTGATTTTTTCACGTGAGAAAAAAGGGAAAGGAACTCCCACATATCCAGGACTATCAGCGGGTGAACAGGGGAAAAAGCAATCGTGCCAAAGCCTGATTGGTGGAAACAGGACCATCAACAGTACCCAAAGTAATCTCCTTGCGGCAGAAAGGGTTAGCCTTGATATAGTTAATAATTATTGGCCATCGCGATGGATGATGGTAAGGTTGCTGTCTGGCTACTAACGCAGGAGTCAACGCGTGCTAATAAGTCAGGTCTCGAGATTAGATGAAACATCCAATAACTAGCTAGTCACCCCACTCCTTCGCAGCAGCTGGATGATCGATCGACAAGGTAGCTTAACAGCTCCGCTAGAGCTAGCTACAGATCAGCATGAGCAGACAGAGAAGCAAAGAGACAGACACAGCCAGTGCCACTAGCTACAACACACTTGAATGCATCGTAACCCAGCAAGTATAGCATCGGTGTATATGATTATGACCATGCATTTCGACCAAGAGCTGGTCCGGCCCTTGCCTCGCCGCCCATGGATAGATAGTAGATCAATCGGTGCGCCCGTGGATCTCATCAATTGTGCGTGCCGGGGAATGCCTAGTGGCCACCTGACCTGCCTCGGCCAAAGTTGGGAGGAGAGCGCAACTGCGCAAGTACGAGTGAAGTGTCTGCATGAACGTACAGCACGGATCGATCGAAAAGAAGCGCAAAGAAAAAGGCATCCTAGAGCTCAGCTTCGGCAGGGCAACCGCTGGTTGGCCGAGTCGACAGCTCCGCGAGACTGCGATCCCCGCCCTTTTCCGGCGCTCGCTTCGCACTTTCCGGTGCATGCTGAGCTTTCGTCTCCAACAGCCAGCATTGATCACGATTCACGACACCCCTGTCCGCTCGGCGGCGAGGTTCAGTCAGGGAACTGGGAAGATCAGAATGGGCATCGCGTCGGGCAGATTGCCCCGGCCGGCATTCCGTGTGAACCATTGAGCCAACCTTTTCATAGCATCTCCGGTCGGGCCCCACAAATGGGTCTGGCGCCGCATAAAAACGGTATGCAAGACGAAAGCCCTGCCCATGGCACGGTAGCGTGCCGGCCTTGTCATAGACACAACAGCCGGCCATCCAAAAATGCCATCTTTAAATAAAACTTATGCTTCCCCACGCGGCATCATTGCGGTCTATCCAGACAGCGGTGTATGGGAACTCACGCTCCAGCCTACTCGTCTGCAAATAGGCCGGCTCCTCGCCTACATCGCCTACCCGCGCCTACTGAGAGCAGTAGCGGTGAACCGCCGGAAGGGAGGCACCGTTTCGCACCGACCGTCGACGAGGTGTAGGCATTGTACAACGAAGGGCACCCCGTGCCGCCACACATTAGGCTGCCATTGGGCTGAAGGCTCAGTGCGGGCAGCGTTGATCCTACCGGAGCCGCAACCAGGGTCACAGTTAGAGGCGGAACGAGAAGCCATGTGCGCCTCGCACAACGTCAGTTTCATCTAGTCTACGGAGGACACGGGTAATCCCATTGCCTCACGGCCGGCAAGGGGACGAGCCGCGTCGGCGTGAGCAGCAGTTGCGCCGGCACTAGTGGCGTTTTGAAGGAGGAGGAGGAGCCGCCGGCGGAGCCCAATAACTCCGACTATGGTTCGGCGTACGAGTGGCTCCTCAACGCCAACCATCGCCGCTAGCGTTTAGTTTAGTTTAGGTTTATGTTTAGTTGAATTTCATTCATCTATGTAATATATAACAAAATATTAGTAAAATTTTGATTTGATTGAATTTATCTAAACTTTTGGAGGACGCAACCCATCCCCCAAAACGACCGTCTGATCCGGCACCTCCCGAACGGTCGGCATGGTCTTGTTGCCGCACACCATTTACGGGAGGCGGGTGGAGATGCTCCTACCCGCTGCCTATCCACGGCCAACAATGCAGTCCCCCCGGTTCCAGCCATGCCTGACCAGCGGTACCTCCGGGTTGTGGCCATGAATCCCACCTGCAACTGCAAGGACCCCGTGCAGCCGCAGTCCATCGTAAATGTGCCATGGACGCGCAAACCGTAAATTTTACCCGAAACGTATCCTGTGAGCTTCATGCGGAATTAACCCACCGTCTACGGAAATCGAGCTTCAGAACAGCTTGCAGCGGTTGATTCAGCGCTCCTCCATCCTGTCCGTACCCGATAGAGCAGCAAACATCCCGCCCGACTGGCGACCAGCCGGGATGGAGCTTTTCGGTTCAAATTTGTGTACAGCGACATGCTGCTGGCCGCAGTTATGGAGATGCAGGCCCAACATGCTCCAGCTGACTATCGCTGCAGAGAATTGATCGTGTTTTGCCAAAAGCGCGCATTCAACGCCAACTCATCGGTGGAGCTACTACTATTTAGCGGTAATGCTACACCTACGGACGCGAAACCTTACGGAAAGATTACGCGCTGACGGGTCTCCTGACGTGTTGCCAGCGTGGAATAGAAACCCAGTCCGCACGGTAAGAAAAAAAAAAGAAAAAAAAACAGTCACGCAAGGTAAATCCCCAATCCTATCTCCTGGGGACGGAGCGAGGCGGCGTCGCGCCGTGATCTTGCGTCGGCCCGGCCGTTGTCGGTTGCAGCTGGACGGCAAGCGCCGTCTCCCCGGTGAGCTGCTGGACGGGCGGACGACGTCTCCCTGGCGAGCTGCTGGATGTCAAGAGGCGTGCTGCTGAGCGGGAAGCGACGCCTGCGCGGAGAGCTGCTGGACGGAAGCCGGCGGCGCGCAAGCTGTTGGACCACAGGCGGCAGCCTTGGCGAGCTCTTGGTACGGGTGGCTGCAGGCAGGGCATGGTTCCATCATCGACGACAAGGCAGGCGAGGCCCAACTGTAGTCTTGGTGCTGCATCTCGTATGTACATGTGCAGTATGAGCAGTAGACCATGGTGAATGGGGTTACGAAGAGCAAATTGATCTTTTGCAATCTTTGGTTACTGCTACAAGGCTTTTGGCTAAGATGAATTTACATTTGGATTTGCAGGACTTGTAGGTATATGGAAGAAGACAAATTGCAGAGTTGTCTTTGAGATCTGAATGTTGACGTCAAGTATCAAAGCAAGCCTACAGTTCTGGAGTTGGATACCAGAACTGTGACTGCAGTTGGAAATAAAATGCCTGGAGCTTCAGAAGAAGTTGGGATCTACAAAAATATAAAAAATCTGAAGGCATAACATAGTCCATAGCTTAGCAGTTCTTGATGAACTAGGAATGATGATGTTTTGTTTGGACAGTATCCCAGGAACTTACCAACTGGTTGTAAGAGAAATGTTGTAAACTCTGATATTGTAAAATATACAATGTAGTTATGTTCTTGAAATTTTAAAGGATTGTAAACCTTGGCCTAACAACTTGTATTGTGGAATAATGAATAATAAATATTTTTGATGGAAACTTGTATGGTGTTTTGTTCGGACAGTATCCCAGTATTGTTGTTCTGTCAACAAAGATAGTAAGGTTATGCTGCTGATGCTTGAGGTAAGACCATTAGAATAAATTGCAAAAGAAGATAAACTCTACTTGGCAGTATTAGCATACAATTTCTCCAAAAGAGGAATATTCAAGTGGCAACAATAATTCTTGTTGGTTGAACTGACATTGTTTCTTCATAATGTCAAATAGACAAGAAAGCCTAGTAGACACTGATAGCTATTACATTAAGTTGCCAAGTGCATAAAAAGGGACTACGCCCAACATCTGCAAATTATAGAAAACATTTCTAACTCTGATCGAACGTATCGCTGGGCCCTCCATTTTCATCAAAATGTAAGTGTGGAGATCTGGACAGGGCAGTGGAGCTTTGCTGAACTTGAAACAACATGCTCGTATATTTTCCGAGAATCGGAGGAGTAGCAACAAACAATGAACCTCCAACTGGTAATGTAGCGGACATGGTTGGACTTCTGTTGTTAAAACCATAGTCAAGCGATTCCTACACCAATCAATTCATATGGTGAACTGGATGTACAACTTATTAGAAATAAAGAGATGGAAATAATAATACCTGAATTGGTCCATATGGAACAGTAGCTTTCATGGTTGGATTTATGTTGTCACTACTAGTGCCCATGCTAAATAGTCCCTGTGACAAAAGAATCATAACATGACTTGGATCTTGAAGTATTCATTTAAAACAGAGAGATGAGAAACGTACCTCAAGTGTTCCATACGGCAGTGGAGTTGTGGTGCTCGGATTTATGTTGCCAGAACTACTGCCAAACTCAAAAGATTCCTGCTCCACATTCTTTTGTTGCAGTATGTCATTCTCCGAAGATTTTCTTTTCGTTTTGGATCTTTTATCTTTCGATTTCGTGGAGCGGGCCTGAAATAAATACTAATTTAGTAAACATTAAAAATATGTTGAGCTTTTCAATGAAACTAGTTATTGGCAGAAATACTTCATGTTCAGCTTTCTTCTTCTCTCTTTGTGCAGCTTTCTTTTTCTTCCGTTGTTCGGCCTTTTTCTTCTTTTCTCTTGCTTCACGAATAAGCTTATGAACTTTAGATTCCTTTCTCAATGAAGGAGGACGTCCAGCACATCTAACAGCTATTGGACTCAGTATAGTTTTACTTGCTTCCCTAGTAGTTGGTGCACCACCTTCCTCTGAAGCAAGATATTCGTTGTATTTTCAGAACTTGAGTTAGTAGGTGGTTGAATTTTCAGATTGCGAATCTGTTCAATCAGATCATTGCATGACTCCTCTGACATGGCACCAATCTCTGCAACTGGGAAGAAAACATTGCACAACTTATCAAAACGTTTTGCAACAGGAGTGGCATCCATGCCTCCATATGTGCACCGGATAAAATTATGTTTTCTTTTTACATTTTTTCTCCACCGATCAAGGATGTAGTGTGAAGGAACCTCCTTGATTTTCTTGTGAGTCAACACACATAACACATGTGTACAGATAATACCTCTGAACTCAAAATGGCGACATGAACACTTAACTTCAAACTCTTCCACATTTAAATATACATGATAAACATAATCTTTTCTCCATCCTTCTTCTTTATCAATTAGCACATCCTCGATTATCTTGTACGTTTCTATTGCCCCTTCTTTTTGTATCATGGTACGGTCACAATACATTATGTTTGTTAGCTCCTCTTGAAACTCTTTGAACTTCGAATTTGTATAGACTAATTGAAACTGCTTCTCAATGTCAAAGTGTGTGATACAAGGTATGGTTGAATGGAAAGAACTGAAATCAGCAAGTATCTCCTTCTCAACTTTATCACGAAGAGCATTCTCATATTGGCTAGTAAAATGCTTCAATGTTGTCTTGGCATTAACATACCCATCAAAGAATGCATGCATACTCTCACTACGTTGTGTAGTGGACATACCCGCCCAAAAAGCATCTTTCACAAATGCTGGTACCCAACGGTGGCGATTGTCATAGAGTCCTTTAGGCCATTCATTATCAACAATATTGTACCTCTCAAGCATACGCATCCAAGAATCTTCAAAATCTATAACTGTTAACGAATCATAAACTGCTTTGCCAATTGCTGTCTTGATATACTCATATTCATCATATCCACCTAACTTCTCAGGTAGCTTCTTCATTATATGCCACAAGCACCACCTGTATCGAGCATTTGGAAAAACTATTTCCACGGCATTCTGAATTGCTTTTGCTTGATCGGTCACAATAGCTCTTGGTTGACGATTTGACATACATGCCAACCATGCTTCAAATAACCAAACAAATGTTGGAGTATCTTCATTTGATAATAAAGCACATCCTAGCAACACAGATTGTCCATGATGATTCACTCCAACAAAAGAAGTAAAAGGCATATCATATTTGTTTACCAAGTATGTGGTGTCAAAAGTTATGACGTCATCAAAGGAATCATACACTGCTCTACTTCTTGCATCAGCCCAAAAGACATTCCTAAGTCGGGATTCATCATCAACATCCATGACGCTAAAAAAATTCGGATTGTCTGATTGCATTTTAATAAAATAGTCACGAACAGCCTCGGCATCACCACTTCCAAGTTTTAGTCTTCTAGTTTTCTCTAGATAATTGCGACATTCTTTCTCACCAAAGGTCAGATTTTCATGACCATCCGCTGCCACAACAAGAGAATTGAAATTCTTATTTACTCGTATTCCAGCCTGGTCATTCAACTCAAGCCTCCGCTTAACACTGTAGTCCAACCTTTTGTTGCATCTAAATAACCGAGATTTATGTGGACTTAGTGTATGATTATGATCCAAAATAACCGTTGAAAGATGAAATTTTCCTTCCAGACCACGGACAATATTAACTTTAGCTTTACATCCTAACCCAGCTGTTGGATTTGGCTTCAATATATTTCTTGAGTTCGACTCAGTCTTACCATGACGAGAGCAACAAAGTGTGAGGTACCTTAGTTCTCCATTATGATCTCTGTTTGAGCTTCTTCTCGTCACACCAAACCCTTTTAATTTAGCATAATTCTTGTAGTACTCTCGTACATCATCCTCAGTATCAAATGTCATCCCCAATTCAGGATCTTCAAGTAACACATCATCTTGAGTTGCACCCTGGTTCTCTTCAAGTTCCACACTGCTTTTCTTCTGTTGCTCGATACCATCATCATCGCTTGAAATAGACATGTCACTTGATTCTTGAACACTATGTGTTTGAACATCCATTCCTACAAATCATAAAGTAAATTTATTCCCTATTAGTATTTAACCAGATCACATAAAAGCATGATAACATGAAGGATTTTACATGACGCCTATAACATTTATCATACAATTGGTAGACTGCCCTATGCTAGATAGGAATAAGCAACACGCATGCACCTAATTTATATGAATATCACACCTTCTAATTTCCAGTTAGGGTCGATATGGACGATGGCAAACCTTCTTGATCAACTTGAGCAGCTCGGCTAGGTACTTGGGTGGGCATCCGTGGATGACGAACAGCTCGGCCGGAGGCACAACGGCGAGGTCTAGCTGCAGTGCAAGGAAAACGGTGAGCTACCTGGATGTGGCTGGACGTTCACGAGACCATGGAGGCAGCTCTGTATTCCCCAATTCACAAAAATAAAGCAAAGTAAATCCCCGATCTAAACCAGCTGCAAAACTTACACTGCAGTTTTCGCTTGTCGCATAATTAGCGGCACGTCCGACGTCCGGGGAGCAGCTCGCCGGCGGCACAACGACGAGGTCTACTGCAGGTTTTGAGGAAGATTGGGAGCTCCGTATGCGCGTCCGGCGATGGGCAAATACTGGGCTTACGGGGGTGCAGCTTCCGATCTCAACGAAGGCCAAAACATCAGGGGCAGGTTGAGCTTTTCGTTGCCAAATTAGCGGCACTTCCTCCTTTCCGTTCGGCCTCCACGCGGCCTCCACGTTGGATCCAAGCCTTGTCAGCCCGTAACTCGTCCGTAACCCTCCGTAGGTATAGCATTATCGACTATTTAGCAAAGGCCAAGGGATGCGTAGCCAAAAACATCTGGCTCAAAGCCTCACACAACCAATACCTTTCTGACTGAGACAAGATAAATAGATACTCTAGCCAACAAATTCTAGTTCTTGTATGATAAAAAGTGTTTATTTGGCAAGGGATTGAAAAAAAAGGTCACTACCAATGAATTTTGACTATTTTATTGGACGTGCAAAATCTATGTTTACATTTGCCTCCAATAATAATTTTAAATTGCAACAATTTTATCAGGTTTTGTAATTATACTATAGTACACAGTAATGGTCAAATATACAGTTGGATGACCATGTAGATGTACAAATCATCGAAAATTCGAAGACGGTAGAGTATCACATGGACATGTGAAATAAGAAAATGAATAAATAACAAGTACTAGCTTATTTGAGAATATTCATGAGTCATGACGTATATCATTTGAGTTGCTTTTTCTCAACCAGCAAGCATATACGTGCAACTTGTGAAGTATATAAATAATTATGTTTCTAAAAGTACAAAACCACTGATTTCGTAGCCTCATTAGCCTTTTTATTGAGTAATGTAAACCTAGTGCGATTTCAGAAATATTGTATTAAAAATACGGCAACCCAGAATTTTACAACGGTTTCAAGTTAGCGTAAGTTCTAACTTTGGTCTCTAGGGGTTGATGATCCTAGTTACAATGAATAGGATCATCTTTCAGTATTTAAAATTTGTATCTTACGCGGAAGGCATTGTTGAAAATATTAGTGCAGTGTTTCATCCAATTTTATGCACATCAGATATTCGATGGTTCTGATGAAACTCACACTTTTTTAAGTAGCATGATTTTCTTAGAGGATTAAATGTGAGACTAAGAAATAATTAAGGAGGTGATGCTGTAAAAAGTAAATAATGTGGTTTATTTGAAATTAAATTTGCATTTCACATATAACTAAGAAGGTGATTGGATGCTACAGTCATTAATCAAATTTTGACTTAATCAAAGTATAAAGAACAAATATTTTGCATTGGCGACATGGATTTCTATGAAGACAACTAGTGCTCAACGTTTTGGAACAACTGCGTACCTAAAAAGATATATAGCCAAAAATATAACTTTTAAATATAACAGTGTAAATTAGAAAACTATGACTACTACTTTAAAACAGACAGTGTATGATCGTATTTGTTTTACCATTCATAGCTACATATCTCAACTCACTTCTGTAATGTGCGAAAAATCTATCTGTCTAAAATAACTACATAGAAGCTAATTCAAGTAGAAAAGACATTAGAAATGCACAAACAAAGTTTTTTCTAAAATAAATTTGATCGCTTTTGGGGCCAAATTTAGGTTGAATTCTCAAATGATTAAGAAATCATGATGTCACGTGCAATGCTCAAAACAATCTTGAATATAGACAAGTATAGCATCACTCAATAGGAATCATAAGCACTATCATACACCCCTCCCATGGCTATCCAAAATTGGAGCACATTCTTCACTTGTTTTGCACAAATTTCCTCCTCTCACAACCCCTAGACATAACAATACCCATAGTGATCTTGCAACTCCTGGTTAGAGCTTGCCCTTCTCCTTGTCTCATTGTTTGACTCTAGGGTGACTGCTCCTAGATTGGCTTAATATGCCTCTTTACCCGAGCACGTACGTGTTGTACTGTAGTTTGTGATTGATGATTAATCACCTGCATCAGATTGTCATTGTTTCAACCATCGCACTATGCCATAACTGTTACTACTTCTTTTCAGAGCCATTGATAGTTCCAATTTATATAGTGTTTTGTGAGGTGTTTTCATTTGGATTTTATTTGGTTTAGATGGTGTTCGCCTTTAACTGGCGTTATTGTACCAAAAACAAAGAGACCTTGTATTTTCATGTGAGTTTCAGGTGTCACGCATTTCAGGAAGGAAATCAAGCCATTTAATGAAGATTTGAAGGAAATCAGTCAACACTATAATTGGAAGATTCACCATCAGGATCTCATGAGACTTTAACAACCATCGGTACGGTTGATCGTACGGCCTAACCGTACAAGTTGTTGCCGCCTTCACCTCATCGAAAGGGACAACTTTCGTTAAAGCAACACAGACAAAAACATTCGCTGCCATTCATCCACAAACAGAGAAGAGATCTGGAGAAGAACTCACCATTCGATCTTTAACGTGATCCTCCTCCTCAAGATCCACCACTCCACCATCATCATCTTAAGAGAGAGATAGAAAGATTCAACTTTGTAAACACTAGGGTTATAAACTCTATTCATATCCAGAATCTAATGTAGGAGATCATCACACTGAATCTTAAATTTAAATGGATGAGTTTAGAGCATTGTAAACAACATGAGAAAGATGGGATCAGGAAGAGGATAAAACTAGATTAGCAACTGAAAATAATTTAGGAAATATAAATTACACAAGTTATGACATTGCTTGTCTATGTTAGCTCAGGCAGCGACATTGCAGCTAGAGATTGGAGACTTTTGCACCAAAACATAATTTTTTAGGGATTTCTAGTTTCGTGCCCCTGGTTCGTTAGTTGTACTCAGTTTTCCCCAGTCCCTTAGTTTTTCCTCAGTTTTCCCCTCCTCTAGTTTGAAACACGCACAAGTGCTGGAACGGCCGGTAGCCGTCAGGTCAGAGGCCTTGACCGTTAGTCTGACCGGGTGGGGCCGCACGGGGCAGCTCCTCCCTGACCGTCTCGTGCTGACGGGTAGGGTCAGAGACACGTCGGAGCAGCCATCCATCTATCGACGTGTGGGCCGTTTTATTTCATGATTTTATACGCGGTGCTGCCAATGACAAATGGGGCCGCTCTATAGGCTGCCGCAGCCAATGACCAGTGGGGTCGTATATTTTTCAGTAAAAGACATATATTGCCGCTCTGTGGGGCTGCCGCAGCCAATGACCGGTGGGGTCGTCTATTTATTTAGGGAAACTCATATATTGCCGCTCTGTGGGGCCTCCAGCCAATGACCGGTGGGGTCGTCTATTTTTCAGGAAAAGACATATATTGCCGCTCTGTGGGGCTGCCGCAGCCAATGACCAGTGGGGTCGTCTATTTATTTAGAGAAACTCATATATTGCCGCTCTGTGGGGCCTCCGCCAATGACCTGGGGTAGTCTATTTTTCAGGAAAAGACATATATTGCCGCTCGTGGGGCTGCCGCAGCCAATGACCAGTGGGGTCGTCTATTTATTTAGAGAAAAAATCATATCTTGCCGTTCTGATATATGTCTTTAGAGAATATCATAGAGAGAAGCAACAAGTTCGCTAATTAATTATTCTTAAGCTAGGGAGAACCGCTGGCAGCTCGTTCCCCACCGTCGGACGGAGCAGCCATCGCCGGCGGCGCGCGGCGCCTCGTCGCGCCGCGGCTGTCCCCCCCGGCGTCGGACGACTGCGGCTGCACGTCAACCACGGCTCCAGCACTTGTTTCGTCCGCACGCATTGTACCCACCGCAGGAAAGTCCGCCGCAAGCAGATCCGCCGCCCACGACGACCGGGATTTGTTCCGCGCACCAATTGGTAGACCTCCGCTTCTGCCTCCCCCGCCCCTAATCGATTCGGTTCCCGTAATTTATTGGAGTTTGCAGGTACGAAATAGTCCTCAATGTCTCGTCGTAGCGGGTACACCGGCGAGGGTGGGGATTCGATCATGTCGTGGCCATGTTCTACTTCTCCTACCTCGTCGGAAGTGCGGGTATATAGCTTCAGCTCTCTGTACTACCGTTGAATTTGAAGTTCGCCATGGCTGTTGGGGTGATTTCAGTTGTTCTTTTTTCCATTATTGTTACAGGCAAGCCGATGATCCATGGTACATTGCATACCAAGATGAATCAACCCAGTGGTGTAGCCAGAGGATGGATTTGGAGGAGAAGGTGGCCAATTTAGGTGATGAATTGGCCCGTAAAAACCTGATGATATTCGAAAGCGTATTGTGGATGAAGAAAAGAAGAATTCAGAGCTTATTCGCAAGGAGAAGTTGAGAGTTGAGACAGATCTTGCCGTATTTGATCAAGTGGTAGAAAATCTAGAACATGAACTAAAAGTGATGGGAGAGGAGAAAAGTAGATTCATCTGCAGTTTTATTAGGTGTCATCCCTGTCCTAGCAGTTATGTGGTTCTGGTAGACGATTTAGTATAGAATTGTTATTCAGTAGATGGCTCTAACCACTGTATTTTGTTGTGGCTCTAAGCACTGTATTTCGGTGTACAATTTCCTACTTGTGCTAAGTAATGTGCACGATAATTTTAGCAAGGGATCCCAAAAGTGAAAGCATGTACCAGCCTCCGGATCAAATACATATCAATATCTTCCCAATCAAGTTGGGATAGAATTCAAATCATACATACGGATGTACATGGACACATCAAGAACGTGAAGAAGCTTTTTTTGAGACGGAGGTAGTAGTTCGAATTTATAATAATTTATCCCAATTTGCGGCGTCGAACACGGTCGCGCAGCGATGGGCAAGAAAGGCCGGGACGACGGGCGGCTGAGGGGTGGTCATCTGCGCCATCAAACGTTGAAGCGATGTTATCGGCGATGGCTTCAATGTTCGTGGCATCGATGACCACATCGGCGCCGCGTCTTGGTGTTCTTCATCAGCGACGGATCTGCGGAGGGCTGGATCGGCGGCTTTGCAGCGCGGTTGTAGACGATGGCTTCAATCGTCTTGGCATCGATTCGCACTCTCGGCACCGGAAGTGAGACATCAACAGGCTCCGACATTGAAGGTGCGCGCCGTCGAAGCGATGTTGTAGGCGATGGCTTCAATGTTCGTGGCATCGATGACCACTGTCGGCACGGCCGCCGTCTTGGTGTTCTTCATCATTCAACAGATCTGAGAATAGAATCGAAAGTGAGACAGAGAGAGACATTTCAACTATTTCGGCGGTTAGATCCTCACCGCACTCTTAGATCCACGGCGCCGCGCGGTTAGATGCACGCCGCCGCCGCACGTTAGATCCGCGCCGCGCGCGCCGACGCACGGTTAGATCCGCGCCGCGCCGCCGCCGCGCGGTTAGATCCGCGCCGCGCGCGGTTAGATCCGCGCCGCCGCCACGCCGCCGCAGTTAGATCGCGCGCCGCCGCGCCGGCGGTTAGATCGCGCCGCCGACCGCCGTAGTAAGAGAGGAAATACGAGAGAGGAGGATGCGACTGGAATATGCGACTGCCAGGGTTGGTAGGTATGTGCTCTGCTCTTGTCTCCGTATGCGTCCATCGTGGTAGAGAGAGATACAGGCCGTCCGATCATAAATGATCGAACGGTGCAAGCGTTCGTTGAGCTTTCAACTAACCAAGATCCGTGTGACATACATCTCGACCAATCAGAGATCAGCCAGTGAGTACAAGTTAGGAAAACTGAGTAGAACTAAGAGGGGGAAAAGTGAGGAAATGTTTATCGGAAGGGCAAAACTGAGTATGACTGAGTAAAACAAGTGGGCCCGGAGGGGGAAAACTGAGTAATACTAAGTAAAACAGGGGCACCCAAATAATAAACGGACTAAGGGAAATTGAAGCTTTTGGCATAAAAATTGTAAAATTGTGTTATTTGAACAATATATTACATTTTGGCCGACTAGATATTGTTTGCAACTCAAAGATACACAAGTGTGACGAATTTGGACTCATTTGGACAAAGTTTGTAAGCATAGTGGGTATTTGGGAGGTGTATTGAGCAGAAAGCCCTGCATCTTCATATCTAGTAGCTCATGGACTAGGAAGTGGTTTTGAAGCTTTTGGCATAAAAACTTCATATCTCTATATTTCCTTTTCCATTATTATTT
Source organism: Lolium multiflorum (assembly GCA_030979885.1). Taxonomy (NCBI): domain Eukaryota; kingdom Viridiplantae; phylum Streptophyta; class Magnoliopsida; order Poales; family Poaceae; genus Lolium; species Lolium multiflorum. The sequence continues at coordinate 250,159,434 of CM061752.1, read as the reverse complement.
CTCTAGGTTGTAGGTAACATAACAAGGCTCCATGGGAAGGTTCCACCATGTTTTGAATTATTTTGAATTGAACCCTAAAACCCTAAAACCCTAAAACCCTAAAACCCTAAAATGATAAATGTGGCTTAAATGTGGCATACAAATTGTTCATACAAATTCAAATTGTTCAACACAAAGGGATCCCCAATACAAAGGGAACCACAATACAAATTGTTCATACAAATTCAAATTGTTCAACACAAAGGCATCCCCAATACAAATTGTTCAACACAAAGGCATCCCCAATACAAATTGTTCAACACAAAGGGATCCCCAATACAAAGGGAACCACAATACAAATTGTTCATACAAATTCAAATTAGTTGTTCAGAATAAAATCTTTCTCTTGCTCCTGGTGTGACTCGGGGGCCACCACCTTACTCCGGGTAACCCTACCAGGGATATTACCGGTGTCTACCTTCCTTTTGCCCTCTTTCTTGTTCTTCTTCTTCTGCAAAGCTTGTGCTTTTTCTTCTGCCATGTACTCTTCGAAGTTAGCATCTATCATGGCCTTACTACTTTCGAGGCATTCTCGACTATACTGTTCCCTCTCCTCTAGACTCATCGGTTGAAGCCATTCTACATCCATCTGTTCCCTCTGCTCTCGATCCATCGGTTCAATCTCCTCATGTTCAATTGCTGCTTCAATCTCCTCTGCATTTGCTGCTTCAATCTCCTCATGTTGAACTGCTGCTTCAATCTCCTCTGCATTTGCTGCTTCAATCACCTCATGTTGAATTGTTGCTTCAATCTCAAGTTGAATTGCTGCTTCATTCTCCTCTGCATTTTCTGCTCCCGCCTGATCTTCCATTCCAAAAGCTGGGTCAACTCCATTTTTACAAATCCTAGCAATGTGTCCAGGGATTCCACAACGTTTGCACTTACGTTTTCGAATCGGTGCACCACCCTCTGCACTAGCTCTGATCCTATTCTTCCTCGGCCTACCTGCCGGTCTAGTCAATACTGGAGAGTACAGTTTGAAGCCTGGATCGACTTTCATCCATTGGTCTTTTCCCAACAAGGTAGGAACATTCATAGCATATGCAGCCCTAAATTTGGCAACAGAGAAATACTCTGACACATACTGATCAACTTCACCATCTTCACCCCCTATAACACTCATGAAAAACAATGCGTGTATGCAGGGTATCCCACGGATCTGCCATCCCCTACAATGGCATGTCCTATCAACCAAACTCACTGGATACCTCCACTGCCTGTTTTTCAGTGTAGGTTACCTCAGCCTCCATTCCTTTTCTGACGCATTGCATCCTCAATTGTTTTGCCCTCTCATGCAAAGACTTAATCAAAGATGGGAGCATGAGATGGCCAACATAATTTGTGGATGCAATTCTTTGACGCAGATCGATCTTTATCATGATCATCTGCCTAATCTTATCAAATATTTGCCACAGCATAAGCCCTTTCAATGACTTGACCTTTGAATTGAAACTCTCCGCAAGGTTACTTGTTACATAGTCTACCTTGCAAATTTCATAGTCTACCTTGCAACTAGCTGTCCTTTAAACCTGCCATGAAGAGCTGATGCATCCACGGCCAAATAAGGCCTGCAACCGTCCAAAAAGCCTTTCCAGCAAGCTTTGAAACAACCAAAAGCCTTTCAATTTGTAGGGAACTGTATGCTTGTCTATCGCTACAACACTGCCTGGACTAGCCATCTCCACTTCAGCTTTGAAAGTGTAAAGCAACTGAAAGCTTTCATTCCATGGACCATTGATCTTGTCAAGAGCCATTTCCTTTGCATAGAACATCCTCATGTAAGGTACTTCCATTTTATACTTCTCAACCACCTTTTTTACGAGTGCTGTTGGACCAAGTGAAGGATCTTCTCTCAGCCAATCTAGGATTATATCTGCCAACCACCTAGTCTTCGCTAGCTTTGTTTTCAGCTCTGGCTCTCCCCCTAGAGGTGGACACCTATGGATCTCCTTATTCTTCTTTACCTGAAACATAATGATAAGGGATGTCAGTAATAGATAACAAATTTTACACTGTGATCTAAATACACAACTGGTTGGCGTAGTACCTGAACCAAGCTGCTTCTGCGCATTGTGGATGCATGCAGCCTAAACCTACACCTTGGGTATGGGCATTTAATTGTGAACCTACCTGGCTCACTTTTAACAACCTCAAAATTATTCTTAGTGAGAATGTGATATGTAGTAATTGCATTACGGCAGTCCATCATCGTTTGAAACACGGTGCCTTCTACAAGCTGGGGATCCCCCTGTTCCACTCAATTGTAGGCAAGTCTTCACCTTCGTAATCGGCTAAAACGAGGCTGTCATCATTCTCATTCTTCTCTTCATCATCAGTGTCATCAAATCTGGCACCAAAAGCAATATCTTCCATGTATTGATCCTCCATTGCCTTACTGCATCGATCTACCAATTCAGGAAACATCAACTCATCCTCATCATCTTGAGGAGGCTGATCCTCAATGTCTGCATCGTCCTCCACAATGACCGTACGAACGATCTGGCTACCACTAGCACTGGGACAGATGGTGCTGCTGTGGACCTACAAGGAGCGCCGGCGCACCTGCTTATTAGAAGAGGCAGCAGCAGTAGAGAGACATGATGCCCGACCACTGATGCCAGCACCAGAGAGAGATGATGCCCGGCCCTGTCCACATGGATACGAATTTTACCGAACCGGCAAGAAGCATTCAAAGCAAAAAGAATTCCCAGATCGTCGTCGGAAATTAGTGGAACAAATCTTCCCTCCGTGTTGAAATATTCGAAATGAACTGCGTCGTAAGAGCTCCAGCTGTACTGACCGCAGATGTTAGCTTTCAAATCCCTCAACGAGATGGTGGTTGCAACCACCGCAGGGAAGAAAAACCCATTCTTATAGCGTTTAGAATCACGCGTATAGCTAGAATCCAGCCTAGCCACCAGCCGAAAAGCCAGCGCTGGATCAATCCTATTCGAAAAGCAACGCAGTTAGTTGAGCAACAACGATTGGCGCTCAAAAACTGCCTACTGTTAATTCACATAGGCAGACGATGCTTACCCAGATGGAATCCATGCGTTAGATCCCTCCGATTCCCAATCTTCTCCGCGGTTGACGCGAACATTTGGCACACCAGATGGACATACAAACTCCACGAAAGGGGTAGATCCAGATCTGGTGGAGGCGGAGCCCTCTCCGCCTCCCGGTGGTGGTGGTGGGGACGGGGGCGGCTCGGCGGCGGACGACGCCATAAGGTAGGAGGGCAGGACGGCGTGGCGGCGGAGGGCGGTGTGTGAGCTCCTCCAGTATCGGGCGGAGTGGAAAGCTTTGGGTGAGCTCCTCCGGTCAACAGTCAACAGTTCGAAAGAAACGGTCAATTCAACACCAACGCGGCTCCCTAGCCGTCACCGGTAACGGTGAAGGCCTCTGACCAGACGGCAACCCTCCCGTCTGAGCGTCTACGACGGGTTTCAAACTAGAGGAGGGGAAAACTGAGGAAAAACTAAGGGGCTGGGGAAAACTGAGTACAACTAACGAACCAGGGGCACGAAAATAGAAATCCCAATTTTTTAATAGGAAATTATGTTGATAATATATTTTAACCTATCACCGGATATTGAAATAACAACATTATGAAAGGAAATATAGTACTATACACAGTGTAACCGGAACATGTCGTTGATGAGTTGTCACCATTCACTACGGGAAAAATTGCCGCTGCCGTGCAGGCAATCATTGCCGTGAGCCGCTGCACGGCAAAGAAATCTTTGCCGTGCGGGGCAAGCAGGACGCACGGCAAAGACGTACCGCACGGCAACGATTTCTAGAAGCGCACGGCAACGAACAGCCGCACGGCATACTCTTCAGTGGCGCACGGCAAAGAAGCTTTGCACGGCAAAGCCTAAGAAGCACGCACGGCAAAGAAAAGCATCACGGCAAAGATCCTGCACACCGCACGGCAAAGTAAAGATGCACGGCAAAAGGGTCTGGATGTTGCCGTGGCACACCCTTTGCCGTGCGGCAAGACAAACTGCACGGCAAAGGGGCCTTTGCCATGCGACTCCTTCTTTGCCGTGCGCCATACTTCATTTTATTGGTTTTTTCTTTCTATTTTATTTCATCTCATACTTATATTTTTTTTATTAGTTTCACTTTTTGATGAATATTTATTAGTGTTAATTAAGACAATGTGCACTACAAAATTACTCTCCATGTTCATCCCCCACATATATCAGGGTTTCGGAGCAATTAATACGCGCTTCGGAAAATCTGCTAAGTGTTATCGCCAAAATGTGAGGAAGGTCACACCGGGGAGCTACTTTTGCACCATTAGACCTTGCACCACACTTTGACACATATCATAGGTCCACATGCAAGGTTTGGTGGGGTTCCGGTGCTCCGGCGGTCGTTATCCCCCTCCTCCCCCAAAACAGGAACGCGTGCCCCGGCGGGTCTACCCCCCTAGATTTCTCCGCGCGAGGGTGAACCAATGTAACTTTTCATTCTTTTAGGTTTGTTTAGTACATATACACATGAGAACCAAGATTGGGACCCTTTGGCACATATACCCGCAGCTAGAGCCATTATCACACGATCGAGGGTGTGCCTGATCTACTGGTTAGGGTTAGGTGTAGGGTTAGGGCTAGGGTTTAGGGTCTAGGGCTAGGGTTTAGGTTAAAGTTAAGTATTTATGGTTAGGTATAGGTTTAGGGTTTAGGGTTAGGGTTTATGATGCATGGTTAAGCTAATCGTGGTTTAGGGATTTAGAGGGGTTTAGGGCTCGAAGCCTCCCGGTTTAGGGTTTAGGGTTTAGGGGAGCTACTTTTGCACCATTAGACCTTGCACCACACTTTGACACATATCATAGGTCCACATGCAAGGTTTTGTGGGGTTCCGGTGCTCCGGCGGTCGTTCTCCCCCTCCTCCCCCAAAACAGTGGAACGCGTGCCCCGGCGGGTCTACCCCCCTAGATTTCTCCGCGGGTGCACCAATGTAACTTTTCATTCTTTTAGGTTTCTTCAGGACATATACACATGGAGAACCAAGATTGGGACCCTTTGGCACATATACCCGCACTAGAGCCATTATCACACGATCGAGGGTGTGCCTGATCTACTGGTTAGGGTTAGGTGTAGGGCTAGGGCTAGGGTTTAGGGGCTAGGGCTAGGGTTTAGGTTAAATTTAAGTATTTATGGTTAGGTATAGGTTTAGGGTTTAGGGTTAGGGTTTATGATGCATGGTTCTGCAGCTCTCGCGTCGTGGTTTAGGGATTTAGAGGGGTTTAGGGCTCGAAGCCTCCCCAGTGTAGGGTTTAGGGTTTAGGGGAGCTACTTTTGCACCATTACACCTTGCACCACACTTTGACACATATCATAGGTCCACATGCAAGGTTTGGTGGGGTTCCGGTGCTCGGCGGTTGTTCTCCCCCTCCTCCCCCCAAAACAGCGGAACGCGTGCCCCGGCGGGTCCATCCCCTAGATTTCTCCGCGTGAGGGTGCACCAATGTAACTTTTCATTCTTTTAGGTTTGTTTAGGACATATACACATGGAGAACCAAGATTGGGACCCTTTGGCACATATACCCGCAGCTAGAGCCATTATCACACGATCGAGGGTGTGCCTGATCTACTGGTTTGGGTTAGGTGTAGGGTTAGGGCTAGGGTTTAGGGGCTAGGGCTAGGGTTTAGGTTAAAGGGTAAGTATTTATGGTTAGGTATAGGTTTAGGGTTAGGGTTAGGGTTTATGATGCATGGTTCTGCAGCTCCGGCGTCGTGGTTTAGGGATTTAGAGGGGTTTAGGGCTCGAAGCCTCCCCAGTTTAGGGTTTAGGGTTTAGGGGAGCTACTTTTGCACCATTAGACCTTGCACCACACTTTGACACATATCATAGGTCCACATGCAAGGTTTGGTGGGGTTCCGGTGCTCCGCGGTCGTTATCCCCCAAAACAGGAACGCGTGCCCGGCGGGTCTACCCCCTAGATTTCTCCGCGCGAGGTGCACCAATGTAACTTTTCATTCTTTTAGGTTTGTTTAGTACACATACACATGGAGAACCAAGATTGGGACCCTTTGGCACATATACCCGCAGCTAGAGCCATTATCACACGATCGAGGGTGTGCCTGATCTACTGGTTAGGGTTAGGTGTAGGGTTAGGGCTAGGGTTTAGGGGCTAGGGCTAGGGTTTAGGTTAAAGGTAAGTATTTATGGTTAGGTATAGGTTTAGGGTTTAGGGTTTAGGGTTAGGGTTAGGGTTTATGATGCATGGTTCTGCAGCTCCGGCGTCGTGGTTTAGGGATTTAGAGGGGTTTAGGGCTCGAAGCCTCCCCAGTTTAGGGTTTAGGGTTTAGGGGAGCTACTTTTGCACCATTACACCTTGAACCACACTTTGACACATATCATAGGTCCACATGCAAGGTTTGGTGGGGTTTCGGTGCTCGGCGGTCGTTCTCCCTCCTCCCCAAAACAGCGGAACGCGTGCCCCGGCGGGTCTACCACCTAGATTTCTCCGCGCGAGGGTGCACCAATGTAACTTTTCATTCTTTTAGGTATTTTTAGGACATATACACATGGAGAACCAAGATTGGGACCCTTTGGCACATATACCCGCAGCTAGAGCCATTATCACACGATCGAGGGTGTGCCTGATCTACTAGTTAGGGTTAGGTGTAGGGTTAGGGCTAGGGTTTAGGGGCTAGGGCTAGGGTTTAGTTTAAAGGGTAAGTATTTATGGTTAGGTATAGGTTTAGGGTTTAGGTTTAGGGTTAGGGTTTATGATGCATGGTTCTGCAGCTCCGGCGTCGTGGTTTAGGGATTTAGAGGGGTTTAGGGCTCGAAGCCTCCCAGTTTAGGGTTTAGGGTTTAGGGAGCTACTTTTGCACCATTACACCTTGCACCACACTTTGACACATATCATAGGTCCACATGCAAGGTTTGGTGGGGTTCCGGTGCTCCGGCGGTCGTTCTCCCCTCCTCCCCCAAAACAGCGAACGCGTGCCCCGGCGGGTCTACCCCCTAGATTTCTCCGCGCGAGGGTGCACCAATGTAACTTTTCATTCTTTTAGGTTTGTTTAGTACATATACACATGGAGAACCAAGATTGGGACCCTTTGGCACATATACCCGCAGCTAGAGCCATTATCACACGATCGAGGGTGTGCCTGATCTACTGGTTAGGGTTAGGTGTAGGGTTAGGGCTAGGGTTTAGGGGCTAGGGCTAGGGTTTAGGTTAAAGGTAAGTATTTATGGTTAGGGCATGACAGGATACGATCTACTGAGGAGGGTCAAGGTAAAGATATTTGCATAGCCTTTATTCTTGCTCTGCTAATTTGAGCATGCATTCATTCATTTCATAGCATAGTACACATTTTCCTCCTTCTCTTCACATTTTCCTTCTCTTTCCTTATAAATGAAATGATTAAAAAAAAACGTTGCCGTGCGCAGGCGCACGGCAAAGAAGCCTGCCGCATGGCAAAGGCCTCCCTGCGCACGGCAAAGACCCGCCGCACGGCAAAGGTCCTTTGCCGCACGGCAAAGGGCTGCGCACGGGAAAGGGTGCGGATAAGCACCTGGTCGGGACGCTCCCTGACCCACAAACGCATCTCACATCCCCATCCACCGAGCCGCCACCCTCCTCTCTCGCTCGACACCGCCGCGCCTTACCCCGCCGCCGCCTCCCTCCTCTCTCGCTCGACGCCGCCGCGCCCTACCCCGCCGCCACCACCCTCCTCTATCGCTCGACGCCGCCGCGCCCTACCCCGCCGCCGCCTCCCTCCTCTCTCCCACGTAGCCGCCGCCGCCGGACCTCCCACGCAGACGCTGCCGCTGGCCTCGCCCTCCCTCGCCGCCGCCTCCCTCCTCCCTCCCAGGCAGGCTGCCCGCACCATTGCTGCCGCGCGCCCGAGCTGCTGCTGCTCTCCCCCTCCGCCGCCGCCCGTGCTGCTGCTGCTCTGCCCCTCCGCCCGCCGCCCGTGCTGCTGTTGCTTGCCCGCCGCCGCCCGTGGTGCTGCTTGCCCCCTTTGCCCACCACCAGCCGTGGGAGCTGCGGCCGCCACCATCCGCGGAAGCTCCGGCCACCACCAGGTATGTGGCCATCTTTTTTTTGTAAATTTGCATGTTACTTATAGTATTTAGGGTAGTTATAAAATACATGGTCGAGTTTGTTGAGGGTCACAAGAGGCGATGATAATGTTGAGAGTATGCATGGGCATATAGAAGGGAAGCATTGGTGGGCGGGCGGGAAGTGCCGGTAAATGGGATCTAGGGTTTTCACTATGTTGTAAATTATGGGATGACCAAGATCGTTCAGAGAATGAAATTGGACAATCAAAACTCCATAGATAGCACCACTCCACCACTAAACTTCTTAGATGTAACATTGCATTACCTCATTCACAAAGCAGCAAAAGTAACATTGGCTTTCTACTGCTCCATATACTCTATATACGCGCATACATGGTAATTATTAATAGCCCCTAATTGGTTTTTTTGTTATGCAGGCGATGCTTCGAGGTGGACACGAGGGGCGGCGTCGCGGGGGTGTTTGACGGGGCGTTTCGGATCTTCTTCGACGATTCTCTCAGAGGGTCGTTGGTCTTCTTCGCCGGCTGTCGGTCACGCTTCGAGGGTGAGAATCCGTTCGCCTCTCTTGTACCTAGGTTTTTCTTTATGTCTAGATCACCAAGTCTGTCGCGATACCTAGGCGTCTCTTCCCGACCGTAAGGGTTACGCGGATAAATATGCATTAGTGGTCTCGCATATTATGAACCATAACTCTTACGGCATTTATCGGGACAGCCGGCGGATGCGTAGTTGGGTACGTTCTCCGTGCTCTACCCCGATCCGAGACAGGATTTCGGTAGCGCCTCCCCGTTGTTCTCCGGATGCACACCCCTCTCGGCTTTTTGCCGAGACGTGTATCGGGAGAGCAGCGGGGAGGTGCTGCCGAAATTCTATCTCGGATCGGGGTAGAGCTGGGAGAACGTACTCAATCTACGGATCCGGCGGCTGCTAGGAGCCCACCTAGTAGAGTTTCAGGTTGATGCACGCGTAAAATAAATAAATATATGATGCATTTATTTCCTATTTGATATATAAATGCTATGTTCGTCTGTTTTGTTGCTGATTAGAGGATAGATAATCGTGGCTGGATGTACGATGGCAGAATCAGTCAGTGGAACTATACTGATGAATGGGGAGAAAAGACCGAGCAGTTTGTGGATAGGGCGTTTGCCATCCCTAGCAGACCTATAAGTGTTTGGTGCCCTTGTAGTAAGTGCGCTAACCGAAAGGCACAGGACAAGGAAACTATGAGTATGCACCTGATCAAGTTTGGGTTCACACCGTCCTACAGGATTTGGACTTACCATGGAGAAAAGGCAAAGAAACGTGCTAGGAAGGAGGTGCGGCAGATTCAACCTAGGGGGAATATGACACTGGTTTTGATAGGTGCTTAGAAAACTTGGCTAATGGTAATGTGCCTGAAAGCCCTCATGTAGAGGTGGAGACACCTCAGGATGCGGAGACAAGTGAGGACCCGGAGGAAAACACAAAGGAGTATTATGAGGCTCTGTTTGCTTCGCAGAAACCCCTACATGAAAATACAGAGGTTACCCAACTAGATGCCATCGCTCGCCTTATGGCCTTGAAGTGCCATAGGAACTTGTGCAGAGATGGGTTCGATGAACTTCTGGTCATCGTAGGCAGCCTTCTGCCGAAAGGGCACCTCTTGCCGCAAAACTTCTACTATTCGACCAAATTGCTCAGTGACCTTAAGATGTCATCTCAGCAGATACACGCTTGTCCAAAGGGATGCATGCTATTTAGAGAGGAGCACGCTGACACAAATTATTGCATCAAATGCAATTCCTCTAGGTACTTTGAGGTAGACCGCAATGGTGATGGTCAGAAGAGGCAGACCACGGTTGCCAAGAATATCCTCCGCTATCTTCCAGTTCTACCGAGGATCCAGCGGCTCTTCATGACCGAGGATACTGCCCAGCAGATGAGGTGGGCCGTGGAAGGAAACAGATACACCGACAAGATGATACATCCGTCGGATGGTACTGCATGGAAGAACTTTGTCAAGAAATTTCCACTGAAAGCAGGTGACCCGAGGAGCGTAGCAGTTGCGATATCAACCGATGGGTTCAATCCATATGGTATGTCGGCTGCAGTATACAGTTGTTGGCCAGTGTTTGTTATTCCCATGAACCTCCCCCTGGCGTCTGCATGAGATCAGAGAACATGTTTGTGTCGATGATAATCCCAGGGCCCAAATACCCGGGCAAGAACATGAATGTGTACCTGGAACCGCTGGTGGATGACTTGGTTCGTGGCTGGGAAGGTCGCGGGATCCGAACATATGACGCATCAAAGAAGGAGTACTTCGATATGTATGTGTGGTACCACATGTCCCTGCATGACCTGCCAGCACGTGCTTTGTTCTGCGGGTGGTGTACACATGGGAAGTGGCCTTGCCCACAGTGCAGGCAGGCCGTGACTTTCTTCTGGCTAAACAAGGGAGACAAGTATTCATGCTTTGATGAAGCTCGACAGTTCCTTGAGCGGAGGCATGCATACAGGAGTGATGTAAAGAGTTTCAAGAAAGGCCGTGTTGTCCGTGGCCCGAAGCCAATTCCGAAGACCGGAACGGAAATCAAGGCCGAGTTAGATGCTCTTCAGCCTAGCCCTGATGGGAATGGTTTCTTGGGATATGGGGAGACACACCATTGGACTCACAAGCCGTGCTTATGGAAGCTCCCTTACTTTGAGTTTCTCGAGCTCTCGCATAACATTGATGTAATGCACACCGAGAAGAATATCAGTGAAGCCATTTGGAGCACGATTGTGGACACCGAGCCTCCTGTCGCTCCCACAGGGCGGCCGCGTAGGAAGAATGCGACGCGGGTACTCACTCCTAGTCCTAGCCCCCCTCCCACAGATGATGACGAGGAGGAGGACCAGGAGCACCACGGGGGTGGGGAGGACCAGGAGGAGGAGGAGGGTGGGGAGGACCAGGAGGAGGAGGGGGACGAGGAGGACCTCTCGGAGGATGAGCGGTTGGGGAACTTAGTGTTCGATCCTGATCCAAGCCTAGAGTGGCATGAGCCGGAGGATTACCAGTACGTTCCAGCTGTGGAGAGGCTGAGGCCACGTGATAGGAAGCCATATCGGCGTGGGATAACACAGCTCCCCGCGCTGAAGCTGGCGCTACAGGCACGTTGTTCTACAGCCCTATGGAAGGAGGTACATGTTAATTTTTGGCATTTCGTTATCGCAATTTTGTCATTATCAAAATTATTATCACATACATATTGATATTGTCGTTTCATGGTGCAGCTCGTTCCAGTATGAAGACCCGTCGCAGAGACCGCCACGTGGGTACTCGAACATCCTTGGGGGCCTACTTAGATGGTATTTCCCTGGGATAGTCAATCTCCCTACTGGTGGCTGCGACGTAGCTTGGAGGTGGGCGCACTACAGCCTCGCGGAAGATCCTCTTGGCCGCGGCACCGCGGCGGATTTGGTTGTTGCCAAATTCTGGGTACGTGACTTTTGACTTCTTACCATTCATACACTCTCCTTGGTTCACAATAATTGCACTAATGCCCCTTGTTTTACCTATGTGCATGGTTGCAGAAATACTTCAAGAGGGCCGAGGGCAAGGAGAATGCGTGCGATGATGTCCTACACCAGCTTGCAAGGAAGAGGGTGACTGGCATGCACTACGAGGCACGTGTTCAATGCGTCCGCGACTGGCACGCCGACCGCTTCATCCACATGACTAAGGAGGACGCTCGCGACACGCTCATGCAGCCGTGGCAGTACTTGCAGGTATTTGCATTTATGTGTTATTGATTTCTTTATCGCCATGTAGTTTATTTTACCATAATGGGTTTATCTTGTGCATGTAGAACCCTCCTCAGTACGTCGGCAACGACGATAGGTGCTTTCGTGCGATGGTCATGTGGTGGACATGCCCCCAGTACCTCAAGAAGCACGAGGAGGGCAAGAAGAAGCGGGCAGAGATGCGAGGTGGATCGCATATCCAAGGCAGCATCCCCATCTCTCTTCACCTGCAGAAGGAGGTGAGCAAATTAATGGTTCCTTCATTCTTTGAATTCATGTTATATATTTGCTAACTCTGCAAGGGTGTGCCACTTCACTTTATTACATGTTCTCTTTTGCAGGAAGTCAGGACAGGAGCGAAGCCTAACGTCTTTGCCGTGCTAAAGAAGATGAAGCAAAGGAAGACGCCTGATCCTGAGACGGGGTCCGTGTGGGTTAACCCGCAATCCGAGACCCAGTGCACGTCGTATGTCTCCAAGTTCAAGCAGAAGTACGGCGAGGACGCCAACCCAGAGGCCGAGGACTTTGACCCTGAGGTCGCGGTGCTTGCGGGAGAAGGCTTGAAGCATGGCCGCCTATGGTTTGGTGACGGGTGCGTCGACCCAGCGAAGGTTCCCTCTCTCCGCCAGATCCGTCGTGGTCGTAAGAGCGGCCAGCCTGAGGTAGAGCCCCGGCCACGGGCTTCGGATCTAGCTGTCGAGCGGTTATGGGTATGTTCTTCCTCGGGCCTCTACCTTTCCTTTACATGCACATGCTTTCCATTGAAATGTTAATGACATCGCGGACACATCGTAGGCGGAGATGGGAGAAAAGGAGCAGGCGGCCCAGGAGCACGCACGGAACTTGGAGCGGCAGGTTCTGGAGTATCAGCAGCAGCAGGCACAGATGATGCTGCAGATGCAACAGCAGCAGCAGATGATGCAGCAGCATCAGGCACAGATGAGCTGGCTGATGAGCCAGACGGCTCTGTCTTCTCCACCGGGGAGTATTCCTGCTCCTCCACCTTACTCCATGCCGTGGATGCCGCCACCGCCCACTCAGACCCCGGGGACACCTATCACCGTGAACAACATGAACATCATCCGGAGCATGAACCGCGGTGAGTCCTCCTACACTTGTGCCCAACCCGCTACTTGTGCTTGTTCAAGTGATCATTATGCAAATGACAAATGCCAATTCCATCAAACCTACTTGTGCTTGTTCAAGTGATCATTATGCAAATGACAAATGCCAATTCCATCAAACCTTGTAGATTATGTGTCACAAGGCAATGACGATGAGGCGGGCGCAAGCAATGGAGGAGGACAAGGTTGATGGCATGGTCCTCATGCACTCGTCGTTGTAATGGATTGTTCGCACTTGTTATGGATGTTGCACTTGTTATGGATTGTAATAATGGACATTGCACTTTGTTATGCATGAATTATGTGTGCTCTATGTATTTGTGGTGTTGTTGATGTGTTGGTGATGCTATGGTGAATATATGTTGTATATGTTATATATATATATATGTGAAATGCAATTTTAAAATGCAGAGATTAATGAAAAGCAGCAAAAAAATGAAAAAACCAGGGGCCTTTGCCGTGTGTATGCACACGGCAAAGGACTTTTGGTCACTTTGCTGTGTGCATACACACGACAAAGGCGCCACGTGGCGCAAGCCTGTGCTCCTGGGAGCTGTCTGGGGCGTGCCTGTAGGGGCGTTTGCCGTGCGTGCTAGGGCTAGGCCGCACGACAAAGGTGAGCAGACGGCACTGGCTGGGCGCACGGCATTGACAGGCGCACGACAATGAGTTGTGGCGCACGGCAATGTCGGGGGGCACGGCAGCCACCCAGGCGCACGGCAAAGAAGTGACGCACGGCAGAGATGCTCACGCACGGCAGCGATGGCAACGCACGGCAAATGCCTTTGTCGTGCATTCCTTGCATGCGCACGGCAAAGATGGCTTTGCCGTCGCAAACGTTGCCGGGCAACCTTTGCCTTGAGGGCACGCACGGCAAAGCCGTTGCCGTGCGTATAGGCCTCTTTGCCGTGCAAAGTGGAGCACGGCAAAGGCTGGCTTTCCCGTAGTGATTGTCCTTGATATGGCATGAGATAGTGGATTATCACATATTTTGCCACCGTGGAGAAGAGCATTCATTCCTCTAGTGTCGGTGTATATGTCCACTCCAACCAATGGGTTCAAAAAGAATTTGCATTTATCTTGCAAGCCTTGCCTTCTTTGAATATTATCGCTGTCTCTTGTCGAAAATTGTGTCCAAGAGATGCAAGGGGGATTTTTGTTCCAGCGGAGCAGCCTTGCCCTTTTCCGAAATAGGTTTTGGGACTTTAGCTTGAGGCATTGGGCATACAAAGTTGGGCCAGGTTTCCTAATAACAACAACATTCCATCAGAGACTCACAGGGGCGGAACCACGTCCCGGGCAACTAGAGCCATGGCCTGGGGCACAACGATTTGCCTGGTCTGTTACGTATAGATATTTTTGTGCTGGCCCGGGATGTAGAAGCCCTTTTCTGCCACATGATGTCGAACTGGCCGATAGGACAGAGACGATGAGGAAATCCCGCACAGCATCGACCGGCTCAAACCCTTTCCCACTCTCGCAGCGGCCGGAGCACGTACGCCGCCATGCCACGCCATTACCGCAGGCTCGCCGTACGGCCAGAACCCGTCCCAGCCATTGTGCCCTCTGCTCCTGCTCCTGCTACTTGGTTCGGCTTTCCTTTGTTTACTAGCCACATCCGCCCTCATTAGATCATGTCATGTGCGTCTCTGCAGCTTTTTGTTGGATTTGCAGGTCTCAACCAACTGAGTGTTAGGTTGATTACATTTTCCGCAGCTTTGCTTCTCCTACTCACATGTTGTACTCCTCTGGTACTCCCTTCGAGTTAGGTTGTTTATACGATTGAATCTTGTGTCTTGGATTGAATGGATTTGTGGACTGTCTAGAATTGAACTAAGGGTTTCAGTCTACATCATATAGATGCAGTGGTGCAGTGCAAAGAAGGATCAGTACCACCTTGGCGTTTCACGGGAATTTATGGCGAGTCTCGTAGAGAGAATCGACAGCTCACGTGGACTTTGTTACGCAGACTACATCAGGCCCGAGATCTCCCATGGCTGTGCAGCGGTGATTTCAATGAGACATTGTATAGTACGGAGCATTTCAGTGAGCGTGGAAGGGAGGAATGGCAAATGAGAGCTTTTCGAGAAGCTGTTGAGGATTGTGAATTGCAAGACCTTGGGTTCTCGGGCCTACCTTACACTTGGGATAATAGGCAAGAGGGACTAGCCAATGTCAAGGCCAGAATTGATCGGGCCTTTGGCAATGAGGCGTTACTGAATTTATTTCAGGTTGTGAAAGTAAAGCATGTGAGCACGGTAGAGTCTGATCATTGTCTAATTGTGACTGAACTACAGAAGTATAATCAACAAAGGTTTGCTGGAAGGCGCACTTTTCACTACGAGAATGTTTGGCAAACCCACGGGGATTATGACAAGGTTGTAGCGGAGTTGTGGCATAATGCAGAAAAGGGGACTGGTTTGGAGGGTTTCGCTAAATCCTTAACTAGTGTCGAGAAGGGTCTGTCGAGCTGAGGGACAGCAACGTTCGGAAATTTCAAAAAGAAGTTGCATAACCTTAGAAGGGAGTTGGATCGTGTCCGACGAGGATCCATGGGTCGTGGCCCATCACTCGAGGAGAAAAGACTGATGGAAAGAATAAATGAGGTTCTCTTCCAGGAAGAAGTTTGGGTTAAATAGCGGTCTAGAATTAATTGGCTGAAGTTAGGCGATCGCAATACAGCCTATTTTCACGCACACGTAGCTCAGAGGAGGAGGATGAATGCTATTACGACTCTCCAACGTGAGGATGGGACGTGGTGTGATGAACCTGAAAGTGTTAAGGAAGAAGTGCAGAGTTTCTATAAGAAATTGTACACATCGGATGGGCCACCGATTATGGGTGGGTTATTGAATCTGGTTTTTTTTTAGATAAAGGGAGCCCCGGCCTCTGCATCAAATGATGCACACAGCCATTTTATTGAAATATTCAGCGTTTAAAGTACGATCGAAATTAAGATTACAATCATGGGTCAGCCATGGTTGCAACATGAATCAACCAACGGAACAAACGACACGAAACAAGGCTAGCCATACTCTATCCTATTACTGTGTCGCCATCCAGTAGGCCGGAAAAAGAAGTCCTAAGTGACCTCCAACAGCCGATTGCACCCAGTAACCAAATCCTTGCGCTGGTCCTCCGGAAGAAGGAAAGCCCAAAGTTGAATCCAGTGCACAGCTCGAAGAATAACCTGCAAAAAGTTAGTACCCTTTTGATTATTAAACACAATATCATTTCTGGTTCGCCAAATTGTCCAGCATATAGCAGAAATCCCAATCCTAATTTTAGTCTTATCCTTCATTGGAACTCCATTTAACCAGTTCCCAAACATATTATTAATATTCAACGGAGGTGGTATGTTATATGCAAAATAAATCATTCTCCAAACAATTTTAACAAAAGGACATGCAAGGAACAAATGATGAACTGTTGTACATGAGGAGAAGGTTATTGAATCTGGTACAGGAGAAGGTTGTACATGAGGACTATGACATGTTGAACGAACCGTTTAATGAAGATGAGGTCAAGCGAGCTTTATTTCAGATGCATCCTTCAAAAGCACCAGGTGTTGATGGGTTTACTGCGGGTTTTTATCAGCGACACTGGGATTTGTTAGGTCCTGATATGTGTGCTGCTATTCTGGGTTTTCTGAATGGTGGTGAAATGCCGGCTTCGATTAATGATACAGCTATTACTTTGATCCCAAAGGTATGGCGGCCCCAATCCATTAAATAGTACAGGCCGATTTCTTTATGTACTGTTCTTTACAAAATTGCAACAAAGACTGTTGCTAATAGATTGAGGCCGGTGTTGGAGTATACTATTAGTCAAGAACAGAGTGCCTTTGTGCCTGGCAGGTTGATTTCTAACAATGCACTCGTCGTTTTCGAATGTATTCATTCAATGAAGAGGAAAAAGAGAGGGAAAAAAGGTCAGTGCGCTGTCAAGTTAGATATGATGAAAGCATATGACATGGTGGAGTGGCCCTTTGTTCAAGCTATGATGACCAAATTGGGTTTTCCACCTAGTTTAGTTCGAGTGATAATGAAGTGTATCTCGTCAGTCAAATTTTCAGTAAAGGTGAATGGGGTTTTGTTGGATTCTTTCTCCCCTTCACGTGGAATCAGACAAGGTGATCCGGTGTCGCCATACTTATTCCTGCTATGTTCTGAGGGTTTGACGGCGTTATTGCACCACTATAACACGGGGTTTATTGACAGAGGAGTTCGGGTCTGTAATAGATCTCCATGGGTCTCCCATTTGCTGTTTGCTGATGACAGTTTAATCTTCATCAATGCTAATGCTGTTAGCGCTACGAGGTTGAATGATATTTTAACTATTTATAATGAGGCGTCGGGGCAGAAGGTGAACAAGGAAAAGAGTGCAATCTTTTTTACTCCTTGCACTCCGGATGATCACAGAGAGTCGGTGAAGCAAGTGCTGAATATCCAATCTGAAGCCTTTAGTGAGAAATATTTAAGTCTGCCGACAGCGGTTGGTAGATTGACTAGTGATGCGTTCGAGTATATTGTTGAAAGTTCCAGGGGGAAAATCAATGGATGGGCAGAGAAAAACCTTGCATACCCGGGGAAGGAAGCATTGATCAAATCAGTGATCCAGGCCAAACCGTGCCATAGCATGAGTTGTTTCCTACTGTCTAAGGGTTCCTGCAAGAAATTAACATCCCTCATGAGTAAATTCTGGTGGAGTGGGAATTTGGACAAAAGATCTATGCATTGGATGGCATGGGACAAACTTGCCATTCCAAAGGGTCAAGGGGGTATGGGCTTCCGAGACATGCATGCCTTTAATGTGGCATTGTTGGGCAAACAAGCCTGGAGGATTCTTACAAACCCAAATTCTCTTTGTTCCCAGGTTTTGAGTACCAGATATCTGCATAACCAGAACCTGATGACTGCAAATGCACCAAAAGCAGCGTCGAGGACTTGGAAGGCGGTACTAGCGGGAAGAGAGGCTTTGAAACTGGGCTTGATTAAGAGAGTGGGCTCGGGTGATTCTATCTCGATATGGCAGGATAACTGGATACCGAATTCAGTCTCAATGCGACCCATGGGTCGTTTGAGAGACACGAATGTGACCCATGTAAATGAGTTGATAGTTGATTATCAGTGGAACGTTCCATTGATCCGCCAGCTGTTTTTCGCTCCTGATGTTGATGCGATCTTGAGTATTCCTCTGCGACGATCAGCTGGAGAGGACTGGACTGCTTGGGACAAGGAGAAATCTGGTGTCTACTCGGTGCGTTCAGCTTATAGAGCTCTTGTAGATAAGAGTTGGAGGGAGGAGGCCTTGAGACACAGAGACAGTCCTTCCTCTTCAGATAATGACACTGATGTTTGGAAGCGTCTGTGGAGGCTTCCAGTAGTACCAAAGGTGCGTGTGTTCTGGTGGCGAGTTCTTCGAGGTATCTTACCAGATTATGGGACTCTGTCACGGCGACATATAAAGGAAAACAGCACCTGTGGAATCTGTAAGGCAGAATCTGAAACTTTGATGCATGCGCTGATTGAGTGCAACCATGCAAAATTGTTTTGGGATATGGCAAAAGATATGCTATTAGTGAAAATACCGAGACTACACCCAGCGACATGGTCAAGGGATATTTTGTGTGATCCTTTGATTAATACAAAGGCGAGAGCGGTTATTATTACAGTAATGTACTCGATATGGACTTCGAGAAACAATCTTACACATGGTGAAGCTGGTTTTAATCCAGTGAAGACTATGGAAGTTGTCAGGGAGACTCTGCAAGCGCTTGAATTACCTGTTGACAAGGTTCTGTCTAAGTCAGCTAGGCCTTCTTGTAAGTGGCAGAAACCGTCGACGGATGTTGTCAAAATCAACTCGGATGGAGCCATTCGGGTGGAAAACAGTTCAGCGGCGACGGGAGTGGTAGCACGGGATGCAGTGTCATTCCGAGGAGCACTTGGAAAGTATTATGAGGGCATCTCTGATCCCCTCACAGCTGAAGCTCTCGCGCTACGTGATGCAGTTTTTTATGCTGTCCAGAAAGGTTTTACTAGAGTGGTGTTCGAAGTGGACTGCACCAATCTCGTCTGTGGTTGGCATGGTAGATTGGGCGATCGATCTTTGATCAGGCCAGTTCTAGATGAGATTAGTGAGCTAGTGAGTTCCTTTTCTTCTTATAGCATTAGTCATATCCGGAGGGAGGCTAACCAGGCGGCCCATTCCTGCGCAAAGTTTGCGAGTCTACAGGATGGATCCTTTGCTTGGGAGGCTGACCCTCCTGGTTTTCTTGATCACAGCCTGAGGGCTGATTGTAATGATATGACTGTGGATTAAAAGCAGCAGGTTTTTTACGCACTCTTTTCCTCACCAGGGTACCGAAGGGGACTGGGAGGTTTTTAATGAGGCGGCATGCTGGCTTAATAGAAGTTGTTATCAAAAAAAAAGAATTGAACTAATTCATTAAATTCATAATTTAGTATTCTATGTTATCACTAATCTCAGAACCCAATCAAACATCATCCGAAACAAATGTCTCATTTAACGTAACTAGCTAAAGAGTACAGCCGTCAGATGTCTTTTTTGGCAAAAAAAAAAGAAGAAGTTAACAACAATTTCATCTATGCTAAATCGGGGTTTTTTAGTAGTTCTTTGTGCTTAATTTTGGCCAGGCTTGCTTCAATCCTGACTCCGCCATTGAGCTCACTTGAATTCCAGTTCAGAAACAGTCCATTTTTCGTGGAAATCGAGAAATTTTCCCACCTTCCAGCGATGCTCTACTATCAGAAGCCAGCAGCATACCTTGCATCATCTTGCCAAACTATCGTATCTGTCCACGCATGGTCCTTCTTCAAGTCAATATTTATTTGGAGGCGTTTGGGGAACGCGACTGGGGAGCGACATCCTCCAAACACGGCACGAACAAAACATGTCCCCCAAACGCTCAATCCGGCGCTGTTTGGGGGACGGTTTGGAGGACGCGACTGGAGATTCTCTCATATATATGTGGAAAATAAAGTATGTCAAAACCTTGAATTCTAGCTGGACATGGTTTTCATCTATTCGACGCTGGCTTCCATTCCACCTGCTGCACAACAGCAGGGGCAATGGTATTAGAGAGTCTTGGAGCGCGTTTGGTAGCCTGTATGAGTTTCCTGCACCACTGCACTAGTGAGATGGTCCTCCCCGCGCGTCGCGAACGGGCTATTGGCCATGAAACGCGGGTTGTTTGGTAGCCTGGGCGGTCTTTTCTGCGTCGGAGAGGGAAGCCAGACCCCATTATTTGGGTGCGTGCACATACTACTTTCTTCCCTGCTCGTGCAACCCACATGTTGTTTGGTTGTAGATATGGGCGAGATGTGGTAACCCCTCCGCTTAGAGTGGCGAGGTTACTCAGCACTGCTAATAACTGAATTGCAATACACAACAGATTCAGTTCATGAGACAAGGTGCTGCTAATACACGTCAACTACTTAGTGGACGATTCATCACGAGCGAATCAACTATACTTCATGATGCATCGCATGTTCATCATGTTGGAGATATGCCCAAGAGGCAATAATAAAGTGGTTATTATAATATCTTTATGTTTATGATAAATGTTTGCATACCATGCTATAATTGTATTAACCGAAACATTGATACATGTGTGTTATGTAAACAACAAGGAGTCCATAGTAAGCCTCTTGTATAACTAGCTTGTTGATTAATAGATGATCATGGTTTGTGATCATGAACATTGGATGTTATTAATAACAAAGTTATGTCATTGGATGAATCATATAATGGACACACACCCAAATAAGCGTAGCATAAAATCAAGTCATTAAGTTCAACTTGCTATAAGCTTTCGATACATATTTACCTAGTCTTTCGACCATGAGATCATGTAAATCACTTACACCGGAAGGATGCTTTGATTACATCAAACGCTATTGCGTAAATGGGTGGTTATAAAGATGGGATTAAGTATTCGGAAAGTGTCAGTTGATGCATATGGATCAATAGTGGGATTTGTCCATCCCGATGACGGATAGATACACTCTGGGCCCTCTCGGTGGAACGTCATATGATTAGCTTGCAAGCATGTGATTAGATCACGAGATGACATACCACAGTACGAGTAAAGAGTACTTGTCGGTAACGAGATTGAACAAGGTATGGAGATACCGATGATCGAACCTCGGACAAGTAAAGTATCGCGTGACAAAGGGAATCGGTATCGTACGTAAATGGTTCAATCGATCACTAAGTTGTCGTTGAATATGTGGGAGCCATTATGGATCTCCGGATCCCGCTATTGGTTATTGCTCGGAGAGGAGTCTCGACCATGTCTGCATAGTTCACGAACCGTAGGGTGACGCGCTTAAGGTTCGATGTCGCATAAATAGATTCGGAATATGAGATGGAGACCGAAGTTTGTTCGGAGTCTCGAATGGGATCCAGGACATCACGAGGAGGTTCGGAATGGTCCGGAGAATAAGATTCATATAAGGGAAGTTGATTTCTAGGTTTCGGAAAAGTTCAGAATTTTTTCGGTGATAGACCGAAAGGTTCTAGAAGGTTCCATAGGGGTCCACCATGAGGCCCATGACCTAAGGGGGGCCCACATGGGCCGAGGGGGTGCTGCCCAGCCCTAATGGGCCAGGCGCACCAAGCCTCAAAGGCCCAGGCCGGCCACCCCTAGGGTTTCCCCAAAACCCTAGGGGGATCAGGGGGGGAAGTTTTCCCCCCTTTCCCCATCTTGGCCACCGGCCAAGGGCTTGGAGGAGGTGCCAAGCCACCCCTAGCCGCACCCCCCTATATAAAGAGGGGAGGGGGCAGGGGCGCAGCCCTCCCTCATCACTTGTGCTCTGGCCGCCTCTCTCTCCCACCGATACGTTGCTCCGGCTTAGGCGAAGCCCTGCAGCTTTTCTCCACCACCACCACCACCACGCCGTCGTGCTGCTGGGATTCCGAGGAGATCTACCACACCTCCGCTGCCCGCTGGAATGGGGAGAGGACGGGCTTCATCGACACCGTACGCACGACCGAGTACGTAAGTGCTGCCGGATTGCAGCACGGACGATCGACTACATCAACAACGAGATTAATCTCGTAGGCTTTGGAATCTTCGAGGGTTAGTCTCGCGTATCTTCTCATTGCTTCGATCTTGGTAGATTAGATCTTGCTTCTTCCTAGATTGGATCTTGGTTTTTGTTCATGTTCACGGTAGAAATTTTTTGATTTCAACGAACCCATCACATCACACGAAGGGTTTGTATATACCACCTCAAACAAGTTCATCATTACAGACCAAGGATCAGTTTCAAGCAAGTCCTAGCTAATGGAGGGATACGAGACGACCTCCCAAAATGAGCAGATCATGACCAAGGATGCAGAAGCACTAAGCAAGAAACTGGTTGCGAAGCTAGGTCCTAAGCCAATTCCTCCTCTTCGGTGGTTACAGCTTACGGTACTCGGCATACTTTGTCTGCATTGAAGTTGATAGCCCTGACCAGCAACTTAGGTTGGAACAGCTGCACCCTGCTGACAAACTGGGGCGTGAAGATCATTTTCATGTGAGCATAGTTCGTGATCGGTGTCCCGACGTATTGACGATGCCTCGGGTTGCGCTCCAATCCACAAGGAATAACTGTTAGTGCGAACGACATTCACTTATACAGATCTATGAATGAACTCAATGAGGATTACTACCTGAATGTACTCGTCCGTCGTATCTTCATCAGCAGCATAGAAGCAACAAACATCTTCACTCCAGTCTAAGTTGCCATCGGTTTTCATCTTCAGTATGACGGTTCACTTGGTCCTCCAGTTTCTGATATGGTTGTAGAGCTGAAAAGTGGTTACATGTATGCCAGCGAATGGAAGAACATTAGCAGCTACCTTCTTCATCTGCTACTCTTTGAATCCCATGTTGAAACAGACACCGCTACGGACGAGCTGAACCAACCGATTCAGCACAAACTCTGATAGCTCAGGTTTCCAAACCATGGCTGATTTGCTTGAAATCAGAGACTGCTCAGCATTGATAGTACGAGCATAAAGATCAGGGGAGCCCAATGGCATGATCGCCTACATGACAAACACTACCAGATCAATGAACTACCACTACCACATCCACATCCTTAAGCAGCAGATCAATGAACTAGCACTACCACATCAATGAAGAGCGAGAAAATTAAGAGCGGCCTTACAGTCAGAGGATCCACACGCAGCACCGAGGTCAGGGAAGCAGGGGACCCTAGCGAAGATGCAGCCAACACTAGTGTCCCAATGGTAGAGTCAGATGCAACCTGGACAACCTCCACAACCTCGACTGGGGATGAAGAATGTCCTACAATGGATTCGTTCAGACCACCCCTGTGTACCCACAAGATATACATCTAAGGCTAGGGTTTGCAGAAGCTTACCACAACCGAAGTCATCGACCCAGAGGAAGAAGAAGACCATCTGTGGCCAGTAGCCGCCGCCATAGCCACCGTCGCCACTGCAAGCCTCGCCAACCGTGCGGGTGAGGAAGAGCCGGCCATGTCACTAGAATAGCCGGCGGGTGAGGAAGAGCCGGCCAGAAGGGGTGGATGAGTGATGACCCACAAGTATAGGGGATCGCAGGTCTTCGAGGGAAGTAAAACCCAAATTTATTGATTCGACACAAGGGGAGGTAAAGAATACTTATAAGCCTTAACAACTGAGTTGTCAATTTAGCTGCACCTAGAAAAGCACTAGTAACAGGGGTGATGTGAAAGCAACAGTAATATGAGAGCAATAGTAACAGTAACACAGCAGCAATAGCAATAACACAGAGGCGATGGCACCAGAAAATAGTTGATACTACTTCCAATGACATATAGAACGAGTATATTATGATGAGAGATGGACCGGGGTTCCCAGCGATCTACACTAGTGGTAACTCTCCAATAACAAGTGACAAGTGTTGGGTGAATAAATTACAGTTGGGCAATTGATAGGATTGAAAGCATTAAGACAGAACATCAAGATTATTAATCATGTAGGCATGTTTTCCATATATAGTCATACGTGCTCGCAATGAGAAACTTGCATGACATCTTTTGTCCTACCAGCCGGTGGCAGCCGGGCCTCAACGGAATCTACTGGCTATTAAGGTACTCCTTTTAATAGAGAACCAGAGCAAAGCATTAACACTTGGTGAAAACATGTGATCCTCATATCACAGCCTTCCCCTCCGGTTGTCCCAATTTGTCACTTTGGGGCCTCGGGTTCCGGACAGCAATATGTGCAAACAACTTGTAGATACAATCTAAGCAATAATTATAGAGCTTAAATCTACGATCATGCCACTCGGGCCCTAGTGACAAGCATTAAGCATAACAAGATTGCAGCAACAATAACTTCACAAACTTTATAGATAGACTAATCATAATGTATCATCCATCGGATCCCAACAAACACAACACCGATTACATCAGATGGATCTCAATCATGTAAGGCAGCTCATGAGATCATTGTATTGAAGTACATGGGAGAGAGAGAGTACCAACTAGCTACTGCTAGAACCCGTAGTCCATGGGGGAACTACTCACGGAGCATGATGGAGGCGGTGGCGTCGATGGAGATGGCTTCCGGGGCACTACCCCGTCCCGGCGTGAACAGAGACTTCTGTCCCAATTGGAGTTTCGCGATGGCGGCGGCGCCCCTGGAGTCTTTCTGGAGTTTCGTCAATTGGTATCGCATTTTTAGGTCGAAAGGGCTTATATAGGCGAAGAGGCGACGCAGGAGGGTGATGTCTACGGGAGCTTCTATTCTTGTAGACAGTGCTGGGCCTCCAAGAGCAGAGGGTTGTAGAACAGCAGCAAGTTTCCCTTAAGTGGATCACCCAAGGTTTATCGAACTCAGGAAGGAAGAGGTCAAAGATATCCCTCTCAAGCAACCCCAACCACAAAGCAAGAAGTCTCTTGTGTCCCCAACACACCTAATACACTTGTCGGATGTATAGGTGCACTAGTTCGGCGAAGAGATAGTGAGATGCAAGTAATATGGATGAGTATGAGTGGTAATAGCAATCTGAATAAAATATGGCAGCGAGTAAACATGCAACAAAACAGTAAACAAACGGAGATTCGATGCTTGGAAGCAAGGCCTAGGGATCCTGCTTTCACTAGTGGACACTCTCAACAATGATCACATAATAGGACTACTCTACACCCTCTTGTTGGATGATGAACACCACTAATTGTGTAGGATTACACGAACCCTCAATGCCGGAGTTAACAAGCTCCACAATATTCGATATTCATATTTAAATAACCTTAGAGTGCAAGATAGATCAACACAATTACACCGAGAACTAACATAGCATGCACACTGTCACCATCACACTATGAAGGAGGCATAGATCACATCAATACTATCATAGCAATAGTTAACTTCATAATCTACAAGAGATTACAATCATAACCTACGCCAAGTACTACACGATGCACACACTGTCACCATTACACCGTGCAGGAGGAATAGAGTACTTTAATAACATCACTAGAGTAGCACATAGATGATATTCAACTAGATCACATAAAGAGAGAGATGAACCACATAGCTACAGAGCCCTCGGGGTGAATTACTCCTCCTCATCATGGAGACAGATGGCGGTGAATATGGCGGTGGAGACGGCGGTGGAGATGACTCCGGGGGCAATTCCCGTCCGGCAGGTGCCGGACAGACTTCGTCCCCGAATTGGAGTTTCGCGATGGCGGCGGCTCTGGATGGTTTTCTCGGTTTCGTTGAACGGGTCGAGGATTTAGGTCGGGGACGACTAAATAGGCGAAGAGGCGGGTCGGAGGGGCCACGGGGGCCCACACACTAGGGGGCGCCCCCCTTGGCGCGCCACCCGTGGGGTGGGGCCCCCGGCTCCCCTCCGGCCCTTCTTATGCTCTGGAAGCTTCCGGGAATTCTAAGATCTTCGGTGTTGATTTCGTCCGCCGAGAATATTTCCTTACTAGGATTTCTGAAACCAAAAATAGCAGAAAACAGCAACTGGCCCTTCGGCATCTCGTCAATAGGTTAGTTCCGGAAAACGCATAAAAACGATATAAAGTGTGCATAAAACATGTAGATATCATCAATAATGTGGCATGGAACATAAGAAATTATCGATACGTCGGAGACGTATCAGCATCCCCAAGCTTAGTTTCTGCTCGTCCCGAGCAGTAAACGATAACAAAGATAATTTCTGGAGTGACATGCCATCATAACCTTGATCATACTATTGTAAGCACATGTAATGAATGCAGCAATCCAAACAATGGTAAATGACATGAGTAAACAAATGAATCATATAGCAAAGACTTTTCATGAATAGTACTTTCAAGACAAGCATCAATAAGTCTTGCATAAGAGTTAGCTCATAAAGCAATAATTCAAAGTAAAGGTATTGAAGCAACACAAAGGAAGATTAAGTTTCAGCGGTTGCTTTCAACTTGTAACATGTATATCTCATGGATATTGTCAACATAAAGTAATATAACAAGTGCAATATGCAAGTATGTAGGAATCAATGCACAGTTCACACAAGTGTTTGCTTCTTGAGGTGGAGAGAGATAGGTGAACTGACTCAACATGAAAGTAAAAGAATGGCCCTTCGCGGAGGGAAGCATTGATTGCTATATTTGTGCTAGAGCTTTGATTTTGAAAACAAGAAACAATTTTGTCAACGGTAGTAATAAAGCATATGTGTTATGTAAATTATATCCTACAAGTTTCAAGCCTCATGCATAGTATACTAATAGTGCCCGCACCTTGTCCTAATTAGCTCGGATTACCTGGATTATCATCGCAATACATATGTTTTAACCAAGTGTCACAAAGGGGTACCTCTATGCCACCTGTACAAAGGTCTAAGGAGAAAGCTCGCATTGGATTTCTCGCTATTGATTATTCTTAACTTAGACATCCATACCGGGACAACATAGACAACAGATAATGGACTCCTCTTTTATGCATAAGCATTCAACAACAGTTAATTTTCTCATATGAGATTGAGGATATTTGTCCAAAACTGAAACTTCCACCATGGATCATGGCTTTAGTTAGTGGCCCAATGTTCTTCTCTAACATTATGCATGCTCTAACCATTTTAGCGGTAAATCTCCCTTACTTCAGACAAGACGAACATGCATAGCAACTCACATGATATTCAACAAAGAGTAGTTGATGGCGTCCCCAGGAACATGGTTATCGCTCAACAAGCAACTTAATAAGAGATAAAGTGCATAAGTACATATTCAATACCACAATAGTTTTTAGGCTATTTGTCCCATGAGCTATATATTGCAAAGGTAGAGGATAGAAAATTTTAAAGGTAGCACTCAAGCAATTTACTTTGGAATGGCGGAGAAATACCATGTAGTAGGTAGGTATGGTG
The DNA here is from genome assembly GCA_030979885.1 of Lolium multiflorum. Taxonomy (NCBI): domain Eukaryota; kingdom Viridiplantae; phylum Streptophyta; class Magnoliopsida; order Poales; family Poaceae; genus Lolium; species Lolium multiflorum. Next base: position 250,132,059 of record CM061752.1, on the reverse strand, counting down.
GACACAAATGGCATAGTGGTTGGCTCAAGGATTTGGATGCATGAGAAGTATTCCCTCTCGATACAAGGCTTAGGCTAGCAAGGTTATTTGAAACAAACACAAGGATGAACCAGTGCAGCAAAACTCACATAAAATACATATTGTAAACATTATAAGACTCTACACCGTCTTCCTTGTTGTTCAAACTCAATACTAGAAATTATCTAGACCTTAGAGAGACCAATTATGCAAACCAAATTTTAGCAAGCTCTATGTATTTCTTCATTAATAGGTGCAAAGTATATGATGCAAGAGCTTAAACATGAGCACAACAATTGCCAAGTATCAAATTATTCAAGACATTCTACCAATTACTACATGTAGCATTTCCCGTTTCCAACCATATAACAATTAACGAAGCAGTTTCAACCTTCGCCATGAAAATTAAAAGCTAAGAACACATGTGTTCATATGAACCAGCGGAGCGTGTCTCTCTCCCACACAAGCATTTATCCAAACAAAAACAAAAACAAAAGCACACAGACGCTCCAAGCAAAGTACATAAGATGTGGCCGAATAAAAATATAGTTTCAAGAGAAGGAACCTGATAATTTGTCGATGAAGAAGGGGATGCCTTGGGCATCCCCAAGCTTAGATGCTTGAGTCTTCTTGAAATATGCAGGGATGAACCACGGGGCATCCCCAAGCTTAGAGCTTTCACTCTTCTTGATCATATTGTATCATCCTCCTCTCTTGACCCTTGAAAACTTCCTCTACACCAAACTCAAAACAACTCATTAGAGGGTTAGTGCATAATCAAAATTCACATGTTCAGAGGTGACACAATCATTTTTAACACTTCTGGACATTGCCCAAAGCTACTGGAAGTTAATGGAACAAAAAAATCCATCCCACATAGCAAAGGAGGCAATGCGAAATAAAAGGCAGAATCTGTCAAAACAGAACAGTCCGTAAAGACGAATTTTATTGAGGCACCAGACTTGTTCAAATGAAAATGCTCAAATTGAATGAAAGTTGCGTACATATCTGAGGATCACTCACGTAAATTGGCATAATTTTCTGAGTTACCTGCAGAGAATTAGGCCCAGATTCGTGACAGCAAGAAATCTGTTTCTGCGCAGTAATCCAAATCTAGTATGAACCTTACTATCAAAGACTTTACTTGGCACAACAATGCAATAAAATAAGATAAGGAGAGGTTGCTACAGTAGTAACAACTTCCAAGATACAAATATAAAACAAAATTACTGTAGCAAAATAAACACATGGGTTATCTCCCAAGAAGTTCTTTCTTTATAGCCATTAAGATGGGCTCAGCAGTTTTAATGATGCACTCGCAAGAAATAGTATTTGAAGCAAAAAGAGAGCATCAAGAGGCAAATTCAAAACAAATTTAAGTCTAACCCACTTCCTATGCAAAGGAATCTTATACACAAATGAATTCATGAAGAACAAAGTGACAAGCATAAGAGGATAAAACACGAGTAACTTCAAGATTCTCAACATAAAGAGGGGAAACTTAATATTATTAAGATGCATATAACCATGTTTCCCTCTCTCATAATAACTTTCAGTAGCATCATTGATGAAATCCACAATATACCCATCACTTAAAACATTCTTATCATGGTTCATATGCATAGAAGTATCATTAATTTTGGCATAAGAAGAGTTCTTCTCATTAATAGTAATTGGAGCAAGATTATTATCAAGAATTTGAACATGGTAAACAAGTTGCATATTAAGGGAATTGTTTTTGGCAATCCAATCATAACTATGACAAGTTTCATAAGGATAGTTATAACTTATATCATAGCATTCTTTATAATAATCATCAAAGGTCGGAGGCACAGTGTCATCATAAGAAATAGAATAGTTATCTTTCACAGTCGGTTTATCTGTGACCATACCATCATTGTTATTAGAAGGAGATGTATCAAACACATAATGATCAGTAGCAAAAGGATTTTCAAACACCTCTTCCCCAAGCTTAGAGCTTTCTATATCATTATGGGAGGAAGCATGGATAGCACTGATACTATGGCAATTATTATCATCATTTTCAGAATTAGTTTCCCAGAGATTTGCAATATCAAAAGTAGTGTGCTCTTTCAAATCATGATCAATAATGTATGTAAAGGGTATAGGAAGATCATTGTATTCAGATTCATTATCATAATAATCATTAGGAGCAACATACTTACGGTTACCTAGCGTTATCTCATTCACGCGGGGATATGCCGTTACCTCTTTCTCTTTATTCTCCTTCTTCTTCTTCTTCTTCTTCTTCTTCTTCTTCTTCTTCTTCTCTTCCTTCTCCTCGTTCCCTTCTTTAGGAGGAAGAGGCTTGAAGGGTGGCTTGTCCGCATAACCTGATTTACTTTCAGAAACAATAGAAGAAACTTGGGAGGATTCCTCCTTTTCATTAATTAGTTCAAAACACACATCGGTCCTATCATATTTTGGCAAGGTGTCATCTTCTAAAATATTTTGTATGTAAGTATTTGTATGGCTATTATCAATGCAATAAGAAAAACACCCATGCAGGACATCATCAATATCAAGATCATTAATATCTAACAAAGAAATTTTCCTTGATAACTCTTCACACCACAAAAATAAAGTGAGTTCATCATGCTGATTAGGAGTAATTTCATCATCGCAATACAACTTTGTAGCACTCATGGGGTTCAGATTATAATTGGAGGAGCAATGAAAATTAAAATGACCCACTCTATGGCAAAGTTCACAAATAAAAGGATAGAGGGCACACACTTTTTTACCAAGATCATCTAGAGCCCTAAACCACTTTCTAGTTTTTTCATTAATATGATGGATACAGTATTCATCTTTGATTTGATTAATTCCACAAGGTCTATGCATTCCACAAAAATTAACATGCTTATAGGAAATAGCATTCTTAGGAGTTTGAGCATGCTTATTGCAATCATTAACAACAATTTCATTCTTCATGCAAGCCTCTTTAAAAGGTTCATGATACTTATCAAAATTCTTTTTAGGCAATTCAAAATGAGAAGCAAAGGCTTTATAAATATTTGCAGCAACTTGAGAGTCAAGACCATAAGTAGCACTCATATCTCGAAATTTATCAGTATCCATAAAAGCTTCAATGCATTCATAATCATAATTTATACCTGACTCTTTACCTTTGTTGTTCTCCCATTCTTCAACGTTCTCCTCAATCCGATCAAGAAGATCCCACCTAGCTTCAACCTCCTTGCTTGTGAAAGATCCCTCCAAACAGGCATCCAGATAGTCCTTGTGTTGTCCTGAAAGCCTCGCATAAAAATTGTTAACAATAACATTACGGGGGAGCTCATGGATGGGACATTTGAGCATTAGTGACTTCAATCTTCCCCACGCTTGAGAAATACTCTCTCCATCACGAGGATAAAAGTTATAAATATAATTCCTATCAATATGCACTTCATAAGGAGGATAAAATTTAGAGTAAAAGAGAGATACAATTTCCTCCCAACCAAGAGAATGACTATTCTTCAACAATTTATACCAATGCGCCGCTTTACCAGACAGCGAAACAGAGAATAGCTTCTTCCTCACTTCATCCATAGAGATACCTGCACACTTGAATAACCCGCATAATTCATGCAAAAACATAAATGATCGCCAGGATGGACAGTTCCATCCCCTTCATAACGGTTATCAATAACACGTCCAATAATTTTCATGGGTATCTTGAAAGCAGTACTTGCAGTAGGTGGATTTAAAATATCACAAGCATCATTAGAGTTATCGCATATGGGAGATAAAGCATTATCAGAACAAATTTTCTCCCCTAAAGATGGGAAACTAAAAAGATCACAAAAACTAGCTTCCCCAAGCTTAGACTTATCCATAGCATTAGCAGTGATTGCGTTCATACTAATAACATTGCTACTAGCATGCAATTGAGGCTCCATAGGTTCTTTAATTTTCGCATCACACAATTCATGTCTTAACTTAGGAAATAAATTAAAAAGCTCATAGTTGTATTCCATTATGCCTAACTAGTGTAAAACAAGAAACAAAAAGATGCAACTGCAGGATCTAAAGGAAATAGCTTCGAGTACTTACAACGGCGGAGAATAGCTTGGTAGCCGAGATCTGGAGTGCGAGGTCCTTTACCTTTCCTCCCCGGCAACGGTGCCAGAAAAGTGCTTGATGTCTACGGGAGCTTCTATTCTTGTAGACAGTGTTGGGCCTCCAAGAGCAGAGGGTTGTAGAACAGCAGCAAGTTTCCCTTAAGTGGATCACCCAAGGTTTATCGAACTCAGGGAGGAAGAGGTCAAAGATATCCCTCTCAAGCAACCCTGCAACCACAAAGCAAGAAGTCTCTTGGGTCCCCAACACACCTAATACACTTGTCAGATGTATATGTGCACTAGTTCGGCGAAGAGATAGTGAGATGCAAGTAATATGGATGAGCATGAGTGGTAATAGCAATCTGAATAAAATATGGCAGCGAGTAAACATGCAACAAAACAGTAAACAAACGGAGATTCGATGCTTGGAAGCAAGGCCTAGGGATCCTGCTTTCACTAGTGGACACTCTCAACAATGATCACATAATAGGACTACTCTACACCCTCTTGTTGGATGATGAACACCACTAATTGTGTAGGATTACACGAACCCTCAATGCCGGAGTTAACAAGCTCCACAATATTCGATATTCATATTTAAATAACCTTAGAGTGCAAGATAGATCAACACAATTACACCGAGAACTAACATAGCATGCACACTGTCACCATCACACTATGAAGGAGGCATAGATCACATCAATACTATCATAGCAATAGTTAACTTCATAATCTACAAGAGATTACAATCATAACCTACGCCAAGTACTACACGATGCACACACTGTCACCATTACACCGTGCAGGAGGAATAGAGTACTTTAATAACATCACTAGAGTAGCACATAGATGATATTCAACTAGATCACATAAAGAGAGAGATGAACCACATAGCTACAGCGGAGCCCTCAGCCCCGGGGGTGAATTACTCCCTCCTCATCATGGAGACAGCGATGGCGGTGAAGATGGCGGTGGAGACGGCGGTGGAGATGACTCCGGGGCAATTCCCCATCCCGGCGGCGGAACAGACTTGTCCCCGAATTGAGTTTCACGATGGCGGCGGCTCTGGATGGTTTTCTCTGGTTTCGTCGAACTGGGTCGAGGATTTAGGTCAGGGACGACTAAATAGGCGAAGAGGCCGAGTCGGAGGGGCCACATGGGGCCCACACACTAGGGGGGCGCGCGCCCCCTTGGCCGCGCCGCCCGTGGGGTGGGGCCCCCGGCTCTCCTCTGGCCCTTCTTCGGTGCTCTGGAAGCTTGGGAATTCTAAAGATCTTCGGTGTTGATTTCGTCCGATTCGAGAATATTTCCTTACTAGGATTTCGAAACCAAAAACAGCAAAAAACAACTGGCCTTCGGCATCTCGTCAATAGGTTAGTTCCGGAAAACGCATAAAAACGATATAAAGTGTGCATAAAACATGTAGATATCATCAATAATGTGGCATGGAACATAAGAAATTATCGATACGTCAGAGACGTATCAGAGGGCGCCTGGGGCCCCCTCACCATAGGCTGGCGCGGCCAGGGGGCCACCCGCGCCGCCTTATGGTGTGGGCCCCCTGCTGCCCGCCTCCGAATCTCCTTTGGTGTTCTGGAATCTTCCGGGAAAAATAAGATACTGGGTCTTTGTTTCATTGAATTCCGAGAATATTGCCCGAACAGCCCTTTCTGGAACCAAAAACAACAGAAAACTGGCGCTTCGGCATCTTGTTAATAGGTTAGTTCGGAAAACGCATAAAAACATTATAAAGTGTGAGCAAAACATGTAGGTATTGTTATAAAACAAGCATGGAACATCAGAAATTATAGATACGTTGGAGACATATCAGCATCCCCAAGCTTAGTTCCTACTCGACCTCGAGTAGGTAAACGATAAAAAGAATAATTTCTGTAGTGACATGCTACTTACATAATCTTGATCATACTATTGTAAAGCATATGAGATGAATGAAGTGACTCAAGGCAACGATCTATATTTGCTAACAAATAGATAACATATAGCAAAACTTTTCATGAATAGTACTTTCAAGACAATCAAAAGTCTTGCATAAGAGTTAACTCATAAAGCAATAAATTCAAAGTAAAGGCATCGAAGAAACACAAAGGAAGATATAAGTTTCAGCAGTTGCTTTCAACTTTCAACATGCATATCTCATGGATAATTGTCAACACAAAGTAATATGATGAGTGCAAATAAGCAAGTATGTAAGAATCAATGCACAGTTGACACAAGTGTTTGCTTCTAAGATGGAAGGAAGTAAACTGACTCAACATAAAGTAAAAGAAAGGCCCTTCGCAGAGGGAAGCAGGGATGAAATCATGTGCTAGAGCTTTTCAAGTTTTGAAATCATATAGAGAGCATAAAAGTAAAGTTTTGAGAGGTGTTTGTTGTTGTCAACGAATGGTAGTGGGCACTCTAACCCCCTCATCAAACAGACTTTCAAAGAGCGGCTCCCATGAAGGACGTTATCTCTACCAGCAAGGTAGATCATCCATCTTCTCTTTTGTTTACACATGTACTTTAGTTTATTTTATTTTTATTTTTGGGTGACACTCCTTCCAACCTTTTGCTTTCACAATCCATGGCTAACCGAATCCTCGGGTGCCTTCCAATCATTCCCATACCATGAAGGAGTGTCTATTTATTTTAGTTTTATTTAGAGATGACACTCCTCCCAACCTTTGCTTTCTAACTGAATCCTCGGGTGCCTTCTGATGGGGTTCGTAGCATAGAAAACAAAAATTTCCTACCGCAAGACGAATAAATCCAAGATCTAATCTATGGAACACCCAAGATCTAATCTACAAGATCTAAGCAACGAGATGGAGATGAGACTAACCCTCGAAGATTCCAAAGCCTACGAGATTAATCTCGTTGTTGGTGTAGACGATCGTCCCCGGTGCTGCAATCCGCAGCACTTCCGTACTCGGTCGCGCGTACGGTGTCGATGAAGCTCCTTCCTCTCCCGTTCCAGCGGGCAGCGGAGGTGTGGTAGATCTCCTCCAAATTCCAGCAGCACGACGGCGTGGTGGTGGTAGTGGAGGAAGAAAAGCCAGGGCTTCGCCTAAGCCGGAGCAGCGTATGGTGGAGGGAGAGGCGGCCAGAGGAGGAGGCAATGGATGGGGGGTGTGGCCGGCCACCCCCTCCTCTTTATATAGGGGGCCAGCCGGCCAAGGTGGCCCCCTTCCCATCTAGGGTTGGGGGGGGGCGGCGGCCAAGAGGGGGAGAGGGCTTTCCCCTCCCCAGTTGATCCCCCTAGGAAACCCTAGGGGGTTGGCCGGCCTGGGCCTTGGGGGCCATGTGCCCCTGGCCCATTAGGCCAGGGAGCATCCCCTCGGCCCATGCTAGGCCTCCTAGGTCGTGGGCCCCATGGAGGACCCCTCGGAACCTTCTAGAACCTTCCAGTCAACCACCGGAAAAATCCCGAACATTTCCGAAACCCAGAAATCAACTTCCTTATATGAATCTTATTCTTCGGACTATTCCGGACCTCCTCGTGACATCCTGGATCACATCCGAGACTCCGAACAAACTTCGTCTCCATACCATATTCAAATCTACTTATGCGACATCGAACCTTAAGCGCGTCACCCTACGGTTCGCGAACTATGCAGACATGGTCGAGACTCCTCTCCGAGCAATAACCAATAGCGGGATCTGGAGATCCATAATGGCTCCCACATATTCAACGATGACTTAGTGATCGATTGAACCATTTACATACGATGTCAATTCCCTTTGTCACACGATACTTTACTTATCCGAGGTTTGATCATCGGTATCTCCATACCTTGTTCAACCTCGTTACTGACAAGTACCCTTTACTCGTACCGCGGTATGTCATCTCTTATGATCAAATCATATGCTTGCAAGCTAATCAGACGACACTCCACCGAGAGGGCCCAGAGTATATCTATCCGTCATCAGGATGGACAAATCACACTATTGATCCATATGCCTCAACTCACACTTTCCAAATACTTAATCCCATCTTTATAACCACCCATTTACGTAATGGCGTTTGATGTAATCAAAGTACCCTTCCGGTGTAAGTGATTTACATGATCTCATGGTCGAAGGACTAAGACAACTATGTATCGAAAGCTTATAGCAAATTGAACTTAATGACTTGATCTTATGCTACGCTCATTTGGGTGTGTGTCCATTATATCATTCAACTAATGACATAACCTTGTTATTAATAACATCCAATGTTCATGATCACGAAACCATGATCATCCATTAATCAACAAGCTAGTTATACAAGAGGCTTACTAGGGACTCCTTGTTGTTTACATAACACACATGTATCAATGTTTCGGTTAATACAATTATAGCATGGTATGCAAACATTTATCATAAACACAAAGATATTATAATAACCACTTTATTATTGCCTCTTGGGCATATCTCCAACAGTCTCCCACTTGCACTAGAGTCAATAATCTAGATTACATTGTAAGGTACCTAACACCCATAGCATTCTGGTGTTGGTCATGCTTTGCCCTAGGGAGAGCTTTAGTCAACGGATCTGCAACATTCAGATCTGTGTGTACTTTGCAAATCTCTACTTCACCATCTTCGATGTACTCGCGAATCAAATGAAAACGCAGCTTGATATGCTTCAGCTTCTTGTGTGACCTTGGTTCCTTTGCATTGGCGATGGCACCCGTGTTGTCACAATAAATGACTAACGGGTCCAATGCACTAGGAACCACACCAAGCTCAACAATGAACCTCTTCATCCATACCGCTTCCGATGAAGCCTCCGAAGCCGCTATATATTCAGATTCTGTTGAAGATTTCGCCACCGTGCACTGCTTGGAACTGCTCCAGCTTACTGCCGCACCATTCAATATAAACACGTACCCAGACTGAGACTTAGAGTCATCAGGATCGGTGTTCCAACTTGCATCGGTGTAACTAGTTACAACGAGCTCTTGGTCACCGCCATAACAAAGAAACATATCCTTAGTCCTTTTCAAGTACTTCAGGATATTCTTGACCGCTGTCCAGTGTTCCATTCCTGGATCACTTTGATATCTGCTGGTCAAACTAACAGCATGTGCGATATCCGGTCTAGTACACAACATGGCATACATGAGAGAGCCTACTGCCGAAGCATAGGGGATCTTGCTCATCCTCTCTCTTTCTTCTGCTGTAGCTGGACCTTGAGTCTTACTCAAGACCTTACTGGCAACATAGGCAAGAACCCTTTCTTGCTTTCATCCATTCTAAACTTCTTTAGAATCTTGTCCAAGTATGTACTCTGTGAAAGGCCTATTAGGCGTCTTGATCTATCTCTATAAATCTTGATGCCTAAAATGTATGCTGCTTCACCAAGGTCTTTCATTGAAAAACATTTATTCAAATAACCCTTAACACTGCTTAATAGTTCTATATCATTCCCAATCAATAATATGTCATCTACATACAATATCAGGAACGCTACAGAGCTCCCACTCACTTTCTTGTAAATACAGGCCTCACCATGAGTCCGTATAAAACCAAAGTCTTTGATCACTCTATCAAAGCGTAGATTCCAACTCCGGGATGCTTGCTTCAGTCCATAAATGGAACGCTGAAGTTTGCATACCTTGGCATTTTTAGGATCGACAAAACCTTTGGGTTGTACCATATACAACTCTTCCTCAATATCACCATTAAGGAACACCGTTTTGACATCCATCTGCCAGATTTCATAATCGAAAAATGCAGCTATTGCTAACAAAATCCTCACAGACTTTAGCTTCGCTACAGGTGAGAAAGTCTCATCGTATTCAACTCCTTGAATTTGTCGGAAACCCTTTGCGACAAGTCGAGCTTTATAGACAGTAATATTACCATCAGCATCTGTTTTTCTCTTAAAGATCCATTTATTCTCGACAGCCTTGCGGCTATCAGGTAAGTCTACCAAAGTCCATACTTTGTTATCATACATGGATCCCATTTCGGATTTCATGGCTTCTTGCCATTTGTTGGAATCTGGGCTCATCATTGCTTCTTCATACGTCGCAGGGTCCTCATCATTGTTGTCCACAATCATGACATTCAGACAGGGATCATACCAATCAGGAGTGGTACGTTCCCTCGTCGATCTGCGAGGTTCAGTAGCTTCCTCGTTCGAAGTTTCATGATCATCATCATTCGCTTCCTCTCCTATCGGTGCAGGTTGTGCAGGAATTTCTTCCGGTACTGCGCTACTCTGATCTATGAGAGAATTTTCATTAACCTCGTCGAGTTCTACTTTCCTTCCAGTCACTTCTTTAGTGAGTCCTTCTCAAGAAAGGATCCGTTCTTGGCAACAAAGATTTTGCCTTCGGATCTGTGATAGAAAGTGTACCCAATTGTTTCTTTAGGGTATCCTATGAAGACGCATTTCTCCGCTTTGGGTTCTAGCTTGTCTTGTAACTTCTTTACTTAAGCTTCGCAACCCCAAACTTTAAGGAACGACAGCTTAGGTTTCTTTCCAAACCATAGTTCATACGGTGTCGTTTCAACGGATTTAGATGGTGCCCTATTTAAAGTGAATGCGGCTGTCTCTAATGCATAACCCCAAAACGATAACGGCAAATCGGTAAGAGACATCATAGACCGAACCATATCTAACAGAGTTCGATTACGACGTTCGGACACACCATTACGCTGTGGTGTTCCCGGCGGTGTCAATGTGAAAGTATTCCGCATTTCTTTAAATGCATGCCAAACTCATAACTCAGATATTCGCCTCCGCGATCAGAACGCAGAAACTTAATCTTCTTGTTACGTTGATTTTCTACTTCACTTTGGAATTCCTTGAACTTCTCAAAAGTCTCGGACTTATGTTTCATAAAGTAAATATATCCATATCTACTCAGATCATCCGTGAAGGTTAGAACATAACGATAACCACCGCGCGATGCTACACTCATTGGTCCGCACACATCGGTATGTATGATTTCCAATAAGTCTGTAGCTCGCTCCATTGTACCAGAAAATGGAGTCTTAGTCATTTTTCCCATTAGACATGCTTCGCATCGTCAAGTGACTCAAAGTCAAGTGACTCAAGAAGTCCATCGGAATGGAGTTTCTTCATGCGCTTCACTCCAATATGACCAAGACGACAGTGCCACATATAAGTAGAATTATCATTCAATTTCATTCGCTTAGCATTAATGTTATGAACATGTGTATCACTACTATCGAGATTTAACAAGAATAAACCATTCATCTCAGGTGCATGGCCATAAAAGACATTACTCATATAAATCGAACAACCATTATTCTCAGACTTAAACGAATAACCGTCTTGCATTAAACAAGATCCAGATATAATGTTCATGCTCAACGCAGGTACCAAATAACAATTATTAAGGTTTAAAACTAATCCCGAAGGTAGATGTAGAGGGAGCGTGCCGACAGCGATCACATCGACTTTGGATCCATTTCCAACGCGCATCGTCACCTCGTCTCTTGCCAGGCTTCGTCTATTCCGCAGTTCCTGTTTCGAGTTACAAATGTGAGCAACCGAACCAGTATCAAATACCCAGGCACTACTACGAGAACCAGTAAGATAGACATCAATAACATGTATATCAAATATACCTTTCTTTTTGACGTGGCCGCTCTTCAGATCGGCCAAGTATTTGGGGCAATTGCGCTTCCAGTGCCCCTTCCCCTGGCAGTAATAGCACACAGTCTCAGGTTTAGGACCAGCCTTAGGCTTCTCAGGATGCGGTGCAACTTTCTTGCCGCCCTTCTTGAAGTTACCCTTGTTAGGCTTGCCTTGCTTTTTGAAACTGGTGGTCTTGTTGACCATCAACACTTGGTTCTCCTTCTTAATCTCTACTTCAGCAGATTTCAGCATGGAAAAGATTTCAGGTAAATCTTTATTCATGTTCTGCATGTTGTAGTTCATCACGAAGTTCTTGTAACTTGGTGGCAGTGATTGAAGGACACGATGAATACCCAGCTGGTTAGGGATCATCATCCCCAAGTCATTGAGCTTCTTCGCATGCCCGGACATGACGAGCATGTGCTCACTAACGGAGCTGCCTTCTTCCATCATGCAGGTAAAGAACTGCTTCGAGGCCTCATAGCTCTCCACGGCCGCATGAGTCTCAAAGATAAGTTTGAGCTCACGCATCATCTCACAGGGGTCGTGGTGCTCAAAACTCTTTTGGAGCTCTGCCTCTAAGCTGCACAAGATGGCACACTGAACTTCGGAGTACCGAGTTGCCCGAGTCTCATAAACATTCTTTATGTCCTCGGACACTGCAGGAGGTGGTGGGGGACCTAGCGGTGCTTCGAGCACAAATTGTAGGTTTCCACCAGTGAGGAAAATCCTCACATGACGGAACCAGTCAGTGAAGTTGCTACCATTGTCCTTAAGCTTTTCTTTCTCTAGGAACTGGTTAAAATTGATGGAGGGGGCGCCATGATCTACAACATATTTGCAAAGAGTTTAGACTAAGTTTATGATAAATTGAGTTCAATTTAATTCTGAAATTAACTAGGTGAACTCCCACTTAAAACAACATCCCTCGCATTGTTTTAGTGATTACACGAACCAAATCCACTACACCAAGTCCGATCTTCACGAGAAAAGATGTAGCTTCAAAGGCGAACACTCAAAGTGTTCATCATATCATTCATATGACTCATGCTCTACCTTTCGGTATCCCGTGTTCCGAGACCATGTCTGTACATGCTAGGCTCGTCAAGGCAACCTTGGTATCCGCGTGTGCAAATCTGGCTTGCACCCGTTGTATGCACATGTAGAGTCTATCACACCCGATCATCACGAGATGCTTCGAAACGACAAGTCTTAGCAACGGTGCATACTAAGGATGAACACTTTATTATCTTCATATTTAGTGAGAGGGATCATCTTATAATGCTACCGTCGCGATTTAAGCAAAATAAGATGCATAAAAGGATTAACATCACATGCAATTCATAATGTGTGATATGATATGGCCTTTCTTCTTTGTGCTTTTGATCTCCATCTCCAAAGCACGGACATGATCTCCATCATCACCAGCATGGCGTCAAGGTCAGTGGCGCCGCTTCATGGTTGTCCATCACTTATAGCTACTATAACAACTACTTGAAATAAAGCTATTACATGATGAATAGACACGCAGGTCTTTAACAAAATTAAAGACAACCATTAGGCTCCTGCCGGTTGCCATAATACAATAATGAACATCTCATACATCAAATATAATCATCATCACATCATGGCCATATCACATCACCAAACCCTGCAAAAACAAGTTAGACGCTTCTAATTTGGTTTGCATGTTTTACGTGGTTTAGGGTTTTCGAGTAAGATCCAATCTACCTACGAACATGAACCACAACGGTGATACTAGTGTTGACAATAGAAGTGTAAGTTACAATCTTCACTATGGTGGGAGAGACAGACACCCGCAAAGCCACTTATGCAATAAAAGTTGCATGTCAAGCGTGGAGCAAGTCTCATGAGACGCGGTCATGTAAGGTTAGCCCGGGCCGCTTCATCCCACCATCCCGCAAGAAGCAAAGTACACAAACTAAAGCAACAAGAGCATCACCGCCCACAAAACCATTGTGTTCTACTCGTGCAACAGATCTATGCATAGACATGGCTCTGATACCACTGATGGGGTTCGTAGCATAGAAAACAAAAATTTTCCTACCGCAAGACGAATAAATCCAAGATCTAATCTATGGAACACCCAAGATCTAATCTACAAGATCTAAGCAACGAGATGGAGATGAGACTAACCCTCGAAGATTCCAAAGCCTACGAGATTAATCTCGTTGTTGGTGTAGACGATCGTCCCCGGTGCTGCAATCCGGCAGCACTTCCGTACTCGGTCGCGCGTACGGTGTCGATGAAGCTCCTTCCTCTCCCGTTCCAGCGGGCAGCGGAGGTGTGGTAGATATCCTCCAAATTCCAGCAGCACGACGGCGTGGTGGTGGTAGTGGAGGAAGAAAAGCTGCAGGGCTTCGCCTAAGAGCAGCGTATGGTGGAGGGAGAGGCGGCCAGAGGAGGAGGCAATGGATGGGGGGTGTGGCCGGCCACCCTCCCCTCTTTATATAGGGGGCCAGCCGGCCAAGGTGGCCCCCTTCCCATCTAGGGTTGGGGGCGGCGGCCAAGAGGGGGAGAGGGCTTTCCCCTCCCCCAAGTTGATCCCCCTAGGAAACCCTAGGGGTTGGCCGGCCTGGGCCTTGGGGGCCATGTGCCCCTGGCCCATTAGGCCAGGGAGCATCCCCTCGGCCCATGCTAGGCCTCCTAGGTCGTGGGCCCCATGGAGGACCCCTCCGGAACCTTCTAGAACCTTCCAGTCAACCACCGGAAAAATCCCGAACATTTCCGAAACCCAGAAATCAACTTCCCTTATATGAATCTTATTCTCCAGACTATTCCGGACCTCCTCGTGACATCCTGGATCACATCCGAGACTCGAACAAACTTCGTCTCCATACCATATTCAAATCTACTTATGCGACATCGAACCTTAAGCGCGTCACCCTACGGTTCGCGAACTATGCAGACATGGTCGAGACTCCTCTCCGAGCAATAACCAATAGCGGGATCTGGAGATCCATAATGGCTCCCACATATTCAACGATGACTTAGTGATCGATTGAACCATTTACATACGATGTCAATTCCCTTTGTCACACGATACTTTACTTATCCGAGGTTTGATCATCGGTATCTCCATACCTTGTTCAACCTCGTTACTGACAAGTACTCTTTACTCGTACCGCGGTATGTCATCTCTTATGATCAAATCATATGCTTGCAAGCTAATCAGACGACACTCCACCGAGAGGGCCTGTGGTGACCCTGCATACCACTGCATGTTGTAGTATGCCAGTCGTTGATATAACATTCACGAAGTACCATTCCGCAAATATTACATCCCTCAGAGTAGTACAACAGAACATAGCAAGGTCCATACCTCATTCACATATTATTACAATTAATATACACATGTCTTCTCGGAGCTCCTCTTGGGTCCTAAGAGGAATACTCCTGGGTTCGAGGCGAACCCAACTTAACTTACAATATAAGTGTCTCATTAAGCTAAACATTTATTTCCTCGAGCAGCTAAATACTAAGAGTTCGGGCTGCTCGGTTACTACTACTATCGGATATATCTAGGCTTGTTCTCCTCCGGAAGCCTCCCCGGATCCGTAGACGATGATGTAGTCTACGCCTTCAACTCCTCCTGAGAGGTCAGGTTCATCATAGCCGATAATCTCGGCTCCTTCATTGTTGTCGTAGTCCTCCTCCAGACGGTTCAGACAATCTAAGCATGGGATTTAAGAGTGGTATGAGTACGAGCGTACTCAACAAGTTCATTATAGATAAGAGGTGTTTAATGCACTAGCTATGATATTAGACCAGAAAGTCTAATACCAATGCAAGTTTTGACAAACATTTCTTCAAGAGATTGCTTTTATTTCAAAGAGCTATGTCTGTCAGCCTTCACCGGTTTACTAGAACTTCATGGAGCTCCTTTCCGGCAGCGTTCGTAGTTCCTCAATCCCGAACAGGGAGTGACAGTCACAGCTCTTACACTCTGAGGTGTGTTGCTTTACCCATAAGAGATCTTAACCTTGGTGCCAACCGGGCAGCTTTCCCGTCCACACTTCCTTCGGTGTGAGGCCCGGTATAAGGTCATAGTCAATCATATTCCACCGCTACCTCGCACACCCACCCTTTGTTGCAAACCCCGACCCTGGGTCCTCGCCGGTCCCATTATTCCCGTAATTTCAGGGTGGACCCCGACCACGACAACAGTCTGGGATTGAACCAAACTCCTTCGCCGGTAGCTGCAACCCATCATAGACCACATTACCGTGGGGAATTAGAGTGGGATCCCCACCCTCAAGTTGTTCCGCAAGCCGCAACCGCTACGGTATGCACAGCATAACCGTGGGGACTTAGAATGGGTTCCCCACCCTCAAGTTGCTCCGCAAGATACAACTGCTACGGTAAGCGCATCCGTTGATGTACAAGAGGTGGAAATACGATTGACTAGTCCGTCCCATTTCAGATCTTATGGTTAACACGGTTATTACGGCACAAGAATCACTGGCGACATTTGTTGTTTAATCCTAGATGGATATAAACCCGTGCAATGGAACCTCCACCATATCAACACAATCCATGGTTCCATTGCCCACCACTTAGTCATATTCATAGTTATGAAAGTAGTGGTTTTGATTTTTATGCAATAGTGATAACCATAATATTTTGTAAGTAATTTGATAGAAATACTCAAATGACATGAGCAAGTGATGAACTTGCCTGAACACTGCAAAGTTTTGCAGTTGGAAGGTGTGGACTGACCCTTGTCCTCCTCTGAAAAATAGCATCATTGTCCGATAAGGGCAATGGTTAAAGAAGCAATTATGCATGATTCCATTTTTAGGGTTTGTTCCCCCTTCCGATGTCGTTATTATTTTATGTAAGAGGTTTAATACTAAGAATAATTTGGGAATACTTGTTTAAAAGTAAAATACTACCTTGAAATGTTGTCAAGGTGTTTTTAAAGTCCAAATACATTAGTGGACTTATTTTTATTATAGAAAATTAGGTGTGTGATTTAAATGATTATTTAAATCATCAAAATAGGACTTATTCTTAAGTGTCTTCAAAAATTCTTTTTGATATTTTATTTGGATAGAGAATTTTATGCTGATTAATTTTCATATTTTTACTTATTTTTTTAGAGCTATGTTTTATTTTATAAAATTCTTGGAATTTCCCATTTAAATGGGTATTTTGGAAATGTCCAAAATACCCCTCGGGCCCACCTGTCAGGCGGCCGAGCTGGTTAGGTTGGACCAGCCCAGTGGGCTCGGTCCAACCGACCCAGTCGCTTCGTCGTCCTCCACCCCGTAACCCTAATTCCTCTTTCGGCTCCCGCGACACCGAAATCGCCTCCGCCGTCGCCGCCCTGCTCCGGCCGTCTCCGGCCATCATCAGCGACGACCTGGTGCGGATCTGGACCGTCTCTCGACGGCGGACATGGTGGTCCGCGTCGATTTGACGCTCGCGTCCACCTCGTCTCCTCCCCAACGCATCTGCGCCTCGGCCGCACGGATCCGTGAAGATCCGCTGTTTGTCGGCGTCCCTGGCGCCGTGGTGATGCCGTGGAGATGCTGGCGTTGCGGTGATGTGGCGACCAGGCTTGGCTTGGCCTGGCGCCGCCGTCGCCGGGCGTGTGCCGCCGTGCCGCCACGGTCGTGCTCATCTGCTTCGCCTGTAAGTTTCTCCTCCTCTCTCCCCTTCTGTTACCTGTTCTATCTTCTTCTCTTCTATGTGCTCTGGCCATGGTTTTCCTCCCTGTGGAGGTCGGCCATGCTGCTGTTGCTGCTCTACTGCGCTTGGCTCACTGCTGCTATGTATGCTGTTTACTGTGTCGGTATTGCCATGCTTACTCATGCTGTTCATGATTGTGCACGGTTCTGTGCGTGTTTCAGAGCCACATGCTGGTTGTATCTTGCATATTTAGCTTGGAACCATCCCTGTGCCTCTGTTCTACTTGCTATACTAGCCAGAAATTCATGTGTATTCAATTTGGCTGCTCTGGCCTGATTACCATGTGTAATCCTTGCAATTTGCAAGTTCCAGGGCACTGATATGCTGTCCCTTGTGCTTAATTTTCATGGTAAGCTTGGTTAAGCATTACTGCTGGTTAGCTGCATGATTCAGTGATTAGCACTAAGTGCATAACTTGTTTAATGGCTCTTGTTATTATCATGGCTTGATTATGTGTGTGTGCTATCCTTGTCTGGATTGATCCAGTGGTACATCATGTATTTGATGTGCTTCTGGATACAATTATAAATCATTCATTTGATTATCTGTGAAGCAATTATCTATGAGATGTGGCTATATAATGGATCTGGTTAAATGTGTGGTTGCTAGGCTTGGCTCTAGCATGTCTTAGCATGCTCTAGTAAGCTTCTGATGATCATATGATCATCAGTTGCTTGTAAAGCTGCTGTGTTATGACTGTGCCTCTCTTCTGCTCATCTTTGTGTCTGTGTGACACCAAAATCTGTACTGATGCATGCTTTTGCTTGCTCAAGCAGTTGCTGATGCTTGCAATGATCCATTGGATCAGCTGCAAGACTCTGGTGCTTTGATTCCTTATATGATTCACTTATCTGTATTACCTGGATTTACTAAAATGGATAAGTGATGTGAACTGCTTGCAGTAATGATCATTTCATTGAGTTTGGCAGGGCTAGATGGATGCCACCACTTGGTTGGGTACCCTAGCCCTCCTTTTGAACCCATCTGGGTGATGATAACTGTGCATGGCTTATTAATTTGGGCTGGTTCAGTGGTTGAGGTGACCTTGACAGCAATTCATTGCTGTTTAGGTAGCTCCCACCCTTGTTGGCTTGCTATGGCTTAGTGAATGCATCACTGGGTAATTCCTTGTTGGATTTCCAGTGATCTTTGATGTTGACAAACAAGAATAGACACATATTGTCTATCTATCTGATGGTGTGCTAGGTTTTAGGTGCTAAGTGGCTTTGGTTGAATAGATAGGATCATTTCCTTGCTGGATTGCCTTGGTTATGCCACTGTTTTGGTATAGCCAGTGTTCCCTTGGTGATTTCCTATTGGCTTCACCCATTTTTGCTTGCACCAACTGACTTGGTAGCCAGATGATGATACAATCTGGGTATTCTACCCTTCTGTGTTCCTGTGATGCATTGTATGCTTATTTATGAGCAAAACTTGGTTTTGCTCAGGTTGATCTGTTTATACCTCACTCCAGCTCCTAGAAAATGGTGTGTTGGTGTAGAGGTTTTGCTTCTGTGCTGCTTTCTTGGCTTGCCCTGCTCCTCCTTGTGGCTTGTGCTTGATCTACTCCATAGTTTACTTCTCAACAGGAAACAGTTCTTTGCTTGAGCTGTTCCTGGATGAAGTTCTGGCTATGTGTTCTTCCTGTTCTAAGTGTTCTTGTTTTCTGATGACTTACCAAGATGCCTGCCGATGAATGAGCTAGGGTTTGGCTCAAAAAGGTTATATATGATGCCCTCTTGCTCTCTCTGGTCGACAGCTTGGCCTGGTCACTTTGGTGACTCTCCCTGGCTGTGTATGTGCTGGTGGACATGCACACAGCCCTGTGAGCTGCTTGTGTAGTTCCTGGTTGGAACTTGGTCCATTTGTTGGATCAGCTCGGCAGCTTGATCATATCCCTTTCATTTCCTTTATTTGTTAACCTGCCAAGTGGCTTTGCCACTTGGCTTAATACTGGTTTTGCTTTGATTTGTGCAGGAAATCAACAATTGATCACAGATGGACATGGAGTTCATCAAATCCAAGATCAAGTGAAGATGATCTTGTATTATTTAGGCTAGGATCATTGCTTGTACTTTTCTTTTTATTCTCTTTTATTTTTTTCAATTTCACCAATTCTTGTAATGTGTTGTAATTCATTTATTTTCTCTTATGAATATTGTAATGACAATGTAAATTGTGTGATGATCAATAAAGCTCAAGGTTTTTCTCTAATGAGCTTTACTTTACTTTAATTGCTCATATTGTTCATTACTTATTATTTACTTAATGAATTTCCTCATAATTCAATATTTAGGTTAATTATTTAATGTTTGAATTTGAAATTCAAATTCAACCTTGGTTTAAATTTAACCATGTCACTTATCAAGAATTAACTCATACACTCTCCCCTCTCTTCTTAAAACCCTAAACTAATGAAGTGAGATGCAAGTTTGTCGCACTCTCGAAACCCTAACCCTGTAAGGTGTCGAGAGAGAAACTTGTCCCCCTTCGATGCAGTTTTGTTTAAAAGCGCGAAATTTCCCCAGAATTTACTATGCAATGCACATCCCTTTCTAAAATCTACCCCTCGATCGTCTCTAAACCTGGGACATTACAGCCTTTCCTCCTTAAAGAAAACTTCGTCCCGAAGTTGTGGTTGTAATACCTGAACAGCTCGGGGTATGTTTTCCTCAGGTCTTCCTCTTTTTCCCAGGTGGCTTCCCTCTCGGGATGATGCTTCCATTGTATCTTGCAATACTTGATCGCCTTGTTTCTGAGTTGTTTCCAGCTCTCCTCGAGAATCTTGGCTGGCTTCTCGATATATGTTAAGTCTGGTTGTAACTCGAGCTCATCATGTGATATTGGTTCATCTGGGGTCTTCAAACATTTCCGAAGTTGTGACACATGGAAAACATTGTGAACTTGAGCTAACCTTCCAGGTAGATCCAATTCAAAGGCTAAGCCTCGGTTCTGACTCAGTATCTTGAAAGGTCCTATATACCTAGGACTGAGTTTTCCTTTTACTCCAAACCTCTGGAGTCCTTTCATCGGGCTTACCTTAAGATAAACCATGTCTCCAACTTGTGGTTCCCATGTTCTCCTCTTTTGATCGGCATAACTCTTCTGCCGACTTTGGGCTATCTTAAGCCTGTCTCTGATAATGTCAATGATTTGTTGTTTTTCCTTGACATAATCAGGGTTGAACTCTTTGCTTGCTCCGGCTTCATACCAACATATCGGTGATCTACACTTCCTTCCATACAGAGCTTCAAATGGTGCCATCTTGATGCTGCTTTGGTAACTATTATTGTATGAGAACTCTGCTAATGGTAAATGCTCCTCCCATGATCCTCCGAAGTCTAGGGCACAAGCCCTAAGCATATCTTCTAAGATCTGATTGGTTCTCTCGGTTTGTCCACCGGTCTGGGGATGATAAGCGGTACTATAGTCCAACTTGGATCCTAACGCTTCGTGAAGCAGAATGCTGATGTGAACACGGATCCTCGATCCGATACTATCTTCTTAGGCACTCCATGCTTACTCACGATCTCTTTGATGTAAAGATCGATAAGTTTCTCTCCTTTATCCTGCTGTTTACCGCTAAGAAGTGTGCACTTTTCGTCAACCGGTCCACGATTACCCATATCATGTCCTTCTTTTTATTAGTCATGGGTAGTCCGGTGATGAAATCCATCCCTATTTCCTCCCATTTCCACTCCGGAATAGGTAAAGGTTGTAACTTCCCTGCCGGACTCTGTGTTCAGCCTTCACTCGGCTGGCATGTATGGCATTCGCCACATACTGTGCTATCTCCCTCTTCATGTTATTCCACCAGAATAGTTCCTTTAGGTCCATGTACATCTTTGTACTTCCCGGATGTATGGAATATGGTGTTTGATGAGCTTCCCGGAGTATTACTTCCTTGATTTCAGCAACATCCAGAACGCAAATTCTCTTCTGGAACCATAAAGATCCAGATTCTCCGCGATGAAATTCTGATGGTCTTCCCTCATCTATTCTCCTCATCTCTTCTATAATGAATGGATCGTCCAATTGACCCATCATTATCTCATTCTTCAAGTTGACATTCAACTCATCGGCTACTTGCAACGCCGATAATCCTTCATGGGCTTCCTTCTCCCAAAGTTGTATTTGGGCTTGACTTATTTCCTTCCTCAACTCCGGTGATATTTCTTGTTCAACTCCTCCAGTACTCTTCCTACTCAGGGCGTCTGCTACAACATTAGCCTTCCCTGGTGTGTAATTGATTGTCAGATCATAATCCTTGATCAATTCTAGCCATCTTTTCTGTCTCATGTTGAGTTCCTTTTGAGTGAAGAAATATTTGAGGCTTTTATGGTCTGTATAGAGCTCACACTTAGCTCCATAGAGAAAATGTCTCCAAGTTTTGAGTGCAAATACGACAGCTGCTAATTCCAAGTCATGTGTTGGATAATTCACTTCATGAGGTCTGAGTTGCCTTGATCCATAAGATATCACTTTCCGATCTTGCATGAGTACACAACCCAATCCATGTTTGGATGCGTCACAGTACACGGTGTAATCCTTGCCAACTTCTGGAACTGCTAACACCGGTGCCGTGGTGAGTTTCTCTTTTAGAGTTTGAAAGCTCTTTTCACACTCCTCGGACCACACGAATGGTGTGTTCTTTCTTAGCAACTTTGTCATAGGTCCTGCTATCTTAGAGAATCCTTCAATGAATCTCCGATAATATCCTGCCATTCCTAGGAATCCTCGGATTTCCTTGACAGTCTTGGGTGCTTCCCATTCTAGAACTGCTGCTACCTTGCTCGGGTTAACAGCTATTCCATCTTTACTGATAACATGACCAAGAAATTCCACTTGATCTAGCCAAAATTCACACTTGCTGAATTTGGCATAAAGTTGGTGTTCCCTTAGTGTTTGCAACACTAACCTCAAATGTTCGGCATGTTCTGCCTTGTTCTTGGAGTATATCAGAATATCATCGATGAATACGATGACAAACTTGTCTAGATATGGCATGAAGATCTTATTCATGAGATTCATGAATATTGCTGGGGCATTGGTCAATCCAAAAGGTACTACAAGGTATTCATGGTGTCCATACCTTGAGACAAAGGCAGTTTTCGGAACGTCTTCCTTCTTGATCTTTATCTGGTGATAACCGGATCTTAGATCAATCTTGGAAAAGACTCCCGTGCCTCTCACTTGATCAAATAGATCTTGTATTCTTGGAAGTGGATACTTGTTCTTGATTGTGACGTTGTTCAAATTCCTGTAGTCTCCGCACATCCTTCTTCCTCCATCTCTTTTATCCACGAAGATCACAGGTGATCCCCATGGTGAAACACTCTCCTGAATGAATCCCTTTTGTTCCAAGTCATCCAGTTGCTCCTTAAGCTCTTTCAATTCCTTAGGCCCCATCTTATATGGTGCTTTGGCAATCGGAGCTGTTCCTGGAATTAGGTCGATAGTGAATTCTATCTCCCTATCTGGTGGCATACCAGGTAATTCCGCAGGAAACACATCCTGGAATTCATTTACTACAGGTATATCTTCTAACTTCACCTCCTTCATGCTATTAAGCTGTAACTCAACTTCAATCTGTGTGTTTGTCGCCTTGGTAGATCATTCTACTTCCATCGGGACTTTTCAATGACACCGTCTTGTTTACACAGTCGATCAATGCTCCATTAGCTTCTAACCAGTTCATACCAAGAATGACATCAATGTCCTTCATCGGTAAAATGAACAGGTCAAACGCGCACTTATTGATCATAATGACTTGTTTTTGTTTGGCATGGGTTACTACTATCGTTCCCCCCGCAGAAAGTATGGTTATGGGTGTATCTAACTTAGTGCAACTAATCCCATGTTTGGTGATGAATTGTTGAGAAATGAATGATGTAGTTGCACCAGTATCAAAAAGTACTTTGCTAGGATGAGTGAGTATCTGGAGCGTACCTATCACCGCCTGGTCAGAGTTGACCACCTCCTCCAGACTGGTACAGTTCAGCTTGCCGAAGGGCTTCTTATTCTTCCAGTTGCCTCCGGTGTTTCCTCCTCGACTTCCTCCTCCTCCAGATTGACCTCCTCCATTCTTCTTATTAGGACAGTCTTTCATCATGTGCCCCTCCTGGCGACACCCGAAACAGATGATTCTGGGTTTACGACAATCCTTTGAGGTATGTCCTTTAAACCCGCAGATGCGACAAATTACTTGGTTAGCAGTTTGAAACGCTTGGTTCTTCCTGCTACCATAGTAGTTGCTGTTGTTGTTGTTGTTGTTGTTGTTGTTGTTGTTGTTGTTGTTGTTGTTGTTGTTGTTGTATCTTGGCTTGAAATTCAAGCTGGTGTTGGGCTTGTTATTGGAAAATCTTTTAGGCTCAAACTTGGCCTTCTTCCTCTTTTCCTCCTGTAGTTGCTTGAAATCATCTTCTAGAGTGATGGCTGCATCCACCAACTCTTGAAATTCTGTCGCTCTCATCATACGGAGCTGTACTTTGAACTGGGGACTTAACCCCCTCAGAAATCTCTTTTTCTTCTTGTCCTCGGTGTTGACTTCCTCAACAGCGCACCGGGACAATTTAGAGAACTCCCTGACATAGGTCAGGATTGCCTTGTCCTTCTGCTCGAGACTCTCAAACTCTCGACGCTTCAACTCCACAATACTCACAGGGACATTGGATTCCCTGAACTTCCTCGTGAATTCCTCCCAGGTAAATACCTTTCCAGCCGGGTAAACGGCTACAATATTGTCCCACCATGATGCTGCAGGTCCACAGAGCAGATGGGTAGCATAACGAACCTTCTCTTGGTCGTTACATCCAACGGTGTTGAGCTTGCGCTCTGTATCCATCAGCCAATCTTCCGCGTCCATTGGCTCGGGCGCGTATGCGAAAGATATCGGCTTGGTGTTTTGGAAGTCTGCTAATGTGACTCCCTGGTTCTCAGGTCTCTCCACCCTGTTCTGCTGCAGCAACTCTTGAAAGAATTTATTCTGCTGCTCCAGCGTTACACGCTGCCTCTCTTCCACCAGCTGCATGTACTGGATAAAGTTTTGCTGAGTCATGGGTGGTGGTGGTGGTGGAAACTGATCTCTGGCTGCACCCTCAGCCTCTTCCTTTTCTTTTGCTTCGCGCTCCATGCGCTGCGCTTCAGTCTCGTTTCCTAACGTTCCCGACATAATCCCCCTAGTTCTGCAACACAAGATGATACTCATAATTACTCCATGCGCAAGTTTTCTGAGCTCAACTTTGTGCACAGAACTAGTCACGCAATGGAAATCAAGAAGCAAATCCAAATCATACAAAACATATACCATGTATATACATACATAGGTGGTCTTATTACAATACTCAAGTCGATGTGAGTATGCAAACTCACTTATTAAAGTATATGTACAAATTTATACAAATATTACAAACTATAATACACGTGGTACTTGTGTATTATAGCCTCGCCTCCCTTGGTGGACTCTAGTCGATCTTCACTCCCGGTACATCCCAGGCTTCCATCCGGTCGAACGTGTCGTCCTCCTGATAGACCCTGGAACATAAGGTCTCCCCGTTGGCTGGTAATCCGAATCCGATGATGATCCTAGGGAGAAATCAGTATTCACAAACTGATCGTTGAGTGCATCATAGTCCACCCATCGGGTGTACTCTCCTGTAGCCCACCATAAGGGTTACCAAAACTCATACCCGACTCAACTTGAGTCGGATATCCTCCATCCACTCCTCATTACTAGGATAGCTCTGGTTCTGGGTTGTTGCGTCATCATTCATCTCTCCATCATAATACACAGAAGTACTATGAGTTCCAGTATCCGATCCCCAACGCCAACCCCTGGAATTCTCGATAGGAGTCTCGGAACGCTGGTTGTTTCCGGATTCCTCTCCGCCTTCGTATCCCCCATAGGAACTACCCAGGTAGTTCCCAGGTGTAACAGGTGTAGATTCACGTGCAAGTGGATCAATGCTGATGTAGTCACCAGCTGAATAAACTGGTGTGGGCACTACATTCTCCATAGGTTCTTTTCCCCTACTCTCCTCCTTGGGTTCAGTGAATTCCTCAAGCATCGTATCAATTGCTCCTATCAGGTGATGGTTCAACTGAAAGAGTAATGATATGAAGTTACGGCTATTATCCATATATTTTGCCGCTGCTATGGGTTTGCGTTTAGCATATTTATAATGGTTGAGCATGGGATCTTCTTCCTCCTGATTATGAGGAATATGGGAGAACTCGGAATCCATAAGCTCTTTTGTCTTATGTTCCCGTATGTCGGTTATGGCTCTCATAACCGCTATATGGTAGGCTGTGTTGGTTGTCCTAGCTTCTCCAGCTGGCATGACTACGCTCATTCCCAATGATTCGGGAAGTCGCAGTCCTACCCTGCACTTGGCTAACACTGGTCCATCATAAAACATGTACTTCTTTACTGGAATCTGGGGATCGCACCCAAATTCCAATAACATGGCTCGTAGGATATCTGCAAGTCCTCCTTGGTATTCGTTCAGTGTGGAATCCATAACTTTCACGTTTCTTCCCGGTCGTGAACTTGCCATGTTGGCTGTAGAAATAGAAAGATTATAGGATTAGTAATAATGCATCATAATAGAGATAATAAAGAATTATCGCACTAAAAGATATGATTGTTGTATTCTCAATTGAATATACACCATATTTTTAGAGAATTCTTTACTAGTCCTATTTGACTCCTAACGTTTGGTCCCATTTACTAGGTTCCAACCTAAGGTCAAAGCTTTTGCTCTGATACCAACTGTGGTGACCCTGCATACCACTGCATGTTGTAGTATGCCAGTCGTTGATATAACATTCACGAAGTACCATTCCGCAAATATTACATCCCTCAGAGTAGTACAATAGAACATAGCAAGGTCCATACCTCATTCACATATTATTACAATTAATATACACATGTCTTCTCGGAGCTCCTCTTGGGTCCTAAGAGGAATACTCCTGGGTTCGAGGCGAACCCAACTTAACTTACAATATAAGTGTCTCATTAAGCTAAACATTTATTTCCTCGAGCAGCTAAATACTAAGAGTTCGGGCTGCTCGGTTACTACTACTATCGGATATATCTAGGCTTGTTCTCCTCCGGAAGCCTCCCCGGATCCGTAGACGATGATGTAGTCTACGCCTTAAACTCCTCCTGAGAGGTCAGGTTCATCATAGCCGATAATCTCGGCTCCTTCATTGTTGTCGTAGTCCTCCTCCAGACGGTTCAGACAATCTAAGCATGGGATTTAAGAGTGGTATGAGTACGAGCGTACTCAACAAGTTCATTATAGATAAGAGGTGTTTAATGCACTAGCTACGATATTAGACCAGAAAGTCTAATACCAATGCAAGTTTTGACAAACATTTCTTCAAGAGATTGCTTTTATTTCAAAGAGCTATGTCCGTCAGCCTTCACCGGTTTACTAGAACTTCATGGAGCTCCTTTCCGGCAGCGTTCGTAGTTCCTCAATCCCGGAACAGGGAGTGACAGGTCACTTCTTACACTCTGAGGTGTGTTGCTTTACCCATAAGAGATCTTAACCTTGGTGCCAACCGGGCAGCTTTCCCGTCCACACTTCCTTCGGTGTGAGGCCCGGTATAAGGTCATAGTCAATCATATTCCTCCGCTACCTCGCACACCCACCCTTTGTTGCAAACCCCGACCCTGGGTCCTCGCCGGTCCCATTATTCCCGTAATTTCAGGGTGGACCCCGACCACGACAACATCTGGGATTGAACCAAACTCCTTCGCCGGTAGCTGCAACCCATCATAGACCACATTACCGTGGGGAATTAGAGTGGGATCCCCACCCTCAAGTTGTTCCGCAAGCCGCAACCGCTACGGTATGCACAGCATAACCGTGGGGACTTAGAATGGGTTCCCCACCCTCAAGTTGCCCCACAAGATACAACTGCTACGGTAAGCGCATCCGTTGATGTACAAGAGGTGGAAATACGATTGACTAGTCCGTCCCATTTCAGATCTTATGGTTAACACGGTTATTACGGCACAAGAATCACTGGCGACATTTGTTGTTTAATCCTAGATGGATATAAACCCGTGCAATGGAACCTCCACCATATCAACACAATCCATGGTTCCATTGCCCACCACTTAGTCATATTCATAGTTATGAAAGTAGTGGTTTTGATTTTTATGCAATAGTGATAACCATAATATTTTGTAAGTAATTTGATAGAAATACTCAAATGACATGAGCAAGTGATGAACTTGCATGAACACTGCAAAGTTTTGCAGTTGGAAGGTGTGGACTGACCCTTGTCCTCTGTCTCTGAAAAATAGCATCATTGTCCGATAAGGGCAATGGTTAAAGAAGCAATTATGCATGATTCCATTTTTAGGGTTTGTTCCCCCCTTCCGATGTCGTTATTCTTTTATGTAAGGGTTTAATACTAAGAATAATTTGGGAATACTTGTTTAAAAGTAAAATACTACCTTGAAATGTTGTCAAGGTGTTTTTAAGGTCCAAATACATTAGTGGACTTATTTTTATTATAGAAAATTAGGTGTGTGATTTAAATGATTATTTAAATCATCAAAATAGGACTTATTCTTAAGTATCTTCAAAAATTCTTTTTGATATTTTATTTGGATAGAGAATTTTATGCTGATTAATTTTCATATTTTTACTTATTTTTTTAGAGCTATGTTTTATTTTATAAAATTCTTGGAATTTCCCATTTAAATGGGTATTTTGGAAATGTCCAAAATACCCCTCGGGCCCACCTGTCAGGCGGCCGAGCTGGTTAGGTTGGACCAGCCCAGTGGGCTCGGTCCAACCGACCCAGTCGCTTCATCGTCCTCCACCCCGTAACCCTAATTCCTCTTTCGGCTCCCGCGACACCGAAATCGCCTCCGCCGTCGCCGCCCTGCTCCGGCCTCCGGCCATCATCGGCGACGATCTGATGCGGATCTGGACCGTCTCTCGACGGCGGACATGGTGGTCCGCGTCGATTTGACGCTCGCGTCCACCTCGACTCCTCTCCAACGCATCTGCGCCTCGGCCGCACGGATCCGTGAAGCTCCGCCGTTCGTCGGCGTCCCTGGCGCCGTGGTGATGCCGTGGAGATGCTGGCGTTGCGGTGATGTGGCGACCAGGCTTGGCTTGGCCTGGTGCCGCCGTCGCCGGGCGTGTGCCGCCGTGCCGCCACGGTCGTGCTCATCTGCTTCGCCTGTAAGTTTCTCCTCCTCTCTCCCCTTCTGTTACCTGTTCTATCTTCTTCTCTTCTATGTGCTCTGGCCATAGTTTTCCTCCCTGTGGAGGTCGGCCATGCTGCTGTTGCTGCTCTACTGCGCTTGGCTCACTGCTGCTATGTATGCTGTTTACTGTGTCGGTATTGCCATGCTTACTCATGCTGTTCATGATTGTGCACGGTTCTGTTCATGTTTCAGAGCCACATGCTGGTTGTATCTTGCATATTTAGCTTGGAACCATCCCTGTGCCTCTGTTCTACTTGCTATACTAGCCAGAAATTCATGTGTATTCAATTTGGCTGCTCTGGCCTGATTACCATGTGTAATCCTTGCAATTTGCAAGTTCCAGAGCACTGATATGCTGTCCCTTGTGCTTAATTTTCATGGTAAGCTTGGTTAAGCATTACTGCTGGTTAGCTGCATGATTCAGTGATTAGCACTAAGTGCATAACTTGTTTAATGGCTCTTGTTATTATCATGGCTTGATTATGTGTGTGTGCTATCCTTGTCTGGATTGATCCAGTGGTACATCATGTATTTGATGTGCTTCTGGATACAATTATAAATCATTCATTTGATTTTCTGTGAAGCAATTATTTATAAGATGTGGCTATATGGTTGATCTGGTTAAATGTGTGGTTGCTAGGCTTGGCTCTAGCATGTCTTAGCATGCTCTAGTAAGCTTCTGATGATCATATGATCATCAGTTGCTTGTAAAGCTGCTGTGTTATGACTGTGCCTCTCTTCTGCTCATCCTTGTGTCTGTGTGACACCAAAATCTGTACTGATGCATGCTTTTGCTTGCTCAAGCAGTTGCTGATGCTTGCAATGATCCATTGGATCAGCTGCAAGACTCTGGTGCTTTGATTCCTTATATGATTCACTTATCTGTATTACCTGGATTTACTAAAATGGATAAGTAATGTGAACTGCTTGCAGTAATGATCATTTCATTGAGTTTGGCATGGCTAGATGGATGCCACCACTTGGTTGGGTACCCTAGCCCTCCTTTTGAACCCATCTGGGTGATGATAACTGTGCATGACTTATTAATTTGGGCTGGTTCAGTGGTTGAGGTGACCTTGACAGCAATTCATTGCTGTTTAGGTAGCTCCCACCCTTGTTGGCTTGCTATGGCTTAGTGAATGCATCACTGGGTAATTCCTTGTTGGATTTCCAGTGATCTTTGATGTTGACAAACAAGAATAGACACATATTGTCTATCTATCTGATGGTGTGCTAGGTTTTAGGTGCTAAGTGGCTTTGGTTGAATAGATAGGATCATTTCCTTGCTGGATTGCCTTGGTTATGCCACTGTTTTGGTATAGCCAGTGTTCCCTTGGTGATTTCCTATTGGCTTCACCCATTTTTGCTTGCACCAACTGACTTGTTAGCCAGATGATGATACAATCTGGGTATTCTACCCTCCTGTGTTCCTGTGATGCATTGTATGCTTATTTATGAGCAAAACTTGGTTTTGCTCAGGTTGATCTGTTTATACCTCACTCCAGCTCCTAGAAAATGGTGTGTTGGTGTAGAGGTTTTGCTTCTGTGCTGCTTTCTTGGCTTGCCCTGCTCCTCCTTGTGGCTTGTGCTTGATCTACTCCATAGTTTACTTCTCAACAGGAAACAGTTCTTTGCTTGAGCTGTTCCTGGATGAAGTTCTGGCTATGTGTTCTTCCTGTTCTAAGTGTTCTTGTTTTCTGATGACTTACCAAGATGCCTGCCGATGAATGAGCTAGGGTTTGGCTCAAAAAGGTTATATATGATGCCCTCTTGCTCCCTCTGGTCGACAGCTTGGCCTGGTCACTTTGGTGACTCTCCCTGGCTGTGTATGTGCTGGTGGACATGCACACTGCCTTGTGAGCTGCTTGTGTAGTTCCTGGTTGGAACTTGGTCCATTTGGTGGATCAGCTCGGCTGACTTGATCATATCTTTCATTTCCTTTATTTGTTAACCTGCCAAGTGGCTTTGCCACTTGGCTTAATACTGGTTTTGCTTTGATTTGTGCAGGAAATCAACAATTGATCACAGATGGACATGGAGTTCATCAAATCCAAGATCAAGTGAAGATGATCTTGTATTATTTAGGCTAGGATCATTGCTTGTACTTTTCTTTTTATTCTCTTTTATTTTTTTCAATTTCACCAATTCTTGTAATGTGTTGTAATTCATTTATTTTCTTTGATGAATATTGTAATGACAATGTAAATTGTGTGATGATCAATAAAGCTCAAGGTTTTTCTCTAATGAGCTTTACTTTACTTTAATTGCTCATATTGTTCATTACTTATTATTTACTTAATGAATTTCCTCATAATTCAATATTTAGGTTAATTATTTAATGTTTGAATTTGAAATTCAAATTCAACCTTGGTTTAAATTTAACCATGTCACTTATCAAGAATTCACTCATACACTCTCCCCTCTCTTCTTAAAACCCTAAACTAATGAAGTGAGATGCAAGTTTGTCGCACTCTCGAAACCCTAACCCTGTAAGGTGAGAGAGAACTTGTCCCCCTTCGATGCAGTTTTTGTTTAAAAGCGCGAAATTTCCCCAGAATTTACTATGCAATGCACATCCCTTTCTAAAATCTACCCCTCGATCGTCTCTAAACCTGGGACATTACAGGGCCCAGAGTATATCTATCCGTCATCAGGATGGACAAATCCCACTATTGATCCATATGCCTCAACTCACACTTTCCAAATACTTAATCCCATCTTTATAACCACCCATTTACGCAATGGCGTTTGATGTAATCAAAGTGCCCTTCCGGTGTAAGTGATTTACATGATCTCATGGTCGAAGGACTAAGACAACTATGTATCGAAAGCTTATAGCAAATTGAACTTAATGACTTGATCTTATGCTACGCTCATTTGGGTGTGTGTCCATTATATCATTCAACTAATGACATAATCTTGTTATTAATAACATCCAATGTTCATGATCACGAAACCATGATCATCCATTAATCAACAAGCTAGTTATACAAGAGGCTTACTAGGGACTCCTTGTTGTTTACATAACACACATGTATCAATGTTTCGGTTAATACAATTATAGCATGGTATGCAAACATTTATCATAAACACAAAGATATTATAATAACCACTTTATTATTGCCTCTTGGGCATATCTCCAACACCTTCCAACATTTCACATACCATGGAGGAGTGTCTATTTGCAAAATTAAGTTGCTTACTGATGAATCAGAGCAAAACATGTGAAGAGAATTACTAAGGAAAGTTAATTAATTGGGGCTGGGAACCCCCCTGCCAGCTCTTTTTGCAAAATTATTGGATAATCGGATAAAGCCACTAGTCCATTGGTGAAAGTCTGCCCAACAAGATTGAAAGATAAAACACCACAGACTTCCTCATGAGCTATAAAACATTGACACAAATAAGAGATGAGAAATTTTGAATTGTTTAAAGGTAGCACATGAAGTATTTACTTGGAATGGCAGGAAATACCACATAGTAGGTAGGTATGGTGGACACACATGGCATAGGTTTTGGCTCAAGGTTTTGGATGCACGAGAAGCATTCCCTCTCAGTACAAGGCTTTGGCTAGCAAGGTTATTTGAAGCAAACACAAGTATGAACCGGTACAACAAAACTTACATAAAAACATATTGCAAGCATTATAAGACTCTACATTGTCTTCCTTGTTGCTCAAACACTTTTACCAGAAAATATCTAGACCTTAGAGAGACCAATCATGCAAACCAATTTCAACAAGCTCTACGGTAGTTCTCCACTAATAGGTTTAAACTACATGGTGCAAGAGCTTAATCATGATCTACTTGAGAGCTCAAAACAATTGCCAAGTGTCAAATTATTCAAGACAATATGAGGCATTTTCTGTTTCCAACCAAATAACAATAAGTGCAATAGCTTCTAACTTTTGTCATGAACATTAAAAGTAAAACGAAGAACACCAGTGTTCATATGAAAAAGCGGAGCGTGTCTCTCTCCACACAAGGATTGCTAAGATCCGATCTTATTAAACAAAAACAAAAATAAAAACACACACTCCAAGTAAAGCACATAAGATGTGACCGAATAAAAATATAGTTTCAGTAGAAGAAACCTGATAAATTGTTGATGAAGAAGGGGATGCCTTGGGCATCCCCAAGCTTAGACGCTTGAGTCTTGTTGAAATATGCAGGGATGAACCACGGGGCATCCCCAAGCTTAGATTTTTCACTCTTCTTGATCATATATCATCCTCCTCTCTTGACCCTTGAAAACTTCCTTCACACCAAACTTCTCATAAACTTCATTAGATGGGTTAGTACTCAAAAAACTTTAATCCACTTTAGTCCTGTATTGACACATTGCAAGAACTCAATAAAACATTAGCTACAGCTCTCCACGTCTAGAAAGCCTTGCTTAAAGTCCACAAGAGACAATGCAAAAAACAGAGACAGAATCTGTCAAAACAGAACAAACAGTAAAGACGAATTTTTAAGAGGTACTTCCGTTGCTCAAATCAGAAAACTCAAAACTGGTGAAAGTTGCGTACATATCTGAGGAACACGCACGTAAATTGGCAGATTTTTCTTATTTACCAACAGAGAGCCCTGCCCAAATTCGTGACAGATAGAAATCTGTTTCTGCGCAGAAATCCAAATCTAGTATCAACCTTCTATTAGAGACTTTACTTGCCACAACATTGCAATAAAATAAAGATAAGGAGAGGTTGCTACAGTAGTAACAACTTCCAAGACACAACAAAACAGTAGCAAAATAAAAACATGGGTTATCTCCCAAGAAGTGCTTTCTTTATAGCCATTAAGATGGGCTCGGCAATTTTAATGATGCACTCGCAAGAAATAAGAGTTGAAGCAGAAAAGAGCATCAAAAAGCAAGTTCAAAACACATTTAAGTCTAACCCACTTCCTATGCATAGGAATCTTGTACACAAATAAATTCATGAAGAACAAAGTGACAAGCATAGGAAGATAAAACAAGAGTAACTTCAAAAGTTTCAGCATATAGAGAGGTGTTTTAGTACCATGAAAATTTCTACAACCATATTTTCCTCTCTCATAATAATTTTCAGTAGATTTTCATGAACAAACTCAACAATATAACTATCACATGCAGCATACTTTTCATAATCCACAAACACATAATTTTTATCAAGCTCAAAAATAATGGGATTAAAACTTTCAAACCCACTTTTATCAATAATATAACGAGATGATTGATCAATCTCAAGAGATATGTGACACATAGATAAATTTAAGACCTCTCCAATCCCATTTTCATTAGTAGTACAATTAATATTATCAAGTAACATAGGACCAACATCTAGAGCTTTATCATAAACATTTGCTACGCAAAACTCTTTAGTACCATGCATTTCGACATCAGGCACAAACAAAGCATTGTCATAAGATTTATCAAAGTAGCATGGATCATCATAGATAACAGTAGCATAATTATTCTCACAAGTTTTACTCATAGGTACTATTTTAAGAGAATCCACAGGAACATAACATTCATCCTCCTTTGGTAAGCATGGAGGACAATCAAATAGTGTAAGAGATAAAGAGTTACTCTCATTTGAAGGTTGGAATGGGTAGCTAATCCATTCTTACTCCTTTTGTTCATCACTCTCCTCTTCTTTTTCATCCAACGAGCTTTCAGGTTCATCATTTCCCCCCTCTTTTTCATCCAATGAGCTTTCAGGTTCATCAATTTCTTCTTTCACAGGTTCCTGCAAATTGTGAGTGCATTCTTGTGCATTAATGAGTCTCTCTTTATAATCAATGATATACGGATTATCACTGTAACTTTCTATGCAAAAATTAAGGATAGAAGAGACATAATCTTTAAGGTCCTTACAAACAACACAAGTTTCATAATTTCAACCATGAAGGATTCTATCTCAGAGGCTCCCATAAATAAAACAAATTGTTCTACTTCTTCGAACCCAAGATGAATATAGTTATTCCAATTGTAGTTCGTAATTAAAACTTCTTCACTAAAGCCACATTGGAATTTAAGATGTTTAGTATCTGTTGAGAGCAACAGTTTATATCATGGCGTTTAAGCAAGATTTTAGCAATTGTATTCAATTTTTCTATCACAGCACTCATGACTTTACCCGTTCTTGATTCTCTATAATTATTATATATTTCAATAAGCTCCAAATAGGTTGTGGGTTCTCCCATAACAACAATTTTAATTTTTAGGTTTTTCAAATTTTTATGGATTTTTGGGTATATGAGAAAAACAAAACAAGACAAAAAGAAACTAGACAAAAGTAAACTAAGGAAAATAATACTAGACAGAAATAAACTAAGAACAAATAAACTAGACAAAAGTAAACTAAGCAAAACAAAATAAAATAAAATAAAAACAGAGAGAGAGGTAGAGTGTACTCCCCAGGTGAACTTATGAGTAGAGCTATGCCTCCCGGCAACGGCGCTAGAAAATAGTCTTGATGACCCACAAGTATAGGGGATCGCAACAGTTTCGAGGGAAGTAAAACCCAAATTTATTGATTCGACACAAGGGAGGTAAAGAATATTTGTAAGCCTTAACAACTGAGTTGTCAATTCAGTACACTGGAAAAGCACTAGTAACAGGGGTGATGTGAAAGCAGCGATAATATGAGAGCAATAGTAAGTAACACATCAGCAGTAGCAATAACACAGAGGCGATGGCACCAGAAAATAGTTGATACTACTTCAAATGACATATAGAACGAGTATATGATGATGAGATATGGACCGGGGTTCCCAGCCATCTACACTAGTGGTAACTCTCCAATAAGAAGTGACAAGTGTTAGGTGAACAAATTACAGTTGGGCAATTGATAGGATTGAAAGCATTAAGACAGAACATCAAGATTATTAATCATGTAGGCATGTTTTCCATATATAGTCATACGTGCTCGCAATGAGAAACTTGCATGACATCTTTTGTCCACCAGCCAGTGGCAGCCGGGACTCAAGGGAATCTACTGGCTATTAAGGTACTTCTTTTAATAGAGCACCAGAGGAAAGCATTAACACTTGGGGAACACATGTGATCCTCATATCACAGCCTTCCCCTCCGGTTGTCCCAATTCACTTTGGGGCCTCGGGTTCCGGACAGCAATATGTGCAAACAACTTGTAGATACAATCTAAGCAATAATTATAGAGCTTAAATCTAAGATCATGCCACTCGGGCCCTAGTGACAAGCATTAAGCATAACAAGATTGCAGCAACAATAACTTCACAAACTTTATAGATAGACTAATCATAATGTATCATCCATCGGATCCCAACAAACACAACACCGATTACATCAGATGGATCTCAATCATGTAAGGCAGCTCATTAGATCATTGTATTGAAGTACATGGGAGAGGGAGTACCAACTAGCTACTGCTAGAACCCGTAGTCCATGGGGGAACTACTCACGGAGCATGATGGAGGCGGTGGCGTCGATGGAGATGGCTTCCGGGGCACTTCCCGTCCGGCGGCGTGCCGAGAGCTGTCCCCCAAATTGGAGTTTCGCGATGGCGGCGGCGCCCCTGGAGTCTTTCTGGAGTTTCGTCAATTGGTATCGCGTTTTTAGGTCGAAAGGGCTTATATAGGCGAAGAGGAGACGCAGGAGGGCGCCTGGGGCCCCCTCACCATTGGCTGGCGTGGCCAGGGGGCCACCCGCGCCTTATGGTGTGGGCCCCCTGCTGCCCGCCTCCGACTCTCCTTTGGTGTTCTAGAATCTTCTGGGAAAAATAAGATACTAGGTCTTTGTTTCATCGAATTCCGAGAATATTGCCGAACAGCCTTTAGGAACAAAAAACAGAAACAGGAACTGGCACTTCGGCATCTTGTTAATAGGTTAGTTCCGGAAAACGCATAAAAACATTATAAAGTGTGAGCAAAACATGTAGGTATTATCATAAAACAAGCATGGAACATCAGAAATTATAGATACATTGGAGACGTATCAATGAGCTCGAAAAGGGGGGATGGGGTATTTGGATTTGGCGGTGAGAGCGCCACCCTTATATACGGTTGCGAAATTTCAAGTGCGGTGACCGAATTCATCCCGCCGAGATTTCGTTGTCCCGCGTGAGCTCGCGCCATCTCCTGCGGTGGCTCCGCGGGAACGTGGTGTTCTCGAGTTCTGCCGGAGGGAGGGGTGGCTCGCTAAAAACGGCTGAATCAGGCGTTCCTCCAGGACCTGGCCCGATGGCGTTTTGAGAAGCGGTTCGTGCAAGAATGAGCGTTCGGTCAGGTAACCAAACGGACCGAAAAATGTTGGATCGATGCGAGCCAATGGACGCCTAGGCTGCCAAACGTGCCCTTGCTGACCATGGGTCTTCCTCCTGGCTGCGAGGCTGCCTACCTGGAACGCGTGAAAGCCCTGTTGCCTGCCTCGGTGCCGGACCCACGCAGGTCAATCCTTGCGCCTCTGCCTTTCCGAGGTGCTACGTCAATTTGCTAGAGATTGCACCAAATCACTCGGAAATCCATTTTTGAAAGTTCAGAGCGTAGGCTTTCAAATTTAAAAGTGGATTTCGAGGTGTTTCTGCACCTGGAAGCATACACTTCTAGTTTTTGAAATGACTCCAGAACACAATTTAAAATGTTAAAAACTTCTGAACAAAAGATTGACGTGTACATCGATGGATGTTCTATGTACCCAAAAAATCGTTTTGTGGAAAATCGATATTTTGTGTATCATGTGCGAAATAGATTGGTGCTTAAAAAAGCTTTTCACAAGACATTTTTTTGTCTTTTTAAATAGGACAAAAATTGTCAGTTTTCCGTGAAACTTGCCGTGCACACATATAATGCCAACATATACGTGTTAAATTTTTCTTCAGATTTTTTAACATTTTAAAATGTTTTTCTTGGGTGGCATATACATGCCAAATATACATCCCAAATCACTATGTTTTTTTTGTTTGTGCCAATTTGTTTGAGATTCTTGAAACTCAATGAAACCGAATTAAAAATCAAGCAAGGATCTCAAAATTTAAAACTAGGTGATTCCAATGGCACTAGCATGCACGAGATGTCCTGTGCACAGACACAAAAGCATTTCCCCAACTTCTCACGAGTGAGGTGAACAATAAAAAAAAAACTCCCTCCGATCCATATTCATTGTCTCTATATAGGTATATCTACAAGTAAAATGCATTCAGATACATTTATTAGCGACAATTAATATGGATCGGAGGGACGATACGGATCCTTGCTAATTTACCTTGGACTTACTGGGGAAGGGATCTTCATAGATGGGATATGTTTTTTTGAGAGATAGATGGGATATGTTTAAACTCTAAAATTAGATAGAAAGTACACTCTATTCTGGATGCTATGCAACAAAAGTCCACAAAAGACGTAAAAAATACTGACATAGTCTGGGAACGGAATGATGGAACCGGAACTACTAGAGGAACTAATTTTCAATAGCATCTAAAGAATTGGTGTAATACCTGGCAATCCGAAACTCTCCGTATTTGGTGGAGTCCGGAACAGACTCATGAAGGAAATGATCTTTACATGGAAATGTAAGGAATCCTAAAGCGTACACCCTTGATTAGGACTAGCAATTAGGAGATCATCCTCGAACAAAGAGCTCAACAGCTTTTGATTTCATACCTACTTTGGATCAAAGCACGTCAATATTAACGGTGCCGTACGTACTGCCTGTTATAGTTACACGCCAGTATGAATCACTAGGAGTAACCCTCACGTGGTTTCGGACGCAACCTGGTCATCCCTTTCTTCCCTAGTAGGTACTCTACCTTGGTTTCTTGGGCATCAATGCGAAGTGTCTGTACACACTAGGGGCACAAGTCTCTTGGTTTCATCCACGCATCAAATGCAGAGTGCATGTACAGAGAGCACAATGGCCCTTCGATAATGTACAGAGAGCACAAATTCGTTGCATTTATCATGAGTTGATCGGGACCAAATTCAAACAAGCACGACAGGCAGGAGGCATATCTTACTACCTCCATTCGCAATTATTTCGTGTTTTGTGATTAGTTAAAGTTAAAATTCGTAAAATTTGGTCAAGAATAGAAGTAACAATTTGTAAAATCAAATGCATATAATTTAAAATATATTACATCCATTTTAAATATAGGGCTTTTAGGAAGCTAGTTTAGTGCCTTATAAAGATTCTGATACGATAAATTTTGTCTTGCAGATGGTGAACTTTTTTCCTAGATATTCAATCGAAGTTTATAAAAGTTGACCCTGACTTAACCTAGAAAACGAGGTAATTGTGAGCGGAAGGAGTAGGTGCTAAAACATGTACTAAGGCCCGAGCGAGAATTCACGAGAAAATTAAGCAAGATGGGTGAACCCAGAGTGCCAGTGGCGCAGGCCGTGAATTCATCATGAAACATCCCTCCAATAATTAGCTACTAGCGACGACGTCTCTCTCCTCTAGAGCAAGCGGATGATCGATCGACAAGGTAGCTTAACAGCACACCTAGAAACAGCTAGCTAGCTACAGATCGGCGTGAGCAGACAGAGAAGCAAATAGACAGACACATCTAATACCACTCGCTAACAAATGAATGCATAGTAACTTAGTAGTGACGAGTACAATAGCACCGGTGTATATAACCATGCATTTCGATCCCAATAGCTGGTCCGGCC
This sequence comes from Lolium multiflorum, assembly GCA_030979885.1. Classification (NCBI taxonomy): domain Eukaryota; kingdom Viridiplantae; phylum Streptophyta; class Magnoliopsida; order Poales; family Poaceae; genus Lolium; species Lolium multiflorum. The sequence continues at coordinate 250,092,777 of CM061752.1, read as the reverse complement.
CTGCCTCGCCACCCATGGATAGATAGTAGCTCGACCGGTGCCAGAATGCCTAGCGGCCACCCGCCCCAGCCCAACACTACAGGAAAAAGTCTCACTGCCGTGCGCGCCTCTTTGCCGTGTGCCTCTTCGACCCTTTGCCGTGTGGCAGCTCTTTGCGCGCGCGCACGGCAATGACAGCTTTGCCGTGCAGCAGGGGAACGACGCACGGCAAACAAAAGGCGCACGGCAAAGATACAGCTCGGCACTCGGCAAAGCATACCCGCACGGTAAAGCAGCCAGACGGCGCACGGCAAAGTAACCCCCCACGGCAAAGAGGCCACGAAGGCGCACGGCAAAGCCGCGGGCACGGCAACGATGCCTTTGCCGTGCGTGGCAACCCTTTGCCGTGCGTTTTTGCACGGCACAGAGGGCAGTTTCATTTATTTTCCTTCTTTTGTAGTATTCATATTTATATTAGTACTTATATTTGTAGTAAAATTAGTTTTTACTTTTTGTAGACTGTTTGTTAGTGTTACTTAATACAATCTGTATACCGATAAAACAAGTAATCTACATCTTCATCGACCCCTCCCCCAACATATCAGGGTTTCGGAGCAAATTAACGGGGGTTCGGTGTCTGCTAAGTGTTATCGCCCCCACATATTTGGTGCAATTTCTTGCAGCTTTACACCTTCCACCACACTTCCACACATATCCTAGGTCCACATGCAAGTTTTGGTTGCATTCCGGTGCTCCGGCGGTCGTTCCCCCCGATAACGGCGGTCTCGTGCCTCGGGGGTCTACCCCCTAGATTTCACCGCGCGAGGTTCCACCAACATACTTTTTGATAGGTTTGGTTTTGGTTAGTCCATATACACATGGAAAGCAAGGTTTGGCACCATTTGGCACATTATAGCCTCCGGTATACCCGCAGCGGGACACTTCAGCCTACAAGTCGAGGAATCTTCCAAGTTTTATCGCCCGAAAGAGAGGAATCTCACACATGGGAGCTATGCCTTGCACCATTTGGTGAATCACACCTTCCACCACACTTCCACACATATCCTAGGTCCACATGCAAGTTTTGGTTGCATTCCGGTGCTCCGGTCGTTCCCCCCATGTCTGCTTGCCTCGGGGGGTCTACCCCCTAGATTTCACCGCGCGAGGTTCCACCAACATACTTTTTGATAGGTTTGGTTTTGGTTAGTCCATATACACATGGAAAGCAAGGTTTGGCACCATTTGGCACATTATAGCCTCCGGTATACCCGCAGCGGGACACTTCAGCCTACAAGTCGAGGAATCTTCCAAGTGTTATCGCCCGAAAGAGAGGAATCTCACACATGGGAGCTATGCCTTGCACCATTTGGTGAATCACACCTTCCACCACACTTCCACACATATCCTAGGTCCACATGCAAGTTTTGGTTGCATTCCGGTGCTCCGGCGGTCGTTCCCCCAGCGGTTGCGTGCCTCGGGGGGTCTACCCCCTAGATTTCACCGCGCGAGGTTCCACCAACATACTTTTTGATAGGTTTGGTTTTGGTTAGTCCATATACACATGGAAAGCAAGGTTTGGCACCATTTGGCACATTATAGCCACCGGTATACCCGCAGCGGGACACTTCAGCCTACAAGTCGAGGAATCTTCCAAGTGTTATCGCGAAAGAGAGGAATGTCACACATGGGAGCTATGCCTTGCACCATTTGGTGAATCACACCTTCCACCACACTTCCACACATATCCTAGGTCCACTTGCTAGTTTTGGTTGCATTCCGGTGCCCCGGCGGTCGTTCCCCCCGATAACGGCGGTCTGCGTGCCTCGGGGGGTCTACCCCCTAGATTTCACCGCGCGAGGTTCCACCAACATACTTTTTGATAGGTTTGGTTTTGGTTAGTCCATATACACATGGAAAGCAAGGTTTGGCACCATTTGGCACATTATAGCCACCGGTATACCCGCAGCGGGACACTTCAGCCTACAAGTCGAGGAATCTTCCAAGTGTTATCGCCCGAAAGAGGGAAGGTCACACATGGGAGCTATGCCTTGCACCATTTGGTGAATCACACCTTCCACCACACTTTCACACATATCCTAGGTCCACATGCAAGTTTTCGTGGCATTCCGGTCGTTCCCCAAAACGGCTGTCTGCTTGCCTCGGGGGGTCTACCCCCCTAGATTTCACCGCGCGAGGTTCCACCAACATACTTTTTGATAGTTTTGGTTTTGGTTAGTCCATATACACATGGAAAGCAAGTTTTGGTTAGTCCGACGGGTTAATGGCGCAATAAAGGAGAGCCGGTTTAGGTCGCCGCGGCGCCTACGTGGCCGAACAGGAGTCCACGCCGCGAACGTGTTCATGGACGTGCCCCACCGTGGCTGCGCCTTTGGGGATACAACATGGGTACTTCTGATCTTAGATGGACTCTAAACTGAAAAATTACTAAATAAAACTAATTAAATGCCAAAATGACAAAAAAAAAGCACTTTGCCGTGCAGGGGCACACGGCAAAGGCAGATTTCGCTCGGCAAAGCCGACGTGGCGCTCGGCAAAGGATTTTGCTCGGCAATGTCTACGAGGCGCACGGCAAAGGGGTTCGCTCGGCAAAGAACTGGATAATTAGATCGGGATCCGACCACCCTGCTAGCTACCCATTCGCCACACTTCCCATCGCGCCCCCCTCCCGACGCGCCGCCACCTCGCCGTGCCCATCGCGCCCCCTCCCGACGCGCCGCCACCTCGCGCCGCCACCTCGCGCCGCCTCATCCTGCCCCGGCGACCTCCCTCCGGTTCCCTCCGCCGCCTCGCCGTGCCCTCCTCGCCGCCCTCGCCGTGCTCCCCGCGCCACGCGCCGCCGCCTCGCCGCCTCATCCTCACCTCTCGCGTGCCCTCCTCCTTCCCTCCGCCGCCTCGCCCGCTTCGCGCCGCCGCACGCGGCGGCGGCGCCGCGCCTCGGAGATCGCCGGTCCGGATCCCCTCCTCGCTACTCTGGTGCGTGATTTCTCTGCCTCGCTCTTCTCCCCTCCGTCAACCATGGACTGAATATGTCTGCTGATATGCTCCAGTCAAATGTTCATGCCATGCTCAATCATTTTAGCTTTACTTTTTCTTAACCAAAATCTTAAAATTCAGACCTTAGAAGTGCAGGCCTATGCCAAATTACTGTGAAATTGAACTTCTGTGGGAAGTTTGACAAAACTACTCTTTGAAGTGCTTATCATGATACTGCACTTGATGAGTTCCTCTACCTGTTCCAGTCCACAAACTCCGACCAGCCAGTCATGAACCAGGGCTAATAGTGCCCCGAGCAGAAATTATAATGTGTCACTTACAGTTATAGGTAGGCCTAGTTGTTTGGAGTCACATGAGCCAGTGGCGGAGCGTGGCCAAAAAATTGGCCGCCAAATTAACTCTTTACTCATAATTTGAATTTAGGATTTTGTTTAGGCATGTTAATTTAATAGTGTATCTAGGTAGCTAAAATAAATATGATAATGTGCTGCAAGCAAATTATAAGTAATAGTTGTCAAATAAATTGTGTTCGCTTGCAATAATTAGTAATTCATTTTGTCGCTATGCAGGCGATGCTTCGAGGAGGACACGGGGGGCGGCGTCGCGAGGGTCTCTGAGGGGGCGTCCCGGATCTTCTTCGAGGTGGTCACGGGGGGCGGCGTCGCGGGGGTCTTTGAGGGGGCGTCCCGGATCTTCTTCGCCGGCTGTCGATCACGCTTCGAGGGTGAGAATCCGTTCGCCTCTCTCGTACCTAGGTTTTTTTTGGTCTAGATCACCAAGTATGTCGCGTTACCTAGGCGTCTCTTCCCGACCGTAAGGGTTACGCGGATAAATATGCATTAGTGGTCTCGCATATTATGAAGCGTAACTCTTACGGCATTTATCGGGACAGTCGGCGGATGCGTAGTTGGGTACGTTCTCCCTGCTCTACCCCGATCCGAGTCAGGATTTCGGCAGCGCCTCCCCGTTGTTCTCCGGATGCACACCCCTCTCGGCTTTTGGCGAGACGTGTATCGGGAGAGCAGCGGGGAGGTGCTGCCGAAATCCTGACTCGGATCAGGGTAGAGCAGGGAGAACGTACTCAATCTACGGATCCGGCGGCTGCTAGGAGCCCACCTAGTAGAGATTCAGGTTGATGCATGCGTAAAAAAGGAAAAATTAAAATGCGGATCATGTTTGATAAAAATTCTAAGTTTGTCTGTTTTGGTGCTGGTTAGAGGATGGATAATCGTGACTGGATGTACGATGGCAGAATTGGTCCGTGGAAATATACTGAGGAATGGGGAGAAAAGACCAAGCAGTTCGTGGACAGGGCGTTTGACATCCCTAGCAGACCCAGGACAGTTTTTTGCCCTTGTAGTAAGTGCAACAACCAAAAAACACAGGACAAGGAAACTATGAGTCTTCACCTGATCAAGTCCGGGTTCAAACCGTCCTACAAGATTTGGACTTTTCATGGAGAAAAGGCGAAGAAACGTGCTAGGAAGGAGGTGCGGCAGATTCAGCCTACGAGAGAATATGATACTGGGTTTGATAGGTGCCTAGAGAACTTGGCTAATGGTAATGTGCCTGAAAGCCCTCATGTAGAGGCGGAGACATCTAGGGATGCGGAGACAAGTGAGGAGCCGGAGGAAAACACAAAGAAGTATTACGAGGCTTTGTTTGCTTCGCAGAAACCCCTACACGTAAATACAGATGTTACCCAACTAGATGCCATCGCTCGCCTTTTGGCCTTTAAGTGCCACAGGAATCTGTGCAGAGATGGGTTCGATGAACTTCTGGTCCTCGTTGGCAGCATTCTGCCGAAAGGGCACCTCTTGCCGCAAAACTTCTACTATTCGAAAAAATTGCTCAGTGACCTCAAGATGTCATCTCAGCAGATACACGCTTGTCCAAAGGGATGCATGCTATTCAGAGAGGAGCATGCTAACACAAACTATTGCATCCATTGCAATAGCTCTAGGTACTTTGAGGTTGACACCAATGGTGATGGTCAGAAGAGGCAGACCACGGTTGCCAAGAATATCCTCCGCTATCTTCCAGTCCTACCGAGGATCCAGCGGCTCTTCATGACCGAGGATACTGCCCAGCAGATGAGGTGGGCTGTAGAAGGGATCAGACCAGACAGTGGCAAGATGATACATCCGTCGGATGGTACTGCATGGAAGAACTTTGTCAAGAAATATCCCCTGAAAGCCGGTGACCCGAGGAGCGTAGCAATTGCGATATCAACCGATGGGTTCAATCCATATGGTATGTCGGCTGCGGTATACAGTTGTTGGCCAGTGTTTGTTATTCCCCTGAACCTACCCCCTGGCGTCTGCACGAGATCAGAGTACATGTTTGTGTCGATGATAATCCCAGGACCGAAATACCCGGGTAAGAACATGAACGTGTATCTGGAACCACTGATTGATGACTTGCTTCTTGGGTGGGAAGATCGCGGGATCCGAACTTATGACGCGGCAAAGAAGGAACACTTCGATATGTATGTCTGGTACCACACGTCTCTGCATGACTTGCCAGCACGTGCTTTGTTCTGCGGGTGGTGTACACATGGGAAGTGGCCTTGTCCGGAGTGCAGGCAAGCCGTGACTTTCTTCTGGCTAAACAAGGGTGGCAAGTATTCCTGCTTTGATGAAGCTCGACAGTTCCTTGAGCAGAGCCTGTGGGTGGTGTACACATGGGAAAAAGAAAGGGAGGTTTCAAAAAGAAGATCAAGGCCGTGGCTGAGCTTGTGGGACTTTCGAGTGGTTCGTCGTCGCAGACACGTCCTCCTAGCGCTCCTCCTAGCCCTCCACCACGGAGGAAGAATGCCCAGCCACGGCGACTTCGTACCCCTTCTCCTAGTCCTCCCCCAGCCGAGGATGATGACGAGGAGCAGTGGGGTGGGGAGGACGAGGAGGACGGTGAGGAGCACGGTGGGCAGGACGAGGAGGCCGGTGGGGAGGACGGTGGGGAGGACGGTGGGGAGGACGGTGGGGAGGACGGTGGGGAGGACGGTGGGGAGGACGGTGGGGAGGACGGTGGGGAGGACGGTGGGGAGGACCTCGAGGAGGATGAGGGGCTGGGGGGTATGCCGCAGGAGCTAGACCCGACCCTAGTTTGGTCTCCGCCGGTGGAGGAGGTGTACGTTGCAGCCGAGGAGAGGCTGGAACCACGGGACAAGAAGCCGTATAGGCGCGGGATTACGAAACTCCCCAAGCTAAAAACTTGGGCCTTCCGCGATGTTGTTCTCGTGCCCGCTGGAAAGAGGTACATGCTGATTTTGGCATTCCATTATTGAAATTTTTATCATTATACATATTTTTATCACATGCATACTGATTTTGGCATTTCGTTGTGCAGCATGTTCAAGTATGGCGACCCGAGGAGGAAGCCGACACGTGAGTACCCGAACATCCTTGGAGGCATAATTAGGAAGCATTTCCCTGGGATTGTCAATCTCCCTACTGGTGGCCGCGACGTGGCTTGGACTTGGAAGCACTACAGCTACGCGGAAGATCCTAGCGGCAAGTACGGAAACATGCAAGAGCGGGTTGTCCGCCACTTCTGGGTACGTGACTTTTGGCTTCTTAGCATTCAAACACTTCTTGGCTACCAATAGTTGCTCTAATTCATCTTATTTTACCTATGTGCATGGTTGCAGAAATACTTCAAGAGGGCTGAGGGCAAGGAAATTGCGTGCGACGTTATCTTACACGAGTTGTGCAGGGTGAGGGTGACTGGCATGCACTACGAGGCACGTGTCCAGTGCGTCCGCGACTGGCACGCCGAGCGCAAAGTTTGGATGAGTAAGGCTGATTGTCGGGATACGCTCATGGCACCATGGCAGTACCTGCAGGTATTAGCATCGATGTGTTATTTATTTCCGCATTTTCATGTAGTTTATGTTCTAATAATGGGTCTATCTTGTGTATGTAGCACCCTCCTCAGTACGTCGGGGAAGACAGGGCGTGCTTTCTTGCGATGGTCATATGGTGGACATCCCGCGAGTACGCCCGGAAGCACGAGGAGGGCAAGCAGAAGCGTTCAGAGATGGGAGGTGGATCACATGTCCTGGGCAGCAAGAACTTGGCCCTTACCTTGCAGGATGAGGTGAGCAAGTGGTTTCTTCATTCTTTCGTTTTATGTTATTGCTAGCCCCGCAAGTGTCTCCCTCTTCACTTAATTGCATGTACTCTTTTGCAGGAAGTGAAGACAGGCGTGGCACCAAACTTGTTTGGCTTTTTCCAAAAGTCGAAGACCAGGAAGGAGCCGCATCCTGAAACGGGGTCCTTGTGGGTCAACGACCTAGCGGAGGGCCAGTGTGGCGCGTACCGCTCGAAGTTCAAGGACAAGCACGGCGAAGACGCCGACCCAACCACCGAAGAGTTTGACGTTGAGGTTGCGGTGCTTGCGGGACAAGGCAAGAAGGGTGGCCGCCTATGGATTGCTGACGGGTTAGTCGACCCAAGTACCATTCCATCTCTACGCCAGATCCGTCGTGGGCGTACGAGCGAGCAGCCTCGGGTAGAGACCCGCCCACGGGCTTCGGACCTAGCTATCGAGAAGTTACGGGTAAGTTCTTCGTCGATCCTCTACGCTTCATTACATGTTTTCCATTGCAATGTTACTGACATCGCGGCAACACAACGTAGGCGGAGATGGAAGAAAGGGAACGGAGGCACCAAGAGGAGCAGATGCAGATGCAGCAGCAGCTTAGGGAGAACATGCAGATGCAGCAGCAGATGTTGCAGCAGATGCAACAACAGCAGCAGATGTTCCAGCAGATGTTCATGAACCAGACCGTGCTGACTTCACCACCGGGGAGTAGTGGTCCTAGCACGTCGTGTCCTCCTATGTTCCCACATTTTGTAAGTGGTTAACTTAATATCTCCGTCTCAATCTTGTTTGTTGTCTAACCGAACTTTGGATATTGCAGATCCCCACGCCCGATCCGGCTGTGATGGCGCTCCTCCAGCAAGCGCCAAGTCAGAGCCCGCTGACACCTGGCTTGACCGTCAACAATACGGGCATCATCCGGAGCCTGCAGCAGTTTCTAGGTGAGTTCTCCTACACTTCTAATTCTTCCATACCATGTCACTTGTGAATTTTAGCCATTCAACCATGTCAATTTTAGCCAGTATGTTCAATTTTACCTATTCCATGTTAATTTTAGCCATTCCATGTCATCCTTAGCCATTATGTTGAATTTTAGCCATTTCATCCAAATTCTAGCGATTATGTTCAATTTTAGCCATTCCATGTCAATTCTAGTTCTTCCATGTCAATTTTAGCCATTCCATGTCAATTCTAGTTCTTCCATGTCAATTTTAGCCATTCCATGTCAATTCTACTTCTTCCATGTCAATCCTAGTTCTTACATGTCAATTTTAGCCATTCCATGCCACTTATGCATCTATGAACTTGTAGGAGGACAAGGAGGTGGAGAAGGACAAGGAAGTGGAGAAGGACAAGGAAGTGGCGAAGGTTGATGTTGCTTGTGTATGAACTTGTTGTGCGACTTGCCGCATTCTATGTTGGAGACTTTGTTGTTGATGTTGGACTACTTGTTGTATGAACTAA